>CP136054.1:146766939-147391939 GCA_032464435.1 Aegilops umbellulata | reverse complement strand
AACATCTAGTACACTTATCCTGACTAAAGTTGGTCCTCGCCTGCCAAAGGCCCTGTGGTGACGCCGTTCTGGGCTCCACGGTAACCTCCTTCCCTCCGTTGGACTGGTCTGTGTCTCGTTGCACCGAAATGGATGCCTTTGCTTGATCCTCTCGCCTGCGCTTGCTCCCTTTGCACCAAAGAGGAAAGGGAGGACACTGCGCGGGCTGGCGCCTGCTTGGCGCCTTTGGTAGTCATGGCTTGCGTCATGGGCACCTCGCGAGGTACCCCGTCTTGATCTCTCCGCCTCCTTGTGAGCCAGCCTGATGAGGCCGCGCCTGAGGAAGCGCCGTGTCGTCCGCCCCGCGAGGCTTGGCCCCTCGTGAGGGTCTTGGTTCTTGTGTTGATGATGATGGGCCGTGCTGGGCCCCCCTTCGAGCCATGCCGCAGGCCGCAGGCAGGCAAGTCTGGGGACCCCCGTTCCCAGAACGCCGACAAATACCATTTAACAGCTGTCTAGTTTACAGTCCTGCTAGGAATACTTTGCGGCCAATTCTACTTGGGCATATACTAAGCTTACAGGGATCTCCTTCCCATCGGGCCCTAGAGGTCCAACCTCGGCCATGTGGTTGGGGTCAGCCTTCGTGTACCGCGTCTTCACCATGGCCCAGGCCTCCCTAGCGTCTTGATGGCAGGCCGATATCTTCCACAATCGGAAGCGCCGCCACGCTCCCTTCAACTTCTCTACAAGCTCTCCAAGGCCTTCGGGCATGGAGATGGATGGCCACAAGGCCTGGGCGACACCTTGCATCACCTGCCGAACTCGCTCGTGCAGTTGCGAGAGCTCAGGAAGAAGGTCACCCGTAGAACCGGGCATCTCCTCTGCAGGACGACCTGTTAGCACACCTACAGACATTACTCTGTTAGTCGACTTCCTCGCCGAACTCTTTTTTTTAAAGGTTCGTTTAAGCACTTACTAAATATGCTGCTCCGAAGCCGCTGATTCTCCTTAATGGAGTCCGACAGCTGGGCACGAACATCTTTCAGTTCAACGCCCAGCTTGGTGTTGGCATCATGGAGATCATTCTTCTCCCGCCTCACCTTTGTCAGCACGCTCTCACCAGCCTTTAACTGGCGTAGGAGTTGTTGCTTTTCCGGGTCTAATCCGGCGCCATCTGCAATTTCATTTGTCAGATTTGCACACACGCCGCACTTCACAAAATGCTTATCTTTTTGAAGCATATATTACCAACGGGGGTCTCCTTGGGCTCCCCTATCGCGGCTAGTGCGGCCTCAAGTTGGTCTTTGCACTCTTCTAGCTCCTGGGACAGTTGGGTATTCTTTTCCGCAAGACCCTGCATTATTAAATGATCCTTAAATCAGATCTTCTAACTGTTTCAAGTCTCGGGCGCTACTGATATATATATATATATATATATATATATATATATATATATATATATATATATATATATAACCATTAAATTTTCTCACCCGTATGTCTTTTACATATTGCTCCGTGGCTCTGGCTAGACCATTTTGAGCGGCACAGAGTTACGCATCTCCCGAATTGAAGGCATCCAACGCCTCTTGGGAGAAACAAGCGTCGCGAAGAACTGTCCGGCGACGCCTGTGGTTCATGGCACTCTCCACCTCAGAATTGGTGTCAGACAACCTGTCTGCATCCTCTGTTGGAGGAGCGTCCGGTGCGCGCCTCGTGTTCGCCTCCGCCTCCGGACCAGGCTTTGGAGCCTGGCTGGTGGAGGCGCGATTGGCAGCCTCTCCGGATATAGTCCGGTGAGGTCTCTTTGTCCTAAAGAGAGCACGAGTGTTAATATGCCTTGAAGGAATAACACCTGGGAATAAGAGGGCGCGCTATACCTTTGCGCTGGCGCCTCGGTCCGGACTGCACTTCTTTTCTGCCCACGGGGCCCTGCAGCCCCTCGTTGGCTAGTCGCCGCAGGCTCGGCCTCCCGTCTCAAAAACCTCCCCTGCAAAACACGGTTGTTATCAGGAAACCGAAAACACGCGAGGGTGGATCCCTTTTCGAGGTGCTAGGACTTCGGTCTCAGTTACCTGGGAGGCCGGGAGTAGCCCTGGGTAATCAGTCGTAATGTTCACCAAGGCATTGTCCTTGCTCAATTGATGGAACACTCCATCAATCAGCTCCACAGATAAGTCCGGATCCTCTTGGGAGGCCGGGTCGAGGGACCGTCCTGGATCCTCGGGTTGTGGAGGAGGGCTCTTTATTTCTTTAACAGCCTGGCGCAGTTCCTGCATCGAAGTCGTTAGACTATATACTTAAACGATGGGAATATGAAACGGATGGGCAAGTAAAAGTGTCCACTTACCCAACTCGGAGGATTGTACATAGTAAATCCACCCTGTGGGTTGACGCGGAGAAATTCCTCCTCTTCTCCCTTGTACAAAGCGGACAAGATCTTTATTAGAGCGGCAGCCGAGTCCGGCCCCTTACGGCCATGACGGGTGGCATCATCCTCCCCGTTGAAATCCCACATGGGGTGGCCTCTATACTGAAGTGGCTGCACCCCCCGCATGATGCATGCGGCCATGACTCTGATCATGGTTAGTCCGGAATGAGCTAATAATCTTATCCAGCCCATTAGGTAAAGGACGTCCTTGTCAGGGCTCCATGGACGCGAGCTTAGGCGCTTCTTCAGGGGAGCAGTGTCGAACTCAGGGAGGCCGATCCGAACAGGATCCGGCAACGGGACGTCCTCTATATAAAACCATTCCGAAGGCCAATTCTCGGACGCCTTCTTTGGGGTTCCGGATAGATATCCGGTCCCGGCGATGCGCCACACTTCGGCTCCGCCCACTTGATATATTGACCCCTCCTGAGAACGGGGCACCAGGCAGAATAGCCTCTTCCACATCGTGAAATGAGCCTCAACACCCAAAAACAGCTCGCAGAGGGCTACAAAGCCCGCGATATGCAATATGGAGGCAGGCGTGAGGTTGTGCAGCTGGAGGCCATAGAACTCCAGGAGCCCCCGGAGAAACAGATGAATTGGAAATCCGAGCCCTCTTATTAAATAAGGGACAAGGCATACCCGCTCTCCTTTGGAGGGATTGGGGGCGCTCTCCGCTTGCTCTCCGCCATTATAGGTGGCAAGTCTGGCTCGAACCGGGATCATATAGGCCAGAGGGAGAAATCCCTTGGTCTGGAGCGTCACTAGCTCACTGTGCGGGATGGAGCATCTCTCCCAATCTCCAGGCTGAGGGCTGGAAGGGCGAGAGGAGGAGTTGCGACGGCTGGCCATGGTGGGGTGGACCTTTGTCGGATGCGCTCTGATGAATACTCGCGGAGGGGAGAAGGTGTGGTTTGGACCTAAATCCTCGTCCCTTTAAATAGGCGGCTCATTTACGCGGCTAGGGGTGTGAATGTAAAAACACCCAGACTTTTCGTATTCATTTGACACGTGGAAGACGGCCATTATTGGGCGTAGAAGCTAAGGAGCGCTACATTTACAAGAAACCGGACATTATTCAATAGGTACACGGAATTTGGAGGAGAACCCGCCTTGCAATGCCGAAGAAAATTTGCGCGCCGGACTCGCCGTCATTGAATCCTGGTTCGGGGGCTACTGAGGGAGTCCTGGATTAGGGGGTGTCTAGATAGCCGGACTATACCTTCGGCCGGACTCCTGGACTATTAAGATGCAAGATTGAAGACATCGTCCCGTGTCTGGAAGGGACTTTCCTTGGCGTGGAAGGCAAGCTTGGCGATACGGATATGTGGATCTCCTACCATTGTAACCGAGTCTGTGTAACCCTAGCCCTCTCCGGTGTCTATATAAACTGGAAGGTTTTAGTCTGTAGGAGGAACAACAATCATACCATAGGCTAGCTTCTAGGGTTTAGTGTCACGCCCAAGATGCGACCCTATCCTAAAGGAACTCGAAGGTCCCACCAAGGATAGAAGCGCATCTTGAAGATGCTTTTGCAAGGTGGATATCATTACATCAACATTACATAATAGTGGGGATACAACCAAGACATACAATGTCACATGAATACAACAATGCATCAAGTACAAGATCAACATCCGACTACGGATGAAACATAAACAGAAACTCAAACGACATCCACTCTACTAGCCCAGGCTGCCGACCAGGAACCTATCCCTCAATCGAAGAAGAAGCAGAAGAACTCCAAAACAAGTAACATCGCTCTCATGTCAGGATCATCGCATACCCTATACCTGCAACTGTTGGTGTAGTAATCTATGAGCCACGAGGACTCAGCAATCCCATTACCATGGGTATCAAGACTAGCAAAGCTTAATGGGTAAGGAAGGGGTAAAGTGGTGAGGTTGCAGCAGCGACTAAGCATGTATGGTGGCTAACTTACGCAAATAAGAGTGAGAAGAGAAGCCAAGCAAGCGGTCGCTAACTAATAATGACCAAGAAGTGATCCTGAACTCCTACTTACGTCAAACATAACCCAAAAACCGTGTACTCCTCTCGAACAACCCTGAAAAAAGACACTCACGGTTACGCACACGGTTGTTGTATTTTAGAAGAGTTTAATTCAAATTTACTACAACCGGACATTAACAAATTCCCATCTGCCACATAACCGCGGGCACGACTTTCGAAAGTTCAAACCCTGCAGGGGTGTCCCAACTTAGCCCATGATAAGCTCTCGCGATCAACGAAGGATATTCCTTCTCCCGGGAACACCCGATCTGTCTCGGAATCCCGTTTACAAGATATTTCGACAATGGTAAAACAAGTCCAGCAAGACCTCCCGGCGTGCCGACACCCTGATAGTAGCAGCGCGTATCTCGTCTCAGGCCACGACTGGATAAGCTGAGCGTACAGGTACCAACATAACCCAAGTTGCCAAGGGATGGTCCCGCACGATGCTCTAGTTTGGACCAACACTTAGGCAAGCATTGGCCCGGGGGGGATAAATAAAGATGACCCCCGGGTTAATTACTCCCAAGGGAAAGGTAATAGGTGGTAGGCAAATGATAAAACCAATGTTGGGCCTTGCTGGGGGAGTTTTATTCAAAGCGAACTGTCAAGGGAGTCCCATAAGTCACCCAACCGCGTTAGGGACCCAAAATCCGGGAACATAATACCGATATCACGGAAACTAGGGAGGCAAGAGTCGAACAAAACACCAGGCATAAGGCCGAGCCTTCCACCCTTTACCAAGTATATAGATGCATTAATAATATAAGAGATATTGTGATATCCCAACATAAACATAATTCAACATGGAGCAATCTTCATCTTCACCTGCAACTAACAACGCTATAAGTGGGGCTGAGCAAAAGCGGTAACATAGCCAAACAACGGTTTGCTAGGAAGGGTGTCAAAGGTTAGAGGTTCATGGCAATTTGGGAGGCTTGATAAGCAAGTGGTAGGTAACGTGGCAAAGCGATATAACGAAGCAACTAGCATAGCAATGATAGTAGTGAGATCCAAGGTGAAGGTCATCTTGCCTGAAATCCCGCAAGGATGAAGAACGAGTCCATGAAGAAGATGAAGCCACGGCGACGAACCAAGCGTAGACGAACGAATCCTCACGATCGCAACGAAACGGGAACTATTGAGAAGAAGAACACAACAAGGTAAACACACCACACAAGAACAAGGCATGATGCTCAACCAAGTATGATGCATGACAAGGCTACGTGAAGCTACTCATGGCAAGAGATGATGCATACAAGAACAACACATCAAAGCAAGTTTAAATGGGGCCGGAAACAACATATAACAAATCCGGTAAGTCCTCATATGCAAATTTCGAAATTGGTCCAGATCTGAATAAACCTTATGTTCAAGTTGTTAAACAGCAAGTTAAGATGCACCACGATGAACTACACAAAATTCTAGTCAAGTTACATATAAAGTTCATTAGATTCGGAGCTACGACCTAGAAGATATGAGCAAAACCAGATAAACATGGCATTGATGCAAAATGCATTCAAACATTAAGCACACACCTCAAAACATGGATGCAAGATGTTAACATGAAACTACATGCAAAAGTAAGCAAGTTTCATATAGAGCACACTGAAAACGGAGCAACGGTTCAACACATACACTCTATACAAGTTTAAAGGACAAGCTATCCAAAACAGCAACTAGGCATATTGCAAGCATCAAAACGACATGCTACAGGATCTCAACATGAAAACAAAAGACACGAACATGATGTACAGGTAACGAATGACAAAACATGAACAATGAGATATCTCCATAAACTAATAGAACATGCTCAAAAGGACATGGCAACATTCCAAATAATAGCAGATTCACAGACTTTGTGGAATTCACAGGACATGGCAGAAATAACATCAGGTTGCAATGTTCAGAGCTATTAAACAACATGCTACAAGAACTTATCATGGAAACCAAAGGCATGACATAAATCTACTAATTGCATAAAACAAAAGTCCCTTACTGATCATGAGCCAAAAACGATAATAAAATATGATGGCACCCATGTAAAAAAAAGTAATTTTTATTACAGATTCAGACAGTGAAAATAACAGCACATGGCAGGAACAACGATAAGTATGCATGTTGGTGAGCTTGATTCACTCAACACAAATCATTGCATGACAAAACAAGCATACCTACAGCACTATGACATATTCATTAAGCTAACCATGGCAAGATCAAGTTCATATCATGCATGAATCACTAACAACAACCATGGCAAAATTGATTAACATGTAAACAATCTGCCAGGAACATTTTATAGCAAATGTAGAACAAGATTAAGACATGCTAGAGCACTCTATAAATACAACAAGAGGCATGGATGGATAGAGCATAACCACATGAACAAAACATCCTTACTGAACATACTCAAAATAGGCATGGATCTGACAATAGCAACATGAATACATGACATAAATTCTAAATCCCTGAAATAAGCAACATCATGGAGGCTAATTTGCAAGCTTGAAACAGAGAACACATGGCATATGATGAATATTGGATTGCACCACAGAAAATATGGCATGTTGAATCTCATAAACAATGTAGACTTCCAGCTCAAAACAAAATGACACAAAAAGATGCAAAAATGACAAATGAGCATGTTCTGTTAAGTTACAGCAGACAACATCACATAGCAGTCTTGCATCAACAATTTGGGCATCAAGATGGACTCAAACCAGCATGGTGCAATGGAACAAAACGGAGAGCACAGCCATATGAATATTTCCACATATCATATGTACAAAATGGAGCACTGAGCATCGAGTTATGATGCGTCAAGCATGCACACATGAAGTTTGAAACTCAGGGACTTAGCAGTTTTTTCACCTCGCGAAAGAAACTGGCAGTTCAAGGTTGGCTCCTTCTCTCGTACAGAACTGCGGCCATGGAAGTCAACGCCGGCGGGGTGATGGCGTGGGACTCCGGCGAGGGTCGGGGAGGCCGGGGATGGGTGGATCCGGGCATGGGGAACCCATTCCCGACGTTGAGGCGACTTGGGGTGGCGCGAGCACGTAGATCGGGGCGGCCATGGAAGCTCCTGGTACACAGAGAGAGAGAGATGCGTGAGGGCAAGAGAGAGCGAGCGAGAGAGAGAGCAGACGAGAGGAGGAGAGGCACCAGGGCAGGGGAGGTGCGCCTGGCCTGCTGGAGGTCTCTGGCGGCGGCGGGGACGGCGCTTGGCGAGGTCGGGGACGAAGGCGGCGGAGCTCGAGCGCGGGAAGCAGAGCACGGAAGCCGAGGCAGCGGCGCGGCGTGCGGGGTCCGGCAAGCGAGCGCGGGCGGCGGCGCGCTCAGGCCCTGATCCCGCCCGGGCGGGCCTGGCGACGGCGGAGATCCGGGTCTGCGTGGGCCCTCGATGGGCTTCGCGGGCCCGGCGGCGAAGTGGGCTTAGGGCGATGATGTGGCGGCCTCCGGTTGGGCGAGGGCGGTGGCGTGGACATGTCCGGCCGGCGGGAGATTTGTCCGGCAGCGTGGAGAAGGTGTGATCTAGGGTTTGGACTACGAAAATTCGGGGAGGGCACATATTTATAGGTAGATGGAGCTAGGAGGCTCCAAATGAGGTGCGGTTTTCGGCCACGCGATCGCGATCGATTGACCGAGAGCATGGTGGGAGTTTGGATGGGTTTTGGGCCACTTTGGAGGGATGTTGGGCTGCAACACAAAGAGGCATTTGCGGCTACTCGGTTAACCGTTGGAGTATCAAACGGACTCCAAATGGCACGAAACTTGACACACGGTCTACCGGTGGTGTACCAAGGCCGCTTGACAAACCTTGGTCCATTCCGAGACCGTTTAACACCCGCTCACGAAAAGAGGCAAAATGGGGCGTCGGGGAACATAGGATTGCCGGATTGCAAAACAGACAACGGGGAAAAAGCTCGGATGCATCAGACAAACACGTATGCAATGCAATGCACATGATGACATGATATGAAATGCAGAGATGACATGGAAAAGTGCAACACGCAAGCGCACATGACATGGCAAGGACGACGAATAACTGGCAGACACCTAGCGCATCGAATCCGGGGCGTTACAATTCTCCTCTACAAACAAGAGATCTCGTCCCGAGATCTTAGGAACGAGGCGGAAGAGAAAAAGAGGATGAGGTGAAACAAGAACGCAAGAGGGAAAAAGAACTAAGTCGAGAGCACTGGATAGGAAAGAGGAACGACGAGGATGATGAGAATCAAAAGCTCAATGAACACGAAGGATTCAGAAACCACTCCGGTTAGCACAACTTGCAACAGGAATAAGGATGACAGAATTTAGACAGCACTCCGACTGAACAAGGAAAGAATAGAACATGAACTTGAGAAGATGGAACGATACTTGATGAGAGGAACAACACAATGCCTCCGGGATACTTGGAAGATTGGAATGAGAAGAATGGGGAAGAAGATGACAATTTCTACCCTAAATGAAATAGAAAGCATCCATAGGAAGAAGGATTGAATGGAGTTGTTGGAAATTCAACAACGAAAAGAATAAGCTTGTTGTGGACTTATGGACAACATGTCAAAATTATGAGGTGATAACCGACCACGAGCGGAAATGATAGAATAGCTGAAAAGAACGAAGAAATGCAAAACTCCACTTCAAAAGAATACGGAGAATTAATTGCACTTCAAGATGCAAGAAGAAAAGATACTAGAACTCCTTGAACAAGAATCTTGATGAACACTAAAGGAATGAATTAACTCGTGAAGAACCACCATGAAGAACTCCGGTAACAAAAAGGATGACGAGATAGAATAGAGGGATGGAAAGAATAAGGTTTAACCCTTGCTATGATTTAGGTGGAGCTTCGCGACGAAACAAGCAAGAAGCTTGGAACTCCGGAAAAGAAAGACGAACAATTTGAAATCGAGAGATTATTCAACATGAACAATCTCCGAAGGAAGGAATTAATCAGCTTGATGAAAGCGGAATAAGAATTATGTTATGCTTATCCTCCACCAACTAAATTGATGAGAAGCAATGGATTTGCATACTACTTATTCGCGATGGAAAGGATTAAGGGGGGGGATATGGCGTGAAAAATTGGGAAGGTCCTCATGAACCACCGGTATGTTTGGAAAGAACCGAAATAATATATGCGAAAAGAACGAAAAGAAATCTTGAACGAACCACCGTAAGAATTCGAAATTGAATGACGAAAGAGAATGAATCATCGGGAAGAATTGGAAAAGCATAAAGATACTTGAGGGAAATAAGAGACAAGAGAACAAAGGGGTCGCGAACTGATTGAAGAATACTTGAACGAAGCACCGGAAGAATATTGAGACGAACGAAGGGGCACGGATATAGAATAATTGAAGAACGAATCTAAAACTTAGAACGAAGAAATCTTCCAAAAAGATGGCCTCCGGATAATCGAGAGAGAACGCGACTCCTGAAATACTCCAGATGGATGAAAAGAATTGTAAGACTAGAAACAATTAGATAGGATAACATCGAGCTAGCACCGCGAATCTCTGGGAGAATGGACAAGATATAAAACAAATTCTCCTTCGGTCTTCAAATGTTGAGAATGACGACGAGAAACTCCAATAAAATTGTTGAGATACTCCGGGAGGATGAAAAGCAGAGAAGTTGAGCCAGCAATGAGAATGGTTTGAAATCGATCTTTAGGAAAAGCACCTGACTGATGAGATTCATACTTACGTCATACTTCGAAAAGAATTAAAGAATAGCTCCGGTAAATTAGAAGAGTCAGGTAAGATCCTGGGAAAAGACCTGTGGGTTAGGGCCCACTGAAAAAGACAGCACCTGTCGGCGTTCTGGGAACGGGGGTCCCCAGACTTGCCTGCCTGCGGCCTGCGGTGTGGCTAAAAAGGGGCCCAGCACGGCCCATCTTCATCAACAAAAGACCCAAGACCTTCGCGAGGGGCCAAGCCTCGCTGGGTGGACGACACGTCGCTTCCTCAAGCACGGCCTCGTCAGGCTGGCTCACGAGAAGGCGGAGAGATCAAGGCGGGGTACCTCGCGAGGTGCCCATGACGCAAGCCATGACGACCAAGGATGCCAGGCGGGTGCCAGCCCGCACAGTGTCTCCCTTTCCTCTTTGGTGCAAAGGGGGCAAGTGCAGGCGAGAGGATCAAGCAAAGGCACCCATTTCGGTGCAACGATACCAAGACCAGTCCCACGGTGGGACAGAGGTCATCGTGGAGCCCAGAACGGCGTCACCATAGGGCCTTTGGTAGGCGAGGACCAACTTTAGTCAGGATAAGTGTACCAGATGTTCCCCTTCGAATTGGCCAATTGTTGGCGCCCTTCCCGCTCAATATTTGGGAAGAGGCCCAGGGCCTTTGCCTATAAATAGGACTAGCCACCCCCAGGGTAGAGGGAGGAGATCGAGAAGTGGGTACCTAGAATCTAAGCAAGCAGAGGGCAAGTGAGAGAGAGAGAGAGGAGGGCGACTGAACTCCTCCTAGCAGTTCATCCCCTTAGCCAAGAACAGACCCTCGCGAGGCTGTTCTGCCTTGTATTGTTCATCATCATCAGCCCAAGAGGCAATCCACCCACCACAAACTAGAGTAGGGTATTACACCACAATGGTGGCCCGAACTAGTATAAACCGTGTGTCTCTTGTGTTGTTCATTCAGTAGTTAGATCTTTGCGAGACGGAGAGGTAGAGGGCATAATCTCCGCGCGCACCCCAGAGTTCGAACCTTAAGGGTCTGCCGGAACCCAAAATCCGACATTTGGCGCGCCAGGTAGGGGTGCGCCGGAATTTGTCTTCCATCTCTTAGTTCTCCTCCGACCGTCGCGTCCATGTCCGACGCCCGTCGAGCCCGCGTCGCCCAGGCGGCCCCCGTCGGTGC
This sequence comes from Aegilops umbellulata, assembly GCA_032464435.1. NCBI lineage: Eukaryota > Viridiplantae > Streptophyta > Magnoliopsida > Poales > Poaceae > Aegilops > Aegilops umbellulata. The sequence continues at coordinate 147,380,647 of CP136054.1, read as the reverse complement.
GCGTCCTCGTCGTTCCCCGTCGCCCGCCATAAACACCGCCACCGGCCCGGCGGCGAACGAGCAGCAAGCGCCATCCCAGCATCTGCCTGTGCGACAAGGTGACCGCACCACTACATCAACACCTCCAGTCGTCGCGGCCCTCCTGGGCGGCTCGCAGGCGCCGCCCACAAGTCGCCACGTTAAGCCGTTTGTCCGCCGGGTCAGCGCCGTTTCCGCATGGCAGGGGGCTCCCACGGACCAGGTGGCGCGCGAGGTCGGTCTGACCTTCAGCTCGGAGGACCACCCCGCCAACTTGGCCGGCTCGGGCGCGCTTCCCATGTTGTGCACTCCCACCATATACCAGGTGGCCGTCACCAGAACCCTCGTCGACGGCGGCGCGGGCCTCAGTGTGCTTTCGGTTGAGACCTCCAATCTCCTCTGCATACCCCTGGAGCGGCTGCAACCCAGTCGGTCTTTCTTGGGCGTTGGGGGCGGGTCATCCAGCTCCTTGGGACAGATCCGGCTCCCAGCAACCTTCGGCACCTACGACAACTTCCGCACGGAGATGGTTGACTTCGACATCGCCCCCATCGGCCTTCCTTACAACGCCATCCTCGGCTACCCAGTGCTGGCCCAGTTCATGGCCGCCACGCACCCAGCGTATAACCTAATGAAGATGCCCGGGAGCAGCGGTGTCCTCACCGTGCATGGGGACACCCAACGGGTACTCAAGCTCGCCTTCTAGACGGCGGCATCGGCACAGCCCGCCGACGCAGGGACCCCTGAGCCCAAGGGGCTGCGCCAACCAAGAAGAAGCAGTTGTTCACCCAGGACAAGGCAGAAACCAAGCAGATACCTGTCGACGAGGACAGGTCCTCCGGTGCCACTTTCACCATAGGCGCCAACCTCGAGCCTGAGCAGGAGAGGCCACTCGCCTGGACGGTCGACCTCCCGAGGCCACGTCACGTCGCGAAGCGCCCTTGCCTCCGGAGGGCGCCGCGAACACTGATGCTCTCTGCCTTGTTAAGCACCCAGTCTACTTTGTCAGCACGGTGTTACGGGACGCGAGGGCACGGTACCCCATGCCTCAGAAGCTCCTCCTCGCACTACTGGTGGCCTCACGCAAGCTGCATCACTACTTCCAAGGTCATCCCATCAAGGTCATCTCGTCATACCCCTTGGAGAGAGTGCTCAGGAGCCCTAACTCAGCCGGACGGGTCGCCGAGTGGAACATAGAACTGCAGGCGTTCGAGCTCGAGTTCAGCACGACCAGGGTCATCAAAGGAGCAGCGTTAGCGGATTTCGTGGCAGAATGGACGGAGGCACCAGGCCTCAAGGACAACGAGGATCGATCCCTCTCCCCAGGGACTGAGGCGCCGGAAGGCTGGGTCATGTACTTCGGTGGGGCGTTCTCCAGGCTCGGCACTAGGGCTGGTGCGGTGCTGATATCGCCCACTCAGGACAAGCTCTACTACGCCGTACAACTCTGTTTCCAGCAAGGCGAAAAGGTCTCCAACAACATAGCCGAATATGAGGGTCTGATAGCGGGGTTGAAGGCCGCAGCAGCTCTGGGTGTGAAGCGCCTCACCGTCAAGGGCAATTCGCAGCTCCTTGTCAACTTCTCCAACAAGGTGTATGAGCCGAAGGATGAGCACATGGAAGCCTATCTAGCGGAGGTCCGCGGGATGGAAAAGCAGTTCTGGGGGTTGGAATTGAAGCATGTGCCCCGTGGCACCAATCAGGAAGCCGATGACATCGCCAGACGGGCGTCCAGGCGGTTACCCCAGGAGCCTGGCGTCTTTGAAGAGCGGCTCTTCAAGCCCTCAGCCCAGCCGTCATTATCAAACACTGCTCAGCCTCGGGAGGAAACTCCCCCAGCCACCTGCCTCAGGAGCCCTGGCCTGCGGCCCTGCCTCAGGGGCACGCCTGCTCCTGACTATGGAACCTCAGGAGGAGTGCTGGATCGCGGAACTCCGGAGTTATTTAACACAAGGGGCCCTGCCGGAGAAGGAGGAAGAAGCGGAGCGTGTGGCGCGGTAAGGCACGGCATACTGCATCAGGGACGGAGAGCTCTACCGGAAGCGGCCGAACGACGTATCCCTGCGCTGCATTTCCATGGAGCAAGGAAAGGAACTGTTGGAGGACATACACGGCGGGAACTGTGGGCATCACTCGTCATCACGGACCCTCGTTGGCAGGGCATTCCGCAGTGGGTTCTATTGGCCCACCGCACTCAATGACGCTGTCGAACTGGTGAAGGCTTGTGAAGCCTGCCAATTTCACGCCAAACAGATCCATCAGCCGGCGGGAGGCCTGCAGACTATACCCCTTTCGTGGCCATTCGCAGTCTGGGGGCTGGACATTCTGGGCCCGTTCCCTCGGGCGCCAGGGGGCTACCGCTACCTCTACGTCGCAATTGACAAATTCACGAAGTGGGCAGAAGTGGAGGTTGTCCGCACCATCCCCGCGGGTTCCGCGGTCAAGTTCATCAGGGGCATCGTGAGCCGGTTCGGGGTGCCGAACCGCATCATCACAGACTACAGTTCGCAGTTCACCAGTAACCTCTTCAAAACATACTGTGCTAACCTTAGAACGCAGATATGCTACGCTTCGGTGGCGCACCCGTGATGCAACGGCCAGGCCGAACGAGCCAACGCGGAGGTCCTGAGGGGCCTCAAGACCAGGACATTCAAGAAGAAGCTAGAGGCCAGCGGCAGAGGTTGGTACGATGAGCTCCAGTCTGTGTTGTGGTCCATCCACACGACCGCGACCAAGCCGACCGGGGAGACCCCGTTCTTCCTGGTCTATGGAGCCGAAGCAGTCCTCCCTCACGAGGTCAGACATCGCTCCGCGCGGGTCCTAGCGTTCGATGAGGCGCAGCAGGACGCCATGCGGGGGATGGACCTCGTGCTGGCGGAGGAACGCCGCCGAGAAGCCGCGTTGCAAGCGGCGAGGTACCAACAAGCGCTACGACGATATCACTGCCGCAACATCCGCCCCAGGACTCTTGAGGTAGGAGACCTCGTGCTCAGGCGGGTCCTCTCTAGGGAGGGGCTGCACAAGCTCTCTCCCATGTGGGAGGGCCCGTTCAAGTTTGCTCATGTTTCCAGGCCAGGCTCCGTGCGCTTGGAGACTCAGGAGGGGGAGCCGATCCAGAACGCATGGAACATCCAGCACCTCGGAAGGTTTTACCCCTAAAAGGCCCAGATCCTGTGAAGAAGGCAAACGCCTGTGAAGACTATCCCTTTTTGGAAAAGGCCCAGAGCCTGTGAAGAAGGCAAACGCCTGTGAAGACTATCCCTTTTTGGAAAAGGCCCAGAGCCTATGAAGAAGGCAAACACCTGTGAAGACTATCCCTTTTTGGAAAAGGCCCAGAGCCTGTGAAGAAGGCAAATGCCTGTGAAGACTATCCCTTTTTGGAAAAGGCCCAGAGCCTATGAAGACTATCCCTTTTTGGAAAAGGCCCAGAGCCTGTGAAGAAGGCAAACGCCTGTGAAGACTATCTCTTTTTGGAAAAGGCCCAGAGCCTGTGAAGAAGGCAAACGCCTGTGAAGCTGCCGTGTTTCGGAAAAGGCCCGGAGCCTGTGAAGAAGGCAAGTGTCTGTGAAGCTCATTACCCCTAAGAAGAAAGGCCCGGAGCCTGTGAAGAAGGCCAACGCCTGTGAAGCTCGCCGCCCGTGACACTCTCACGTAATAATGAGTGGGGCTGTACACGCCCCGGAGTCTCAGGAGCGCCGGCCTTAGGCCCTGGGGCTCCCTCCCACGCCCAGTGGCAGCACTTAGCTCCGCGCTGGTGAGAAGACGTCGAAGAGTAGATTAGGTGCCGGACGCGGCTTTTTCATTTGCTTTCCGCAGTTGGCTCGCTTTGTTTGCAGTTGAAGTCTTATTGAAATTATTGCCGTCATTGGTTTATATTTCGTCGATTTTCACTCCCCCGTTTTGATTCCTCTTGCAGAAGGCCTCGCGAGGGAGGGCAGCCAAACGCCCTCGCGAGGGTTCCTGTTCTAATCGTTCTAAAGTTTCACGACCCGGGTCCATTGCGGGAGCACCCCTCCAGTCCGTGCCCCTCGGGCACCGCGACGCACACACAGGGCCTGGGTCGGTCGCCCCCCACGGCTGGGGCCGGGAACTATTTACGTGCAGACACACAGCTGAAAAGCGTGAAAGCTAAATCAAGGTAATTGTTAACAGCAGTAACCCCCAACACGCCCCCGCGGGGCTCCATGCAGCTGTTCTCTTTTACGCAGGAAACAAAAGGAAAAGAAAGGACAAGCCCGGCGCGGCTCGCCTCGCTTCGGCCAGCGGAGGCGACTCGGGATGCCTCCGGGGCTCAGGCGGACTCCCTCTCGCGCTTCACCGGGGCGCGGCGACGGGCGGACGAGTCGCCGCCTCCCAAGCAAGCTCGACGGCATGGGGGCTGACTGCGGCCACCGCTGGAGGAGTCGCCTGAAGAAGAGTTGATGAAGCTTGGGGAGCCTCGGGCGCAGCCTTCCGCGCGGGCGCTGTCTCCATCATCGTCGGGGCGGGGCCCCCGGCCACGGTCGTCGTCCTCGGGGCAGCACCCCGCGTGGCGACCATCTTCCCCAAACACCCTCACATAGAGGGTGGCATCGCCGTCAAACCTGAAGTGCAGGGTGCACCTATGCTCCAAGCCGCGAGCATGGGCGAACGCCTGCCAACCACGAGTCAAGGCTAAGCTCCCGGTGGCGGAGACCTCCAGTGCAGCCCACAAGGCCCGGCTGCAGCAGCTGTCCGCCTGAAGACAGAGGCCGCCCGGGGCACCAGCAGGGAGCTCACCAAGGAGGAAGCGAGGGAAATGGAGCCGGGCGCTTGTCGGCTCCGCCGCCCAAATGACGAACTCCGGCAGCACCTGCACAGCGCGAAAGCCCGGCCTGGGGGAGCGCGCAACCCAGGCGCGTCTCCCGGCCACAGCGGCTCGCCCGCCACCACGCTGGGAGCCGTCTCCATGACCACTGAACGCTGCCGGGGCGGCCACGGGATGCTTCCGAGGGCGCCCTCGACCGCGCTTCGGCGGAGGAGAGGCAGGCTCAACCTGGTGGGCCTTCCCCTTTTCCGCAGCCGAGGGCCGCCTCGATGGAGCCATGGAGGAGAAGGAGAAAGCAAGGAGAGATGGACTGGGAGGGCACGCGCTGTGCCGTACTTATAGCCGGCGAAGGCCAACCTTCAGCCTCCACGATCACAGGTAATCATGACACGATTTGCATGCAGGGACTTGTCCAATCTGCGCGATCATCGAGGCGTCGTGGGGAAGCGGGGGCGCCCACGTCCAATCAACCGCCATGCGGCGCCCAAGGCCGCAGGCTGTTAGGGCCCGCGGCGCTTCGCCCTTGCCCTTTTGCCTCTTGGCACGGCCAAGTCCATGCGCACCTTGGGCCCGGGGGCTACTGTCGGCGTTCTGGGAACAGGGGTCCCCAGACTTGCCTGCCTGCGGCCTGCGGCGTGGCTAAAAAGGGGGCCCAGCATGGCCCATCTTCATCAACACAAGACCCAAGACCCTCGAGAGGGGCCAAGCCTCGCGGGGCGGACGACACGGCGCTTTCTCAGGCACGACCTCGTCAGGCTGGCTTATGAGGAGGCGGAGAGATCAAGGCAGGGTACCTCGCGAGGTGCCCATGACGCAAGCCATGACGACCAAGGATGCCAGGCGGGCGCCAGCCCGCACAGTGTCTTCCTTTCCTCTTTGGTGCAAAGGGGGCAAGCGCAGGCGAGAGGATAAAGCAAAGGCACCCATTTCGGTGCAACGAGACCAAGACCAGTCCCACGGTGGGACGGAGGTCATCGTGGAGCCCAGAATGGCGTCACCACGGGGCCTTTGGCAGGCGAGGACCAACTTTAGTCAGGATAGGTGTACCAGATGTTCCCCTTCGAATTGGCCAATTGTTGGCGCCCTTCCTGCTCAATATTTGGGAAGAGGCCCAGGGCCTTTGCCTATAAATAGGACTAGCCACCCCCAGGGTAGAGGGAGGAGATCGATAAGTGGGTACCTAGAATCTGAGCAAGCAGAGGGCAAGTGAGAGAGAGAGAGAGAGGAGGGCGACTGAACTCCTCCTAGCAGTTCATCCCCTTAGCCAAGAACAGACCCTCGCGAGGCTGTTCTGTCTTGTATTGTTCATCATCATCAGCCCAAGAGGCAATCCACCCACCACAAACTAGAGTAGGGTATTACACCACAATGGTGGCCCGAACTAGTACAAACCTTGTGTCTCTTGTGTTGTTCATTCAGTAGTTAGATGTTTGCGAGACGGAGAGGTAGAGGGCATAATCTCCGCGCGCACCCCAGAGTTCGAACCTTAAGGGTCTGCCGGAACCCGAAATCCGACCGCACCGTTGGAAAGGTGTCAGGACCCCGATCCTAAGCCACATCGATCCAGCGTGTAACACATCATATCATTTTGCGGCCTCACGCACGGTACTCCCACGGGTGCCACCTTACCTGGCCCGGGACCGTTTGCGCCTTTTGGCTCACGTATATGATAGTGTCGCTAGCATCCATATGACAGAGAACCCGGGCCGACATGGCTAGTCGTGAACCCAAAGCGGCGCTAGCCTATGAGGACAAGCATAGATGAATCACATCGAGCATGCCGGTCATCAACGTATCTATTCGGGCTGTAGCACTGGGCTAACAGGACTCCGGTAACCCGGGCTGTAGCAGGCTAGGCAGGACTCCGAATATCAGCGCGTGACATTTCCCCTAAGGGACAGACATTGGGACGACGTGAAACACATGCCGGCCAGTCAAGTGTCCAAGCAGTAGTGCTGGGCTAGCAGGACTCCGGTGAACCGGGCTGTAGCGGACTACTATCGCTCAGAAGCACAAGACTTACATTTCCCCATATGAAAGGCTGCCAAGGATAAACAACTAGATAGTCGGATCCCACTCATACCAAGCATTTCAATCATACACACAATATGCCCGATATGAGTAAATACAACATGGCATCACAACAGTACTCTACGACTCAAGTACTTTATTTAGAAGGCTCCGAGGAGCCATACATACCATACATACAGATAGGGGTCACATGACCCAACACTCAAGTCATACAAACATACAAGCACATGCGGAAGCAAAGTAGTCTGAGTACAGACACTAGAAAGAAAGAAGGCTTGACGAAGCCTGTCTATCTACAACGACCCTTCACAAGTCTTGGATCACCACCTGGGTGATAAGTCACTCGTCAACGTCGAGGTCTACATAGAACCCATCAGAGGGGTTGGTGCAGTCGTCTGAAAAACATGATTAAAGCAACATGAGTACAGAAGTACTCAGCAAGTCTTACAACAGGAACCTATCATACATGCACATTCTCAAGAAGGTAGTGGGGTTATTGCAGCAAGCCAGCTTTGACTCTTGGCTAAGCTATCCTACGATACACACCACTTGTAAAACATTTGTCGCACACGAGTCCACTAACACCAACACAATACCCCACCGTGGATTCTCTCTCGCCATCCTACGAGAGGGCCATCCGCGGTACTCACACTTATCTTGAGATTTTTAGAAGTATCCATTTAACTTATCTATGAACTGATATAGGCAACCCAGAAGTCCATTACCGCGGACACGGCTATTCGAATAGATTATTTATAACCCTGCAGGGGTGTACTTCTTCACACATGTTTCCACCACTTAGCGTCTGCACACGACATGTGCTCGGCAGACTTCAAGCGAAAACCGACGTGGGTGTAGACCACGACCTACCTAAACACTCAAGTCTCTAGTCCAGGCTTATCGCCTATTCGGGTTCCATCCGCAGGGAGTCCGGCCGAGGTTTCCACTAACGGCCCCGAACGATGTGAACAGGGTTCCCGAGACACCAAACGGGCGAGTCGGTACACCGTGCCACGTGCCTACCGCAACACAGCCTACCCCGATGGTCAGCGCCGCGTGCGGCCCCCAGCATACTACAAACACCAGAAACTACTTGCAACTCCTGGACAGAGGACAAGGGTGGATAAGAAGTCGAGCGGGGTCATATTTCAGGGCCCAATGTGTGGTAGTAACTGTATCATGGATCACAAACACAGATCTCAGTTCTTAAGGACGGCCTCAATGAAACAACCCACCATGTACTCCTACATGGCCTCTCATCGATTCCTTTACCAAATCGTATTCACACTTCACTCTTGTCACCGACACAACCTTTCACTCCAGTTCATCATCCCGATGAGCCAGACCTGACACAACTCTAAGCATAGCAAGCATAGCATGGTAGGAACACACACACACATGTATTGGCTCAATCAACTCCTACACATGCTAGTGGGTTTCATCTAGTTACTGTGGCAATGACAGGTCATGCAAAGGAAGTGGGTTCAACTACCGCAACACACAGCAGTTTGAAACGCGTTGTCTTAATGCAGTAAACGAGAGCAGAAGCGAGAACATGGGTTTGTATCGGAATGATCAATGGGTTGCTTGCCTGATGGAGTGGTGGTGGGATACTGCCCTTCAACTGGATACTCGGAGATATCCTCGGAGGCAGAACCTACCACGAATGACACATTGCAACACAATCAATACATGACGATATGCAACAATATGATGCATGCAATGACATGGCAATATGGATGTGTCCTGGTCTTGTGCAAGTTAAACCAGAAGGAAATGACCCCATTTGAACCAAAGATTCAAATGGTAGTGCATTTATAAGATCATATTAGTGCAATACCTTATAATGCCTAAACAGTGGGTTTAACTTGTTTTAACATGCATGAAACCAGTTCCATTGGATAGATTGGATTTTTCTGATAGATTTTCATATATAGAACTTTGCATTTGGAGTTACAGATAATTTTCTATGAATTTTTGAAGTTTGAACTATTTTTTGGATTTTCCTGTATAAAAATAAATCCAGTAATTAGTTATTGCATCAGCATGAGGTCATGCTGACCTCAGCAGGTCAACAGACCCGGTCCAGGTCAAACCTGACGCGTGGGTCCCGCGTGTCAGGGTTATTAGATTAAACAGATTAGATTAATCCTAATTCTGGATTAGTTAGCGGGCGGGGCCCACATGTCATAGACCCAGGGAGTCAACGGGTCAACTCCGCCGGCGTTGAGCCGCCGGCGACGTCCAGACGCGGCGGAGGAAGTGTAGATTCGTGCTCCGGCGACCAAATCGACGGCGGAGCACGTCTACGTGATGCGGGAGCTGACCCGGAACTCTTGGTGGAGTTGGTTGGGGTCGGGGTGGCCGGAGTTGGCGCCGGCGACGAGTTTGGCGGCGCCGGGGCTCGGGTGAAGGTGAAACCGGGGCTGCGGGGCACGGCGAGGTGCGTGCGGTAGTGCGTTGGCCTCCTGGGGTTGCGGTGAAGCCATTGGACACGGTGGGGTGGTTATTGGTTAGCCGGAGACACGTCGGCGACGAGCTCCGCGGCGGTGCGTGCGGGTGAGCATCGTGCAGTCGCTGTGGTGCACGAGACGCAGAACGGAGGGGATGGGGAGATAGCTGAGCTCACAGCGGTCTCGGGGAAGCGAACGTCGCGGTCGGAGACGAGCTGGTGCGGCGGTGAGGTCGAAGGGGATCTCCGGCGGCCGAAGGTTGAAGAAGAGCTCGGGGGAGCGTTGTAGAGCGAGCGAGCGCTCGGGGCTCGGCTAGCTCGAAGAAGAGGAGGGCGGCGGAGCTTCTGGACAGGTCGGAGCGGCACGGGGGCGACGGGGAGCGCGACTACGGCGACGGTGCAGCTGCGGTGGCGTCGGCCATGGCGTGGAGGTGCGAGGGAGAGAGGCAGGGGGAAATGGATGTGTCCAGGGCGTCGGGGGGTGTGACGTGGGGGTCGCCCAGCGTCCAGGCGCGCGAGGCGGCAAGCTGCTGGCGCCGTGGCGAGCTCGCGCTCGCCGGCGTCAGCTCCCTGCCTGCCTGGCGGGGACGAAGCAGCTGGCTGGCGCGGGCCAGCACAGTGCTGGGCCGCCAGGTGGGCCGGCAGGTGGGTAGCGTCCAGGTTAGTTTTCCTCTGATTAACTGTTTTCTTTTTCTATTATTTCTGCAACTTTGTGGACTTATTTAAAATACTTAAACAACTCCAAAAATTCTCAAACTGCACATGCTTGCTATTTAAAGTATAGACAACATGAAACATTTCTGTTCGAGAATATTTGAACATTTAAAATATTTTTATAAATTTTAAATTCCCAAATTCAAATACTTATGTGTTAATTCAATAACCTTCTGTTGACCTAGAAAAATGTGCACTATTTTTGCCAGGGGGTTTAATCCAAGACAAAGAGGGTGAACATTTTAGAAGGGCATTTCAGGTTCATTGAAAAAGATTTTAGTAAACCCTAGTTATTTCCAGGGGGGGGGAAGTGTGTGTTGGGAGTTCTGGCATTTCCCATTTCAGAATTAATAGAATATAAACATGATGCACACTCTAATGCATGGCCTAGCTAGGGATGTGACAACTCACCCCCACTCAAAAGAATCTCGTCCCGAGATTTAGGTTCCTCCGGAAAGAAGGCGGGGTACTCAAGTCGAAGACGATCCTCCCTTTCCCATGTAGCTTCTTGCTCGGAATGGTGTGACCATTGAACCTTGAGAAACTTGATATTGTGGCGTCGAGTGGTACGCTCGGCTTGATCAAGGATACGAACGGGGTATTCCCGATAAGTGAGGTTATCTTGGAGATCAAGCTTTTCGTGGTCCACTCCGCGGATAGGATCCGAGAAGCAACGCCTGAGTTGAGAAACGTGGAAGACATCATGAACTCTGGAGAGATGCGAAGGTAGTTCCAGTTGGTAGGCAACTTCCCCTCGTTTGGCAAGAATGCGAAAGGGTCCAATGTAGCGAGGAGCCAATTTTCCTTTGATACCGAATCGATGGGTTCCCTTTAAAGGTGTAACCCGAAGATAAGCCATCTCGCCGACTTCATAAGCCATGGGCTTATGCTTGCGGTCATACTGACTCTTTTGTCGGGACTGGGCGGTTTTCAACTTCTCACGAATAATGCGAACCTGCTCTTCTGCATCCTGGATCATGTCCGGGCCAAAGAGTTGTCTCTCGCCGGTTTCTGACCAGTTAAGAGGCGTTCGACATTTTCGTCCATAAAGAACTTCGAAAGGAGCTTTACCCAAACTAGCTTGATAACTGTTATTATAGGCAAACTCGGCGAATGGAAGGCACTTCTCCCAATCCATGCCGAAAGAGATGACAGAAGCTCGGAGCATATCCTCCAGAATTTGATTGACTCGTTCTACTTGACCACTTGATTGCGGATGGAAGGCGGTGCTAAAGGAGAGACGAGTTCCCAAAGCATTTTGGAAACTTTCCCAAAATCGAGAGGTGAAAAGACTTCCACGGTCCGAATTAATTTCCAATGGAACACCATGAAGAGACACTATTCGAGAGATGTATAAGTCAGCTAGCTGGCTAGCGGTTATACTCTCGCGAACGGGTAAAAAGTGGGCTACTTTGGAGAGACGATCGACAACAACGAAGATAGCATTATTCCCTCTTTTGGTCCTGGGAAACCCGGTGATGAAATCCATACCGATTTTATCCCATTTCCATTCAGGAATATCCAAGGGCTGAAGGGTGCCAGCAGGCCGTTGATGCTCTGCTTTAACACGACGACAGACGTCGCAAGTTGCAATGTATTGAGCGATTTCTCTCTTCATCCTGGTCCACCAAAACCTCTGGCGTAGGTCTTGATACATTTTAGTGCTACCGGGATGAATGGTGAGAGGGGATTCATGAGCTTCCTTAAGGATCAATTGACGCAAATGTTGTTTCTTGGGGACCACCAAACGGTTCTCGAAGAAAACAACACCTTGTTCATCCATGGAAAAACATTTAGCAACTCCGCTAGCGATGTTTTCCTTGATGCGGGATATGCCTTTATCGCGCTTCTGGGCAGCTATGATTTGATCAGGTTTCGCCACCAGGGTGGAAAGGAATCCTCGAGGAACAATGTGAAGGTTAAGCTTATGGAATTCCTCGTGGAGAAATGGTTGACCTTGTTGTAACATCAGGTTGTTACAATAAGATTTACGACTTAGTGCATCAGCCATGACATTGGCTTTGCCTGGGGTGTAAGTTATTCCTAAGTCGTAATCTGAGATCAACTCGACCCAACGTCTTTGCCTGAGATTCAAATCCGGTTGGGTGAAGATATATTTCAAACTTTGGTGATCAGTGTAAATTTCGCAACGATTACCCAGAAGGTAGTGTCGCCAGGTTTTGAGTGCATGGACTACTGCTGCAAGCTCTAGATCATGAGTAGGATAATTATCCTCATGTGGACGCAACTGTCGAGATGCGTAGGCAATCACATGACGATCTTGCATGAGTATGCAACCTAGTCCTTGTCGCGAGGCGTCGCAATAGATAACAAAGTCCTTAGAGAAATCTGGTGGTACCAGTACGGGAGCAGATGTCAGGCGTCTTTTCAGTTCCTGAAAGCTGAACTCGCACTGTGGGGTCCACTCGAACTTTTTATCTTTCTTGAGGAGTTCAGTTAGAGGCTTAGCAACTTTGGAGAAATTTTTGACGAAGCGGCGGCAATAGCTCGCTAAACCAAGAAAACTCCGAACTTGCTTGACCGTTTCAGGTGGAGTCCAGTCAAGGACGGCTTGAACTCGCTCGGGATTGATAGCAATGCCCTTGCCAGAGATTACATGGCCCAGATAGGTCACTTCTGGCAACCAGAATTCGCACTTGGAGAATTTGGCATAAAGGCGATGCTCTCGAAGTTTCATCAATACTAGCCTTAGATGTTCGGCATGTTCTTCCTCATTCTTGGAGTAGATGAGTATATCATCGAGGTATACCACGACGAATTTATCCAAGTACTCCATGAAGATCGAGTTCATTAACCGAGAGAAGGTGGCTGGAGCATTGGTTAAACCGAAGGACATGACGGTGTACTCGTATTGGCCGTAACGAGTAACGAAAGCCGTTTTGGGAATGTCCCCGTTCTTGATTTTGATTTGATGGTAGCCCAACCTCAAATCCATCTTGGAAAAGACTGAGGATCCAGCGAGCTGGTCATACAGGTCGTTGATCCTGGGGAGCGGATACTTGTTCTTGATAGTGACCAAATTGACAGGTCGGTAATCTACAACCATCCGATCCGTTCCATCCTTCTTCTTGACGAAGAGGACGGGGCAAGCCCATGGAGATGAACTAGGACGGATGAAACCCTTTTGCAAGGACTCATCGAGTTGTTTCTTAAGCTCAGCTAGTTCTAGGGGTGCCATCTTATAAGGTCTCCTAGAGATTGGGACGGTTCCTGGAACAAGGTCTATTACGAACTCGACATCTCTGTCAGGTGGAACACCTGGCAGTTCCTCTGGGAAGACATCCGGGAAGTCACGGACTACCGGAATATCTTCGAGATCTGGAAGGGGATTGGCATTTAGAGAGTAGAGCTGACGCTCCGATACTCGGGTCAAAACATTGACTGTCTTGCCCGATGGATGGGTAAGTTGAACAGTTCTAGTTGAGCAGTCAATCTTGGCGTAATGAGCTGACATCCAGTCCATACCCAAGATGATGTTAATGTCTGAGGACTTGAGAGCTATTAGTGACGCAAGGAAGACCAATCTGTCAACAAGAATTTCATTTCCATGGCTGATTCTAGAGGTTTGCCACTTAGAACCAGGGGTTTGAATTACCATGGAGGTGGGCATGTCACAAAAAGTGGTGTTGTGCAAACGAGCATAGCTCTCAGAAATAAATGAATGAGATGCTCCAGTATCAAAGAGAACAGTTGCCGGATGGCAATTAACAAGGAGCGTACCGAGAACGACGTTGGGGTCCTCTTGAGTCTCTTCAGCTGAAACGTAGTTGACATGGCCACGAGCAGTGGTGGCTGGCTTGGCGACAAGCATTTTTCCTGTTGACTTACCACGGCCAACAGACTTTCTGAACTGGCTGGGGTTGTTCTGGGGACACTCACGGATGTAGTGGCCCGGCTCACCACACTTGAAGCAAGTTGTCATATTGGGGCGTGGAGCAGTATTGGCAGTGGGACCACCAAAAGTCTTGGGCGGCACATACTGCTGGTTGGGACGAGGCGCCTCAAAGGATGGCCTCGGGGTATACCTGGGTGGCATAGCAGAATTCGGAATCCAGACCCGGCGCTTCTGTGATCCAGAACCGGATGAAGATCCATAGTCACGGGAGTGCTTGCGTGAAGCTTCAAAATCATTCTGCCCCGTCTCGGCACTGATGGCCTTATTGACTAGCTTCGGAAAAGAAATGCATTCATGCAGACGAAGGTCACGACGGAGCTCAGGGCTAAGTCCCTTGCGGAACCTTGCCTGCTTCTTGGCATCGGTGGATACCTCTTCGGGAGCATAGCGTGCAAGCTTCCCAAACTCGCGACTGTATGCATCCACAGTCAGCTTCCCCTGGGTGAAGTTACAGAACTCCTCCCTCTTGCGGTCCATAAGACCTTCCGGAATATGATGCTCACGAAAAGCGGCACTGAAATCAGCCCAAGTAGTGAGTTGGCCGACCGGACGCATAGCTTCATAATTCTCCCACCAAAGGCTGGCAGGGCCTTCGAGGTGATAGGCAGCAAAGGTGACTTTATCATCTTCAGCCACGTTGGCAGAACGTAGCTTGTGGGCGATGCTGCGGAGCCAGTCATCCGCATCGAGAGGCTCGATGGAATGATTGAACTTTGGCGGGTACAGCTTGACAAAGTCATTGATGGACACCGAATTGATCCTCTGCTGGCGTGCAGTGTTCTGCTCAATCCGCTCTAACAAGCGGTTGGTGTCGCGCCTGTTGCGCTCTGCCTCCAGCATCACTTCGGCCAGAGAAGGTGGTTGAGGCAGACTTTCCTCTCTAGGTGCACTAGCTTCTCCCTGCTCCGAAGCAGCAGGGTTGCTGCGGGTGTTGACCATCCTGGGAAAACAAAACAGCGATTTAAACCAGGATGGCAAAATCTGGCCAAGGAAGTGCGGAATGTAATGGGTAACAAAGAATGCAGAGATGATCATCCGTATGACATGGTAATATAGAAGCTGCCATATATATACCAACGGTCATACACATCATACATAGTTTAGTACAAGCTCAAACTGAGGTACAACTAAGACGAAAGATGTTACATCTCATCGGAGGCATTCCAAGCTCCTATACATTATTTTTCTACACCTCCGGAATTGATACACACTAAGTTATATTCCACAATCACGCATGACGGTGGACATACAACTATTACAATACTAGCGAGACTGCTACTAGCTCAGACGGCTCCGTAGAAGTCCTCATAGAAGTCACCACCCAGACCTGGAAGCGGAACATGGTCATCTGGGAACAGACGGTCCTGCGGTGCTTGTGGACCATAGGGACTTGGGTGCGGCCTCGGTCCAACAGATGGCGGTATAAGAGGCCCACGAGGAGGGGTGATGCCTCCCACCTCACGCCATTCCATGAAGTCTGGCAGACTAGCCCGCACAGGGTACAAGTCTCTCGTGTCCATGTATCTGGCTTGCACAGCAGGTGCAAACCTCGTCAAGGTGGCCCAATGATCAGCACGAGCATTAAAGAGCTCCATACGCAAGGCCCGGTTTTCACGGTCCTTATCTTCCAACATCTCAGTAGTGGTGCAAAGAAGTGAGTCCTCATGGGATGCATCACTGTACATGCCCTGAAGGTAACCATGCGCCCCAGGGAGGGATGCTGGCATGTAGCGAAATTCAGTGTTGCTCAACAAGGCAGTTCTAGCTCGCATAATGGTCATCATCGAGTAGGCTGCATCTTGAACAGACATCCCAATAGTGATCCCGAGTCCATAAGAACGGTGGAGTGGTTCCGTGGCTCCGGGATAAGATGGATATATCCTAACCGTGCACAGATATTGGCTCTGGTTAAAATCTCTAAACTGCTCTTCGACGGTGTATTCGGGGTACCATCGGTAACCTGCCTCAACCATCACTCGAACCAACATGGCGGTATGACCACATACACCGATGCAACGGGTCAGACGAACCACTTGGTTTTGGGGACGGTTAGCCATCTGAAAGCACAAATTAGTGCAAAGGCATTAGAATTTCTGGATGAAATTGGACAGCATAACGGCTGTAAATGCTCAGAAAGGAATTGAGACATCCACAACAGTTTGCGAAACCACTCAACAACAATATATCAAGGTTCTGGTTCAAATGGCAACATACTAAACTTTAGTAGAACTGAACTGGATTGAAACCAACAATCCTATAAGTTACTACGGATTTAGTAACACGTGAACCTGATAGAGAGAAGAGAGCCTAGTCCTTAACCCACGTAGAATGAGAAGAGAATGACTCAGAACAGAGGGCATAAGGTAAAGGAGTAAAAGAGCCTTACGTTCCCTCCCACAATCAATTCCCCTACATATAACTAAAGCATTACTAGACTCGACATCGACCAGTTTGGCTTAGCGAACCTACAGGCAGTCCGGCTCTGATGCCAACGCTGTCAGGACCCCGATCCTAAGCCACATCGATCCAGCGTGTAACACATCATATCATTTTGCGGCCTCACGCACGGTACTCCCACGGGTGCCACCTTACCTGGCCCGGGACCGTTTGCGCCTTTTGGCTCACGTATATGATAGTGTCGCTAGCATCCATATGACAGAGAACCCGGGCCGACATGGCTAGTCGTGAACCCAAAGCGGCGCTAGCCTATGAGGACAGGCATACATGAATCACATCGAGCATGTCGGTCATCAACGTATCTATTCGGGCTGTAGCACTGGGCTAACAGGACTCCGGTAACCCAGGCTGTAGCAGGCTAGGCAGGACTCCGAATATCAGCGCGTGACATTTCCCCTAAGGGACAGACATTGGGACGACGTGAAACACATGCCGGCCAGTCAAGTGTCCAAGCAGTAGTGCTGGGCTAGCAGGACTCCGGTGAACCGGGCTGTAGCGGACTACTATCGCTCAGAAGCACAAGACTTACATTTCCCCATATGAAAGGCTGCCAAGGATAAACAACTAGATAGTCGGATCCCACTCATACCAAGCATTTCAATCATACACACAATATGCCCGATATGAGTAAATACAACATGGCATCACAACAGTACTCTACGACTCAAGTACTTTATTTAGAAGGCTCCGAGGAGCCATACATACCATACATACAGATAGGGGTCACATGACCCAACACTCAAGTCATACAAACATACAAGCACATGCGGAAGCAAAGTAGTCTGAGTACAGACACTAGAAAGAAAGAAGGCTTGACGAAGCCTGTCTATCTACAACGACCCTTCACAAGTCTTGGATCACCACCTGGGTGATAAGTCACTCGTCAACGTCGAGGTCTACATAGAACCCATCAGAGGGGTTGGTGCAGTCGTCTGAAAAACATGATTAAAGCAACATGAGTACAGAAGTACTCAGCAAGTCTTACAACAGGAACCTATCATACATGCACATTCTCAAGAAGGTAGTGGGGTTATTGCAGCAAGCCAGCTTTGACTCTTGGCTAAGCTATCCTACGATACACACCACTTGTAAAACATTTGTCGCACACGAGTCCACTAACACCAACACAATACCCCACCGTGGATTCTCTCTCGCCATCCTACGAGAGGGCCATCCGCGGTACTCACACTTATCTTGAGATTTTTAGAAGTATCCATTTAACTTATCTATGAACTGATATAGGCAACCCAGAAGTCCATTACCGCGGACACGGCTATTCGAATAGATTATTTATAACCCTGCAGGGGTGTACTTCTTCACACATGTTTCCACCACTTAGCGTCTGCACACGACATGTGCTCGGCAGACTTCAAGCGAAAACCGACGTGGGTGTAGACCACGACCTACCTAAACACTCAAGTCTCTAGTCCAGGCTTATCGCCTATTCGGGTTCCATCCGTAGGGAGTCCGGCCGAGGTTTCCACTAACGGCCCCGAACGATGTGAACAGGGTTCCCGAGACACCAAACGGGCGAGTCGGTACACCGTGCCACGTGCCTACCGCAACACAGCCTACCCCGATGGTCAGCGCCGCGTGCGGCCCCCAGCATACTACAAACACCAGAAACTACTTGCAACTCCTGGACAGAGGACAAGGGTGGATAAGAAGTCGAGCGGGGTCATATTTCAGGGCCCAATGTGTGGTAGTAACTGTATCATGGATCACAAACACAGATCTCAGTTCTTAAGGACGGCCTCAATGAAACAACCCACCATGTACTCCTACATGGCCTCTCATCGATTCCTTTACCAAATCGTATTCACACTTCACTCTTGTCACCGACACAACCTTTCACTCCAGTTCATCATCCCGATGAGCCAGACCTGACACAACTCTAAGCATAGCAAGCATAGCATGGTAGGAACACACACACACATGTATTGGCTCAATCAACTCCTACACATGCTAGTGGGTTTCATCTAGTTACTGTGGCAATGACAGGTCATGCAAAGGAAGTGGGTTCAACTACCGCAACACACAGCAGTTTGAAACGCGTTGTCTTAATGCAGTAAACGAGAGCAGAAGCGAGAACATGGGTTTGTATCGGAATGATCAATGGGTTGCTTGCCTGATGGAGTGGTGGTGGGATACTGCCCTTCAACTGGATACTCGGAGATATCCTCGGAGGCAGAACCTACCACGAATGACACATTGCAACACAATCAATACATGACGATATGCAACAATATGATGCATGCAATGACATGGCAATATGGATGTGTCCTGGTCTTGTGCAAGTTAAACCAGAAGGAAATGACCCCATTTGAACCAAAGATTCAAATGGTAGTGCATTTATAAGATCATATTAGTGCAATACCTTATAATGCCTAAACAGTGGGTTTAACTTGTTTTAACATGCATGAAACCAGTTCCATTGGATAGATTGGATTTTTCTGATAGATTTTCATATATAGAACTTTGCATTTGGAGTTACAGATAATTTTCTATGAATTTTTGAAGTTTGAACTATTTTCTGGATTTTCCTGTATAAAAATAAATCCAGTAATTAGTTATTGCATCAGCATGAGGTCATGCTGACCTCAGCAGGTCAACAGACCCGGTCCAGGTCAAACCTGACGCGTGGGTCCCGCGTGTCAGGGTTATTAGATTAAACAGATTAGATTAATCCTAATTGTGGATTAGTTAGCGGGCGGGGCCCACATGTCATAGACCCAGGGAGTCAACGGGTCAACTCCGCCGGCGTTGAGCCGCCGGCGACGTCCAGAGGCGGCGGAGGAAGTGTAGATTCGTGCTCCGGCGACCAAATCGACGGCGGAGCACGTCTACGTGATGCGGGAGCTGACCCGCAACTCTTGGTGGAGTTGGTTGGGGTCGGGGTGGCCGGAGTTGGCGCCGACGACGAGTTTGGCGGCGCCGGGGCTCGGGTGAAGGTGAAACCGGAGCTGCGGGGCACGGCGAGGTGCGTGCGGTAGTGCGTTGGCCTCCTGGGGTTGCGGTGAAGCCATTGGACACGGTGGGGTGGTTATTGGTTAGCCGGAGACACGTCGGCGACGAGCTCCGCGGTGGTGCGTGCGGGTGAGCATCGTGCAGTCGCTGTGGTGCACGAGACGCAGAACGGAGGGGATGGGGAGATAGCTGAGCTCACAGCGGTCTCGGGGAAGCGAACGTCGCGGTCGGAGACGAGCTGGTGCGGCGGTGAGGTCGAAGGGGATCTCCGGCGGCCGAAGGTTGAAGAAGAGCTCGGGGGAGCGTTGTAGAGCGAGCGAGCGCTCGGGGCTCGGCTAGCTCGAAGAAGAGGAGGGCGGCGGAGCTTCTGGACAGGTCGGAGCGGCACGGGGGCGACGGGGAGCGCGACTACGGCGACGGTGCAGCTGCGGTGGCGTCGGCCATGGCGTGGAGGTGCGAGGGAGAGAGGCAGGGGGAAATGGACGTGTCCAGGGCGTCGGGGGTGTGACGTGGGGGTCGCCCAGCGTCCAGGCGCGTGAGGCGGCAAGCTGCTGGCGCCGTGGCGAGCTCGCGCTCGCCGGCGTCAGCTCCCTGCCTGCCTGGCGGGGACGAAGCAGCTGGCTGGCGCGGGCCAGCACAGTGCTGGGCCGCCAGGTGGGCCGGCAGGTGGGTAGCGTCCAGGTTAGTTTTCCTCTGATTAACTGTTTTCTTTTTCTATTATTTCTGCAACTTTGTGGACTTATTTAAAATACTTAAACAACTCCAAAAATTCTCAAACTGCACATGCTTGCTATTTAAAGTATAGACAACATGAAACATTTCTGTTCGAGAATATTTGAACATTTAAAATATTTTTATAAATTTTAAATGCCCAAATTCAAATACTTATGTGTTAATTCAATAACCTTCTGTTGACCTAGAAAAATGTGCACTATTTTTGCCAGGGGGTTTAATCCAAGACAAAGAGGGTGAACATTTTAGAAGGGCATTTCAGGTTCATTGAAAAAGATTTTAGTAAACCCTAGTTATTTCCAGGGGGGGGAAGTGTGTGTTGGGAGTTCTGGCATTTCCCATTTCAGAATTAATAGAATATAAACATGATGCACACTCTAATGCATGGCCTAGCTAGGGATGTGACAAAAGGGTTGTTTGAATGAGAAATGATGCACCAGAACAATTGAAAGATTTGAATGAGGTGACAACCTCGAAATAATAGAATGCCAACATGAATCTTCTGAGATGTCTTCATCACTCCGGAATGATAGAATGGCGAGATGCGAATGAGCAAAGGGAAAATATTTGAGCTGAGGGAAAGAATACGATCGACAACGAAAAACTTGAATTGGATCCACCGGAAAGAAAATGCGACGAGCAAAGATGAACTAGACGAGACTACACCGGTTGAGACAGTTGAGGAAAGACTGAAGAGACTCCGCGAAATGAAATTACTGCTCAAATAGAGGCTCAGACTCCGAGAATAAAAAGGGTGGGAGGGCGGGAAAACACAGGCAACTTAAACGGGGAACCGACGAATAACTTGAAGAGAAAAGCACCGGTTGAAATAATTGAGGAGAAAATGCAAAGGCTTCGCACGAGTAGGATGGATACTCGATTTCGGACTCCGGTTCCGAGAAGAAGAAGGGTGGGCGGGTGGTAAAAAAATAAGGACAACTTCGGACAGGACAACAACATCGATTGAAAAGAACTGAGGATTGATCTTGCAAAATATGAAGAGGATTGAATGACTCAAAGAGAAGTGCGCCGGATTGAAAATAGGATGGACAACGAACGAAAACTAACCGCGTGATCCTAAAGAAAAATTTGAACAAGAAGAGAAGTAGTTCCAAAACACCTACGTCAAGATTTCTCACCAGAGCGACGAAGGGGCAGAGGAGTAAAAAGAATTCCTACTCTCTGATATAACTAGACTCCAAAAAAGTTTTCTTCTGGACTCGACATCGGCCAAAACTACACGATCAATCAAGGGAGCTCCTAGGGTCGGTCGAGGCTCTGATACCAACTTTTCATGCCCAAAGATGCGACCCTATCCTAAAGGAACTCGAAGCTCCCACCAAGGATAGAAGCGCATCTTGAAGACGCTTTTGCGAGGTGGATATCATTACATCAACATTACATAATAGTGGGGATACAACAAAGACATACAATGTCACATGAATACAACAATGCATCAAATACAAGATCAACATCCGACTACGGATGAAACATAAACAGAAACTCAAACAACATCCACCTTGCTAGCCCATGCTGCCGACCAGGAACCTATCCCTCAATCGAAGAAGAAGCAGAAGAACTCCAAAACAAGTAACATCGCTCTCACGTCAGGATCATCGCATACCCTGTACCTGCAACTGTTGGTGTAGTAATCTGTGAGCCACGAGGACTCAGCAATCCCATTACCATGGGTATCAAGACTAGCAAAGCTTAATGGGTAAGGAAGGGGTAAAGTGGTGAGGTTGCAGCAGCGAGTAAGCATGTATGGTGGCTAACTTATGCAAATAAGAGCGAGAAGAGAAGCAACGCAAGCGGTCGCTAACTAATAATGACCAAGAAGTGATCCTGAACTCCTACTTACGTCAAACATAACCAAAAAACCGTGTTCTCCTCTCGAACAACCCCGAAAAGAGACACTCACGGTTACGCACACGGTTGGTGTATTTTAGAAGAGTTTACTTCAAGTTTACTACAACCGGACATTAACAAATTCCCATCTGCCACATAACCGCGGGCACGGCTTTTGAAAGTTCAAACCCTGTAGGGGTGTCCCAACTTAGCCCATGATAAGCTCTCGCGATCAACGAAGGATATTCCTTCTCCCGGGAAGACCCGATCAGGCTCGCAATCCCATTTACAAGACATTTCGACAATTGTAAATCAAGTCCAGCAAGACCTCCCGGCGTGCCGACACCCTGATAGTAGCCGTGCGTATCTCGTCTTAGGCCACGACCAGATAAGCTAAGCGTACAGGTACCAAAATAACCCAAGTTGCCAAGGGACGGTCCCGCACGGTGCTCTAGTTTGGACCAACACTTAGACAAGCATTGGCCCGGGGGGGCTAAATAAAGATAACCCTCGGGTTAATTACTCCCAAGGGAAAAGGTAATAGGTGGTAGGCAAATGATAAAACCAATGTTGGGCCTTGCTGGAGGAGTTTTATTCAAAGCGAACTCTCAAGGGGGTCCCATAAATCACCCAACCGCGTTAGGGACGCAAAATCCGGGAACATAATACCGAGATGACGGAAACTAGGGCGGCAAGAGTGGAACAAAACACCAGGCATAAGGCCGAGCCTTCCACCCTTTACCAAGTATATAGATGCATTAATAATATAAGAGATATTGTGATATCCCAACATAAACATAACCCAAACATGGAGCAATATTCATCTTCACCTGCAACTAGCAACGATATAAGAGGGGCTGAGCAAAAGTGGTAACATAGCCAAACAACGGTTTGCTAGGAAGGGTGTCAAAGGTTAGAGGTTCATGGCAATTTGGGAGGCTTGATAAGCAAGTGGTAGGTAACGTGGCAAAGCGATAGAACGAAGCAACTAGCATAGCAATGATAGTAGTGAGATCCAAGGTGATGGTCATCTTGCCTGAAATCCCACAAGGAAGAAGAACGAGTCCATGAATAAGATGAAGCCACGGAGACGAACCAAGCGTAGACGAACGAATCCTCACGATCGCAACGAAACGGGAACTATCGAGAAGAAGCACACAACAAGGTAAACACACCACACATGAACAAGGCATGATGCTCAACCAAGTATGATGCATGACAAGGCTACATGAAGCTACTCATGGCAAGAGATGATGCATACAAGAACAACACATCAAAGCAAGTTTAAATGGGGCCGGAAACAACATATAACAAATCCGGTAAGTCCTCATATGCAAATTTCGAAATTGGTCCAGATCTGAATAAACCTTATGTTCAAGTTGTTAAACAGCAAGTTAAGATGCACCACGATGAACTACACGAAATTCTAGTCAAGTTACATATAAAGTTCATTAGATTCGGAGCTACGACCTAGAAGATATGAGCAAAACCAGATAAACATGGCATTGATGCAAAATGCATTCAAACATCAAGCACACACCTCAAAACATGGATGCAACATGTTAACATGAAACTACATTCAAACCTCAGCAAGTTTCATATAGAGCACACTCAAAACGGAGCAACGGTTCAACACATACACTCTATACAAGTTTAAAGGACAAGCTGTCCAAAACAGCAACTAGGCATATTCCAAGCATCAAAACAACATGCTACATGATCTCAACATGAAAACAAAAGTCCTGTACATGATGTAGAGGTAAAGCATGACAAAACATGAACACTGAGCTATCTCCATAAACTACCAGAGCATGCTCAAAAGGACATGGCAACATTGCAAATAATAGCAGACTCAAAAGGACATGGCAGAAATAACTTCAGATTGCAATGTTCATAGCTATAAAACAACATACTAAAGGAACTTATCATGGAAACCAAAGGCATGACACAAATCTACTAATTTCATAGAATAAAAGTCCCTTACTGATCATGAGCCAAAAAGGATCAGAAGATATGATGGCACCCATGTAAGAAAAAGCAAGTTTTATTACAGATTCAGACTTAGTGAAAATAACAGCACATGAAAGGAACAACGATAAGTAGGCATGTTGGTGAGCTTGATTCACTCAACACAAAGCATTGCATGACAAAACAAGCATACCTACAGCACGATGACATGTTCATTAAGCTAAGCATGGCAAGATTAATTTCATATCATGCATGAATCACTAACAAAAACCATGGCAAAATTGATTAACATGTAAACAATCTGGCAGGAACATTTTATAGCAAACGTAGAGCACTCTATAAATAAATCAAGAGGCATGGATGGATAGAGCATAACCATATGAACAAAACATCCTTACTGAACAGACTCAAAACGGGCATGGATCTGACTGTAGCAACATGAATACATGGCATGAAAATAACAACAGAACAAATACTTAGTAAATTCTAAATCCCTGAAATCAGCAACATCATGGAGGCTAGTTTGCAAGCTTGAAACAGACAACACATGGTATATCATGAAGACTGGATTGCACCACAGCAAATATGGCATGTTGAAGCTCATAACACATGTAGACTTCGAGCTCAAAAGAAAATGACACAAAAAGATGCAAAAATGACAAATGAGCATGTTATGTTAAGTTACAGTAGACAACATCACATAGCAGTCTTGCATCAACAATTTGGGCATCAAGATGGACCCAAACCAGCATGGTGCAATGGAACAAAACTAAGAGCACATCCATATGAATATTTTGACATATCATATGCTCAAAATGGAGCACCGAGCATCGAGTTATGATGCGTCAAACATGCACACATGAAGTTTGAAACTCAGGGACTTTGCAGTTTTTTCACCTCGCGAAAGAAACTGGCAGTTCGAGGTTGGCTCCTTCTCTCGTACAGAACTGCAGCCATGGAAGTCAACGCCGGTGGGGTGATGGGTGGGACTCCGGCGAGGGTCGGGGAGGCCGGGGATGGGTGGATCCGGGCATGGGGAACCCATTCCCGACGTTGAGGCGACTTGGGGCGGCGCGAGCACGTAGATCGGGGCGGCCATGGAAGCTCCTGGTACAGACAGAGAGAGAGAGAGATGCGTGAGGGCGAGAGAGAGCGAGCCAGAGAGAGCAGATGAGAGTAGGAGAGGCACCAGGGCAGGGGAGGTGCGCCTGGCCTGCTAGAGGTCTCCGGCGGTGGCGGGGACGGCGCTTGGCGAGGTCGGGGACGAAAGCGGCGGAGCTCGAGCGCGGGAAGGGGAGCACGAAAGCCGAGGCAGCGCCGCGGCGTGCGGGGTCCGGCAAGCAAGCACGGGCGGCGGCGCGCTCGGGCCCCGATCCCGCTCGGGTGGGCCTGGCGGCGGCGGAGATCCGGGTCTGCGCGGGCCCTCGGTGGGCTTCGCGGGCCCGGCGGCAAAGTGGGCGCAGGGCGATGACGTGGCGGCCTCCGGTTGGGCGAGGGCGGTGGCGCGGACATGTCCGGCCGGTGGGAGATTTGTCCGACAGCGTGGAGAAGGTGGGATCTAGGGTTTGGACTGCGAAAATTCAGGGAGGGGCACATATATATAGGTAGAGGGAGCTAGGAAGCTCCAAATGATGCGGTTTTCGGCCACGCGATCATGATCGAACGAACGAGAGCATGGAGGGGGTTTGGATGGGTTTTGGGCCACTTTGGAGGGATATTGGGCTGCAACACAAAGAGGCCTTTGCGGCTACCCGGTTAACCGTTGGGGTATCAAACAGACTCCAAATGGCACGAAACTTGACAGGCGGTCTACCGGTGGTGTACCAAGGCCGCTTGACAAACCTTGGTCCATTCCGAGACCGTTTAACACCCGCTCACGAAAAGAGGCAAAATGGGGCGTTGGGGAACATAGGAGTGCCAGATTGCAAAACGGACAACGGGGAAAAAGCTCGGATGCATCAGACAAACACGTATGCAATGTAATGCACATGATGACATGATATGAAATGGAGATGATGACATGGAAAAGTGCAACACGCAAGCGCACATGACATGGCAAGGACGACGAATAACTGGCGGACACCTGGCGCATCGAATCCGGGGCTTTTCATTTAGCCTCCTTGATCTCGTGGTAGATCTACTCTTGTACTACCCATATCATCAATATTAATCAAGCAGGAGTAGGGTTTTACCTCCATCAAGAGGGCCCGAACCTGGGTAAAAACATCGTGTTCCTTGTCTCCTGTTACCATCCGCCTAGACGCACAGTTCGGGACCCCCCTACCCGAGATCCGCCGGTTTTGACACCGACAATGACCCTCTTATCGATGCCTCTTCTCGCCTTGAACTTTGTTTTCTACAGGCAACATAGAATAACAGGAGTGTCGGGCTAAAATTTGAAACTGTTCAGGGTTCGTTTGGCCATTGTATATATATTACTAATTACTAAGTTTTCTATGCATTTAATGTAGTCCATAATTCAAATTTGAACTACAACCACATGCTCCTGTGAAGCAAAATGGGTGGGAAATCGTACATGTGTCATTGGGTCCATGTTTAGGTCTCGTTTAAGGAATGAGAATGAATTACAAACTTGTCGTCGTCCTGAAACAATGAGAATCTTGGTTTTTAAATCCCAGTAAATAAAAAAGTCACCCAAAAAACATGAAACTTGGCATGGTTTCATGACATGGCACATATATGTCGTGGTATAAAAAATCGTCCAATTTGAGAAGAGGCGCACACATTAGTAGCCAACGAAGTCCTTTTTGAAACAAAAAGCTGACATGTTAATATCGCAAACGGTTGTACTATATTTACTGTGTCGAAATTTAACCATACTTGGTGGCATGCGTGCAGTTGTTTGATTAGGCTAGACGAGCACGAGAAGTCCGCCGTGCAGGTTCGACGGGACGCGCGCGAGCAGTCCGCCGCGCAGGCTCGACGGGACGCGTGCATCCTATCCACCTCGCAGGCTCGACGAGACACGTGCGAGCAGCAAGGCCACCCCTGCTCACCGGGAAGCGAGCTCTTTGACCTCCATGCACCTGCCGCCGCCCGCCTCGCTCACAACTTCTCAATTAATGGGTTAATTAAAGCACCTGGACGGAGGGTGTTTGCTTGTGATCTCATGGCAGCATTTGCTTTGTTCGTGTTTTCAACTCGTATTCCGCCCTAATTTAAATTGCCACCTAGGGCAACGGGTAATACGACCACAGATAAAATGGCAACGGATAATACGACGACAAATTTACAATGGCACAGATAATAATTGTCTTCCATATTTCGGATAATTTAAAATGCCACATGCGGCAAAGCCCGGAAGACACGGGGGCAAGAGAAGAAGGAAATTGCAGACAATGATCTGGGTCGCTACTATCTCTACTAGTCGATGGATCGCCGGGCGGCGAAATCCTCCAGCTCCTTCTTCAATTCCTCACGACTTTGCTTGAAAGCAGCCACAGATTCCTCCACCTCCTGCTCGCGCTTGATCCGGAGCTTCCTCAAGCCACCCATCAGTTCCTCGATGACCGCTTTCAGCATCATCTCTGAGGCACTGCTCTGCTCATGCAGCATCTTCCAGCCGGCGGCCTCCTCCTCCTTCTCGGCGACCAACTTGAGGAGCTTCGCATTGTCATCCATGAGTTGCTCGACGAGGCCAGTTGCCTTGTCAACCGAGGCATCGCTGATCTTGAGCAGCTTCATCAAGTAGTCGACCAGCTCCTGCTGCATAGTGACGCCAGCGAGAATGTCATCGTCACTGGCGAAGGACTTTAGGAATGCTGGCTGGTCGCAATGGTTGACGCCACGAATGCGCTTGTGAGAGCCCTCGCGTGCCCGTGAGAGCTGCTTCGAGGGCTCCACGGCGCGCCGGGACATCTCTGCTGCGGCTGCGGCTTCGCGGCGGGACCTCTCTAGTGCTTCCGCGGCCTTGGTCTTTTCTGCCTGGCTATATGTCCACCCTAAACTCCTCCTACCGGTCATGGCGGAATGACTTGACAGAAAAAACCAGTTTTGTGGGTGATGAGGAGAGGAACTGTGAAGTAATTTTCGAGTGGGTAGTTTTCATAGCCCGGTGCTAAGTGTGAACACATATTAGTTTGATAGGTGTGAACAGATTTGCAATTACTTATTGTGTTGTAATCAGCAATGTGACGAGAAACAAGGTCAAAATTTATTGATGGCAGAGGGTTGACCACGTGGTTGCTCGCCGTTGAGGCTGCCGTGGCGCGCTCGGCTTTGGCGTCCCTGTGTGCGCTCTGCTCGCCGTTGAGGCAAAGTTACAATGGCAACGGTTAATAATTCTGAATAATTGTCTTACATATTCGAGATAATTTAAAATGCCAAATGCGGCAAGGCCCAGAACACTCACGACCTACATATGCACACAATTATAATAAAATATAAGCTAAAAGGCTGAGTTGGCGGCCTTCCGACGATGGTCTTCTCAGACTCCATGATCAGCGTAGCACCCTTGCGGTCGTTCACTACGAGTGTCCCAACCCGCCTCCGCCTACGGAGCTGCTGGCGCTGGGAGGCTCTTGGGGCTGTTGTGCCTCTTCCAGAAGAGCTTGACAGCGTGCAATCGCGCGCATGACAACTTCGTGGAACCGCTCAATTTCCATGTCTCTAGCCTAGTAGCAAATTTCATCGATCACCTGCATCCTCAAGATGTCACGTTCGTGATGTTCTACTTCATCGAGGACGTCAACTCCGCCAAGGATGCGCTCGAGCCTGGCCACCACATCATCGGGATCGAGGTTGACACGGCCGCCGCGAGCAATGATGAAAGCCGCAGGCTGCCTTTGTCTTGACTGAATCGCAGAGGTCCTCAGCCCATTCCTTGCGGGGCATCAGGCTCTCGATGAGCACTGGTGACGGCGGTTCTTCGGGTGGTGTCGTGGAATTGTCACGGCAGATGTCCTAGTGTAAGGACTTAGTCGCGAGGCCAACGCATCTATGTGGTAGCTTGAAGGGGTTGAGCGGAATCGAGAGACGCAAGGCGGATCAACACACAAGACGAGGATTTAGACAGCTTCGGGCCCCGGGAAACATCATCCGGTAAGAACCCTACATGCTGTTTGAGGCTAGGTCTCATTATCATCACGAGGGAGACGCCATAAAACGGCTCTTTGTGTCTAGCTCTAGAGATTGTTTCTTGCTTGTCGCCTCTCCCTCTTTGGGGAGCCCTACCCCTCCTTATATATGTTGAAGGGGCGGTTTACATGTGGAGTCCTATTAGGATTAGGACTAGTCTATCTCTAATACAAACCGGATACAAGTCCTGGTCTTAACTCCTTGTAAGGTAAATCTTCCTCATGCCTTTCCTCTTAAACCGGCCCACCATAGTATGAACCGGCCTTCTGGGCCTTGGGCCTTGTCATCCGTCTGACCCGCCCGCCGGGTTACTAGTGAGTCATAATGACCAGGCGGGTTGCTTGTAAACCTCCAGGTCAGGGCGGGTCGCCAGTAACTTGCCAAGTATCAGCGGGGTCTTCAAATAAACCGCCAGGTCCGGGCGGGTCGCCAGTACCTTGCCAAGTATCAGCGGGGTCTTCAAATAAACCGCCAAGTCCGGCCGGGTTAACTTCCGGCCGGTTTACACCGCGGGGTATATCCCCGACATTAGCCCCCAGTTTAATTTGGATTTATCCATGTTAAACTGATCCTGTAAGACAAATACAAGAACAAATTTGATAGATTATGCTCCGGGTTAAAAATTCTTATAAACCGGCATCTGATCATCCTTAATTCCTTGCCATTTCCTTCTTCTAGAAAATCCAAGTCAATAAGTCAGCTTCATACTCAATTTGCTGGCATTGGTTTCTCACAGAAAAATATTATGAAGAATAATCCACTTGAGTCGGCTTCCAAAGCACCGGTTTAAGAAATATTGGTCTTGAAATATTCATCTGATATTCAGCCGGTTTGAAGATGTAAAAACTTGCCGGTTTAACATTACCAAAAATGGCCGGGTTATAAAAACTGATGATCCCGGATTATGACCGTTTATAGACGCCGAGTTATGATTGTTGCCAACGTCGGATCACAGAATTAATCTTCCTGACTTGCCAAAAACTGAGAATTTGAAGATGTTCCTCCTTTATATGCATATTACCTATAGCCCCCAAGTCTTAAGAGGAGAACATAATGATAGCTTAAGACTTGTGTCAATATAAATGTTGCAACCTTGAAGAAATCCAGATTGTTCATCTCAGTTACTAGTCCCAACTGAATATTCCACATATGTAGCCCCCAAGTGCCGGGTTGTTATGCTTGTAGCAACCTGGGACTTGTAATTGCCTTATACTCATAAAAACTTCAACCAATGTAGCCCCCAAGGGCCAGGTCATTATGCAATAATGACCAGGGACTTTGTAGATATGATCGTGTAGACTTGAATTGTTGACACGAGCAATTGGTAGCCCCCAAGGGCCGGCTCATTATGATATGATGAGTCGGGTCTTCAATAAGATGAGCAAAAAATGACTTTGCATTTGCCCCCAAGTGTCATGGTGCATGCTCGTAGCGACATGAGACTTATATATTTTATATAATCTCAACTTTGAATAATGTAGCCCTCAAGTGCCGGGTCGTAAGCCTGCAGCGACTCGGGACTATTCCTTCAATTGTATAATAAATCATATCCTTTGATAAAATAATAGTCAATGCGCTAAAGCGACTTTGAAAACCTCAATAATACCGTTTATTAATAACCATAATAAAATCCAGCCATGTTGGCTATTCAAGATAATATAATCCGGTATGAAAACCTTATTCATTTAATATCATAATGATAATTCAGCCAAGTTTGGCTATTTGAATAATATAACCCAACGATTTATAAGCGCATGATTCCAATGGTGCAATCCAAATATATACTGGCGTCATATAGTCCAAAGTCAGGCCGGTTTAATAAACACCGGATAATTTCTCATCATATACTGGCGACTTATAGTCGAAAGCCAGGCCGGGTTAATAAACGTCGGTGATTTATAATCATGCTTTATTCAACCTGTTTCTGCATACAACAAGTTTAAAGTGTCTTGGCGGTTTACCGTCGGACGGGTCATAATGCCCAATATATAACCCGGGTTTATAACCAAGGCTGCAGTTAAGAATAATCAAATATGAAATATATCATACCTATGACATTGAATCACATCGTTGATTTAACAACTTTTTGTAGTAAGGGTAATAACCCAAATTTTGAGTACTGATAAATCATTCCATATTGTGTCGGTTTATGATAAAACCGTACCGGGTTTTTGATAAACACCGGATTAACCATATATAATACTAGTGACTTGTAGTCAAACCAGACCGGGTTAATAATCGTCGGATTATAATTAGTCATGTACTGACAACTTGTAGTTGAAAGTCAGGCCAGGTTAATGAACATCGGTTTACTCCATAATAAGATGGTAACATAAAATCAAAACGGGCAGATAGTCTCCAGCTTAAGATTTGACCGTGTTCCGCCAATTTGTAATTGATAGTCAAAACGGTTTAAGAATTTGTCAGTTTTCAAAATGCATCAAAAGAAATATATGTCTAAATGAAACAAAATTTCAAAGGCAATGATAAAACAATTGGCAAAAAAGAGGCAAATGAGGTCATCAAATGGCATTACCATGGTCGGACACGACCAAGCCCCCAATAGGCGTAGCTATGGTTCAAGTCAGCCAGGTCCCCAAATGATGCAGTGGCATTATGCCGATCAAGAGGCGTAGCGATGGTTCAGGTTCGACCAAAGCCCCCAAGTGATTCTGTGGCCTTAGGCCGATCAAGAGGCGTGACTAGTTCAGACGTGACCAAGTCCCCAAGTGATCTGGCGGCTTTCGCCTATCAAAAGGTGTTGCATTGGTTCAGACATGACCAAGCCCCCAAGTGATGCTGTGGCACTAGGCCGATCAAGAGGCGTGACTATGCTTCAGACGTGACCACAAGTCCCCAAGTGATCAATAATATGATAAGCCAATAAGGCATGATACCCATGTTTGAACCGCGCATCATGGCAGCAGGTCCTCTTTGGTACCCTTTAACTTTTTGCAAGAGATAAATCCTTCTTGAACCGGATGTTAAACCGGATATTGAGAGCCTTAAAGCTTTGTGGGAGACAGTTTTCCCTCGAACCGGATTTTAAACCGGGATCTTCATTTTCAGCCGGAAATTTTCTGATGGCCTTTAAAATTTTCACCAATATGGCGGTTTTAGGGTCCTGCAATAGATAACTTTGCAAGACATAGTAATTGCTCTTTTAAAGAAAGCAATATATAATATAAAATATACTGGACGGATTTCACCTGATATATCATGCCAGGGGTTATCCACCTTGGAGTTGATGATCACCATGGTGAAGCTGAAATTAATCATGGCCGAGTCTGCCGTGGCGTTGTAAACCGGTGCGGACGAGCGAGCCAATTGCAGGCGCAGTCCCGGCTAATTGATGCAGACCGGGGCGTACGGGCAGCGGCTTGTGCGCGTCCATTCATCATGTGATATGTCCCGGATTATCCCCGGGCGTAAATATGATCAATCCGTGCTTCATAACCGTGTATAAGCCATATTTGTAGTAAATAATGGTCCTGTATATAAAAATACACAAATCAAATTAATTTGTCCTTTGATAGAAATAAATATTCATTAAATAAACAAATTGTAGATGGATATCACCTGATGTTTGCAGATAGAAAACGGCTTTGGATGATAAATGATCTGTTCACCGTAGTGGTTTTAACGCACTACACCAATCGGCTCAGACGGACCCTCCGGGTCATGTCTGACCCTTTTACGAATGTCCACTGAAGTTTTGACTTTCCTCGCAAACTCCTTCTTTAGTCTTGATACGTTTCAACTCCGAAACTCAGGTTTCATGGACGAAATCCTTTGCACTTCCCCGACTATGGGTATCGCTGCAGGCGCGAGCTCCATTGTTACGACAGTCTTGGCCATTTACTGAACCAAGTAGTAGTAGTACATGTTGTATGCTAAGCATCAAAAAGCGGCGGTTTCATCAGCAGCCTGAGACGGCCAAGCGGTTTAAGTGCGACTCCAGCCGGTGGCTTGAAGTTTGAAGTGCAGTCACTGCGGCGGCTCGCGCCGTTGCAGGCCATAAAGGCGAAGCTTGCAGAGATGACCCGGTACGGGAGCAACAGCGGTGAACCGGCGCGGGCCAGAAAACGGTTTGGGATACGGTAGTGCGCGAGGCAACCCGGCGCAGTGGAACCAAAGGGTGCGCAAGGCGGCCTGTCAGTTTAGGAAGCAAACAGCGGGCGGGGCCACGGCGAGCTAGAAACGAAACCATACTGGAGATGATCCGGTTGAGCCACAGAGGTTGAAACTTTTGAATCTAACTGGTGATTTTTGATGCGGTACTGGAGCGACAATGGCTCGATGGTGTGGTGATGGACGGAGCCAGCATAGGGGTCGCCGGCGGGTTGATGCGGGCGGCGACTCTCAGTGAGGCTGTGGAGGCAAAGGCGCAAACGGATTAAGGCAGCAGAACACCAGGCGGAATGACGCGCAGACATGGTGATTTGGAGGTGGTAACTCGGGGGTGCCGGTTCAAAGCTTTGACGTTGTTTCGAATTGATCCGGCCCCGGTTCAATACCAGGACTGCGTCTCCACGGAGGCGAAGGCGACTCAAAGCAGGAGCAACAACATGTGGCCCGGACGGCCAGGTGGTCGACGGCTCATCGGCGGCGACCCAACCATGGCAGGGATGGTGACAACCCAGGCGGCGGTAGCAATAACCCGGCATCGGTCTGCAGCAGCTCAGGTCTGAAGTGAGCGATGGTGACTCACGGATCCGGTGGGTCACGGTCTCAGCGCGGCTACAGTAGTTCAGACGCAGCATCAGAGAGATGGCGTATTGTGGCAAAGGCGGTTCCCGGCAGACACAGCAGGGCAGGTCCGCGATGAGTAGCACGGGACAGCTCGCCAGCAGTGATTTAACACAGAAAAATGCAGCTTCACGGGTTAAGGCTATAGCAACACCAGTGATGCGACGCCTCGGAGGTTGAGTGCGGCCGAAACCCAGGGGGCACTGGTGACTCGTAATGAAGCATCTCTCTGAAGTAACCGCCGCGAGGCCCGGGCGACTCGGCCTGGAAACGGAGACATGGCGGTATGGCGATTGAAAACAAGCTCGTGTCTTGAAGTGCCGCAGCGGGTGTGGAGCCTGGTGACTCGCGAGCAGCGACAGAGGAGGTCGACGAAGCCGGCATTAGTAAAAGTAGAGAACGGTGGCCCGGGGCGGCCGATTTGGAGCAGAAGGTGAGGCATCGGCGATTTGAAGCCGCGCACAGAGCTAAACCGTTCGGGCGATCCAGCTTGAGGTGGAGGCGGATCATCCCGGTGGTCGGCGGTTGACGAGGCGGCCGGTGGTTTGAGCAGGGCAGGACGGCTTGACTACAGCAGTAGCAAATAGGGCCGCCCCGAGACGGTTTGGCGCAGGTGCGTGAGCGGAGTCAGACTGGCCATGCCTCGGAGGCGGGCGATGCAAGGACCCACCCTCGACTCAATCCTCCTCCGGGTCGTGGTTGGCTTGCTCCTTTTTTTTATGGAAACTTTCCTCTCGATTACTGGCACTTGCATCTTGTACTCTGTCGATTTGATACGATGGCTTGTCTTCATCTTGGCTTGGGATTTGAAGTGAACATGCATATGTCAACTGCTCGGATGCAATCTGCTTTACGCGTACTTCTTTTCTTCCTATCCAAAAACGGAGATAGGGTTTGTAACGATCCGGCGGCGGCGTGTGAGGTGTTGCCGCAGAAAATTTCTCTGTTCCAGCTGCTAACGACGGTGTAACGAAAATTGACCCGGTTCAACGGAACGCGGGGTTACACAGCAGTGTGCGGCGCGCAACCCTCATCTTGCTTGAATTCAAACCTCATACAGGTATTAGATATGAGTGCTCGCTTTGGAGACAACGTAAATCCTTTCGCAACGATTCTTCTTCATCTGAAAAATTGCAAACTCCTCGATCCTTGGGAAGATCCCTCCAAGAACTCGTCACCACCGTACGTCCAGCCCCACGGTGGGCGCCAACTGTCGTGGAATTGTCATGGCATATGTCCTAGTGTAAGGACTTAGTCGCGAGGCCAACGCATCTATGTGGTAGCTTGAAGGGGTTGAGCGGAATCGAGAGACGCAGGGCGGATCAACACACAAGACGAGGATTTAGACAGCTTCGGGCCCTGGGAAACATCATCCGGTAAGAACCCTACATGATGTTTGAGGCTAGGTCTCGCTATCATTACGAGGGAGACGCCGTAAACCGGCTCTTTCTGTCTAGCCCTAGAGATTGTTTCTTGCTTGTCGCCTCTCCCTCTTTGGGGAGCCCTGCCCCTCCTTATATATGTTGAAGGGGCGGTTTACATGTGGAGTCCTATTAGGATTAGGACTAGTCTATCTTTAATACAAACCGGATACAAGTCCTGGTCTTAACTCCTTGTAAGGTAAATCTTCCTCATGCCTTTCCTCTTAAACCGACCCACCATAGTATGAACCGGCCTTCTGGGCCTTGGGCCTTGTCATCCGTCTGACCCGCCCGCCGGGTTACTAGTGAGTCATAATGACCAGGCGGGTTGCTTGTAAACCGCCAGGTCAGGGCGGGTCGCTAGTAACTTGCCAAGTATCAGCGGGGTCTTCAGATAAACCGCCAAGTCCGGCCGGGTTAACTTCCGGCCGGTTTACACCGCGGGGTATATCCCCGACAGGTGGGTCGTCGATCATGCCGCCGAGCAGCTCTAGATCTTTTGCACAGTGGATGGCAAATTGCTCATCACACCTCCTCTGCAATATGTCGATTGTGCTCCCAAGGACTATGACACATATATCACTGCCGATGGGCCATGGTGCCTGCACCAGCCGATGAAGCTCTTTCTCCCAGTCCTGCTCCGGCTCGTTCTCCTCGCTGAAGATGTAACGCAGGTAGGCGTCAACGTCGAAGCTTTGGTCGTTGCCTGGCATTATTGGAACAACTAATGGTAGATGGGTGAGGACTAGATCTTTGAAGAGTGTCGCGGCGGTGCGTTGCCGCGTGGGTTATATGCAACAAGCCGTTACCTGGTGGCGGGAAACTGGTGAGGGAATAGGCGGGGATTTTTGCAATTCACCCATGTGGAGCGCGGGAAGCATTCGCTCGAGTGCTGGAAGACTAAGTGGAGCACACACACAACACGAATACTGCATCTCGTGCCACGTGTTATTTATCACACAAGTGTTAACATAAGGAAATGCATGTGTAACTTACAAATCATCATGCACGAGTACTCGCAGATGCATCGTGTGTGATACTCCTACCAAGCGCAAGCAACTAGTTTGCATTTTTTTAGTTTTTTCTACACATAGAATCGCACACGAACTAATTGTATTAACCGTCTGTTTTGTAAATTCTCATCACAAACAGTTCATCCGAGTCGGCTGTTTGCCACGTATCACACACATCTTGTTAAGTTAAACCATTTCTGTTGCGTTCGCTAATCGAAAACAGTTCGTCCAAGTCAACCGTATGCCCTATATCACACACACCTTGATCTGGCTAATCGTTTATGTTGCACTCCCTAATAACAAACGGTTCATCAGAGCAAACTGCATGACGTATATCGCACACATATTGATATGGCTGCCCGTTTCTGTTGTTCTGCCTCATCGCAAACAGTTAGAATGGGTTAACCATGTGCCCTACATCGCACACGCAACTAAAATCTGAACCATGTTTGATGCGTCCTCCATCGCAAACGTTTTGCACCTTTTTTGACGGGTTTCTTACATCCCCGTTTGTGATTAATGCATTGCTTACAGTTTTGTGAAAGGGTCTCTGATCGTAGTATCGCGTTAGCAGCATCCTGCAGTAGTGGAGTTTTCTCATCATGAGTAAAAAGGGTGGCTATATCATTCAACTTAGTAAGATGTGCCACAACAGTTTCAGTTTCATAACCATGGAAAGGATCAGATTCAACCAAAGTAATTAACTCTGGGTCGACAGAGAATTCATAATCCTTATCAGCAATACAGATAGGTGAAGTAGCAAACTTAGGATCACATTTCATTCTAGCATTTAGAGATTTTTCTTTATACTTGCACAATAATTTCTCTAGATCATCTCTATCATTGCAAGAAATAATATCTCTAGTTGCTTCTTCACTCATAACATAACGTTCCGGTACCTTAGGCAATTCATATCTAGGAAGGCTAGTTCTAGCAGGTGCTTCAGGAGTTTCAGTTTCAAGCTCATCATCAGATTCAGGAACATCATGTTGTCTAACTCTAGCAATTTGTTTATCAAGAAAATCACCAAGTGGCACATGATCATTATCAAGCAAGGTACTAGCATCATTATAAGCATCATCCATACTAGAAGTAGTGGCATCAATAACTTGCGACATATCAGGATTAATAGCTGTCGGATTTCGGGTTCCGGCAAACCCTTAAGGTTCGAACTCTGGGGTGCGCGCGGAGATTACGCCCTCTACCTCTCCGTCTCCCAAAGATCTAAACTACTAAAAGAACAACACAAGAGACACAGAGTTTATACTGGTTCTGGCCACCGATGTGGTGTAATACCCTACTCCAGTGTGGTGTTGTGGATTGCCTCTTGGGCTGATGGTAATGAACACTACAAGGTAGAACAGCCTCGCGAGGGTCTGTTCTTGGCCTGGGGGATGAACTGCTAGGAGGAGTTCAGCCGCCGTTCTCTCTCTCTCCTACTGATTCAATTGCTACATGTCTAGATTGCACGGTTGCTCACTCCAGTTGCCTCTACCTTGGGGGTGGCTAGTCCTATTTATAGGCAAAGGCCCTGGGCCTCTTCCCAAATATTGAGCGGGAAGGGCGCCAACGATTGGCCATTTTGAAGGGGAACATCAGGTACACTTATCCTGACTAAAGTTGGTCCTCGCCTGCCAAAGGCTCTGGTGATCAAGGTTGTCAGAATCACGATCCTGTTATACGATTCTACGACTTTACGATCCAAACTAACCCCTATGATTCTACGATTTTAGTTCATAGAATCTACGTTTCTACGATCCTGATAGTGAAGATTCTATAATTTGTGATCCTAACATTGGAGCTCCGATCCGATTCAAAATCACGATTCTGACAACCTTGCTGGTGATGACACTGGCTTGGGCTCCACAGTGACTTCCTCCTTGTCGCGAAGCTGGTCTTGGTCTCCTTGCACCGAAATGGGTGCCTTTGCTTGATCCTCCCGCCTGCGCTTGCCCCCTTTGCACCAAAGAGGAAAGGGAGGACACTGCGCGGGCTGGAGCCCGGCTGGCGCCCTTGGTCGTCATGGCTTGCGTCATGGGCTCCTCGTGAGGTACCCTAACTTGATCTCTCCGCCACCTCATGAGCCAACCTGATGAGGCCGTGCATGAGGAAGCTCCGCGTCGTCTGCCCCGCGAGGCTTGGCCCCTTGCGAGGGTCTTGGGTCTTGTGTTGATGAAGATGGGTCATGCTGGGCCCCCTTTGAGCCACGCCGCAGGCCGCAGGCAGGCAAGTCTGGGGACCCCCGTTCCCAGAACACCGACAGTAGCCCCCGGGCCCAAGGCGCGCCCGGACTTGGCCGTGCTGAGAGGCGAAAGGGCAAGGGCGAAGCGCCGTGGGCCCTAACAGCCTGCGGCCTTGGGCGCCGCATGGCGGCTGATTAGACATGGGCGTCTCCACTTTCCCACGACGCCTCGGTGATAGCACGGATTGGACAAGTCCCTGCATGCAAAACTGGTCATGATTACCTGCGATCGTGGTGGCCGACGGTTGGCCTTCGCTGGCTATAAGTACGGAACGGCACGCGCCCTTCCAATTCATCCCTCTTTGCTTCTCCTTCTTCCCGATCCTTGCTCCGTCTTGCAGAGATGGCTCCGATCCGTCGGTTCTCCGCGGCAGAGAAAGGAAAGGCCCCCCGAGAGGAACCAGACCTGCTCCCGCCGAAGAAACGGCTCGCACTCCGTGGCCGTGACGAGGGGACTCTTTAGGTGGTGCCGAAACCCTGGGGCGAGCGGGCGCCGCCGGGGTTCCCGCTCCCCTTGTACACCCACATCAAGGGCGCTGAAGGAGCTGATGCCGATCGCCGTGGGCGGCGTCGCCGCAGGCGAAGACGGGTCACGAAGGTGTGGGTCGTCCCCCCTGGGATTCACACCGAGGGCTCCTCTCGAGAGTTCGTGCTCCACGCCGCCATCCCTCCTCGGTCTTGGATTCGTCTCCCCCCTTCTTCGCCTCCATCATCCCACAGGGAGAGCTCCTGGAGCTTTGGCTGCAGCACGCCGGCTGTAGCACCCTCGCAACCGAGGCAGAGGTCGCGATGGTTGCCCCGCGCGAGGTCTTCATGACTCGAGGCTGGGGTGAAATCGCCCGGGCTTGCAAAACTAGAGGCGCCTTCGTGATCCACCTGGAGTACGATGGTGCTTCTTTGATGTTCTTCAAGGTCTTCGACGCGAATGGGCGCCGGCTGGAGTGCTGCCCCGGGCGAGGTGGCCAGGGCCTCGCCACGGGGAGGGCTAGGCCCGTCGACCGCTCCCTTGGCGGCTCCACAGGCGACGAAGGCGCCGGAGGATCCAGCGACTCCAGCGAGATCTGCGCGACTCCGGAGACGAGCGATGACAGCTACGAGCCCACGAGCCGGCGCCGCTCCTGGAGCAGGGCGGGCTCGTCTGGCCGTCGCTGTCTCTGATCTGGATGGGGTTGGCACCGGCGCCTGACGGCCCACTGTTGATGATGGCGTCTTTTGCGGGGGCGCGTGTAGTTAGCATCCTTTAGGATCCGTTCCCTGCGAGGAATCGAAATGCGCCCCATGGGGGCTTGTAAGGTGCCTGTGATCCTGCTTGTTAATATATAACCCTTGTCGCAGAATTGTGTGAGTTGCGGATTCCGTCTTAGCTCAGTTTTCCCTTTCGAACCTCGCGAGGGCTTGGTGCTCTGCGTCGACAGGTCCCAGTCCCAAGGCGGCGTCAGCCGTCGCTGGTATGCCAGGTCGCGATGCCGTGGTCAAGGCCAGGAGGTGAGCGACCCAGGGTCCGGTAAGAGCCCCTGAGTCGCGATGCTCAGGAGGTCCCCTTTGGCGCGCAAGCAGCCGTCGCTTGGTGAGAAAGGAGAGCGGCGTCGCTAGCATGGAATTGCGTTAGGTGCGTGGGTGGTGCCACGGTAGCCGGTGCCTTAGGGTGGTGACTTATCTCGAGAGTCGGGGATCGTTCCTGGTGTGTCGTCGGGTCCGCGCGTCGGTAGAAGCGGAATCGCTTGGCAAGGTCCTCACGTCCCCCTTTCCCCTCGTCTTTGCTCCCCTTTCTGCTCTACGTCCTCGGGTACCGGCCCTCGAGCGAGTCTCAGCCGTCGCTGGTATGCCAGGTCGCGATGCCGTGGTCAAGGCCAGAGGGTGAGGGCTGGAGAGCCAGCAGGAGCCCTGAGTCGCGATGCTCAGGCACCCCCCCTTTAACATGCAAGCGGTTTGCGCGGACGAGAGTGAAGGAGACGCCGCAAGGGCCTTGCCCGGCGCAGCTCTCTTGGGAGATCCTGTAGACTCATCATAGAAGGAAAAAGGGATTGCTATGACAATTGACAGTCGGCCGTTAGTTGCTTCCAAGGGGAGATGGGGCACTGAAGGCTTGACGAGGTGGCGCCATGCGGGGCTACCGCGGGCAGAGCTCAGCCATTCAGGTTTGTCAGCGTTGCAGGGACGGACCCATGCGCAAACATCGCGCCGCTGTGGGAGCAGTTCCGTCCGTTGGCGTCAGTTGAGCAGGCAACTAGATCAAACACGTTAGCCGCGAAGGAGTGGATTCATTCAAATAGATGCTGGGAAGGTAGACATCGCTGGGTCAAGCCCGAGCGACTTGGGGATGATGCAGCCCGAGGGGCGCCCCCAACAAAGCAGGCTAATCAACATGAAATAAAAGGGATACATGCCGCAGGGACAGACCCACGTGGCCTGGGAATGATGCAGCCCCGGGAGGGCGCTCCCAGCTAGAAATGAAACTTGAAAGATGTCACCTGAAGATGTTGAGGACGAAGGAGTGTTGGTGCAGCAGACTCGGTGGGCTGCGGAAGCCGATCCTCACGAGCCCCCAGGCCCTGGGGCCTCGAGAGGCTCCGGAGGCACTGGTGGCTCCTCGCAGACCATTTCCATCTCCACCAAGGCTGCGGAACACCTGGCCTCTTGAGCTTCCATGATGCCCCTCATGAGGCGCTGGTACGTGGCAGCCGCGTTCGGCAAGCTGTAAGGCATGCGAACGTAGCTGTGGGGTGGACCCTCGCAGCGCTCCACTCGTGAGGGCCAGAGGCGCTCCAGAGTGGCGACTCGGTTGAGCCCTGGTACGTCGATGCAGACGCGCAGCCCACCATCCTCGCGTGGATGGGGAGCC
Organism: Aegilops umbellulata; assembly: GCA_032464435.1. NCBI lineage: Eukaryota > Viridiplantae > Streptophyta > Magnoliopsida > Poales > Poaceae > Aegilops > Aegilops umbellulata. The sequence continues at coordinate 147,339,394 of CP136054.1, read as the reverse complement.
ACAGTCGGTAGACAGCGGCAGCCTCTCATGAGTCTTGACTCCTGTAGCTCTTGAATGGCCTTGCTGACGAACTCCTGAGGGTCTTGCTCTCCTTGCCTTGCTCCTTCTTGAGGGAAACGTGCATCGAAACACGCCTCCACGTGGTGCCCAAGCGCCTCCCTCGTGACCTTGGCCAGGTCGGTGTCCCTCCAGGGGAGAGCCCCCGAGCCCTGCCTGAGGAGGGCGCCGGGCGCGCTTTCCTATGCGATGGAAGGAGGTTCCCCTTGGGCAGACGCAGGCCCTGAGGGGCCCGCCTCCTGAGGGGCCGGTCCATACGATGTCCTCTTCTTCTTGGGGGTGGACTCGGGAAGCCTCCTGCTTCCGTGATCCGGGTCTTCCAGTGACGCGGCGAGAAAGGCTCGCTCCAGGGAACACACCGCATCCTTTTCTTCACGGGGCACAGTAATGACTCCGCCACTTCCTCGCATCTTGAGGACGTTGTAGCCATGGTGAGTTACGACCATGAACTTGGCCAGCGCTGGGTACCCGAGGATGGCATTGTACGGCAGGCGGATGTGGGCGACGTCGAAGTCGATGAGCTCGGTGCGGTAGTTGTTGCGTGCCCCGAAGGTGACAGGGAGGCGGACCTGCCCAATCGGGACCGTGGAACCATCGGTGACTCCGGAGAAAGGCTTGGTTGGCTGAAGCTGGTCGTAGGGCACTTGGAGATTGTTGAATGTTTCCACGGATAGGACGTTGAGCCCTGCCCCACCATCGATGAGGGTCCTGGTGACCAGTACGTTGCTGATGACTGGGGAGCAAGGCATCGGGAGGACTCCGACAGTGGCCGCACACTTGAGCTGATCCGCTGAGTTGAACATGATGGCGCACACCGACCACCTGAGAGGGCGCGTTGCTTCGAGCTTGGGGAGGACTGCATTCACCTCGCAGGCAAACTGCTTGAAGATGCGTTGGGAGGCAGGGGCTTGAGCTCCGCCCAGGATGCAGGCGATCGCGCGTGGCTCCTGGAAGCCCCCAGCCCCCTCGTCTTGATGGCGATCCTCGTTCCTCCTTGGCTGTGGTGGCAGTTGAGGGAGGCCTGCGGTGCCTTGTGGGCGGTCCTCACGGGGCTGATCCCTCCAGTCCCCCTCACGAGGCATGTCTCGCCAGCGGTCCTCGCGAGGTTGATCGCGCCATCCTTGGCGCGGGCCGCGGTCTTCCCAGCGTCCTGCGTTTCTTCCTCCTCCTCGGTCGTAGCCCCGGTCAGCACGGTCGGGACGATGACCGATCCTTCCTTCTCGCGCGGCGCGGAGTTCTGGGCATTCGTTGTTGTTGTGGGTGTGGAGGTCATGGTACACACAGTACCGGCTGCCCCTCGAGGATTCGGGCAGATCTTTGCCCCGCTTGGTGTCTGGTTCTGCCGCGAGCACGGCAGCCCCCTTGCGCTTCACTTCCTTGGCCTTGGGCTTCTTCTCTTCGGGGTCTGCGGCAGGCAGCTCGAGGAGGGAGAGACATCCTTCCTCAGCCCTGGCGCACTTGGTCGCCAAGTTGAATAGCTCCAGGGAGGTGCACAGGTCTTCATGCATCGCCAGCTCCTCCTTCATCTTGACGTCGCACACTCCATAGGAGAAGGCTGAGATGATGGCCTCCTCGGACACCTTGGGGATCTTGAGGCGCGCACTGTTGAAGCGCTGGATGTACTTTTGCAAGGTCTCTCCGGGTTGTTGCTTGATGCAGCGCATGTCGCTCACGGCGGGCGGCCAGTCGCGAGTACCTTGGAAGTTGGCGATGAAGCGGGTGCGCATCTGGTCCCAGGAAGAGATCGTGCCTGTAGCCAGATTCAGGAGCCAGGTGCGAGCTCCTTCCTTCAGTGCCATGGGGAACCAGTTCGCCATGACCTTCTCGTCCCTGCTGGCAGCTTCGATGCCCAGCTCATAGAGCTGGGGGAACTCTGCAGGTCGGTCGTGCCGTCGTAGCGGGGAGGCTGGTCTGGCTTGAACTTGCCGGGCCATGTGATGCTATGCAGCTCGGTGGTGTAGGCATGGCAACCTGCGGTGGCCACGGGGGGCCTTGGCTGGTGGAGAGCTTGGTCTTGCGGGTCCCCATGCGCTGCAGCTGGGAGCAGCGCGGGGTCTTGACGCGCGGGAGCGGGAGCAGGGTCGCGACATGCCGGAGCAGGGAGCGCCGGGGCAGCTTCTTGCGGGCGAGGGACTTCTTGGCAACTCTGCTCTTTGACGCGCTGGCGCCTGATGGAGCGGGTTTCGGCCAGGGGCCACGCGCCTTGGAGCCATGGCGTCTTCTTGAAGAGGAGGCGGCTGGTACGCCCCCGGAGCTTCATTGCCCGCGCGGGGCGGGGTGCGGCGCGGCGGAAAGGACGGCGCAGGAGAGCCCCCTGCGGCGCGGACGAGCTCGGCGACACGGTCGAGCCACTCTTCGTAGACGTCATCGACTGGACGGTAGCGCAGGAGCTCGTTTTCCGCGATGAGCGCAGCCCGAGCCTCCAAGGGTGCACGGAGCACGCGGGACGAAGAACCAGCTGGTGCGAGCGATGGAGTAGCGGTGCGGCCGTCTTGCCGCACGGACGGGTGCTGAGACAACGCTTGCTGCACGTTCCTCGCCGGGCCGGTGGCGGCGTTGATGGCGGGCGACGAGGAACAATGAGGACGCCCGCCGATGGGAGCCGTCTGGGCGACGCGGGAGGCGATGGCGGCCCGGCGCTCAGCGCGGGCCCGACGAGCGTCGGACATGGACGCGACGGTCGGAGGAGAGCGGAGCGGTGGAAGACAAATTCCGGCGCACCCCTACCTGGCGCGCCAAATGTCGGATTTCGGGTTCCGGCAGACCCTTAAGGTTCGAACTCTGGGGTGCGCGCGGAGATTATGCCCTCTACCTCTCCGTCTCGCAAAGATCTAAACTACTAAAAGAACAACACAAGAGACACATAGTTTATACTAGTCCGAGCCACCGATGTGGTGTAATACCCTACTCCAGTGTGGTGTGGTGGATTGCCTCTTGGGCTGATGGTAATGAACACTACAAGGTAGAACAGCCTCGCGAGGGTCTGTTCTTGGCCTGGGGGATGAACTGCTAGGAGGAGTTCAGCCGCCCTTCTCTCTCTCTCTCTTACTGATTCAATTGCTAGATGTCTAGATTGCACGGTTGCTCACTCCAGTTGCCTCTACCTTGGGGGTGGCTAGTCCTATTTATAGGCAAAGGCCCTGGGCCTCTTCCTAAATATTGAGCGGGAAGGGCGCCAACAATTGGCCATTTTGAAGGGGAACATCAGGTACACTCGTGAGGTACCCTGCCTTGATCTCTCCGCCTCCTCGTGAGCCAACCTGATGAGGCCGTGCCTGAGGAAGCTCCGCATCGTCCGCCCCGCGAGGCTTGTCCCCTCACGAGGGTCTTGGGTCTTGTGTTCATGAAGATGGGCCGTGTTGGGCCCCCTTTGAGCCACGCCGCAGGCCGCAGACAGGCAAGTCTGGGAACCCCCGTTCCCAGAACGCTGACAATAGCATGTGGTGGTGTTGCAAGTTTACTCATAACAGAAGGTGAATCCAAAGCATAACTGGATGGCAGTTTCTTACCTCCCCTCGTACTTGAGGGAAATATCTTCGGTTTAGGATCCTTCAGATTCTTCATAGTGATAATATGATAATAATCCCAAGTGACTCAACAAATATATCTATGCTCCCCGGCAACGGCGCCAGGAAAAAGGTCTGGATAACCCACAAGTATAGGGGATCGCAACACTTTTCGAGGGTAAGTATTTAACCCAAATTTATAGATTCGACACAAGGGGAGCCAAAGAATATTGATGGTATTAGCAGCTGAGTTGCCAATTCAACCACACCTGGAGATTAATTATCTGCAGCAAAGTGATCAGTAGCAAAGTAGTTTGATAGTTTTGATAGTAGTGACAGCAGCAACGGTAACAGTAACAGTGATAGCAGTAATTTGTAGCAAGTGCAATAGTGATGATACCAATAGTACCGCAGCAAGATCAATAAAGATTAATTCGTAGGCATTGGATCGATGACTTGTTGGATGATATTCATCATGTGACAGTTATAACCTAGGGCGATACGGCACTAGCTCCACTTCATCGATATAATGTAGGCATGTATTCCATAAATAGTCATACGTGCTTTATTAAAAGAACTTGCATGACATCTTTTGTCCTACAATCCCATGGCAGCGGGGTCCATATTGGAAACTAAGGGATATTATGGCCTCCTTTTAATAGAGAACTGGAACAAAGCATTAACACATAGTGAATACATGAACTCCTCAAACTACGGTCATCACCGAGAGTGGGCCCGGTTGTTGTCACTCCAGGGTTGCTGGATCATAACACGTAGTAGGTGACTATAACTTGAAAGATCGGATCTAAAACATGGATATAATGATGAATTCATAAACGGTTCAGATCTGAGTTCATGGCACCTAGGCCCAAAGTGACAAGCATTAAGCATAGCAAAGTCATAGCAACATCAATCTAAGAACATAGTGGATACTAGGGATCGGGCCCTAACAAAACTAACTCGATTACATGATGAATCTCATCCAACTCCTCACCGACCAACCAGCCTACGAAGGAATTACTCACCCCCGGTGGGGAGCATCATGGAATTGGCGATGGAGATTGGTTGGTGATGATGAAGAACGAAGATCCCCCTCTCCGGAGCCCCAAACGGACTCACGTCTGCCCTCCCGAGGAAGAACAGGGCTTGGCGGTGGCTCCGTCTCGTGGATCGCGATAATTCTTTCTCCCTGATTTTTTCTAGAAATATGTGATTTTATAGTATCAGGAGGGTCATCAACGGGGCCACCAAGTGGGTACAACCCACCTGGGCGTGCCAGGAGAGGGGGCGTGCCCTGGTGGGTTGTGCCCAACCAGGGGCCCCTCTCTAGTGGGTCTTGGCTCCAAAAATTCTTATTATTGCTATAAAAAATCCTCGCAAAGTTTCATTCAACTCTGAGAACTTTTATTTCTGCACGAAAACAACACCATGGTAGTTCTGCTGAAAACAGCGTCAGTCCGGGGTTAGTTTCATCCAAATCATGCAAATTAGAGTCCAAAACAAGAGGAAAAGCGTGAGAAAAAGCAGATACGTTGGAGACGTATCAGGCTCCAAAATATCCTTAAGGATTAGCAAACGAGCTGTAAATTATTGAAAATAATGGCTAATAGGTTGTATGTTGTTTTCCACAGATTTAGAGGCCGACTTCTGGGCCTACTAGGTTCATGATGACGTTGTCCTAAAAAAAATTTGACGCATAGGCTAGGCTTTGTCAACTTAGTCAACACAGAGCAGTTACTGTTGGATGTCCATCCAATGGCCGCCGTGCTTCTTCAATCTCTGATCATCCTGCTCCAGCCGCACAAACCAGCGCTAGCTGGACTGCCTGCTCCCTCCTCCCGTGGTCGGCTGCGCTGCCACGAGGCCATCCGTCTACCCACCTGCACATCCTGTTATTTTCCGGTGACGTAAGCCTCACCCCGCAACCGACTAGTCAGCGCTCGTACTCCCGTCAGCGTGGGCATCCACTGTCGCGTCTTCCCCGGCTCAGTGTCGTTCCCTTCCTAGGCCTCACCGTCGTCCACCACCCTGGTGCTCTTGGTGCGGCGTGGTCAACGTGGTTAACGAACGACATCCATCGAAAGTGGACAGTACATGGAGAGGCTGACAGCTGGGTCTACGGCCGCACACAAGGAAATGGCTCCTTATTACGTGCAAAATGATGATTCCTCCACCTGAAAGCTAGGACACGCCGGGAGGGCCTCTATATTTTTCAGAAAAAATGTTCCCCCCGCTGACAACTCGGACCCACCAGCTATATCTTCGCACGCAAGGAGGTGCCTCCTTATTACGCACAAGAAAACGAATACTCCCCCTGCTAGCTGGGATCCACCATAGTGTGAGGCTGACTTGTGGGCCTACTAAGTTGATGGGGACAGAGGGCTTTGTCAACTTAGTCAATATGAACGATTCTAGCTCGAGTGACCACACGATGTCCATCCAATGGCGGTAGTGCTTCTTCAACCTCTGGTCTCCTTGCTCCAGCCGCCCAAAGCAGCGCCTGTCCTGCCGCCTGCTCCTGCCTTTCGTGGCCGGTTGTGCTACCGCGGAGGCCTCACCGCCCCTACTACTCCCACCGCTGGCCAGGCCATCCCTCCACTCACTCACACCCCCTGTTATCCTGCGGTGACGACAGCCTCACACCAAAGCCAAACCAGTGAACCCTCGTGCTCCTCTCCGCACGGGCATCCACTGCCGCGTCTTCCCCAGCTCCGTGACGCCCGCTTCCTAGGCCTCGCCGTCGTCCACCGCCTTGGTGCTCTAGCCACGGCGTGGTCAATGTGGTCAAGGAATGACTCCATCGGAAGAGTACTGTACATGGAGAGGCTAACAGCTGGGTCCACGGCCGCAGCAAGGAAGTGCCTCCTTATTACGCGGAAAATAATGATTCCTCCACCTGACAGCAGGGACCCATCGGACGGGCCACCGTATTTCACGAAAAAACATTCCCCCCTAACTGTTGGGACCCACCAGCTACATCTTCGCACGCAAGGAAGTGCCTGACAGTCAAGACCCACCTGGTCGAAGCATATGTAGCGTTGTCATTCTAGTCGCGAACATGTACGTACATACTGGTTGATCGGTTTGTCTGCAGGCTGCAACGATGAACCGTGGCCATGTAAGGAAGGGCACATGTCGTAGTATAGGCACGCACGTGTCATAGTAGAGGCGCGCATGTAGCATGTACACATACGTACAACCAGGGTGCAAGAAAGAAAATACGACCACATACGTACATACGGGCGGGGTCTCGAACACCCACTCGCGCATACGTACGGCCAGGGCTCGTGTACATGGCTGGGTCGGATGGGAGGAACTGCGTCATCGTCGTGTTCATGGGGAGGCAACGGAATGCGAAGTGTTCATCGCGAGGCAATGGAATACGTCGTGTTCATCGGGAGCCAACCCGCTTGGACGGAACAGCCGATCAAAACGAGGCCTGGCATACCACGGAACGGAGGAAACGGCCTTGTGTTCCACCGGCCACGGTCGAAACGGGATCATGTTCATCGGGAGGGGTGTGGCATACCACAAAATGGAGGAAACAGACTTCTCTTGGACCTCCTACGGTCGTAACGGGGTCATGTTGATCGGGAGGGGTGTGGCGTACCGCAAAACGGAGAAAACGGACTTGTGTTGGAGCACTACGGTCGAAACAGGGGTCCCATTCATCGGGAGGGGTGTGGTGTACCGCAAAACGAGACTCCACGGGATACTGTTCATCTCCGCCGTCAACCTCCTCCAGCCTCCACGGGCTACTGCTCATCCACCGTCGACCTCCTCCAGCCTCCACTTGCGACTGTTCATCCACGGGCTCATGTTCATCCAGCCTCCACCGCTCCTCCACCAGCTACTGTTCAACCAGCCCTCCACACGGGGTCCTGTTCAACCACCCCTCCAAGGGCTACTGTTCATCTAGCCCTCCACAGGCTACTATTCAACTAGCCCTCAACGGGGTCCTGTTCATCCAGCCCTCCATGGGTTCCTCTTCATCCACCCCCAACCGGTGCGATCGATCGGGGTCCTGTTCATCCAGCGGCAACGGCCTCTACTACCATGGCGTCCTGTTCATCCACCCCCCCCCCCCCACCGGGAACTACTCATCCAACCCCCCCAACAACGCTCACTGTTCATCAAGAGGCAGCAGGTTTGATCAGCTTCAGTTAGCAGCAGTAGCGAAGGAATCGCTCGATCGGGTTCAGTTGACAGCCATCGATCGATCGCTGAGGTTCAGTAATGCGTAGCCTGCAGTGCAATCGCTCGGGTTCAGTAGGCGAACGCCTCGCTCAGGTTCAGTTAGAGCCCAACGCCTTGCTCCCACGCGCGTACGTGTACGAGAGAAACGCGCGTCGCTCGGCCCCCGACAACCCACCGTAACCGGGAACTCCCCGATATTTTCCTCTCCCTCGCTTCTACCACTATTTTTTCTGTCATGGAAGGCCCAAAGAATGTCATGCAGCTGCGTCTCTAGCCCACCCAGGATGAAAAGTGTCGGTTACAAAAAGAGGGGTACACTTTTTGTACCCCTATAAATGTGCACGGGCAGTCTGAGCCACGGGCACCACCATACCAAGCACGGCAAGGGAGGTAAGCCATGGTAAGACCGAAGCTCAAGGGAACTAGAGCGACGCCAAGGCCAAGACCACGAAGAGCAAAGGGGACGAAGCGGACTCCCCTGGCAAGATCCTTGCCAGGGGACAGTTTTAGCAACCCCGGCAAGACCCTTGCCGGGGCAACTCGCCCCATGCCCATGGAGCAAATCACCCTTGAGTCCACTGCCCCTATGGGGCAAGGATTCGGGAGACATCCCGGTGGTGGCATGCAGATCTTTGTGAAGACATTCAAGATCAGATACGCGCTATAAAAGATGACGACCCTTGGCGGTATCCCTACCGAGGAAGACCACAAGGCCCCCGGCAAGCGCCTTGCCGGGGATGACAACAGGCGCCTCGGCAAGACCCTTGCCGGGGCCCTGGCAAGACCCTTGCCGAGGACACCCGCAGGGCCACCACCAGGCCCACGCCGACTAAACCTCCACCACCGTGCGCATGCAGCTGCCAACCCAACCAGCTGGGCAGACACCTGCGTGGCAGGCACTTGCGTGGCGGCATGCAGATCTTCGTGAAGACCCACCACTGCGCCACCTCAGCTGCCTGCCTACGTACATGGCGCCATAGGCATTGCTGGCCACGGCGCGTGTCGACACAAGAAGGAGCGGCGACGGACGAGGTAGGTTTCTCCCCCGTCCCCGATAAAACAAGGACACCTAAGCAAGACGCATTAAATGTGCCTTGTCATGTAATGCGAGGGATAACCTTGCATCACTGTACCCTTTCCACCTCCTGTGTGCCACTGTGGCAACCCCTTTTTCTATAAAAGGAGGCCCGAGGCGACCAGGGGAGGGATTCGGCTTTTTGGAGCTCCTCACGCCCCATAGCTAGCTCAAGAACACAGATATACAATCCACCGAAGCAGGAGTAGGGTTTTACGCATCCTCGCGGCCCGAACCTAAATAAACGAACCGTGTGCTATCTGTTTGATCCGCTCTTCTCACGACCCCGCGCCCCGCTAACCGTAGTAGGGATTCTTGTGATCCCATAGGTGTCGTTCCCACCGACATCTTTGGTGCGCCAGGTAGGGGAGCGCAGTTGTGAGAATCGGCTTTAGCAGTTAGTTCGACACTACTTCATCATCATGGCACCCAAGAAGGAGACGACGGTGGCAGTTGGCCAGTCGGAAGCCGGACAGCCCGTCCCGACATGGGCGAGTAGCGGACCGGTCCCGAAAAGGACCCGGGGCGCTGCTCGCGAACACCAACACCATCCCAGCAGCCGGAGTTTGGGAGGCGGCGATGTCCGTGCGCTTGGTAACGGGCCACACGTCGCCAAATCCAAAGGCGGAGTCGGGCCCTCCGCGAGTGGAGCAGGGCCTTCCAAGGTCATCGTCGCCCCGCCCGAAGGCGACGCAAGGGCCTCTAAGACTCACACGCCGGCGCTAATGGCGCGCTCCTCCCAGGCAGCGCGCGACGGACGGCGTAATCACGCCGAAGATCCCGGGTGTCGCTGCGGGAAGAGTCCCGAGCGCCACTCCCGGGACGTAGAATACCTGCCCGCTCGCCGAGGCGCTGGTGAAAACGGCGTGCGACCGCGGGATCGTGATAGAGCTCCTTCTGACATGGTCAGAAGTCGAAGCGCATCGTGATCCGTGCAGGTTTCGCTGCCACCGACGCCAGCAGAGGCCTTGGCGCGCGCAGTTGCTCCTCGACTTTTCTCCCACCGCGAGGAAACTCGACGAATGGAGAACCACCATCCGAAGCCTTGTTGCGGTGGCCAACAAAGACGAACCAAGTCCGGTGGAGCCCCCGGGTCGGCGCCCCGATGGAGTCCCATGCGCCAGTGGCGGAAAAACCGGCGGCGCCGCTACCACGGTGCATTCGCCTCCTCCTCACCCGGTACCGCGGACGCCAGTTCGCTGCGACATCACGGGCGATGACATCTCCATAGTGTCGTCCGACCCATGGACCCGCTGCGACCAACGCCAAGTTCTTCGGGAACGAGCCCATGAAGACGCTCGGACTACTATCGAGCGCCGGCGCGGAGCGCGCCACCAGTCAGACAGGCGAGCGGGGCCTGCCGCGAACCACCCGGCCCCGGAGAGCCCTGGAGGCTTACCTGACGAGGTAGGCTGTCCGGCTTTTACCCGTGAGCTGCGGCAGTTCCAGTGGCCCGCTCACGGTACCTTCAAACCTGACGTTGGCGAGAAGTACAGCGGCAAGACTCACACGTCTGAGTTCCTCAGCATCTACACCATCGCGATGCAAGCTGCCGGAGCCCGCGACGGTAAGGTGCTTGCGAATTACTTTCCATTGGCTCTTAAACCCAACGCCATGTCGTGGTTGATGCACTTGCCGGTAGACTCTTTTTCCTCCTGGTCAGATTTGTGCCATGAGTTTGTAGGCGCCTTTACCGGAGGTCACCAAGCCCATGGCCAAGCAAGCGACCTGCACGTCATTCCCCAGAAGGGAGGCGAGAGTCTGCGCAAGTATATACAGAGGTTCAGCCAGGTACAGTACAATATCCCTGATGTTCATCATGCCGCCATCATCAGCGCGTTCCATCAGAACGTGCGTAACTGCGAGATGCGCGAAGAACTGGCAATGAACAAGGTGAAAGATGTGGCAGAACTCTATGTTCTTACTGACAGATGTGCCCGAGCTGAGGAGGGAAGGAAGTACCCGGGCGAAGATGCCGGCGTGGAAACTGACTCCTCAGATGAGGATACTGCCGCCCCGGCGAAGAAAGGCCAGCGCCGCAACAGGAAGCGCAAAGGTAAAGCCGTGCTTGCCGTCGAGGGATCTGACGACACCGGCTCCGCCAAGAAAACCAAGGCAGATGACCCTGGCAAGGAAATTGTCGGATGTGTCGCCTGCCAGGCCATGGCGGCTGCCGAGAAGCCAGGAAACTCCGACAAGCAATACTGCAAGATCCATCGCACCAAAGGCCATGATCTCCAGAACTGCTGACAGGTTGAGCTCCTTGCTGAGAAGCAGAGGGCTGAATATGAGAGGCGGGACAAGGAGAAAGGCCAGGACGGTGCTGAGGGGTCCGGCAAGAAGCGCGACGGCCAGGCGGGCCGTCGCGGCAAAGATAAACAACAGGAGAGGCCTGCCCAGGGCCGTGACAAAAAGCCAGAAGACGATGATCACGAAGAGGACGATGAGTCTGGTGACCAAGGATTTCAGAAAGCTACAAAGGCCATGTGCGTCGATGGTGGCGCCTCGCTGCATACCTCTCACCGCCAGCTTAAACAGTGGGCGCGTGAGATTACAGCGGCAGAGCCGTCGTTTGGTGTCCAAAGGCCGCTGAAGTGGTCCAGCACACCTATCATTTTTTACACTGAGGATCACCCTGATCGCACTACTGCAGTTGGATACTTTCCCTTGTTGGTTTCACCAACAATACGCAACCTCAAGGTGACAAAGATGCTAGTCGATGGCGGGGCCGGTTTGAACTTAATCTCGCCTGCCGTGATCGAGAAATTGCATATTCCTGATGAAGACCTCGAAGAGACGGGCACATTTCAGGGGGTCAACCCAGGAAGAAGCCAACCAAAGGGAAAGGTCACGTTGCCCGTGACTTTTGGGAGTGATCTGAACTACAGGACAGAAAGGATTGTGTTCGACGTTGCCAAGATCCCCTTGCCTTACAACAGGATCCTTGGCCGCCCAGCGTTGGCCAAGTTCATGGCGGCGTCACATTACGCCTACAACACCCTGAAGCTGCCAGGACCTGTGACGATCATCACCATCCCCTCCGATAAGAAAGATGTGCTGATTTGCGCCGACCAACTCTACCAACAAGCAGTTGCAGCAGCTGCCGCCATTAGGGCACTTGCTCCTGCTACTAGAACCCCGGAGGGAAGAAGAAGGAGAAGAAGACCGGCGAGACCTCGGGCACCCACTCCGGCAAGCGCACCTCTTCGGAGTGTAGCGCTCCCGTAGAAGACGTGCCAGAGAGCTCCACCGGCGGAAACAAGAAGTCCAGGGCCACACCGCCGGGAACCAAGAAGGTTTCTGTCAAGGAGGACAGCACGGGAGGAGCTTTTACCATAAGCTCCACCCTTGACGACAAATAGGAAGACGCGCTCATCACCTTCCTGCGGGCGAATGTTGATGTGTTTGCATGGCAAGCATCCGACATCCCCGGCGTTCCCAGGGAGGTGATTGAGCACCACCTTGCTGTCTGTCCTCATGTGCGGCCCGTCAAGCAGAAGGTCAGAAAGCAAGCTTTGGAACGACAAGAGTTCATCACCGAGGAGATCCAGAAACTGGAAGCAGCGGGTTTGGTAAGGGGAGTGCTCCATCCAACGTGTTGGCCAATCCGGTGGTAGTGCGCAAGGCAAATGGGAAGTGGAGGTTGTGTATTGATTACACAGATATCAATAAGGCTTGTCCCAAAGACCCCTTCCCGTTGTCGCGCATCGACCAGATTGTTGACTCCACAGCTGGGTGTGATCTATTGTCATTCCTCGATGCCTACTCCGGCTACCACCAGATCTACATGACAAGAGAAGACGAAGAGAAAACAGCATTCACCCCATGTGGTACATATTGTTTTATACGAATGCCTTTCGGGTTGAAGAGTGCTGGTTCAACGTTTGGAAGCGCGGTCCAGATTGGTTTTGAGCCCTAGCTCCATAGAAATATGGAAGCTTATATGGATGATATAGTGGTCAAAACCAAGAACAGGGCAACCCTCATATCAGATTTACAAGAAAATTTTGGAAACCTATGCAAGATCAATCTCAAGCTGAACCCTGAGAAGTGTGTCTTCGGCGTCCCGCCTGGCAAGCTTCTTGGTTTCTTTGTGACACAGCGTGGGATAGAGGCCAATTCGGACAAGATCAGAGCTATAGAACAGATTGAAGCACCCAAGCGAGTCAAGGATGTGCGTCGGCTTGCCGGCTGCGTTGCCGCCATAAGAAGGTTCATTTCCAAGTCTGCCGAGCGCGCCCTTCCCTTTTTCAAGATTTTGAAAAAGGCGGGCCCGATGGAGTGGACGCCGGAAGCCGAAGCAGCATTGCAAGATTTGAAGAGGTACCTCTCCTCCACGCCGATACTGGTTGCGCCTAGACCACAGGAACCGCTGATGCTGTACCTGGCGGCGATGAACCAGGTGGTCAGCGCCGCACTAGTGGTGCAGAGAGAAATTGATGACGAGATAATAGCAGCGATGGAGCCCGATGCCACCAATGCGGAGATGACAAAGCTAGATGGAGTGCTGCCGAAGAAGAAAATGATGCAGCGCCCGATCTACTTTGTTAGTTCCCTCCTACAGGGGGCTAGATCAAGGTACTCCGGTGTGCAGAAACTGCTCTTCGGCCTTCTTATGGCCTCGAGGAAGCTGCTTCACTACTTCCAGGCGCACGAAATCACTGTCGTCACTCGCCTCCCTCTGCAACGGATATTGCACAATCCAGACGCAACGGGAAGAATCGTAGAGTGGGCACTAGAACTGTCCAGCTTTAGCCTCAAGTTTGAGAGTACCTCGACGATTCAAAGCTGAGTCCTGGCAGAGTTCATCGCAGAATGGACCGCGACGCCTGACGAAGAAGCCCAAGAGACCGCTCTCCCCGGCAAAGAGGCAAGTTGCGACTGGATCATGTACTTTGATGGAGCTTTCTCCTTACAGGGCGCCGGGGCTGGCGTACTGCTTGTCGCGCCCACCGGAGAGCACCTCAAGTACGTGATACAGATGCACTTCCCCAGGAGGTGTCAACAAACAATACGACTGAGTACGAAGGGATGCTTGCCGGTCTTAGGATCGCGGCGGGCCTCGGGATCAAAAAACTCGTCGTCAGAGGGGACTCGCAACTTGTCGTCAAGCAAGTCAACAAGGATTACCAGAGCCCGTTGATGAAGGCCTACGTCGATGAAGTGAGAAAGCTGGAGGAGTGTTTTGACGGTATACAGGAAGAATACGTTCCCCGAGCGGAGAATGACATCGCCGATTACCTGTCAAAACGCGCTGCCCTCAAGCTACCTATGGAACCAGGTACCTTTGTGCTTCGGCTAACTCAGCCATCCATTGATCCACCAACAGAGCAAAACAAGAGGAGGAAATCAGGGTCTTGCAAGTACTTTCCTGCCGAGCTCCCCGTAGCCACCGGCAAAGAGGTTGCTGAGGACACTGAGCCCGCCACGGGACGGCTGGCCCCGGCGGAGCTCGACCTCTTGCCGTCAAGACAGCCGCTCCTGTAGCGGAGGAAATGCCTTTAGTCCTCGCCGTCGAGCCCCAGGCTCCAGCATGGGCACAGCATACCGTCCGATTCCTCCAAACTGGGGTCTTCCCGAGGAGCAGGAAGAAGCGTAAAAAGTAGCCCGTCGATCTGCTATGTACCAGTTCGTCGATGACGTCCTGTACAGAAAGAGACCAAATGGCGTGAAATTGAAGTGTATCCCTCGAGAGGAAGGACTGGAGCTGTTGGCGGAGATACATGGAGGCATATGTGGATCCCACATAGGGTCAAGAGCCCTTGTTGGCAAGGCATTTCGGCAAGGCTTCTTCTGGCCCACTGCCCTCCAGGATGCGACGACACTAGTCACCAGGTGTGAAGCGTGTCAGTTCCATTCAAAGAAGCTTCATCAACCAGCTCAAGCCCTTGAAACCATTCCTGTCTCCTGGCCCTTCTCGGTCTGGGGGCTCGACATATTGGGCCCATTCCCCCGCGCTGTCGGGGGCTTTGAGTACTTGTACGTCGCAATCGACAAGTTCACAAAGTGGCCAAAGGTGGAGGCAGTGAGGAAGGTCACAGCTCAGTCAGCCGTCAAATTCTTCAAGGTACTAGTGTGCCGTTTTGGTGTACCCAACAGGGTCATCACCGACAACGGCACACAGTTCACAAGCCGCACCTTCAAGCAATATACCCAAGACCTCGGCAGCAAAGTCTGTTTTGCTTCCCTTGCTCACCCACGAAGCAATGGTCAAGCTGAGAGAGCAAACGCTGAAGTACTGCGAGGCTTAAGGACCAGGACCTTTGACAGGCTGCGCAAGAGCGGAAGGCGCTGGATTGATGAGTTGCCGACGGTTCTTTGGTCGATCAGAACGACGCCAAATCGAGCCACCGGCCAGACACCCTTTGCCCTGGTATACAGGGCAGAAGTAGTTCTCCCCACTGAACTCATATACGGGTCACCTCGAGTGCTCGCTTATGATGAGCTTGAGCAAGAGCAACTGCGGCAAGATGACGCAACGCACCTTGAAGAAGATCGTCTTCGGGCGGCTGTGTGAGCAGCACGCTACCAGCAAGCCTTGCGCCGCTACCATAGCCGCAAGGTCCGTGCCCGAAGCTTTGAGGAAGGTGACCTTGTTCTTGGGCGCGTTTAATCGGCCAAGAATACCAACAAGTTGACACCGAAGTGGGAGGGCCCTTACCGGGTAATACGAGTCACCAGGCCTGGCGCAGTCCGCCTGGAGACCGAAGATGTCATTCCAGTGAGTAACTCCTGGAACATTGAGCATCTTCGCAAGTTTTACCCGTAAGGCGCGGCTTGTCGGGCCTCCCGGCAAGCCACCTTTTGTACAAGCCTTGCCGATGATGCATGTAACCCTTTGTACAGAGCCAGGCGCAGACCCTGAGCATAAATAAATGAAGCGCCGGCGCCCTAATTATAGCATGCATGCTAGGTCGAGTCTCGTCCTTGGTTAGGGTTATTAGTGCTTAGCGGCGACTAACCCCTAGCTTAGAGGTCGAGTTTGCATCTCTTTGTCTTCCTTTTGTCTTCTTTGGTTTGCAGGACACATGGATATGCTTGCCAAACCACCTGGGGAGAAAAGAAAAGAGGAACATACCAGCACCTAGACCCCGGCAAGCCAGTATTGCCGGGGGTGCTACGAGAGCAAAGATTCACCCGCGGCAAACCAGGGTTGCCGGGGGCTGCAACTTCAGATAAGTTCTTCATCCCTTATCATACATTCCATTATGGACTGAGGTATGTGAAACCTCGTTCTTCCTTAAGCTACCATGCTCCCCTAACTCTAGGCCCTAGGGCTCGTTCCTGGGACCAAGTTTGGTCGTAGTGGCGGCAGCGAAAGGATGAAACAAGGAGCATGAACCCACCTCCTCCCTGCCTCTGCCAAAGGCATGAGGAAGGTCGAGCGAAGTGGGGAGATGGCGAGGCCTGTTGCCGGGCAAGGAAATGTTTATCTTATAGATATCAAGGATTTATCCCTTGTCGTGGGTTTCACCCACAAACAAATGACCCAGCAAACATCCCTTTTTCATTAAAAACATCCCACTCAAGTACACTCCATAGGGAATGAAAAACATGAATGATGGGATTACAAGATTTAAATTCAACAAAGGCTCGAAGGCTTACAAACTAAAAAGAGATAAGGTGCCCGTAATCCCTTTCTTGTCCCTCTCCTCAGGAGGCAGGTCAAGGAGGCGAAAAGGACAAAAGGAGCGCCTAGGCGAGCTACGGGTGGCAGAAGACACCAAGAGAACAGCTCGGTGGCCGTCCGAAGGCTGGATGGTGATGGCGGCGCCGGAAGCAGAGCTCGAAGACGAGGCGACAGGACGTCAGCACGCGTCGAAGACGCCGGTGCCCGCGTACTCCGACTTGACGGCCTTGCCGCCCGCCCTCTTCCTCTTCCGCAGCCTCCCAACGCCAGCCGCCCAAGGAGACGACCCCGAGAGGTTCCAGGAGACGGCGACACGGATGATGGGGTCGCCGATGCTGTCGGATTTCGGGTTCCGGCAGACCCTTGAGGTTCGAAATCTGGGGTGCGCACGGAGATTACGCCTTCTACCTACTTGTATCCCTCTTCCTCGCAAGGATCTAAGCTACAAGAAGAACAACACAAGAGACACAGGGTTTATACTGGTTCGGGCCACCGATGTGGTGTAATACCCTACTCCAGTGTGGTGGTGTGGTGGATTGCCTCTTGGGCTGATGGTGATGAACAATACAAGGAAGAACAGCCTCGCGAGGGTCTGTTCTTGGTCGGGGCAATGAACTGCTAGGAGGAGTTCAGTCGCCCTTCTCTCTCTCTCTCTCTCTCTCTCTCTCTCTCTCTCTCTCTCTCTCTCTCTCTCTCTCTCTCTCTCTCTCTCTCTCTCTCTCTCTCTCTCTCTCTCTCTCTCTCTCTCTCTCTCTCTCTCTCTCTCTGGTCTGATTGCCGATTGATCTCCCCCCTACCCTGGGGGTGGCTAGTTCTATTTATAGGAAAAGGCCCTGGTCCTCTTCCCAAATATTGAGCGGGAAGGGCACCAACAATTGGCCATTTTGAAGGGGAACATCTGGTACACTTATCCTGACTAAAGTTGGTCCTCGCCTGCCAAAGGCTCTGGTGGTGACGCTAGCTTGGGCTCCACCATGACTTCCTTCCTTCCGTTGGATTGGTCTTGGTCCCATTGCACCGAAACGGGTGCCTTTGCTTGATGCTCTCTCCTGTGCTTGCCCCCTTTGCACCAAAGAGGAAAGGAGGACACTGAGCGGGCTGGCGCCCGCCTGGCGCCCTTGGTCGTCATGGCTTGCATCATGGGCACCTCGTGAGGTACCCCGCCTTGATCTCTCCGCCTTCTCGCGAGCCGGCCTGATGAGGCCGCGCCTGAGGAAGCTCCGTGTCGTCCGCCCCACGAGGCTTGGCCCCTCGCGAGGGTCTTTGGTCTGTGTTGAAGAAGATGGACCATGCTGTCCCCCCTTTGAGCCACGCCGCAGGCCGCAGGCAGGCAAGTCTGGGGACCTCCGTTCCCAGAACGCCGACAGTAGCCCCCGGGCCCAAGGCGCGTCCGGACTTGGCCGTGCAGGGAGGCGAAAGGGCAAGGGCGAAGCGCCGCGGGCCCTAACAGCCTGCGGCCTTGGGCGCCGCGTGGCGGTTGATTGGACATGGGCGTCTCCGCTTCCCCATGACGCCTCGGCATCTGCACGGATTAGACAAGTCCCTGCATGCAAAACGGGTCATGATTACCTGAGATCGTGGAGGCCGACGATTGGCCTTCGCCGGTTATAAGTACGGAACGGCGCGCGCCCTTCCAGTCCATCCCCCTTGCTTCTCCTTCTTCTTCATGGCGCCGTCGAGGAGGTTCTCGGCCGCAGAGAAAGGGAAGGCTCGCCAGGTTGAGCCTGCCTCTCCCCTGCCCAAGCGCGGCCGAGGGCGCCCTCGCAAACATCCTGTGGCCACTACGACAACCCTCCACGACCGTGGAGGTGATTTCCAGCATGGTGACGGGCGGGCAGCGGCGACCGGGGGGCGCGCCTCGATCGCGCGCCCCCTAGGACGCGTTCTCGCGCGGCAGAGGTGCTACCGGAGTTCGTTGTATGGTCGGCGGAGCCGACTAGCACCCGGCTTCATCTTCCTCGCTTCCTCCTCGGCGAGCTCCCGGCCGGCGCCCCGGGCGGCCTCTGGCTTCAAGCAGATGGCTGCTGCAGCCGGGCCTCATGGGCTTCACTGGAGGTCTCCGCAGCTGGGAGCCTGGCCTTGGCCTGCGGTTGGCAGACGTTTGCCCGTGCGCGGGGCCTGAGCCGTCGGTCCACCCTGCACTTCAAGTTTGACAGCGATTCCACCCTCTTCGTGAGGGTGTTCGGCGAAGATGGTCGCCGCGCAGGGTGCTGCCCTGAGGACGACGACCGTGGCCGGGCACCCAGCCCCAGCGATGATGGAGAGGACAACGCTCGCGTGATTGGCGGTGCCCAGGGTTCCCCAAGCTTCACCGGTTTTTCCTCAGGCGGTGACTCTTCTAGCGGTGGCCGCAGCCAGCCTCCACGCCGCCGTACCTGCTTGGGAGGTGGTAGCGCCCTGCCGGCCGTCGCGCTTCGGTGGAGCGTGAGAGGGAGTCTGCCTGAGTCCTGGAGGCGGCTCGAGTCTTCCCTGCAGGCCGGTGTGAGGCGAGCTGCGCCCGATTTGCTCTTTCTTTTCCTTTGTCCTGCATAAAAAGACAGTAGCGTGGGGCCTCGCGGGGGCGTGTTTGAGTTATTGCTGTTACTCATCGCTTTGCTTTCGCTATCGTGCCTTGAGGCTACGTGCCCATGTATAGATAGTTTCCGACCCCAGCCGTGGGGGGGCGACCGACCCAGGCCCTATGTTCGTGTCGCGGTGCCCGTGGGGCATGGACTGGAGGGGTGCTCCTGTAATGGAACCAGGTCGCGAAACCTTTGAACGGCTAGGACAGAAACACTCGCGAGGGCGCTCGACTGCCCCCCTCCCCTCGCGAGGCCTTGCATAAGAGAAATCAAGGAAGGAGAGTGAAAAGTCGAAGAACCATAAGTCAAAGGCGGCAATAGCTCCAATAAAACTTCGAATGAGAATGAACAAGCCAACTGCGGAAAGCAAATGAAAAAGCCGCGTCCGGCACCTAATCTAGTCTTCGACGTCTTCTCACCAGCGCGGAGCTAAGTGCTGCCACTGGGCGTGGGAGGGAGCCCCGGGGCCTGAGGCCGGCACTCCTGAGACTCCGAGGTGTGTATAGCCCCAACTCATTATTACGTGAGAGTGACACGGGCGGCGAGCTTCACAGGCGTTGGCCTTCTTCACAAGCTCCGGGCCTTTCTTAGGGGGAACGAGCTTCACGGGCATTTTCCCTCTTCACAGGCTCTGGGCCTTTTCCAAAATGCGACAGCTTCACAGGCATCCGCCTTCTTCACAGGCTCTGGGCCTTTTCCAAAAAGGATGATCTTCACAGGCGTTCGCCTTCTTCATAGGCTCTGGGCCTTTTCCAAAAAGGATAATCTTCACAGGCGTTCGCCTACTTCACAAGCTCTGGGCCTTTTCCAAAAAGGATAATCTTCACAGGCGTTCGCCTTCTTCACAGGTTCTGGGCCTTTTCCAAAAAGGATGCTCTTCACAGGTGTTCGCCTTCTTCACAGGCTCTGGGCCTTTTCCAAAAAGGATAATCATAGGCGTTCACCTTCTTCACAGGCTCTGGGCCTTTTCCAAAAAGGATGGTCTTCACAGGTGTTCGCCTTCTTCACTGGCTCTGGGCCTTTTTAGGGGTAGAACCTCCGGAGGTGCTGGATGTTCCACACATTCTGGACCGGCACCCCTTCCTGAGTCTCCAAGCGCGCGGAGCCAGGCCTGGAAACATGAACAACCTTGAACGGGCCCTCCCACATGGGAGAGAGCTTGTGTAGTCCCTCCCTGGAGAGGACCCGCCTGAGCACGAGGTCTCCTACCTCGAGAGTTCTGGGGTGGATGTTGTGGCAGTGATATCGTCGCAGTGCTTGTTGGTACCTCGCCGCCCGCAGCGCGGCTTCTCGGCGGTGTTCCTCCCCCAGCACGAGGTCCATCCCCTGCATGGCGTCCTGTTGCGCCTCATCGAACGCCAGGACCCGCGTGGAGCGACATCTGAACTCGTGAGGGAGGACCGCTTCGGCTCCGTAGACCAGGAAGAACGGGGTCTCTCCCGTCAGCTTGGTCGCAGTTGTGCAGATGGACCACAACACGGACAGAAGCTCGTCGTACCAACCTCTGCCGCAGGCCTCCAGCTTCTTCTTGAACGTCCTGGTCTTGAGACCCCTCAGGACCTCTACGTTGGCTCGCTCCGCCTGGCCATTGCTTCAGGGGTGTGCCATCGAAGCGTAGCATATCTGCGTCCCAAGGTTAGCACAGTATGTTTTGAAGAGGTTACTGGTGAACTGCGAACCGTTGTCTGTGATGATGCGGTTTGGCACCCCGAACCGGCTCATGATGCCCCTGATGAACTTGAACGCGGAACCCGCGGAGATGGTGCGGACGGCCTCTACTTCAGCCCACTTGGTAAACTTTGTCGGATCACGGGTTCCGGCAGACCCTTAAGGTTCGAACTCTGGGGTGCGCGCGGAGATCGTGCCCTCTACCTCTCCGTCTCGCAAAGAACTAACTACCAGAAGAACAACACAAGAGACGCAGTGTTTATACTAGTTCGGGCCACCACTGTGGTGTAATACCCTACTCTAGTTTGTGGTGGGTGGATTGCCTCTTGGGCTGATGAGGAAGAACAGTACAAGTAAGAACGACCTCGTGAGGGCCTGTTCTTGGCTAGGGGATGAACTGCTAGGGGGAGTTCGATCGCCCTTCTTACTCTCTGAGTGCGTTGCTACGTTCTAGCTGGTTTCTCGATGCCCTACTAGTTTCTTGGTACTCGATCAGATGCCTCTACCCTGGGGGTGGCTAGTCCTATTTATAGGCAAAGGCCCTGGGCCTCTTCCCAAATATTGAGCGGGAAGGGCGCCAACAATTGGCCAATTTGAAGGGGAACATCTGGTACACTTATCCTGACTAAAGTTGGTCTTCGCCTGCCAAAGGCCCTGTGGTGACGCCGTCCTGGGCTCCATGGTGACCTCCTTCCCACCGTTGGACTGGTCTTGGTCTTGTTGCACCGAAATGGGTGCCTTTGCTTGATCCTCTCGCCTGCGCTTGCCCACTTTGCACCAAAGAGGAAAGGGAGACGCTGCGTGGGCTGGCGCCCGCCTGGCACCCTTGGTCGTCATGGCTTGCGTCATGGGCACCTCGTGAGGTACCCGCCTTGATCTCTCCGCCTCCTCGCGAGCCAGCCTAAGGAGGCCGTGCTTGAGGAAGCGCCGCGTCGTCCGCCTCGCGAGGCTTGGCCCCTCGTGAGGGTCTTGAGCCTTGTCTTGATGAAGATGGGCCACGCTGGGCCCCCATTTGAGCCACGTCGCAGGTCGCAGGCAGGCAAGTCTGGGGACCCCCGTTCCCAGAACACCGACAGTAGCCCCCGGGCCCAAGGCGCGCATGGACTTGGCTGTGCCGAGGGGTGAAAGGGCAAGGGCGAAGCGCCGTGGGCCCTAACAGCCTGTGGCCTTGGGCGCCGCGTGGCGGTTGATTGGACGTAGACGCTTTTGCAACTGCGCAAGTTATTAAAGGTGTGGCATCCGCTCGGGCTTTGTTCTTCTCCTTCTTCATCCGCTGCTTAGATCCCCTTTCTTGCGCTTCTCCTCTCTTCCTCCAAGCTTCCAGATCTGCTCCACCTGCTCGACCTAGGTAGCCATGGCGCCTCGCCGGGCCCCGGCCGAAGCTTGGTTCTCGCCTGCCTTGGACTCGCCCAACGTGTCGGAGGCGAGCCTCGCCCTACTGCACCGGATGGCTGCGGCGCAGGGCATTGATGGGGCGCAGATGTTCAAGGTCGGCTCCGATGCCCCTGAAGGCCAAGGGAGCACCTTCTATCCTTTCTTCGTGAGCTCCATTACAGTGGGCCTGGTGCCTCCTTTCTCTGAGTTCTTCCTCGCCGTCCTCTGTCACTACAACTTGCAAGCTCTGCATCTCCACCCCAACTCCGTCCTTCTTCTGGCGATCTTTGCCTACTACTGCGAGGCGCGTGTGGGGGTGCAGCCTTTAGTGGCCTTGCTGCGCCACTACTTCTACCTGCGGACCTCCAAAGGTTCCCCTTCCGCGTGCACGGGCTTTGTCGCGTGCGGCAGCTCCATGGCCATCTCGAATCCGGGGAAGAGGATCGAGGGCTTTCGGAGCAAGTGGGTATTGGTTGACACCGGGCGCGTCCACCCTCGGTTGGCCCTTCCCACGGAGCCACCCGTGAGCTCGGGAGACTGGTGCCGAGCGGAGCTCACGGATCCCCGCGCGAAGTCGATGTTGGCGAAGATGGACGCTGACTTGAACCCGGCCAACATGGCAGCGGCGAAGCTGACCGGGGCGTCGCTATTGAGGGAGTTCCTGGAGCACCAACTGGCTCCCCTTCGGCAGTACTCTCCCCCGATGTGGAGGCCTCATCTGAGCCCCGCAGCCGTGGGGGAAGAGGACGTGACTGCGGTCCTCCAATGCCTGGTCGGGGGCGAGGTAGCAAGGCTGGAGGGCGCACCTTCGCCCCTGTTCCTCTGCGACGATTGGGAGCAAGCGGTGAAGTCCATGCCTGTCTTCAACGGGGGCGGGCTCGTGCCCGTGGTAGCTCCCGAGGATCCGGTGGATGTGTCTTCCGGTGACTCCAGCGGAGATGGGGGCGAGGAGGAGCAGGAGGCAGGCTCTGACTCTGAGGCGACCGACGGGGAGTCTAGGGCTCCCCCACTCCAGCGCGAGCCCCGCGCTCTCCGCCTTTCGCTCAGCGATGATGACGACGCGTTGGCAAGCGGGAGCTCACCCCCGGTCCCGAAGAAGGACAGGACCGGGTTGATTCCCCGTAGGTCCGCCCTAACTCCCGGGCGAACCGCTGACGCGCCTTCTGCTTCCGAGGCCGACCCTTCCAGCCGGCTCTCCGGCTTCAAGTTTGGCAGGAGACCGCTGGAGCTTTCTGGCGACGACCTGTAAGTGCTTGATCCTTGATCCCTGGTTTCTTGTTCCGCCGACGAGGCTTGACGGTTACTTCTCCTGAGCAGGCTGGCACCCGCGGCGAGGAAGCTGAAGGGAGCTCCTGAGGCCCCAGCTGTGGCGACACCTCCGCCTGCAGGGGAGGGTGACTGCGACGCATGGGCTTCTCCTGCCCACTCGTCCTTGCGGGGCTTGGCCGAGCTGGCCGGGGCGTCAGCCCCCATGGCTCAAGTGACCTCCGAGGCGACCTTGTCTGGTGCCGCTGCTACGGCAGGGGAGGCGCAACGGACTCCACCTCCGGACGCTGTGGCCTTGCCGCCGCTATCTTCTCCTCCTGTTCCACTTGCCGCTATTACCATGACCCCTCCTGCTGCCTCGGGGTGTACTGATGCTTCTCCGCCTTCTTCTTCCATCTTGGAGCGGGCTGTTGCTGGACTGGACCGGCTGCGGCAGGATCTTCTAGGCGCCGACCCTCGCCTGGTGGCCGGGCGTCTGGAGCTGGCCTCGGGGTGGATTCGCTCCGATGCCTCGATTCGAGCAGCGCTGGTTCAGGCCTCAACGGCCTATGACGGGGAGAGGGAGGCCACCCTCGAGGCGAAGGCTGCCCGCGACGCGGCCCTGGGAGAGGCGGTTGGCATCCGCGGCCGCTGCAAGGAGCTGGAGGACGAGTTGCAAGGCCTACGGGATCAGCTTGCAGAGGATACCCGCCTTCGCCAAGAGCAGGAGAAGGGGGTGAAGGCTTGCGAGGCGGCGCTCGAGGACCGGGAGGCGAAGCTCAAGAAGCGCCGCAGCCACCTAGGCGCGTTGAAGAAGGAGCTGGAGACGACGAAGGCCGAGCTGGACGCCAGGGCCCGGGTCCTTGCCGAGGATCGCGTGGCCTTCGCGGACATGGAGAAGGATGCCCGCGCTTCACTGAAGACGCTTTACGAGAGTGGCCTGGATAGCCCGCTGGCTGGTGACGGGGACGGCCCCGCCAAACTGCTTCCCTTCTTGGTGAAGGCTCTTGGAGATTTTGCCCTTGGACTCGTCCCCATGGCTGAGGCCGAGGCGCGAGTCCTGTATTCTGCCGCACTGACGCGGGTCTTCGCCCATGTCTACCTTCGCGATCCCAGCGCCGACCTTGACAGCCTGCTGGAGCCGGTGAGCGGCGAGGGCGCCGCTGCCGCTGTCGAGGCCGTGAAGGGGCGCGCAGAGGCGCTGCTAGGGAAGTTCCGGGCCTTCAGCACCAAGCCGAAGCGAGGCGCTGCCGGCCCCACTACTCCACAAGGAGAAGCCACTCCACGCGACTCCGCTGCCGACAAGTGACTCCGCTATCGTTCATGTCCTTCTTTCGATTCCTGCACATGCACGACGCCTCGGGGAGGCATTTAAATTTGCGTTTGGTACCAAGGCGACAGTATGGGTTGTAATATTTACTTTTAAGTTCCTTGAATTTTATGTTCCCCTTCCCTACTTGCTTATGTTCTACGCCAGCAGAGCCCGGCCACGCGCATGCCTCACCCAGCATCAGCCCCGACCGGAAACCAGGACGGGACCAAAGGAATGAGGGGTCACGTGACAAGTTAGGCTCCTGAGTCGCGATGCTTAGGAGTCCCCCTTCGTGCACGAACAATAAGTAGGGAAGCGCGATGTAGGTGCGTTTTCCGTTCTACGTTTGCAGAGCCCGACCCCGCGCGTACCTCACCCAGCATAGCCTTTTGGGACTAAGGAGTGAGGGGCTATGGAGCCAGTTAGGCTCCTGAGTCGCGATGCTCAGGAGTCCCCCTTGACGCGCGAACAGCATGACATGGAATGTAGGCGGGGCTACCGTTCTACGTCTGCAGAGCCCGACCCCACACGTAACTCACCCAGCATAGCCTTTCGGAACTAAGGAGTGAGGGGCTACGGAGCCAGTTAGGCTCCTGAGTCGCGATGCTCAGGAGTCCCCCTTGACGCGCAAACGGCCTTCGTACCTTGGCTCCGCTCGGGGAGAGACGCGCGATGAAACCAGGCCCGAGGGGCCTGGCTGGGGCGTACGGCTGAGCGTGACCCAGTCGTAGCCCCCGTGCCCAGCCCCCTCGCGCGGCGCTCCCGGGGGGAGGCATTGCGATGAGGCCGGCCACTGAGCTCGTGGCTCCCTGAGGTTAATGCGGCCCGGAGGCCACCCTCAGTTGTTTATCACCAGCGTGGAGCATAGCGCTTCCATATGTTTACGGGCATAGCCGCTCCTCGGCAGTGTCGTCAGCCAGCGCGGAGCATGGTGCTTCCACTTGTACGTGGGAGGGGGCTGAGCCTAGCCCGAGTGGCCTGGGGATCACGGGTTCCGGCAGACCCTTAAGGTTCGAACTCTGGGGTGCGCGCAGAGATCGTGCCCTCGACCTCTCTGTCTCGCAAAGAACTAACTACCAGAAGAACAACACAAGAGACACAGGGTTTATACTAGTTCGGGCCACCATTGTGGTGTAATACCCTACTCTAGTTTGTGGTGGGTGGATTGCCTCTTGGGCTGATGAGGAAGAACAGTACAAGGAAGAACGACCTCGTGAGGGCCTGTTCTTGGCTAGGGGATGAACTGCTAGGAGGAGTTCGATCGCCCTTCTTACTCTCTGAGTGTGTTGCTACGTTCTAGCTGGTTTCTCGATGCCCTACTGGTTTCTTGGTACTCGATCAGATGCCTCTACCCTGGGGGTGGCTAGTCCTATTTATAGGCAAAGGCCCTGGGCCTCTTCCCAAATATTGAGCGGGAAGGGCGCCAACAATTGGCCAATTTGAAGGGGAACATCTGGTACACTTATCCTGACTAAAGTTGGTCTTCGCCTGCCAAAGGCCCTGTGGTGACGCCGTCCTGGGCTCCATGGTGACCTCCTTCCCACCATTGGACTGGTCTTGGTCTTGTTGCACCGAAATGGGTGCCTTCGCTTGATCCTCTCGCCTGCGCTTGCCCCCTTTGCACCAAAGAGGAAAGGGAGACGTTGCGCGGGCTGGCGCCCACCTGGCACCCTTGGTCGTTATGGCTTGCGTCATGGGCACCTCGTGAGGTACCCGCCTTGATCTCTCCGCCTCCTCGCGAGCCAGCCTAAGGAGGCCGTGCTTGAGGAAGCGTCGCGTCGTCCGCCTCGCAAGGCTTGGCCCCTCGCGAGGGTCTTGAGCCTTGTGTTGATGAAGATGGGCCACGCTGGGCCCCCATTTGAGCCACGCCGCAGGCCGCAGGCAGGCAAGTCTGGGGACCCTCGTTCCTAGAACGCCGACAAACTTGTCCACGGTGACGTAGAGGTAGCGGTAGCCCCCTGGCGCCCGAGGAAACGGGCCCAGGATGTCCAGCCCCCAGACTGCGAATGGCCACGAAAGGGGTATAGTCTGCAGGCCTCCCGCCGGCTGATGGATCTGCTTGGCGTGGAACTGGCAGGCCTCACAAGCCTTCACCAGTTCGACGGTGTCATTGAGTGCGGTGGGCCAATAAAACCCACTGCAAAACGCCTTGCCGACGAGGGTCCGTGATGATGAATGATGTCCACAGTCTCCGTCGTGTATGTCTTCCAGCAGTTCCTTTCCTTGCTCCCTGGAGATGCAGCGCAGGGATACATCGTTTGGTCGCTTCCGGTAGAGCTCTCCATCCTTGATGCAGTATGCCGTGGCCTGCCGTGCCACATGCTCCGCTTCCTCCTCCTTCGCTGGTAGGATCCCTTGTGTTAAGTAACTCCGGAGCTCCGTGATCCAGCACCCCTCCTGAGGTTCCATCGTCAGGAGCAGGCGCGCTCCTGAGGCCGGGCCACAGACCGGGGCTCCTGAGGCAGGTGGCTGGGGGAGCTCTTCCCGAGGCTGAGCCGTGTTTGACAATGACGGCAGGGCTGAGGGCTTGAAGAGCCGCTCCTCGAAGATGCCAGGCTCCTGAGGTAGCCGCCGGGACGCCCGTCTGGCGATGTTGTCGGCCTCCTGATTGGTGCCATGGGGTACATGCTTCAACTCCAGCCCCAGAACTGCTTCTCCATCTTGCAGACCTCTGCAAGGTAGGCCTCCATGTGCTCATCTTTCGGCTCGTACACCTTATTGGAGAAATTAACAAGGAGCTGCGA
Organism: Aegilops umbellulata; assembly: GCA_032464435.1. NCBI lineage: Eukaryota > Viridiplantae > Streptophyta > Magnoliopsida > Poales > Poaceae > Aegilops > Aegilops umbellulata. The sequence goes on along the minus strand of CP136054.1, from coordinate 147,312,025 downwards.
ATCGCCCTCGATGGTGAGGCGTTTCACCCCCAAGGCAACTGTGGCCTTCAAGCCCGCTATTAGACCTTCATACTCCGCTATGTTGTTGGAGACCTTTTCGCCTTGCTGGAAACAGAGCTGTACTGCGTAGTAGAGCTTGTCCTGAGTGGGCGATATAAGCACCGCCCCAGCCCCAGGGTCATGCTGAATTCGAGCTGGAATGCTTGCAGTTCTATGTTCCACTCGACGACCCTTCCGGCCGAGTTAGGGCTCCTGAGCACTCTCTCCAAGGGGTATGACGAGACGACCTTGATGGGGTGACCCTGAAAATAGTGCCGCAACTTGCGCGAGGCCACCAGTAGCGCGAGGAGGAGCTTGTGAGGCATGGGGTACCGTGCCCTCGCGTCCCGCAACACCGTGCTGACGAAGTACACTGGGTGCTCAACGAGGTTGGGTGCGTCAATGCTTGTGGCGCCCTCCAGAGATAATGGCGCCTCCTGAGGCGATGAGGCCTCCGGAGGCTGACCATCTGGGTGAGGGGCTCCTTCCGCCTCCGGTGCGCTCCTCTGTGGCGGCTGATTCTCCTCAACCGCCGTGGCGGTTTCTGTGGGCCTTCCTTGTTCCTGTTTTGCCTTGTCCCGGGCTGCAGCTGTGGTTTTGATTCGACGCTCCTCCCTAAGCGCCACCAAGGCTGCACTGGCAGAGTAGGGAGTGGCGGCGAGGTAGAGCACCAGGGGCTCCTGAGGGCGCGGAGCCACCATGACCGGAGGGCTGGTCAGGTATCTCTTGAGATCTTGGAACGCCTTGTTGGCCTCTTCAGTCCATTCAAAGGGCCCCTTTCTCTTCATTAGCTGGAAGAAAGGCAGCGCTCGCTCCCCTAACTTGGAGATGAAACGCCCTAGCGCGGTCACGCGCCCAGTGAGCTTCTGCATTTCTCTGAGGGTCTTTGGCGGGCTCATGTCCTCGAGCGCCTTGACCTTCTCCGGGTTAGCCTCGATGCCTCGGTGGGACACGAGGAAACCCAAGAGCTTGCCCGAGGGGACTCCGAACACACACTTCTCTGGGTTGAGCCGCAGGTTCACTGCATCGAGGCTCGCGAGGGTTTCCTCCAGGTCTTGTATCAGGGTCCTGGCCTCCCGAGACTTCACCACAATGTCATCTACGTAAGCCTCGACATTCTTCCCAAGCTGCGGGCCCAAGGTGATGTGCATCAGCCGCTGAAAGGTCGCCCCCGCATTACGCAGCCCAAATGGCATGCATGTGTAGCAGTACACCCCGCATGGGGTGAGGAAGGTTGTCTTTTCGATGTCCTCTACCGCCATCTTGATCTGGTGATACCCAGAGAAGGCATCCAAGAAGCATAGCAGGTCGCACTCTGCGGTGGAATCGACGATCTGGTCGATGCGGGGGAGGGGGAACGGATCTTGCGGGCATGCCTTGTTGAGGTTGGTGAAGTCGACACACATGCGCTCCTTCCCTTCCTTCTTTGGCACCACGACGGGGTTGGCCAACCAATCCGAGTATCGGACCTCGCAAATGACCCCAGCGGCCTCTAGTTTCCGGGTCTCTTGGACGATGATGGCCTGCTTCTCTGTGGACTGCCGCCTTGCCTTCTGCTTCACGGGGCACACGTTGGGGCACACGTTGAGGTGATGCTCGATTACACTCCTAGGGATCCCCGCTAACTGGTTAGGCTCCCAAGCGAACACCTTCTTGTTTGCGCGCAGGAACTTGACCAGGGCCTCCTCCTGTTCGGGCTCGAGGTTGGCGCCTATGGTGAAAGTGGTGTCGGTGGGCCCGTCTTCATCGACGGGTATCTGCTTGGTTTCTGCCCTGTCTTGGGTGAACAACTGTTTCTTCTTGGCGGGTGCAGCCCCCTTGGGCTCGGGGGTCTCCGAGTCGGCGGGCTGTGCCGATGCTGCCGTCTTGAAGGCGAGCTTGAGCACTCGCAGCGCGTGTCCAGTGTCCCCGTGCACGGTGAGGACATCGCTGCTCCCGGGCATCTTCATGAGGTTGTACGTCGGGTGTGTCGTGGCCATGAATTGGGCCAGCGCTGGATAGCCAAGGATGGCGTTGTAGGGGAGGCCGATGGGGGCGATGTCGAAGTTGACCAGCTCCGTGCGGAAGTTGTCGTAGGTGCCGAAGGTTATGGGAGCCGGATCTGCCCCCAAGGAGCTGGATGACCCGCCCCCAACGCCTGAGAAGGGTCGGCTGGGTTGCAGCCGTTCCAGGGGTATGCAGAGGAGGTTGAAGGCCTCCACCAAGAGCATGTTGAGGCCCGCGCCGCCGTCGACGAGAGTCCTGGTGACGGCCACCTAGCAGATGGTGGGGGTGCACAGCATGGGGAGCGCGCCCGAGCCAGCCAAGTTGGTGGGGTGGTCCTCCGAGCCGAAGGTCAGGCCGGCCTTTGGCGCCGACCGGTCCAGGAGAGCCCCCTGCCGCGTGGCAGCGGCGCTGGCCCGGCGAATGAACGGCTTGACATGGTGACTTGTAGGTGGTGCCTGCGAGCCGCCCAGGAGGGCCGCGACGACCGGGGGTGTTGGCGTAACGTGTTGGGCGAGGAAGAGGCTGCGAAGTTCTTCCCAAGAGGCCACGGAGGCTGCTGACAGGTGGAGCAGTCATGCGCGCGGAGCGCCGGTGAGGGCCATGGGAAGCCAGTTGGCCATGACCCTACCATGAGTAGCGCGGCGGCGTCGGTGGCTTGAACTTGTCGGGCCACCGTACCCGTTGCAGGGCTAGGGCCAGGGCTCGGAGCCCCCTGGCCCCCGTGCTGGCGTCGGCGGCCGGAGCGGGCGACGTGCTACTCATCGCGAGGCGGGTCGCGGCGGTGGCGGAAGGGAAAACTCTGGTGCACCCCTACCTGGCGCGCCAAATGTCAGATTTCGGGTTCCAGCAGACCCTTGAGGTTCGAACTCTGGGGTGCGCGCGGAGATTACGCCTCCTACCTACCTGTATCCCTCCGCCTCGCAAGGATCTAAGCTACGAGAAGAACAACACAAGAGACACAGGGTTTATACTGGTTCGGGCCACCGATGTGGTGTAATACCCTACTCCAGTGTGGTGGTGTGGTGGATTGCCTCTTGGGCTGATGGTGATGAACAATACAAGGAAGAACAGCCTCGCGAGGGTCTGTTCTTGGCCGGGGCGATGAACTGGTAGGTGGAGTTCAGTCGCCCTTCTCTCTCTCTCTTTGGTCTGATTGGCGATTGATCTCCCCCTACCCTGGGGGTGGTTAGTTCTATTTATAGGCAAAGGCCCTGGGTCTCTTCCCAAATATTGAGCGGGAAGGGCGCCAACAATTGGCCATTTTGAAGGGGAACATTTGGTACACTTATCCTGACTAAAGTTGGTCCTCGCCTGCCAAAGGCTCTGGTGGTGACGCTGGCTTGAGCTCCACCATGACTTCCTTCCTTCCGTTGGACTGGTCTTGGTCTCGTTGCACCGAAACGGGTGCCTTTGCTTGATGCTCTCGCATGTGCTTGCCCCCTTTGCACCAAAGAGGAAAGGAGGACACTGCGCGGGCTAGCGCCCTTGGTCGTCATGGCTTGCGTCATGGGCACCTCGTGAGGTACCCCGCCTTGATCTCTCCGCCTCCTCGCGAGCCGGCCTGATGACGCCGCACCTGAGGAAGCTCCATGTCGTCTGCCCCACGAGGCTTGGCCCATCGCGAGGGTCTTGGGTCTGTGTTGAAGAAGATGGGCCATGCTGGGCCCCCTTTGAGCCACGCCGTAGGCCGCAGGCAGGCAAGTTTGGGGACCACCGTTCCCAGAACGACGACAGGTGCCGCACGGAGCAGCTCCCGACACCTAGTCGGACCCGTCATCCTGCCGCCTACCGCCCTCGTTGTCGTTGTCGCTGTCCTCCTCGTCACTCCCGCCCGAGGAGGAGTCTTCGCTATCAGAAGAGCTCTCCGCACAGCACCTTGAACGGGTCCCAAAGAGCCCGAAGACCTTGACGGAGAGAAGGCCACCCTCCATCAGCTTAAAGTGGAGAGTGAGCCCCTCCGTCAAGCTGTGGATACGAGCGAACGTCTTCCATCCCCGACGAAGATACATCACGTGAGGAGCGGGGAAGTCGACGCAGACCCGCGTGCCACTGATCCGGCAGCCCCTCATGTGCAGCCGCATTGACTCCGGCGGATCCAGCTCCATCTCCCGCGCGAATGGAGTCGGGAGACGAAGGCGGTGGCGCGGCGGCGCAGCCTGACGAAGAACTCACAAGGGTCATCCCCAACATGGCCCTCCATTGGAGGAGGAGCTGCTGGCGGAGGCGAGGCCGGCGCGCCACCCCGTCCTCCTCTTCCCCGAGCGCCCCGGCCTCGCCCACGGCCTCGCCCCCTCCCCCTTCCCCTCGCGGCTGGCTCTACCACTGCAGGCGCAGGAGGGAGAGGGACGCGTTGCCGAGCGACGACCCTTGCCGGCACCGTTGAAGGACCGGGATTCCCTGTCTCCATAACGTATGGAAGGGAGGAGTAGAAGCTGAAGGAAGAAGAATATGAAAGAATGCGGGATGCCATTCCCCCCCTCCCGCTCTTTATAAAGGAACGGGGTTGGGGCTCGGCCGCCCCGCTCGGCCAATCAAGACATGGAAGGCGCAGGGAACCGGAACCGACCCGCTGCCCCAGCCCGCGGCGGCCCGGTTTCTCGCCTCCACCGTTTGCCACCCCATGCGCATGGGAGACACGTGACGGATGCGCAGAATCGAGGGGACGGGTGAAGCGACCTCTGCCCACCCCGTGATCGTGGGGAGTGGACGCCTTAAGGACCGCGCCCCGGCCCCATTCAGTAAATGGGCCGCGCCTCCGCGCCTCCCTCCTCTAATGGGGAAGGCGCGAGCCGCCCCTTTACTATGACGTGACGCATGCGTCCAGAGAGCAATCCCACACATGCCACCCACGTCACACGCGCCTCCCCACGCCGCGCCACGCGCGGGAGTCGTGGGAAGCGTAGCGCGCGAAGAATCTTACCACAGTAGAAAAAAACCGCCCCGCCTGCCCGCGCACTGTTTCTGGGCCTGGTCCAACAACGCGTTGCGCTTATGTGTGGCCCAGACCCGGGTGCTCCTATCGGTGTACAAAAAGAGGGGTACTCTTTTTGTACCCCTATAACTGTGCACGGGCAGTCTGAGCCACGGGCATCACCATACCAACCACGGCAAGGGAGATAAGCCATGGTAAGACCAAAGCTCAAGGGAACTAGAGCGACGCCAAGGCCAAGACCACAAAGAGCAAAGGGGATGAAGCGGACTCCCCCGGCAAGATCCTTGCCAGGGGATAGTTTTAGCAACCCCGGCAAGACCCTTGCCGGTGCAACTCGCCCCATGCCCACGGAGCAAATCACCTTGAGTCCACTGCCCCTATGGGGCAAGGATTCGGGAGACATCCCGGTGGTGGCATGCAGATCTTTGTGAAGACATTCAAGATCAGATACGCGCTATAAAAGATGACGACCCTTGGCGGGATCCCTGCCGAGGAAGACCACAAGGCCCCCGGCAAGCGCCTTGCCGGGGATGACAACAGGCACCTCGTGTGATAGCCTGGCTTATTAGGGATGATAGACTACTCATACCAATAAGGAATTCCTTCTTTTCCGGGAGCCCATTCGGACAGAACTCCAAAGTTAAGCGTGCTCATCTTGGAGTAGTGTCAGGATGGGTGACCGACCGGGAAGTTGCTCCCGGGTGCGCACGAGTGAGGACAAAGTGCGCAGAAAAGACTAGTATTGATCTGTGGGGCCAGTCTAGATCCCGCCAGGAGTAACGACCACCGGCGGGTGTGTCCAGGGCGTTACAAGTTGGTATCAGAGCCGACCCTCGCGGTTACACGGATGGTTGCGGACAGGTGCGCGGTCATGTTGTTCATGACGTTTGTGACCCGTCGTGGTACCAGGCATGGCACATGTACCAGACTGGAAGCACAGACGTTTGTGCCAAGAGGGAACGTTCCTGTGGCCCGACGAGGACGTCGGTTCCTCTGAGTGGGGGTGTATGTGATAGCCTGGCTTATTAGGGATGACAGACTACTCATACCAATAAGGAATTCCTTCTTTTCCGGGAGCCCATTCGGACAGAACTCCAAAGTTAAGCGTGCTCAGCTTGGAGTAGTGTCAGGATGGGTGACCGACCGGGAAGTTGCTCCCGGGTGCGCACGAGTGAGGACAAAGTGCGCAGAAAAGACTAGTATTGATCTGTGGGGCCAGTCTAGATCCCGCCAGGAGTAACGACCACCGGCGGGTGTGTCCGGGGCGTTACACCTCGGCAAGACCCTTGCCGGGGCGTTACACCTCGGCAAGACCCTTGCCGGGGCCTCGGCAAGACCCTTGCCGAGGACACCCGCAGGGCCACCACCAGGCCCACGCCGACTAAACCTCCACCACCATGCGCATGCAGCTGCCAACCCAACCAGCTGGGCAGACACCTGCGTGGCAGGCACCTGCGTGGCGGCATGCAGATCTTCGTGAAGACCCACCACTGCGCCACCTCAGCTGCCTGCCTACCTACATGGCCCCATAGGCATTGCTGTCCAGGGCGCGTGTCGACACAAGAAGGATCGGCGATGGACGAGGCAGGTTTCTCCCCCTTCCCCGATAAAACAAGGAAACCTAAGCAAGACGCATTAAATGTGCCTTGTCATGTAATGCGAGGGATAACCTCGCATCACTGTACCCTTTCCACCTCCTGTGTGCCACTGTGGCGACCCCTTTTTCTATAAAAGGAGGCCCGAGGCGACCAGGGGAGGGATTCGGCTTTTTGGAGCTCCTCACGTACCATAGCTAGCTCAAGAACACAGATATACAATCCAGCAAAGCAGGAGTAGGGTTTTACGCATCCTCGCGGCCCAAACTTGGATAAACGAACTGTGTGCTATCTGTTTGATCTGCTCTTCTCACGACCCCGCGCCCCGCTAACCGTAGTAGGGATTCTTGTGATCCCATAGGTGTCGTTCCCACCGACAAAAAGCCCATTTTCAGCCATGATTTTTTGTCATAGAAGTAGGATCCCACCACATCTATGATGATACCGGGTTTTGTCACAATTATCGTCATAGAAGTGTCATAAGCATGACACACACAAAATTCGTTCGGCCCAAAATGTCATGGATGTGTCTTTTTTTGTAGTGCCAAGGGTTGTTCGGAAGTGGATCAACAATGTATCCAACTCCCTCCAAAAGGTAGAGATGAAGGTCATTGGTCTTGACGTAGAGTACATGGAGCGTGCCACTGGGAAGATCCAACGTGTTGCCGTCCTTCAACTGTGCCTCGAAGATGATGTTTTGGTGTACCGCATCATACACGCGCCCTCCATACCAGGTGAGCTCCGGGATTTCTTGTCTCGGGAGGATATATACTTCTGTGGGGCAGCCATCAAAGGGGACAAACAGAACCTGGCGTCATACAACCTTGATTTGAAAAGCATCGCTGACATACAAACCAGAATCAAAATTCCTGTAGAAGTTTGTGATAAACAGACACCATCCCTATTCGACATAGAAAATTTTGTGCTCGTTACAAATCTTCAGAAGGGTGACGAGACGCTGGCATTAAGGTCGTTTGGATGGGAGAATTATCCCTTGACGTACGAGCGGATAAAATATGTTATCCTCGATGCCCGTGTGAGTTTGGAAATAGTTGCAAGGTCCGAAGAGCATGTTGCAAAGCCGTCTCCTGAAAGTGCGTTATCTTGACTAGAGGGGGTGAATAGGCGATTTTTACAAATTCGTCACTAAGGAATTTCAAGGTGAGGAAATTCCTAAGCAATGAACTACTTAGAAGTGGAATAAGTACTCAGAAGTAAGCATAATAGAACAGAAGCACGGTCATCATGATGAAATGAAAACAAGCACAGAGTACAAGTAGTGTGTAAAAAGGATAAGCTGAGGCTGAAGACAAAGTGACTGAAGAAGTAGGATTGAGGAAATTGAGAAAGTCTTCAGTCAAAGTCTTCAAACAGTAATGATCAAGTACTTCAACACAAGAATGAGGAAATGGATGGGTTGAGGAAATAGAACCAGTAGCTTGGTGAAGACGATGATTTGGTAAACCTAAGGACACACAGTCCCAAACACATAGTCCTCACCGTATTCTCCTTGAGCTAAGGTCACATAGAACTTGCCCAATCACTCATGGTAAGTCTTTAGGTGACTTCCAAACCTTCACAAACTCGGTCACTCGGCGATCCACAATTTCCTCTTGGATGATCTAGACCATGACGCCTAACCGCCTGGAAGATGCACAGTCTTCAAAGGTAACAAGCATCGGATCCACACAGGAACAATCTCTTCAATGATGCTGAATCACTTTGGGTTTGTAGGTGTTTGGGTTTGGGTTTTCCTCACTTGATGATTTTCGCTCAAAGTCCTCGGAGGATGGGATGCTCTCAATGACAACTGTCAGTTTCTCTCGGAGCAGCCAACCAGCTAGTGGTTGTAGGGGGCAGCTATTTATAGCCTAGGGAGCAGCCCGACATGATAAAACATAAATGTCCTTCAAATATATGACCGTTAGGTGGGTAAGATATTTTGGGACAACTAGCACATATCACATCAACGGTCGAAAATTTGGGCTCTCAAATTCCTCAGGGATATCATGTTCCCCACTGGTAGGCAATCCGCACTGGCCAGTTCCTAACTCCTCAGTCCGAACAAATTCCTCAGAGACCATAAGAACTTCGACTCTGTCACTGAAGAAATTGACTGAACTGTATGAGATTTCCAATGGCTTCACTCAAAGGGATTGACAGGTATAGGATTTTGAGATGAGCATCACTTGGAAACTTTTCCTTAGGTTTTCCTTGACCCCCTGTACAGTGTTTCCTATGAATCTAGAAAGAGAAAATGAAACTAAAAAAACAAAAGTCTTCACGCTACATGTTCCTTGCATGGATATCAAGTCTTCACGGTCACACCAATTTCTTCACTTTCAAAGTCTTCAGAAGGCCAAAGTCTTCAGTTCAAGACATTCATTTTTAGGGGTCGACTTCCTCTGTAAATATCAAACTCCTCATAGACTTATAGACCTATGTACACTCACAAACACATTAGTCCCTTAACCTATAAGTCTTCAATACACCAAAATCACTAAGGGGCACTAGATGCACTTACAATCTCTCCCTTTTTGGTGATTGATGACAGTATAGGTTAAGTTTTCAACGGGGATAAACATATGAAGTGTAAATATAGATATTGAGGAATTTGATTGCAAGATATAGAAGAACTCCCCCTGAAAATGTGCATACTTGAGGAATTTGCTTTGAGTAGCAAATGCACATTGCAGAGTAGAATCATTGAGACCTCCTCCTATATCTTGTAATTCATACACGCATTTAACATATGATATGAAGAATTTGAAATGCTTGATGAAATATGGTGTCTGATGTAATTCAGCATGCGTGTGCATCAACAACCTGAGGAAATAGCATGCAGAAAATAGAGCAAAAGTATCAAACCACCATAGGACTTAAGTTTACAACTCGATCAACAAACACTTTAAAAGAGCGAGAGTTGCAACTTAACAAAAAAACGCCCATGTATAGAGACCCGCTTGAAGACTAACTCAAATTTCTCCCCCTTTGTCATCAAATGACCAAAAGGGACGAAAAGTGAGGACTAACGCCCCTGAAGAATATCATCACGAAGTTGATGGAGGAGCGCCAGCGTTGTTGGGGTCGTCTGTTGGAGTAGGGCCTGCCGCGGTGTCGTTCAAGTCTTCGGCTTCATCAGTCTCGCGCGATGAAGAATATGAACTGGCGACCAAGTGAGGAACTTTGACCTTCTTGAATTTCTTCGAAGGTGGCTGTGACCAGTCAAAGTCCTGTTTGAAGCCCATCTGCTTGAGATCTTCATCACCATAGAGGTGAGACAATACAGCCCAAGTGCGATCAAAAACTTCATGCAAAGTAGTAATGGTTCTTCTTCACAGTGGTTTGCGTGAGCATCATGTTCTGAAGAATTAAACCAAACTGATGCTTGACCCACTTGTGATTGCGATCTACCTTCTGATGAAGACTGAGGAGAAGTTCATGATCAGTCATTACACGCGGAGCAGTGGCTTGAGGATATTGATTTGAAGCATTTGCGGCAGCGTCATGTGTGGCAGAGTCATCATTGGTGGAGTATGAAGTAGCTTTACGAAACTTTCCATCTAATGGACGAGTGCCTTCATCTATAGCAGCAGCCTTGCCGTTGTCATCAGCTGAGGAAATAGTCATTTTGAGGACCTCAATCGGGGGCAAATACCTGAGATGATTTTGAAAATCAGCCTTATAGTTGATTGAAGACCGTGATCTGATGAATCTCATGATCCAGGGAGTGTAAGGCTTCAACTCAAACGGTGACAGAGCTACATTGGCCAAAGTCCTTGTGAAAGAAATCATGGTAGTTGATAGTAATACCATGTATGATATTGAATAGAAGATTCTTCATTATACCAACAACCTCTTCTTCATCAGAGTTGTGGCCCTTGATTGGACTGAGGGTTTTGGTCAATATTTTGTATGTTGTCCTTGGCACATAGGTCAATTCCTTCACGAGGAATTTGGTCCTTGGAGCTTGGCCAGGATTCGAAGGCTTCATCAGCACTTGCATCAGATGATCTGAGAGTTCATGTTTAGCATAGATGAGCCTTGCACCTTTAGTGGGAGGACTGACTGGGACGGCGTAAAGCAATTCAAAGGATGGAGCTTTGAAGTGAGTGTTTTCAGTCATCCGGTCCAGTACCCATGAATTCACATCTTCAACATTGCCAGTGATGTGCAGCGTGGCATAGAACTGAAGAATGAGTTCTTCATTCCAATCGTAGATCGGTGCAAAAGTTGAGCATCCCAGCGTCATGAAGAACATAGAGGACTGGGGTGAAGCAGATTCATAAGGATTGTAGTCAAAGAAGAAATGATGCTCAACAAAGAACTCATCATCATTGAAATTCTGCTTCTTGGAGTGAGGATTCTGTGGCTTGGGCTGAAGATTTATAGTTAACATCTTCACAGCCTCTTGATGCACAACTTATGGAGCCACAGGGTGAGGAATCTCAGGAGCAGTTTCATCAGCAGCAGCCTTGGCCTCCATTTCTTCAGCACTAGTGGCTGGAGCTTCTTCAGGGATAGAAAGAAGTGAAGCTTGTCGTTCTTCAGAGCCCGTATGAATTTCTTCTGTTTGGACCGTGGACTGAGGAAGTTGATGCAGAGGGGTTGTCAGTGGTGAATTGAGGTGATGACTTTCCCAATAGTCTATACCTTTTGATCGAAGTCTATACCATTTTCATCAGTGCATAGATGGCCATTTGTAGGCATAGGGATTTTGACGCCTTTGCAATCTTGCATGCCGAATTTTCTCAACACATCCTTGAGGTATTTCTCTTGAGATATGAAGATTCCGTTGTGCTGTTGGCAAATTTGAAGACCTAAGAAGAATTTCAATTCTCCCATCATAGACATTTGATATTCCTCACTCATCGTATAGGCAAATTCGTCATTGTAACGTTGGTCAATCTGCTGAGGAGTATAAGGAGTAGTAAATCATGAGTAATACCAAGTTCATCAAGATAGTCATCAAGGCCAGTATTCTTGAACTCGGTCCCAATAGTCATCATTCAGAATAGGAGTAGTTGACCCAATGTCCACATCCTCATCTTCTTCATCAATTTCTTCAACGCCTGCCTCTTCAGCTGTGAACTGAGGCATGGGCGATGATACCGGCGAGGTTGAAGGGAGATTATGCACTTCAATTTCTTCGTCCAACTGGTCTGACGTAGCAGAAGAAGGATTTTCTTCATCTGAGTCACTAGGAACTACATATTCCTCACCAAAGGGAACAATCTCCTTTGATGGCTTGATATTGGAACAACATCTATGGGGTTTGCATAAGAGCGCGTCAAAGCCTTCACTTTCTTCGGAGCTGAAGACTCTGAGGATGCAGATGCTTTCCTTTTCTTCACAGCTGCTCACTCCGTAGCTTTGGTTTTCTTCGCTTCTGATGCAGAAGGAAGGTTGATGCTTTTCATCTATGCAGGAGGAGCAGAGGAAATAGGTGCAATTTCTACAGGCGCAACTAATGCAGTTTCCATGACATGTTCAGTTTCCTTAGGCGCAGTAGCAGATGCTTCAACTGGCTTGGCTCCTTCAGGCGCAACACTAGAGGTTGCCCTGGCAGTTTCTTCAGTGGCTGGAATTTCTTCAGCAGGCCTGGTGCTCTCATTTCCTTCAACAGCCTGATTATCATCAGTTGTGCTTACATGTTCTTTAGTAGGCTGAGCAGATGCCTCGGCCTGAGGAATTTCATGTTGCGATGGGGCAGCAACATTTGGAGTGAATCCCTTCGCCAGTCTGACAAATCTGACTTTTGCTCCTAGCCAATCTTCACGGTATGCGTCAAATTCATCACTGAGTGCTTTGATCTCAGTCTGCATTGTCACAAGTTCATCAGGAGTCATCTTCACAACATTTTTCTTTCAAAAATGCTCCTTCTTGTACTAAGCTTTCTTCACTTGTCTGGCCTTCTCAAATTTCCATTTCTCTTCGCCTATGAAGGCATTGAGCATGTGACTTTGGCCAGGTGTGAGATTCAAATCAGGCAGAGGAGTGTTGGGGTCTTTATGCCATAGATCGATGAAATCAAGGATCAGCTTCGGATCGAGCATAACTGGAACATCATTGCCTTTGGCTCTAGCGTCCCTTGCTTGTCGATCTCTGGTGATCTTAGCCAATTCTTCATCATCAGTCTCGTCTGCACTTGACGGAACTTGGAAGGCAACCTGCTTCTTGTGAGGACTTGGCCTTGTGCCTCGTCCAGCAGTGGCCTTTTTCTTCAGGAAGGTTGGGTCTGTTGAAGACTGTGGAGGAGTTGAAGAACTTGCAGATGCTCCTGAAGCAATAGAGATACCAATGGTCCTTTGGCAAGAGGCGACATGCACAGGTGCCGAGGACTTTGCAGCAGTTGCTGAGGGTTTTGCAGTGGGGACTAGAACTGCTTTTGAGGAAGGAGCTTGAGGCACAGGCCGTGAGGGCTTTGAGGAGGTTGGCCGTGAGGGCATTGCAGCTGAGGAACTGGGCTTGTGAGCAGGCTTCTTTGGCATAGCCTTCTTAGGCTTGTTAGCAGAGGCATCAGCAGCGGCAGCAGCAGAATCTTCATTGAATTGCTTCACTGCTTCTTTGGCCATCTTGGCCAATTTAGCTTGCCGCTTGGCCCATTCTTGTGGAAAATCCTCACTACGCTTGATGCTAGTGGGATCAGCTTCTTGGCCTGGTGCCAATGGAGGTCTTGGGCATGGAGGGTGTAAGGCGAATTTCTTCATGTGCTTCGGAGTCACATATCTGTACCCCCTCCATTCCCATGCCCATCTCCTCTCTATCCTCTGAATGCGCACCTTGCACTGATTTTTGTTCTCCTTGCCATGTGGCTTCATCGGGAGTACAGTATTCCTCATAGATGTCATCAGGGATCTCGAAAGCAGTATTCACTTCTGGTCTCTTGCCTCCCTTCTAAGGTCTTTTGCCATCAACCATTTTCTTCAATTGGGGATTTTGAACCATCGAGCAATTTGTCTTCGAGGAACGCTGCAAATGAGTTAAGTCGATGAAAACCTAGAGATTCAGCAGCGGACATGTGTACCTATGAACAACGTATAGGTGCGAAGAATTTAGAGAGGTCATATGCGTTCTCAGAAGTTTTTTAAAAGAAACCAGTTTGAGGAATTTGACCAGGAGTGTCTTGAGGAATTTCACTAAGCGGTCTTTGACTTAGGTTCCAGAGTTGTATAGATTGAAAATCCACACAATTGAGGAATCTTGAGGAAAAAACGTTGCTTAGAGAAACAATTCAAGAGACAGATGCAAGTGTGGTGTTTAAGAGTGTGGACGTTGAAGAATAAACACCTTTTGAAGATTTTGTTGAAATCATGAGAATCAACAAGGGCAATAAAAATAGATTTTATTTACCCTTGACGAAGAACACGATGGACTGGGAGTTGAAGATGAGAAGTTCGTCCGTTTAGATATTCCATGGCGTAACTTGGCGGTGGAAGACAAATACGGCGGCGGCGGAGTAAAGATTTCCGTGGCCGGCGCGAGTACGACGGCGATGAGGTCGAGGCAGTGACGCTCTTCCTCACCAGTGGCGATGGAAGTAGCGGCGGCGCTAGGTCAGAGAGCTCGAGCAAGGGGAGAGATGTCGAGCGGGTTAAATGAGGTCTGAGGAGGGTGAGGGGTATTTATAGCCGAGGTGAAAAACCGCTCGTCCGAGGAAAATTGACGAACATGCCCCTGACCCTTCTCATCCTAGCGACATGTGTCACCCATGTACTCTGAAGTGAAGATCATGTTAGATCATAGGTGAATATAATAATCTCATCGTGGCATGCGGAACGGTTTGAGCGGCAAAGGCCGAAAATTTAGATAAGAATATTTTCAAGTTTCGTTCGCAAATTCTTCAGCTGACAAGGACACAGTAAAGATTTTGAACGGGTTTCAAATAGAACGCACACGAAAAATTTGTGAACAGACTAGGTTGAGTTTAGCATAGAGGGGGACGGGTCCAATCACAATCACTTAGGCAAAAAATCAGCTTGAAGAAATGGCAATAAGTGAATGCTGTAGAGGACGAAAAACTCAAATATATATATATATATATATATATATATATATATATATATATATATATATATATATAGACACACACACACACATACATAAACAATATTCTGATCACGGGATCAGAATAATATTCTGATCACAACCTGAACTGCCCGAGTAACGCGTTTGAGCTTTCCTCTGTACGAACCCGACCTTCGGGCTATCTTCGCAACCGTGGCTTCCCCCGCGAATAATTCTTGTTAGTCGTGTTCTATATGATGTTAGTGTAATCTGCAAACGATTTTTAGCAACTAAATACACGTTTTAAATAGGAATCTTGCTCATAGGTGGATTTTGCACTCGGGTCATGATGAACTCGCGTTTTTTGCAATTTTACTGCCTGAGTTGTTCGACCTGAACTTCCCCTTGTGCTAGGTTGAACTTCCGCCAACAATGTCCAAATGGGGCTTGCTATATACCGTTGGAAAGCTATGGACACCAGTATTATGACACAAGTTAAATTTTTGGCAAAATGTAAACGATTTAAGAGCAGTTTTGAAAACCGTTTTTTCTTCATACAAA
Organism: Aegilops umbellulata; assembly: GCA_032464435.1. NCBI lineage: Eukaryota > Viridiplantae > Streptophyta > Magnoliopsida > Poales > Poaceae > Aegilops > Aegilops umbellulata. Next base: position 147,296,905 of record CP136054.1, on the reverse strand, counting down.
AAACGTGAATCGTATTTTCGATCGCATTTCTAAACCATTTATGGGAATGAGGCATATAATATGGCGTTCGAAAGCTGCAGCAAAACCGCTCCTTCCACATGTTGAAAGTTTTCCCTAATTCCCTATGGTGAAAGAGAATTTTGGAAAAATGTAAAATTTCACAAACCGAACAGCCGAGTACGTATTTTCGTTGTCATTCCTAAACGGCTAATCCAATTGAGGCATATGATATGGCAATGAAAGCTTATGAAAATGCGCTACTTTTTCATGCTGAAAGTTTTTACTAATTTTGAACGGTTTAAGAGTAATTTAGAAAACGGTACAAGTCCTACCGAGTTCGTATTTTCGAGCTCGTGTTTAAACCGTGCGTCCGAATGCAGAAAATGATATGGCGTTGGAAAGCTTGAAAAAATGCAAAACTTTTTGGTATGTATTTTTTCTGCTAATTCTTTACGGTTTTAAGTCAACTTTGAAAATAGCCAAAAATGTATTTTTGCCGTAATTTCTACGAACTTTATCGGAATGGTGCAAATAATATACCGTTGAAAAGCTACAGAAAATGCGAAACGTTTTCATGTTGACGACTTTCTCTGATTCCTAGCCGTTTTCAAATAATTTTGAAAACGGCGAGATCATTCGTTCTGCCTTTATCGCGAAACAGATTCGTCGAAAATGCATCACGTGAATTACTTGAACTTCTATGGCAGTTCTGTTTGAACTTCACTCTGTTTTTTGACGTGATGTTTTTCGCCCGTAATTCTCAAACCACTTACCGTAATTGAGCAAATGATATACCGATGGAAAGCTATTAAAAACACACAACGTTTTTGTGTTGATGAGTTTTTCATACTCGCAACGGTTCAAAATGTATTTGTGAATGCGTAAAACAACGTCGTTTTTGCCTGTTTTTTACATGTAACTGAAGGTCAGACGTCTCACACTAGAGATCTCGAACTTTACCGGGAGTAGCACATGAACTTCTAGCAACAAAATCTTTTGAGATTTTTGTTTTCTATTCTTATTTTCCTATCTGAAACGCATTTCGTGTAGTAGTTGAACTTCCCGTTGTTTTCATCTTGAACTTCTGTCATGTATTTTGGTTCAACATCTCCCACAAGAATTTTTGAACTTCCCCGGACAGAGCACTTGAACTTCTAGCAACAAATTTTTTAGAAGTTATTTTATTCTTGAACTTCTTATTTCCATTCTTTAATAACGAGATAAATCTGAGTTTTCTATAATCATCAGACTTATGCATCTTTTTAATTTGGACTTCCTTGTTTTATTTCTTAAATTTTTTCTATGAAATTTTGAAGCGCTCTATTTTTAAAAGTTGAACTTCTTGTTATTTTATTTTTGAACTTCTTGTTTCCATTCTTTAATAATGAGGGAAATCTGAGTTTTCTATAGTCATCAAACTTCTCTATCTTTTTTATATGGACTTCCTGGTTTATTTCTTAATCTTTTTTAAGAAATTTTGAAGCGCTCTATTTTTAAAAGTTAAACTTCTTGTTATTTAATTTTTGAACTTCCTGTTTTCATTCTTTAATAACGAGGAAAACCTGAGTTTTCTATACTTCTCCATCTTTTTAATATGGACTTCCTGGTTTTATTTCTTAATCTTTTTTATGCAATTTTGAAGCGCTCTATTTTTAAAAGTTGAACTTCTTGTTATTTTATTTTTGAACTTCTTGGTTTAATCTTTAGTATCGGGGAAAATCCAAATTTTTAAAAAATAGGGAAAATCTTTTGAAAACGTTTTTTCTTGTTTTATTATTTTAATTTGAAATTATTAGTTATTCTTTCGCACGAGAATCTGAGATTTTTATCAAATTTGAACTTCTCTGTTATTTTAATTTGAACTTCTTTAATTTTATTCTTTAGTAACGAAGAAAACCTGTGTTTTTTATAAATATTGAACTTCTCTTATTTTATAATTTGGACTTCTTGGTCTATTTCTTTTAGCATAAAAATATCCTTGTTTTGTCATAAATATTGGAACCTCTCCACATTATTTTTCTAATTAAAATTTCTAAACTTTTTTTGTTATTTTAATTTGAGCTTGCGTTGTGGAAACTTGTTGAACAAGTGGAACTTTTTGATTTTTCCCTGTCTGTGCACTTGAACTTCTAGCAACAAAATTTTTGGACTTCGTCTTTTTACTCCTATTTTCTCATATGAAACACACACCATGCAGTACGTGACTTTCTATTGTCAATTTGAACTTCTCTCTATTTCACTTTAGTAACAAAAAAATCTGAGTTTTTAATAAACATCGAACCGCTCTAACTTTCTTTTCAACTTCTTTGTGTGCTTTTTAGAAATGTGAAAAATGGAGTTTTGCCAGAAACATTGAACTTCTTCGTTATTTCGAATAGATCTTATCGTTATTATTCTTTTGTAACAAAAAAACCGATTTTTTCAAATAAATATCAAACGCTCTGCTTTTAAAAGTTGAACTTCTTTGGTTTTATTATTTAGTAAAGAGAGAAAACTGAGTTTTTAATGTGCATTGAACTACTCTGTTTTTTTAAACCAAACTTCGTGGTTTTAATCTTTAGTATCGGGGAAAATCTAAGATTTTTATAAACATCAAACAACTTTATTTTTTTAATTACGACTTTTTGTTGTTATCATTTGTATAGGGGAAAGTCCTTGCTATGTAATAAACATCGAACGACTCATTTTTTAAATTAGAACTTCCAGATCTTAAAAAAAAGGGGAAAATCTATGTTTTACAAACTTTTTAAACTGCTCGGTTTTTTAATTTGACCTTCTTGGTTTTGGAATAAACATTTTCAACTTCTATGTTATTTAAATTTGAACTTCTCCAATTTTTTAGTAAAATGTAGAGACACATTTTTTTATAAACTTTTCGAAAATGCACAAAATGACATTGGTTTTTTTGTTTTTTAACATGTAAATCCGAGGTTTTAATAAACTTCGAACTTATGTGCTACTTTAATTTGAACTTCATATTTAAAAAAAGGTCAAGTAGAGAGTTCTTTTTTATTTTCAAAGAAACATCAAATTTGACAGGTTTTTTTTAATTTGAACTTCATGATTGATTCTTTAATAACAAGGGATATCTGAGTTTTCTAATAACGGTCAAAACATAGTTTTTTTTAATAAACATCGAACCACTTCATTATTTTAGTTTGAACTTCTAGCTTTTCTAAAAGCATGGAAAAGCTATTTAAAATGTATTTCAGTTGTTCCTTTTATTTTAATTTTGAACTTTTTGTTTTATTCTTTAATAACGAGCAAAAAATCTGAGTTTTTTATATACTTCAAACTTATTTGTTATTTAAATTTTGAGACTCTTACTGTTATTCTTAGAAAAGAAATTAATCGATTTCTAAATAATTTTTTCATTGCGCTTTTTTGTGCCTTAGCATCAATATGTTTTGAATAGAACCACACACACACACCGGAGCATGCATGCAACACGCGCGCACGCGCGCGCGCGCACACACACACCAGAGCGCACATGAATGAAAAAATACAAAGAGCACACATGAGCTCGCAACACACTCGAGAACACACGAACACCCACACTGTGAGCGCGCACACAGGAGACATCACAATCAGCATGCACGCACCAAACACACTAATCTTTTTAGTAATATAAAATACTAGTACTTCGTAATGCTCTTTCTTGAATTTGAATTTTCATGGAACTCTTCCTTTTGAACTTCTCAATATCTTCATATAACCTCGATGCCAGCATGTTCGACTGAATGAACATTCAGTTATCTACACTCTGAAGCCTGAAGTTTACTACTCTAGTTTCTAGAGCAACCTCTGTCATTCGATTATCTGAACTCTAGCAAAAGCTATTTAACTCCGTTCCAAATTGCAGACGAGGAAGCAAGCACTTCATGTAGCAATAGCAGGGAGGAAAAGCTTCATGGTCTGTTACAGGATTTGGCACACGACATGGGGCTAAGTTGGAACAAAAATGGAGCAGGTACACAAACTAGACGGGGGGAACAGTACAGCTGAACTTCACACATCCAAATCACTTATAGAACAATACAGAACTGGGAAGGGTGGACGAATCGGTGTTTTGATTTGGATACATTTTTAGGACAGGGGAAGGAACCAACCGCAGACATCAAACGAGGTCACCTGCCACAAGCATGGCGCCTTGAAGCGGAGAAAGTTGCAAGGTGCGGCGCGCGCTCACATAGGTGAAGTTGGACGGCCTGAGACGATGAAGTTGGACGGCCTGGATGCTACGGCGCCGGCTGCAGGTTGTGGCGCCGGGGCAAGAAATCTAGCGATCTCACGGCCCCTACCATGGCGTCTATCACACGTAGAGGAAGACGGAAGGAGATGGGGGAGTCCGGCGCTCGGTGGTTGGGGCAGGGCCGTGGCCAGGGGTGGTGGAGGGGACCACAAAAGGCCGGCAGGTGGTGCCGTGGCCCACGTTGGTGGGTGTTGCCGTCGTGCGCGGCAATGCGTGGGGGGCGATGGCGCTGGGATCTGGAGAGGAGTTGCAGCGGTGTTTTTGGTTGGTGGCGGAGGTGTGGCGCGGCGGCGCGCGATGGCTGGGTCTCGCCGGCGGCCAAAGCTCGTCCGCAGTTGTGGCCGCGCCAGGTGGATGGTGGCGACGACAAGCGGGGTGGATGGCGGCGGCGGCGAGCGGGGTGGATGGTGGCGGCGAGCGGGATGGATGGCGGCTACGGCGAGTGGGATGGATGGCGGCGACGGCGATCCCGATGGATGGCGGAGGCGGCCGGGAAGCGGGCACGGGGCGGCAGCCGAGCAGAGAGGCGCGGGGTGGGAGCTCCCTGGCGATGGGATCGGGGAGGTTGGGGACGGGCGGTGGTGGGTTGGGATTTTTTTCTGCGGGTTCAGGAGCTTGGGAACGTCCTCGTCGCCACCTATCTATAGGTCTGCTGTGATCTAAATAACTATTCTATACCATGATTATAATAATGTTGTCATATATATATATATACATACATATATATATATATATATATATATATATCAGAAAGAGTGAAGACTTGCAAAATTGAACAATTTAAACAACTGAGGAAATTCAAAAACTGAAGAAAAGCTCAAATTGAAGATATTCAACTTTTGTTGGTGGCGTGACCCACCATATAAAAATGATGATTTTAGACGCCGCGTACAATTGTCGTAGTGCTCTGAGAATCAAATTATTCATTAATTTCTTCACATTTAGAGGGTTAGTCTTCATTGATTGAAGAAAAACGTTACTTCGTGTGTTGCACATCTAAGTCATCAGTTTTGCATAAGTGTTAGGATGTGTGTCCTTTTCAAAGAACATTTGAAGATTCTAAGATATTTAGCTCACACCTCAACTTGCTAAATCTCTTCTCATACAAGGGCTTAGTGAAGATATCGGCTAGCTATTCTCCAGTCTTCATGTGCTCAATAGAGATGTTGCCCTTCAACACATGATCTCGAAGAAAATGATGACGAATCTGGGTGTGCTTTGTCTTCGAGTGCTGAACTGGGTTATGAGCGATCTTCATAGCACTCTCATTGTCACGGAAGAGTGGCACATTCTTCACAAGTTCACATTGATGCCATAGTCCTTGAAGGTTTGCTTCATCCATAGCAATTGAGCACAGCACGAACCAGCATCAATGTACTCAGCTTCAGCAGTAGAGAGTGATACACAGTTCTGCTTCTTCGAGGACCAAGATACTAAGGATCGTCCGAGGAAATGGCATGTGCCTCATGTTGACTTGCCGTCCACACGATCACCAGCATAGTCAGAGTATGAATATCCAATGAGATCAAAAGTCGAGCCCTTGGAATACCATAATCCAAGTGTTGGAGTGTGAGCTAGATATCAAAGAATATGCTTCACAGCCTTATGGTGTGATTCCTTCGGTGTAGCTTGAGAACGGGCACACATGCAAACACTAAGCATAATATCTGGCCTAGATGCACATAGATACAAGAAAGAGCCAATCATGGAGCAGTATACCTTTTGATCGAAGTCTATACCATTTTCATCAGTGCATAGATGGCCATTTCTAGGCATAGGGATTTTGACGCCTTTGCAATCTTGCATGCTGAATTTTCTCAACACATCCTTGAGGTATTTCTCTTGAGATATGAAGATTCCGTTGTGCTGTTGGCGAATTTGAAGACCTAAGAAAAATTTCAATTCTCCCATCATAGACATTTGATATTCCTCACTCATCATATAGGCAAATTCGTCACTGTAACGTTGGTCAGTACAGCCAAACTGTAACGTTGGTCAGTACAGCCAAACATAAGATCATCAACATTTATTTGGCACACGAATAATTCATCATCATAGGTTTAGGTGAAAAGAGTTGGGTCAAGTGAACCGGGTTTGAAGCGTTTCTTCATGAGGAATTCCTTCAAAGTATCATACCACGCCCGAGGGCCCTGCTTGAGGCCATAGAAGGCCTTATTGAGTCTGAAGACTTTGTCATGATGCTTTGGATCTTCAAGACCTGGGGGTTGAGGAACATATACTTCTTCCTCAAGCTTACCATTGAGGAATGCACTTTTCACATCCATTTGATATAAGATGATATTATGATGGTTAGCATAAGCAAGCAATATGCGAATAGCCTCAAGTCTAGCAACAGGTGCAAAAGTTTCATTGAAATCAATTCCTTCAACCTGCGTGTAGCTTGGGCTACAAGACGATCCTTATTCCTCACCATAAGGCCATTTTCATCTTGCTTGTTGCGGTAGATCCATTTGGTACCGATGATATTGTGCTTGTGAGGGTCTGGTCGCTTGACGAGTTCCAAGACATTGTTGAGCTCGAATTGATGTAAATCCTCTTGCATCGCTTGAATCCACTCAGGCTCCAAAAATGCCTCATCTACTTTGGTGGGCTCTGTGATAGAGACAAAAGCAAAGTGCCCACAAAAGTTAGACAAATGTGAAACCTTTCAGCATGTGAGAGGACCTAGTGCATTGATGTCGTCGATGATTTTCTCGATCTGCACTTCATTTGCGATGCGAGGATGAGCGGGTTGACGACGTTGACTGGGCTCAGCATTTTCTTCAGAGCCATTTTCCTCAGGTGCACCAGTATGATGTTCTTTATGATCGGGAACGACTTCTTCAGATGATTCTTCGGTAGGAATGACATCCTCAGTAGCCTTGAACTTAATGGATTCCTCAGGTGACATTTCATGTAGCACGGGAGGTAGGTGCTCTCTTTGCGAGCCATTAGTTTCATCGAACCACACATCTACAGTTTCAACAACCTTGTGATGAACGGTGTTGAAGACTCTGTAGGTGTGCGAGTCCTTTCCGTAACCAAGCATAAAACCTTCATGTGCTTTCGGTGCAAATTTAGAATTGTGATGAGGATCTCACATTGGGTTTATTGTCAGTGAGGAGTTCATATGAGGTCTTTTTGAAGAATTTGTGAAGATATACCCTGTTGATGATGTGGCACGCAGTATGAATTGCCTCAGGCCAGAAGCGAGGAGGCTTCTTGTATTCATCAAGCATAGTGCGGGCCATCTCAACAAGAGTCATGTTCTTGCTCTCCATGATGCCATTCTGCTGAGGAGTATAAGGAGCAGTAAATCGTGAATAATACCAAGTTCATCAAGATAGTCATCAAGGCCAGTATTCTTGAACTCGGTCCCATTGTCACTTCTGATGTGCTTGATCTTCACACAAAAGTTTGTTGAAGCCCTCTAGGAATATCGTTTGAAGACTTCCTGCACTTCAGTTTTGTAAGTGATGATATGCATCCATGTATAATGAGAATAGTCATCAACAATAACAAAGCCATATAAATATGCAGCATTAGTGAATGTGTCATAGTGAGTAGGGTCGAAGAGATCCATGCGAAGAAATTCAAATGGACGAGTGGTAGTCATGATGGTCATCGATGGATGCTTGGACTTGGTCATTTTTCCAGCTTCACAAGCTCAACACAGATGGTCCATGAGGAATTCGACACCCTCGTAGCCAATGATTTGCTTCTTGTTCGCGAGTATGTGCAAGTTCGTCATGCCAGCATGACCTATCCGTCGATGCCATAACTAGCCTTCTGAAGCTTTTGCAAGTAGACAAGTGGCGGGTTGTGGTCCTGTAGAGAAATCAACAATATACAAGTCTCCTCTCCTAAAGCCTTAGAAGACTTTGGAATTGTCAGCTTCTATTATCACAACACAATGATACTTGCCAAAGACAACAACCATATCAAGATCACAAAGCATTGAGACAGAGAAGAGGTTGAATCTTAAGGACTCAGCAAGCATGACTTTGTCCATGTGTCGATCCTTTGAGATCGCAACCCTACCTAGAGCCAATACCTTGCTTTTGCCTTTGTCATCATAGGTGATATGCTTCAGATGCGAGATAAAGCAGTGTCCATAAATAAGTTCTTGTCACCGGTCATGTGATTCGTACATCCACTGTCGAGGACCCACGCAGTACCTTTGGGTTGATCATCCCGCAGATGAATTAGTGCATCTTACGAACTCATATACTTCATCAGTGAAGAATATGACATCAACTTCATCAGATTTGAATTTCATCAAGCAGTACAACAGATATAGGTGTATGAGGACGTGAAAAATGAAAACTCATTTCTTCATGATTAGCTTGCGTCCTTTTAAGCATATTCAGGTCTCCAGCAAATTCATCAGACGTTCAAGTTCGTATGGAGACCTGACCCTGCATAAGAGATTAGTTCTTTTTCTTCACCATTCACATCTGGAGGGGTGGCAAAGAGTTCATCATTCTGCGAGTTCCATATGAGAACGGTGGCATAGAAGCCAGTACACTTCGTTTCATAGAAGAGGGGTTAGAGTAAGCATATGAATAAGCAGAGAAATTCTTCGAGGACTTATGAACATAATGATTTGAAGAATAATGCACATATTCATGGCCCTTACGCTTTCCCTGCGAAACAGAAGTGTTAGCACGATGATGTTCATATGAGGATTTGGATCCATATGAGGAATTTGACCCACGTGAGGAATTTGGTCCATATGAGGACTTGGATCCATATGAAGACTTTGGTCCATATGAAGACTTTGATCTGGGGTTCCTTTTCTTCACAGGTGGTGTCATGATGACATTCACCTGAAAACTTTCAAGGCAGATTTTGGGAACCCAGATTTTCTTCATAGGGGGGCCATTCCTGTAGTTAGTGCCAACATATCTACCAAATACTTCACCATTCTGATTTTTGAACAGTATATAGTTGGAGTCAAATGACTCATCAGAAGAATATGAAGATTCACAAGTAAAGTCAGATAAAGTGGATGGATCTACGGGAGGTCCTTTCGCAGCAACCCATGAAGTTTTGGGATACTGCTCAGGTTTCCAGTAGGTCCCATTAGCATTGAGTTTCCTCTCAAAGGCAATAACCTCTTTCCTAGGGTTCCTGTTGAGGATCTGCTTCTTAAGCACATCACAAAGAGCCTGATGCCCTTTGAGGCTTTTGTACATGCCTGTCACATACAATTCCTTCAACCCTGCATTGTCAGTGATACTAGTGGCATCCTCAGATGAGGAATTTATGATAATAGAGACAGTTGAAGAATTTGCAGCAATAGAAGCATTTGAACTTTCAAGTGAAGAATTAGGAGATTCACGTTCAATGCATTTCAAACATGATGGAATGAATTCATCCTAAGCGGCACTGATCTGTTGAGCAAGTAATGAATCGCGCTCTTCTGAAGATCTTCATAACTCACCCTTAGTTTCTCAAGATCTTGCTTTCTTTGAAGAAATTCATAAGAAAGCTTCTCATGATTGGCTAAGAGAGTGTTATGATGACTTTGAAGGTTGTCAAACTTAGACTGAAGTCTCTGAAGATTATCAGTCAGAGTTTGAGTTCGATCCATTTCTTCACCCAACAGGTCATCGCTTTTGTGTAGCATATTTTGAACCTTTTCAAAAGCCTTTTGTTGCTATACAGCAATCTTACCAAGTTTAGAATAGCTAGGCTTGAGGTTTTCATCAGATTCATCCTCACTTGACTCTGAGGAGGGGTATTTGAGTACCTTGGCACCTTTTGCCATGAAGAAATAGGTGAGAGCGTAGTCATCATTGCAGTCATCAGTAGTGTTGGGGAAGTCATTTTCCTCAGAGTTGAAGATGGACTTGCTGACGAAAGTAGTAGCGTGTCGGTGGGAAACGACACCTACGGGATCACAACAATCCCTACTACGGTTGCGGGGCGTGGGGTTGAGAGAAGAGGGGGTCTAACAGAGAGCATGCGATTCGTTTATCCAGGTTCGGGCCGCAAGGGTGCGTAAAACCCTACTCCTGCCTTGGTGGATATATTCAGTGTTCTTGAGCTAGCTACGGGGTGTAAAGAGCTCCAAAAAGCCGAATTCTTCTACCGTGCGCCATGGGCCTCCTTTTATAGGCGAAAGGGGCTGCCACAATGGCACATAGGAGGTGTAAAGGTCTACAGTGGCACGAGGTTATCCCTCGTATTAAAGGACAATGTGCATTTAGTGCACTGCTTAGGTGTACTCTTGCTTTATCGGGGACGGGGATGAGGCCCGTCCCGTACGTCGCCGCTCCTCCAGGCTTCGACACGCGCCCTGGCCATCGATACATGGGGTGCCATGTAGGCAGGCAAGTAGCTGAGGTGGCACGGTGGTGAAGCCTCCACGAAGGACCACACGTTGCCACGCAGGTGCCTGCCTAGCTGGTTGAGCTGGCAGCTGCATGGGAACGGTGGTGGAAGTTTGGTTGGTGTAGGCCTGACGGTGGCCCTGCTGGTGCGCTTGGCGTGTGTCTTGGCGGGTGGCCCGGCAAGGGTCTTGCTGTGGCGTGCAGGCGTCCCCGGCAAGGATCTTGCCGGGGGTCTTGTGGGTTTCTTTGGTGAGGATGGTTGCCTTCCCATCCTCAGTTGATCTTGATCATCTTTTGTCTTCACAAAGATCTACATGCCACCACAGAGGTGCCTTCCCGAGCCCTGGTCCCATGCCAATGATGGTGCTGGGGGCCGTGGGCTCAAGGGCGGCTCACTCAGTTGGTGTGGGGCGAGCTGCCCCAGCAAGGGCCTTGCCGGGGCTGCCCGGCAAGGGTCTTGCCGGGGGAACCTGCTTCGTCCATCTGCTCTTTGTGGTCTTGGCCTTGCTTTGCTTTGTCTTGTGTCTTTGTTCTTACCTTAGCTCACCTCCCTCGCTCTGCTTGGCGTGGTCGCGGGCGTGGTTCCGACTGCCTGTGCACAGGTAAAGGGGTACAAAACTGTGCCCCTAGTTTTGTACACCGACAGGAGCCCCCGGGCCTGGGCCACACATAAGCACGACACGTTGTTGGGTCAGACCCAACAAACGGTGCGTGGGAAGGCGGGGTGGTTTTTGCTGTGGTAAGGTTTTTCGCGCGCCGTGCTTACCACGACCCGCGCTCGTGGCACGGCGTGGAGGGGCGTGCGTGACGTGGGTGACATGTGTGGGACGGTTTCCACACGCATACATCACATCGCAGTAAATGGGCGGCGCGACCCATGGCTTCTCCATAGAAAGGGACAACCGCAGGCGCATTGTTCGTTTTACCTTTCGCGCAACCCCACTCTCGGAGATCTCTGCCCATCTTCCTCCTCTTCTCCCAGCTTCGCCTCCGCTCGCTGCCGTTGTGCTTCTGCCTCCCTCCGCTCCTCTCTCCCCATTCAGCCACCATGGCGCCAAAATCCACCATGGGCAAAGGGGTGGCCAAGGATGCTGGGGCTGTGGAGCCGCCGGTGAGCGCGCTGTCGGGAGACCGGACGCAGTCCGCCTTCTTCTTCCCCTCGACGGTCGACGTGCTCGAGCTCCCGGACTCCTTCAAGTCCCTGTGGGGAGTGAAGACGAGGGGACAGGATTGGGGGCACCCGGCCACGCGTGTCATTCCTGCCGCCTGCGCCGAGCCTGCCCCAAATCGATACCCTTTTTCGTCGATTACTTTTCTTGCGGCTCTGCCCTCCCTTCTCCGATTTCTTCTGCGATGTCATGCACACTTTTGGCTTCCGCCTCTTGGATTTCACTCCGTATGCGGTGGCATGCATGGCCCTTTTCGCGCATCTCTGCGAGGGCTTCGCCGGGGTGCTCCCAACACGGCACTCTTCCGCCACTACTTCTTCCCTTGGATCGAGACAGGGGTGCCATTTCTGGTGCGTCACCTGGATCCCAAGATCCAAGAAGAAGAAGAAGAAGAAGAAGAAGAAGAAGAAGAAGAAGAAGAAGAAGAAGAAGAAGAAGAAGAAGAAGAAGAAGAAGAAGAAGAAGAAGAAGGAAGAAGAAGAAGAAGAAGAAGAAGAAGAAGAAGAAGAAGAAGAAGAAGAAGAAGAAGAAGAAGAAGAAGAAGAGAAGAAGAAGAAGAAGAAGAAGAAGAAGAAGAAGAAGAAGAAGAAGAAGAAGAAGAAGAAGAAGAAGAAGAAGAAGAAGAAGAAGAAGAAGAAGAAGAAGAAGAAGAAGAAGAAGAAGAAAGAAGAAGAAGAAGAAGAAGAAGAAGAAGAAGAAGAAGAAGAAAGAAGAAGAAGAAGAAGAAGAAGAAGAAGAAGAAGAAGAAGAAGAAGAAGAAGAAGAAGAAGAAGAAGAAGAAGAAGAAGAAGAAGAAGAAGAAAGAGAAGAAGAAGAAGAAGAAGGAAGAAGAAGAAGAAGAAGAAGAAAGAAGAAGAAGAAGAAGAAGAAGAAGAAAGAAGAAGAAGAGAAGAAGAAGAAGAAGAAGAAGAAGAAGGAAGAAGAGAAGAAGAAGAAAGAAGAAGAAGAAGAAGAAGAAGAAGAAGAAGAAGAAGAGAAGAAGAAGAAGAAGAAGAAAGAAGAAGAAGAAGAAGAAGAAGAAGAAGAAGAAGAAGAAGAAGAAGAAAAGAAGAAGAAGAAGAAGAAGAAGAAGAAGAAGAAGAAGAAGAAGAAAGAAGAAGAAGAAGAAGAAGAAGAAGAAGAAGAAGAAGAAGAAGAAGAAGAAGAAGAAGAAGAAGAGAAGAAGAAGAGAAGAAGAAGAAGAAGAAGAAGAAGAAGAAGAAGAAGAAGAAGAAGAAGAAGAAGAAGAAGAAGAAAGAAGAAGAAGAAGAAGAAGAAGAAGAAGAAGTTAGATGAACTATTCGATGGTGTGCATGTCTTTGGAACAAGTAGCAGCGTTGGTCCGCTTGACTATAAGGAAATATTTATCCGCCTAGCTTTCTATACTACTCCTTCCAGTGATCGGTATGCAATGCATATGTCAGTAGACATGACAACTTGTGCATGGAAGTTGAACTACGACGACCATCACATTACATACACTCCCTCTCGCGATTCCCACGATGCCGCTCCAACCCACGACACCATGTCCCCCGACATGCAACTCACCACTCTCGCCCGCACCACCCCTCTCCCTTTGTGTGCATGACATGTGGGCCAGCTGAAAGGCGGAGAGCATCAACTTTCTACCACAGTCACATGCGATTCCAATGACGCCGCTCAAACCCGTGACACCACACGTCCCCCGACCTGCGGCTCACCCCTCTCGGCCCCACCGCCCCTCTGCCTTCAGGAGCATGACATGTGGACCAGCCACCTATCAGTTCCACTGAAGCTCACTCCCATGGGCCCCGAGAGGGAAATGTAACTCCTGTACCAGGCCTTGTGGTGCTACCGCTGCACGAACTCGTGCCAAACTCAAGATTTGATTCTTACTAGCAAGATGCCTGTGCATTGCACGGAACATCAAGATGCATTTGTATGAGTAGTTTATCTTGTGGGAGAAAAGGATGAACGAGGGAAGGCCTTATTTGCAAATGTGGAGAGGGGTGTGGGTATCTTTTTTGCAAAATTGCCATAGTTTCCTTCCATGGACATCCTATGCCTCATAACGCCCCGACGTCCAGCTGTGGCACCCTCGCCACGGCCAGGCCACCAACAGCTGGTTCAACTCGAATGAGTGAGTCGCGAACGTCGCCACGACAACGGCCAGCTGGGCATCTTGAACCACACTGATGCCGCTTCCCCATAGCCGACCTATGCTGGCACGTGGTCGCACGCCGTTGCGTCGCGCGTCAACGTATGACGGCAGGAATGCCTCCAGGCTCATTGGCTCAAGTATGTCGAGTACATCACGTTCGCAAACCGATATTCGTTGAGTAGGTTGCTCCCGCCCACGAGCACACGCCTATATGTATCCAGCATTCCAGCCTCATCATTGAGTGGTACATCATCGGGACGATGCAAGCAGTCAGAATCTCGAGACCAAGTCGAGCTATGCACTACTAGGAAAAGGACTATAGATAGGATTGGTACTAATGGCGCACCAGGAAAGTAGTGCGCCACTACTATATACTAATAGCACACCTGTTGGTGATACGCCATTAGTGTGGAAGACACTAATGGCGCATCGGAAATAGGGTGCGCCACTAGTATGAATTTTTTTCCATTTTCCCATACATACTAATGGCGCATCTGGTCCATAATGCGCCATTACTAGTTATAACTACTAATGGCACACCAAGCAGACAGTGTGCCATTACTGCAAATTTTGTTTTATTCTTTTTTTTTGCAAAACTACTAATGGCGCATCTTCTCATAGTGCGCAATTACTAGTTTAAACTAGTAATGGCGCACTCTGAGGAGATGCGCCATTAGTATATATATATATATATATATATATATTACTTTATTGCAAAACTACTAATGGCGCACCACCTGCTGGTGCGCCAATAGTAACCAGGGTTACTAATGGTGCATTTACTTGTGGTGCGCCATTAGTAACCTAGGACCCCAACAAGATATTTTGTACAGCCCACACCTACCCACTCACTTTCCCCACTTCACTCCATCCACACCTCCTTCTCCAAGCTTTCGGCCATCTCCTCCTCCTCACCTCATTTCCACCATAGATTCATCAAAATCAAGTGGTGAAATTACCTTTTTTTGATAGGTAAGTAAGGGAAAGCTATCTTCATGATGTAGATCTACTTTTTTCTCCCTAGCTCGCTCCAACAACGTGCACATGCACTTTTTGTGGCCTAGCTAGATCTATGTATGTTTGTGGTGTTGCATGTGTTTGTGGTGTTGCATATATGTTTGTGTTTGAAGGTACCGGTATTTGAAATGCGATAGTTGCCAATATTTTGCCGGAATGTTTTGATTCATTTCCGTTTTGGCGAGAATTTTGGCACTATGCATTCTTTTTGGTCCTATTTTTAGGGAAGGTCATGCCAAATTTTTTCTTGGTTCTAAAATATCGTTTTGCTCTACCCCGCAGGCGACCATGGTCCGCACGATGACTGAAGGCATCGTGAATAGGTTTTTGAGCTCCGCGAAGACCGAGATGCTTCAAAAGAACGAGACGGAGATAAGATGTCCGTGTCGAAGATGCAAGCTGAAGAGCCTTATTGCGGACCCGGATTCCGGGCAGGTGCGGGACCAACTGCTCTTGCGTGGTTTCATGGATGGCTATCGGTGGCAAGGTGATGAAGATGACTATGAAGTCGTCCATGGCCGGCGCCGGGTAAGAAATGAGGAAGGGCAACAAGACAAGTACCACCGCGGCGAGGGCGGGCGAGAAGACGAAGAACCTCCAGGACATGATCAAGACGGTGATGTTGTACATGATGATGAGGAAGATCAAGACGAAGGGCATGATCATGAAGATGAAGATGCCGGAGCAGACGATGATGGAGGCTGGGTGCAGGACCCTCATATTCAAGAGCTGCTTCTCAAGCAGACGGATAACGCAAGAGCTGCCGCCCGAGAGAAAGCCAAGCTGGATCAACTGGAGATAGACATGGTTACTCCATTGTATGAAGGATGAAGGCCCGAGGATACCCGCCTGAAAGTAACGCTCATGGCTCTGGATATGAAGGTAAAACACAAAATGACCGACGCATGCTTCGACGAGAACATGTCATTCTGGCACGAATGTCTTCCCAAGGGGAACAACTGCCCGACCAGTTTCGAGGAGGCGAAGAAAATCGTGTGTCCTCTGGATTTACCGCACGTGAAATACCATGTGTGCATGAACAATTGTATCATTTATCGGGACGAGCACGCGGAGTCTACCATATGTCCGGTGTGCGGCGTCACTCGATACAAGAAGAGGAAGAAAGCTCCTAGAAAATCGGTGTGGTACTTTCCAATCACTCCTTGTCTGCAGCGGTATTTCGCGGACCCTAAGGTAGCAAAGCTCCTGCGTTGGCACGCGGATAGGGAGGAGAAGAAGCGGGAAGATGACGAAAATGATCCGGAGATAAATAAAAAAGACAAGATGCTGAGTCACCCTAAGGATGCGAGCCAGTGGCAAGCGTTGAACTTCAAATACCCAGAATTTGAAAAGGATCCAAGGAATATCGTGCTGGGAGCGAGCACCGATGGAGTCAATCCGTTTGGCAGCCAGAGAAGCACACATAGCACCTGGCCTGTGTTTGTGTGGATGTACAACCTTCCCCCCTGGTTGTGCATGAAGAGGAAGTACATTCACATGAGTATGCTAATTGAAGGGCCGAAACAACCAGGGAATGACATCAATCTGTATCTGGGGCTGCTGAAGGAGGAGCTAGGCACGCTGTGGAAAACGCCAGCCAATACGTGGGACGCCGCAGAGAAAGAATATTTCCCTATGAGATCCGCACTGCTCACGACGGTGCACGACTATCTCGGTTACGGATATCTCGCTGGGCAGGTAGTCCACGGATTTTCTGGATGCGTAAGGTGCATGGATGACACAACGTATATCCAGCTAGATAGAGATCCCGGGTCTTCGAAAACCGTGTTCATGGGACATCGAAGGTGGCTTCGCGATGATGACCCATGGAGGAAACGCAAGGATCTGTTCGATGGTGAAACCAAACCCCGAAAACGCCCGTGTAGGAGGAGCAGCGAGGAAATAGACAAGCTGTTGAAAAATTGGAAAGACTGTCCACTGTCGAGAAATAAGCAAAAGGCGCCAGAGCCGGGAAAGAAGCGAAAGGCGCCAGAGCCACTGCTGAAGGTATGGAAAACGAGGTCTATTTTCTGGGACTTGCCGTACTGTAAGATCCACCGTGTGCCTCACCGACTTGATGTCATGCATATCACGAAGAACGTGTGCGAGAGTCTGCTTGGTACCCTGCTCAACATGCCAGAGAGGACCAAAGATGGGCCGAAAGCAAGGGCAGACTTGAAATCAATGGGCATCAGGCAGGAGCTTCACGCTAATGATGATGATGATGATGATGATGAGGCGAAGCAGGACACATAAAGTCGTTGCAAAGGCAAAAAGGCCAAGAAGACCGGAAATGACTACCCTCCCGCGTGCTTCACTCTCAGTCAGGAGGAGATCGAGCAGTTTTTCACCTGCCTCATAGGAGTAAAACTTCCTTACGGTTACGTGGGGAAGATAAGCAGATACCTAGACCCAGCGAAGCAGAAGTTCAGCGGGATGAAGTCTCACGACTGTCACGTGCTGATGACGCAGATACTTCCAGTTGCAATCCGTGGGATCATGGACGCGCACGTCCGTGAAACGCTATTTGGCCTATGAAACTTTTTCGACGTCATCTCTCGGAAGTCGATTGGCGTGAGGCAACTCAGAAGGCTACAGGAAGAGATCATGGTGATACTATGCGAGCTTGAGATGTACTTCCCGCCCGCATTCTTCGACGTTATGTTGCATCTGCTGGTCCATATCGTGGAGGATATCATCCAACTCGGGCCGATGTTCCTGCACAGCATGATGCCGTTCGAAAGGATGAATGGTGTCATCAAAGGATACGTTCACAACATGTCACGTCCAGAGGGAAGTATAGCCAGGGGCTTTCTGACTGAAGAGTGCATCTCCTACTGCATGAATTATCTAGGCATCGAGAACCCCGTTGGTCTGCCCATCAACAGGCACCTCGGCAGGCTCGCTGGATGGGGTCACAGTGAGGGTCGCCGCGAAATGCATGTCGACTTCGAGGGGCGACTCGCCGACTTTGAAAGAGCAAACCTAGTCGCGCTACAACACATAGACGTGGTCGATCCTTGGGTGGTAGAGCACAAAACCTTTATTGAGAAGACGTACAATGACCGAGGCCAATAGTGGACGGACGGAGATATACTCAAAGAGCACAACTCATGTTTCACGCGTTGGTTCAAGCAGAAGCTTCTGTCGTACCCTTTACATGAGGATTCTTCCACGGAAGCACAACTCATATTCGCCTTGTCACAGGGCGCCGAGCACAACCTGATGACCTATGAGGCGTACGATATCAACGGCTACACATTCTACACCGAGGACAAGGACATGAAGAGCGATGGTTATCAGAACTCCAGGGTAACGATGGAATCCTACACCGGCAACGACAAGGACAGATACTACGGAAGGATCGAGGAGATCTGGGAGCTGAGCTACGCTGGAGAGAAGGTCCCGATGTTCCGTGTCAGATGGGCCAAGAGCGTCCTAAAGGAAGACCGGTATTTCACCACCATGGTCATACCCGAAGCCAAATCCAAGACCGCGGGCGCAAACGTCACCGCAAAAAATGAGCCATGGGTACTGGCTTCCCAAGTGGACCAATGCTTCTTCATTACCGACCCGCCAAAGCCCAGTCGTGTTGTCGTGAGGAGAGGCAAAAGAAAGATCATCGGAATGGATGGAGTAGCCAATGAGCAAGACTTCGACAAGTACGGCGACCCGAAGATCGAACATGACGACGACGATGAAGTAGCAGCACACACCACAAGAAGAAGCAGGACCACCCTACCTAAAGGACGTCTGTTCCACAGAAGAACTCCATTTGCGAAAAAGAAGGGCAAGAAGATTGTGAACAGATAGCTAGCTAACATCGATTGTATTTAAATCGTAGTCTTCATTTCTCGATTGTATTTCATGGGCACTTTTTCATATCATGAATATTTTTAAATTTCACGGGCACTTTTTGAATTCATGAGGACACTCGATCTCAATCCCCCTCCACCGCCGCCGACGAGCACCCGGGCCACCACCGCTAGCTAAGATCGATTGTATTTAAATTATTACTGTTTTTATAAAAAATATTACTATTATGAGTTAAACAAGTTTGAACATATTTAAACACAAATAAATATCAAACAGCATTTAAAATGCAAAAAAAATATTGCGAAGCCTGGGAATCGAACCCAGGACCTCCTGGTGTGTGTGCTGCGTGCTGACCAGTCGGGCTAGTGGGCGGGTTCTGATATGGATTGGGTTAGGTGCAATATAACCTGTGCTGCAGCTGTAATAAAACTAATGGCGCACCAGAGGTGGGTGCGCCATTGATATAAGAAAAAAAACTACTAATGGCGCACCACGAGGTGGTGCGCCATTGCTATAGGATACCCCTTCGCCAGATCGATCCCCCCTTCCCTCTCCCCCTCGCCAGTTCCATCTCCCTCGATCCACCGCGCCGCTCCTTCCCTCCCTCCACCGCGCCGCCGCTGCCCCGACCCACTGTGCCGCAGCCGCCCACGCGCCCCCGCCGCCTCCCTCTCCCCTTCCTCCCCCTCGAGCTCGCGACCTCCTCGGACGGACGGCGGCGCGAGCTTCCCCGCGCTCCTCGACGGACGGATGGACGGCGGCTAGCCTCGTCGGACGCGCTCCTCGACGGCGGCGCGAGCCTCCCCATGCGGCTGCTGCTCATCGACGACGGTTAGTCTCTGTCCCTCCCTCCCTCTCTCCCCCGCTCATCCCCATGCCCCCACGGGGCGGCGACCTAGGGTTAGGAGCAGGAGCTCGCCGCCGCCACCCCTTCGTGCCGCCGTCGGGCTGTTGCGGAGTAAGGGCTCTAGCAAGGAACTGCAATGAGGAAAGAGCCATGTGTGTTACGTGATTCATGAGCTCACAGTAACAGAGGAACTGCTATAGGAAGCATCTTGCAAATTCATGCCAATTTGTCAAATTGTTAAATCCTAATAGTTTTGCATGGAAATTTTATAGCTAGCTAGAGCTAGGCATATATTAATATTCAACCAAAAAAAGTACACTCATAGTACACTAAAAGTATTGCCAATGAACCGGCCTGGAATCCAACTCATTAACGCTGCAAAAGCCCTCGATTTTCCGTTGGGAACTTGAAACTAACTTGACTAGCTTCTTCTCTTCCAGAATCCAGAAGAAAAGAGCAAGACAAGTCTGACCAATTTGTTTGAATTTAGGGGAACTATAAAAAAACATGGATCCTTCAGAACTCTACACAAGTGAATCTAGTCAACAAAGAGCAATATATGATCAGTCCTACTAAATCTCAGTCGAGTGAGACTTGGTTACTGTTTTTTATGTAAGAATATGCAGGCTATATCATTGTACAAGCCAGGAATATTGTACAAAGAGGGCCAATGAAGGGATAAAAGATTAAAGGGGGGCAAACATATAAATGTAGATCATTTTGAACTAACTAACAAAAGGGTCTGTGTGTTGTATCCGGAGAAAAAAAAATTTGTGCTATTTCTGATATGGTTTTGTGGACAGTATTTGACCTTATGGTAACTAGTTGGGGTCAGGTTTTGGGGTTTTGATTATTGGTATGAAGTACTGACAGAGGATCTTATTCACACCAAGTTTTAGTTAAACACTGGTACTTGAATGATTTTGTGCTACTTCTGTTGACAGAGAATGGCATGTTAATACCATATAGGTACCCAAATATGTAGGTGTAGTTTGTGTTTTTATTTGTTCACACTGTCGCTGTATTGCTCAATTAGACAATTAGTCTTTATGAATAAGAAGAATAAAGCTGCTGTTGCTGCTGTTATGCCTGTATTCACTGCTGCTGCTGTTGTACTTGTGATGATGTTGTACTTGTGATGATGCTACTTGTGATCTTCTGAAATGACCCATTGGGGACTTCATTGCGCGGGGGTAATAAATTTGCAGGTACCCCGAGAGGCCCTTGAGTTTGCCGGAATGTCGATTAACTTCCGTTCCGGCAAATTCGGGTACTCCATATGTCCTATTTTCAGCAAAGGTCATGCTGAAATTTTCCATGAATTTTAGCCTGACTTTGCTAAAAATCGGACATATGAGGTACTTGCTACTAATGCATGGGCCGGGGTATCTTAGTACTTAATTAAGTAGGATCAACTGCCCCTTTATTCTTGATGTATTAAACCATAGGTGGCAATAGAGCCAAGTGATTAGTGCCAAGTGATTAGGCCCAACCTAGGGTGCCTCGGCATCGATAAACCCTAAATGATGAAAACTTAACTTGGCTGCCCCGGATGCCTCGGTGTCGATGAGAACCTAAATGATGTACGCTTAGGCTTTTAGGGTGCCGCCTCGGCGTCGACAAACCCTAAATGATGAAAGCTTAGGCTTTTAGGGTGCCTCGGTGTCGACAAACCCTAAATGATGAGACCATGATCTTGTTCCTTGACAATAACCAACTTATTGACCAAACCTTTTTCCTATTTAGAGCGAAACATGTCCCACAACGATGACGCCGGTGGTTCGGGCGGCAAGCCATTCTGGGAGCTGTCCCAGGAGATGGAGGAACAACCTCACCACTATGAGGACGCCGCGGAAGACACCGATCCTGATTACACAACCCCTAGTGGCGTCGGGGATGACACCACTGATGGTGCCGCCGAGGATGCCACCACTGATGATGGCGGCGCACACACAGATGGCAACCAACCGAAGAAGCAAAAGAAGGACCGGCGCCCGAATGCGCTCCGCGCCCTCAAGGAGGAATTCACTCAAGTGGACTCCGACGGGAATCCAATGGAGCCCAAACATATAGTCAAGGGGTACTCGCTTCAGCTCGGGTGCATTCTCCGGAGCACCGTCTCGATCAACACCGAGAACCTTAGACATAAGGACCGAGGGAATTTGCGCAACCTCCTCTTCACGAAGCTGCACGAACGATACAAGTTCCCCGCCGAATTTGAAAACACACGCCTCTTAGGGAATAAAGTGAACAATGCCGCCCTCACGAAGATGAGCACGGCCCTGTCTACTTGGAAAAGCGCGGTGAAGAGAATGATTGATAAAGGTGATAGTTATGACAAGATCAAGGTGAAATATCCTTTGGTGAGCGAAGATGACTACAAGGAGTTCAAGATCAAGTGCGAGAGCCCCGCAACCTCCGAATCAAGTCAGTGGGGGAAAGAAATGCGGGAGTTGAACTTAGGGGAACACAAACTCGGTCCCGACGGTTACAGAGTGGCGGAGCCTATATGGGACAAGGAGGACGCGGAGCGTGCCGAGCAAGGCCTACCGCCCCGCTTCGAGAAATACAGCGGTGACAAGCAGACCAGGAACTATGTCAGGGCCCGGTACAAGGAGGACCCGATAACAAAGGAGCTTACCATGGATCCAAAGACCAGGGCGCTTGAGCTTCTTCTGGTAAGGGATACACCCCCGCGTAATTAGCTCCATATGGTTGCACTCTAATTAATCCCCAATATTTCTAAATGGTTCACGTTCCTTTCGCAGGACACTGAAAGTAGTAGCGCGGGGTCGTCTAAGAGCTCCCCTTTCGACACCCCTTTAAATAGGGCGTTGAACATAATGAAAAACAAGGATAAGCTCAATAAGCCGACGTCAGCTGGTCGTGTGGCCGGCAAAGGCTTGTCCACAAAATGGGGGTCATACTATACCGCTGGTGTGCGGAAGGAGAAAAAGACCAGCTCGGAAAGCCAGGCGCGCGAGGTTGAAGAACTCAAGGCACAAGTGGCGCGGATTCCGGAGCTTGTCCAAGAGCAACTGCAACAACAACTTGGAACGATGCTCAATGCCATGGTGCCTATGTTGATTCATGGGCTGATGACGTGGATTGCGGGCAGCCAACAGGGGCCTCCCCCGGTTCCCGGCTTCACGGCCAG
The DNA here is from genome assembly GCA_032464435.1 of Aegilops umbellulata. NCBI lineage: Eukaryota > Viridiplantae > Streptophyta > Magnoliopsida > Poales > Poaceae > Aegilops > Aegilops umbellulata. The sequence goes on along the minus strand of CP136054.1, from coordinate 147,274,190 downwards.
CAACTCGCACAGCGCGCAGGCGGCGCCATTGGTGTCTCCGGCGGCGCCATTGGTGTCTCCGGTAGAGGCGGTATTCGTGTCTCCGGCGCCGGCACGGGCATTGCAGCTTAATGCACCCGTGTGTACGCCGGCCGACACCTCGCCAGCAAGCGCCCCCTCTGTTAGCTGCACGCCCGCCGTTGGCGGTGCCTCGACATTAGCCGAGCTCGACGACATCACGGTAACTAAGCCTCTCGGCCGATGACTTCATCTCCTTGCCTTTGACTGGGCATCCCTGACGCCCTGTACATGTTTTCGCAGGGCACCGCCGACGTTCCTTGCACTCTTCTGCACTTTGTGGGCGCCGAGTTGGTCGATGTCGCCAAGGGCAGAATCGTTCAACCGGGCAACCCCATGTTCCACGGTAATCCGATGCCACCCACAATGTATAGGGTTGAAGTGGTTCGGGTGCTGCCAGGCTGCGACGAGCTGTTACCTCCGATTCGACCCGCTGGGGCCGATGAAGAAGATGAGATGACCCTCAGCACCTGCGTAAACTGGCCCCTGCTTTGGCCGAAGAGCCAGATTCGTTTGGGGGCGGGGGACACCACCCCACAGACAAGACCGCCAGTCATGCCGGTGCCAAGCCATGGCAAGAACGCCGCAACGCTACCGGACCTGCCGGACATCCCTATGACACAGGATCCGGACAGCCCTATGGCACAGGATCCGGACGGCGACGACAACGACGACGGTACATTTACCAAAGTTGATAAGTACTTTGCCGAACATGGGTACGATGACGAGTTCTGCGGGCCTCTTTCTCAAGAACCCAACCAAGACGACCGCGATCTAGCTGGTACAGCGGAGAAATCCAATTGCAACAGGCATCGTCTGGTGTTCAGTTCTCATGACACGCCTAAAGCTCCCGCCTTCATCGAGCCTCAGATAGCTGAGGTGCGAAATATTATCAGCCCCAACACGCTCAAGAAGGCGGTCAGTGAGAAGAACTCAGTCCCATTACAGGAGATCAAGAAGAAGGGACAGAAACGAAAGACTAACAAGGGCGTCGGTGCAAGCCAGCCGGCACCAAGTTCGATATGTGCTTAGGACGGACCACCTTCACCTAAGGATATCTCGAGGAGGGTGCATGTGGCGGGTAGAGCGATGCTACCGCCAAATATGCTGAATGCTGCAACCGGTGCTATGCGGAGTCTGCACGACAGTGTTCTTTCTTTGGAGAAGCGGCGTCTCAGAGAAAAGGATGTCGCATACCCGGTTTTCGTGGCCAAGGTGCCAGAGAGCAAGGGCTTTGTGGATGGCGACATCGGGGGTATGATCGTCCTGCGGTTTGATGACATCTTTGCTATGTTTAACCTTCATTCGCTGCACTACACCTTCGTTCGGCTGTTTTCGCTGAGCATGCAGATGTGGATCATTAGAGACAAGACCCCGGACATCGTGATGGTCGACCCCTTCTACATGCGTGCCAAGCACTTGAGCAGCGCTGGGGACCGCCAAGTTGCGAGTTCACACCTCGAAGGCGTCATTCTGGCAAACAAAGATAAGGATAACTTCCTTGTGCCTTACTTTCCCGAGTAAGTCATCCCTTAACCGCCCCGTAACATATGATTTCTTAGATTTCGATCGTTCTTTTTTTTCTAACATTCCGTGTTCTGTGCAGTGACACACATTCCACACTCATCCTCTTAAGCCCGAAATATTCCATGGCCACGTATTTAGACCCGAACCGTAACTCCAACATAGACTACACAAATGTCAAGAAAGTTCTTGATGATGTTCTCCCCGGCTACGCCAAATCTGGAGGCACCTTCACCAGGCCAGTTCGTAAGTACGGCAAGCACATGTTCTCACACAATACGAAGTTCTGCTGTGTCAAGCAGCCGCCTGGCGATCAGAAGGATGCCTACTACGCCCTCCATCACATGCGGGCGATCGTAAGGGACCATCATCAACTTCTGCTACCAGATAATCTCAAAGATTGGGTCGCGAGCTTGTCGGCAGTCCAGGACGCGGACCTCAGACAAGAATTCTTTCGCATCCAGTCGGAGTTTGCGGACATCATCCATCAAGATGTCCTTCATACCGCGGGGCAGTTCTTCCTCAGATATCAACCGTCCAACAGTGAGATAGATGAAACACTACAAATGCAGGGTGACAACGACCGTGATTTCATGACCATCACGACAGACGGCGGCTTCACCCACGCTCCTGTCTGATGAGTCGAGTCGAAAGTAGTGATGTGTAGTTCTGAATCATTGATTGGCTCATGTTGTAATTAAACTTTAATGAATTTGTATGTCTCTTTGGTTTGGACAGTTGTTCAACTTAGATGTAATCGATGCTATTTATTAGTAGGACTATGAATCGTGCTATTAATGTCTTACTTTTATCTTCCGATCCTTTTGTTGCATACTTACATATTGCCTATGTATTGTCTGTTGTTTGGCTTGTGCATAGAGATGCCATCGTATGTCGTGTACAAGGGTAAGGGTCCCGGAGTCTACGATGACTGGGAGGAGTGTCGGAGACAGGTTCACCGTTTCAGCGGTAACAGTTACAAAGGGTACACCACTAGGGCGGAGGCCGAATCTAGATACGCACGCTATCTAGTGGGAGAGAGGAGGGAGCGTTGGAGGAACCGGATGAAGACCAATTTGATCGCGATGATGCTCATCGTGATGACCACAGCTCTCTTCTATGTGATGGTAGTTTAGATGATCGATATCGACTTGTAATGTGAAGACAAACTCAATACTCGCGATCTTGAGACTTGTAATGTTTTATCTTTGTTCGGTCTTTTGAATTCGGAGACTAATATGATGAATTGTATTCGAAGACTAATCTTCTATTGTATTCGATGAAACTGATGTTGCTGTGTGCTGCTGTCTATATTTTGTCTAATAATATATTTTATATTCTGTCTAATAATATATTTTGTAACCTGCGCAAAAATCAGAAAAGGGAAAAAAAATAAACCAAATATTCATACTAATGGCGCATCACCACCAGGTGCGCCATTAGTATGCCAAAGGATACTAATGGCGCATCAGAGGAGAATGCGCCATTAGTATGACAAAGCCATGCTTACGTATGGCCCCCCTGGATGCACACTAATGGCGCATGCTGTTACATACTAATGGCGCACTAGTGGGTGCGCCATTAGTATACCAGTTACTAATGGCGCACCTGTGGTGCGCCATTAGTAAGATATACTAGTGGCGTGCTACTAATGGCGCACTGGTAATGCGCCATTAGTAGGCAAAACCAGTGCGCCATTAGTAGGCTTTTTCCTAGTAGTGATGTGCCCCGGGTAGATCACTAGCTCCCGCCCGAGCTCCCACCCGTCCTTCGTTGTCGTTGCACCACTGACGATCGGGAGCAGCACCCTTCCCCTCATCCAGAGCATGAGCTAGTAAACGTCGTGCGGCACGTCACAATAGTCAAGCACCTCGACATGCGTCGGCCGGCGGAGACTTTTCTTGGCCACAAGCTCCATGGTCTCGTCCAAGACCGGTATGGTACTGCAGTCAAACATGTAGGGTAAAATACTATGGGAGCAGCTGCATGTGCATGGCCCAGATGCCGGTGTTGGCATGGAGGAGGTGGTACTCGCTGGCGCCGCAACATGCTACATGGCTTAGGCAGGCACCTGTTGCGACGCTCTAGCATTGGCACTGGCATTGTCAACGCAGCTGATGATCCAGAGGAGGACGAGCAGGAAAGGAAACGGTCTTGCATGCGTGTACAGATTCATGCAGGAAATTATTTCCTAGAAATACGGCCTTTGTTTACCTTTCTTTGAGGCTATAGATGACCCACACGAGGGAAATCTATTATAATCGTTCAATGAAAATTAGTGGTGCGAGATTACGGATCGGAGCATGGGAGGGGCGCATGCAAGCCTCGTTCGACGCTGCCCGAACCCATGACATGACACATCTGCCGACCTGCGCCTCACTCCTCTCGGTCCCACCGCCTCTCTGCTCTCATGAGAACGACATGTGGGCCAGCCGCATTTAGGGTCCACATGTCATTGACTCAAATGCCGGTGCACTAAGCCGCTGAAGATCTGTCCCATGGGCCCCGAGAGGGAAATGTAACTCCTGCGCTAGGCCTTGTGGTGCTCCCGCAGTACGAACTCGTGACAAACCCAGAATTTGTTTCTTACTACTACCAATGTGCCGACCCATGTGTTGCAATGGATCCAAAGTATCTATTTAGTGGAGTGCACTCTAAACACATTATTTATTTATTTTTCTCTAGCCTTTCCTAGCCATGCAACCAAGCCACACAAGCTTCATGGGTGCCCCCCACATCATATTATTCATACTATGTTGTCTGAAAAAAAGATAAATCAGCCAAAACAAGATCTTCCCATTTTTTGTTCCTACGATGTTGTGTTGTGCACGTACCTAGTTGTATAGTGGTAGTACTAGTTGTAGTACAAACTTCTTACTAGTAGGAGTAGTAGTACGGAGTGCTCCTACACCATCAATGAGCCCCATCTGACACCAAATTTCTTGGCTTCTGTGCTACAGCTAAGACCTTCCCCTCCTCGTTTCTGTTTTCCAACGCGGCGGGCGGGGTGCGGTTTGCCGATAGTCAGTTTGCTCAACTGCGGTCCCACATGAAAGTGAAAAATGCTAGGCAACACGCCTTCCCTAGCTATGTGGCGTGCCGGATGGGCCATGGAGTACTCCCGATTCCCGGGCGTGTGGGGGTGTGACACGAACGTGGCAGGCCTTTTTTCTTTTACTAGCAATGTGCCCGCGCATTGCGACGGATCCAAAGTAGAATAGTACTTGTTCACAAACTTGGAAGAAGACACTCTTGTTTTTGATATACATATATACCACTAGAAATATATTACTTTTCACTCAAAATATATTTCTCAAAGCTGTTTTGATGAGGTGAGGGCTGGGCTTTTTCTACCAGATAAGCAGGGTAGTAGCTAGGTTGGCGCATCATCGGTTTGGTCACATGTGGTTTGACATGTTGTCGTTTTTCTAGCAAGATGCCCCTGCATTGTACAAAGTTGATGGAAAAGGTAAGCACAACTTATAAATTAACGGATGGAGTACTAGTTATAGTGACACATATAATTGCCTCCAAATGTGAGCAAAGGGATTGCACATGTCTTTATTGACTGGAACAAGAATGCAATAGCGCAATAACAATTAAGGCCACGATGATGCAATCGCAGTGGTGGTTACAAGAGGCAAGAAGAAAGATGCATTCATCAACGTACGACCTCCTCCTCCTCGACTCAGTGCGCAGGGCCACCGACGGGCGGCTTAGGACCGACGGCTTTTGTGACAAGGTCAAGGTGCTTCTCAACAAAGGTGTCCAATGCTTCCAGCAGGTGGACAAAGGCCAACGTCGCAGCGTCCTCACCGGCCTTGTAGGTACCTGATGCGTCTCCAACGTATCTATAATTTTTTATTGTTCCATGCTGTTATATTATCAATCTTGGATATTTTATAATCATTTTATAGTCATTTTATATCATTTTTTGGTACTAACCTATTGACATAGTGCCAAGTGCCAGTTGCTATTTTCTGCATGCTTTTTACATCGCAGGAAATCAATATCAAACGGAATCCAAATGCAACAAAACTTCACGGAGAATTTTTATGGACCAGGAGACACCTAATGGGCCAAGGTTGTGCCTATGGGGTGCTCCGAGGAGAGCACAACCCACCAGGGCGCGCCAGGAGGCCCAGGCGTGCCCTGGTGGGTTGTGCCCACCTCAGGTGCACCCCAGACCGCCTCTTTGCTCTATAAATACCCCAATACTCCAGAAACCCTAGGGGAGTCGATGAAAATCAATTCCAGCCACCGGAGAGTCCAGAACCACCAGATCCAATCTAGACACCATCATGGAGGGGTTCACCACTTCCATTGGTGCCTCTCCGATGATGCGTGATTAGCTCTTTGTAGACCTTTGGGTCCGTAGTTAGTAGCTAGATGGCTTCCTCTCTCTCGCTGAATTGTCAATACAATGGTCTCTTGGAGATCCATATGATGTAACTCTTTTTGCGGTGTGTTTGTTGGGACCGGATGAACTTTGAGTTTATGATCAGATCTATCTTTTTATATCCATGAAAGTTATTTGAGTTTCTTTGATCTCTTTTATGCGTGATTGCTTATATCCTCATACCTCTTCTCCGATATTTGGTTTTTGTTTGGCCAACTTGATCTATTTATCTTGCAATGGGAAGAGGTGCTTTGTAGTGGGTTCGATCTTACGGTGCTTGATCCCAGTGACAGAAGGGGAACCGACACATATGTATCGTTGCTACTAAGGATAAAATGATGGGGTCTATGTCTGCATAGATAGATCTTGTCTACATCATGTCATCATTCTTATTGCATTACTCCGTTTCTCCATGAACTCAATACACTAGATGCATGGTGGATAACGGTCGATGTGTGGAGTAATTGAAGTAGATGCAGACAGGAGTCGGTCTACTAATCTTGGACATGATGCCCTAGATATCGTCATGATTATTTGAAGTTCTATCAATTGCCCAACAGTAATTTGTTTACCCACCGTTTGCTATTTTTCTTGAGAGAAGCCAGTAGTGAAACCTACGGCCCCCGGGTCTCTTTCTCATATTATTTGCCTTTGCGATCTATTTTCCTTTGCTTTTATTTTCAGATCTATTAAAATAAAAATACAAAAATACCTTTCTGCATTTTATTCTTATTTATTTTATTTGGCGCTCGATCTATCAATATACTACAATTTATCTCACGTCCGTTTGCCTATCTTGAGGCGCCGCTACACGAAAGGGATTGACAACCCCTTTTACACGTCAGGTTGCGAGTAGTTGTTATTTGTGTGCAGGTGTTGTTTAGTTGTGTTGCTTGGTTCTCCTACTGGTTCGAAAACCTTGGTCTCATAACTGAGGGAAATACCTACCTCTGTTGTGCTTCGTCATCCCTTCCTCTTTGGGGAAATACCGACGTAGCTTCGAGCCGCATCAAAAGGAATTTATGGCGTCGTTGTCGGGGAGGATCTTCAACATATACCAGGTTCCTAATCACAAATCTCATCTCCTCGCAATTTACAATATTTGCCATTTGCCTCTCATTTTCCTCTCCCCCACTTCACGAAAATTTGCCATTTTTATTCGCCCCTCTTTTCCAATCGCTGTTTTCTTGCGGGATCTATTTTTGAGTGCAATATTGTTGTGCAGTCATCATGAATGAAGAGAACACCAAGTTGTGCGATTTCTCAAACACCAACAACAATTATTTTATTGGCACTCCAATTGCTCCTCCCGCCACTAGTGCGGAGTCTTGTGATATTAATACTGCTTTGCTGAATCTTGTTATGAAAGATCAATTTTTCGGTACTCCTAATGAGGATGTCGCATCCCATCTTAATACCTTCGTGGAATTATGCGATATGCAAAAGAAAAAAGATGTGGACAATGATGTATTAAAGATGAAATTATTTATATTTTCTTTACATGATTCTGTAAAAAATTTGTTCTATTCTTTGCCTCGCAATAGTATCGATTCTTGGAATAAGTGCAAAGATGCTTTTATCACAAAGTATTTTCCGCCCGCAAAAGTTATTTCCCTTAGAACCCAGATCATGAATTTCAAGTACCTTGAACATGAGCATGTTGCACAATCTTGGGAAAGGATGAAAATGATGCTAAGGAATTGCCCAACTCATGGGTCAAATCTTTGGATGATCATACAAAAAATTTATGCGGGTTTGAATTTTGTTTCTCATAATCTTTTAGATTCCACCGTGGGTGGTACGTTTATGGAAATTACTTTGGGTGAAGCCACAAAATTGCTTGATAATATCATGGAAAATTATTTGCAATGGCATACCGAAAGAGCTCCTACTAGTAAAAAAGTTAATTCGGTTGAAGAAATTTCTTATTTGAGTGAAAAAGTTGATGCTCTTATGAAATTGGTTGCTAGTAAAAGTGCTCCTATTTATTTTATGATATGCATTTGCCAACTTCGATTGAGCAAACTAGTGATGTCGTAGATGTGAATTTTATCTCTCGAAATAATTTCAATAACAATGTTTATAGAGGTAATTTTAATCCTAGGCCTTTTCCTAGTAATTCCTCTAATAATTATGGTAATCCTATGGAAATCCTTCTTATAATAATAACAGGAACACCTCTGATCTCGAGAATAATATTAAATAATTTATCAATACGCAAAAAGTTTTCAACACTACCATAGAAGAAAAGTTGAATAAGATTGATTATTTTTCTAGAAGTGTTGATAGAATTTCTCATGATGTGGAAAATATCAAGATAAAAATTATTGTGTCTAAGGTTGAGGAATCAATTAAAGCTCTTTATGTTTCTATGGATGAAAGTAGGAAAAGAACCTCTATGCTTAGAGCTAAAAGAGAATTTTATAAAAAGCGTTTTCTAGCGATTACTTTCACAAAAGTGATGAAGATCTTAAAAAGTTTGGTGTTTCTTATATTGATTCCTTGTTTAGTAAAGATAAGATTGATTGAAAAGGGACTGGAGAAGAGTCAACTTTAGTTAGAAGGCGTCCCGATAATTCGGAGGGTGAAAATCTTGTTGAGAAAATTGATAAAAGTGGGTTTGAAGAGGTCAAAACTTTTACTAGTGATGTGCCCACTCTTTGGGTTACAAAGACTTTAATTATGATAGTTGCTATTTGATTGATTGTATTTCTTTGTTGCAATCCATGATAAATTCACCCCATGCTGATGAACAAAACAAAGCTTTTACTAAACATATTGTTGATGCTATGATGAAAGCTTTTGAAGAAAAATTGGAATTAGAAGTTTCTGTCCCTAGAAAATTGTATGATGAATGGGAACCTACTATCAAAGTCAAGATTGAAAATTATGAGTGTTTTGCTTTGTGTGACTTGGGTTCTAGTGTTTCTACAATTCCGAAATCTTTATGTGATGTGCTTGATCTTACCGATCTTGAAGAATGCTCTTTAAATTTGCACATGGCGGATTCTACTATTAAAAAGCCTATGGGAAGAATTAATGATGTTCTTATTCTTGAAAATAGGAATTATGTGCCCATAGATTTTATTGTTCTTGATATTGATTGCAATCCGTCTTGTCCAATTATACTTGGTAGACCGTTTTTACGCACTACCGGTGACGTGATTGATATGAAAGAAGGCAATATTAAATTCCAATTTGCTTTGAGGAGGGTATGAAACACTTCCCTAGAACAAGAATTAGGCAACCATATGAATCAATCATGAGGGAATTTTATTAATCTCAAAACAAAGATGACAAAACTTAGATCCTTGCTTTATGCCTAGCTAAGGGCGTAAAACTATAGCGCTTGTTGGGAGGCAACTCAGTGAATAAAATTTATTTTTGCTTTTCGCTTTCTGTTCTTAAGTGTTTGCACATTTATCCCACTGTTATGATTGTGTTTTTTGTGTTTTAGTTAGTTTTTGTGCCAAGTAAAGCCTTTAGGGTCTTCTTGTGTGATAGTTGTTTGATCCTGCTGAAAATTATAAGCTTTTGCGCTCAGGAAAACAATTCTCATTTTTTACCAGAGCATGATAAAATACCAATTCTTTTTACAGAATATTAATATCCAAATTGCTCAGGACGTCCTAATTTTTCAGAATTTTTTGAGTTTCAGAAGTATCTGAAAAAGTCAAATTGCTACACACTGTTCTGTTTTGGCAGATTTTGTTTTCTTTGCATTGTGTGCTTGTTTTGATGGTTCTATGGTTTTCTTTGGTGAGTTATTGCCATAGAAAAGTTGGAATATAGTATATGTAACGCAAGAACAAAATATGAATTGGTTTACTACAATACTTATAGTAGTGATTTGCTTTCTTTTACTAACGGATCTCACGAAGTTTTGATGGCTCTATGGTTTTCTTTGGTGAGTTTTTGCCATAGAAAAGTTGTAATACAGTAGATATAGTGCAAGAATAAAATATGAATTGGTTTTCTACAGTACTTATAGTAGTAATTTTCTTTATTATACTAACAGATCTCACGAAGGTTTTGTTGTGGTTTGTGTGATTGAAGTTTTCAAGTTTTGGGTTATCTTACGATGGATGAAGGAATAAGGAGTAAGAAGAGCCGAAGCTTAGGGATGCCCTGGCATCCCAAGCTATTATCCAAAAGAGAGCTAGCAACTAAGCTTGTCGATGCCCCGAGTGGCATCCCCTCTTTCTTCTAACGACCATCGGTATTTTACTCGAAGCTATATTTTTATTCGTCACATACTATGTGTTTTGATTGGAGCGTCTTGTATGATATGAGTCTTTTCTTGTTTTATTTTGTGTTTTATGTCTTGATTCCTTACTGGACACACCTATTTGAGAGAGCCAAAATTATTTCATGACTTGTTAGAATTTCTCTCCATGCTTCACTTAAATTTTTTATGAGCTATGGACATGCTTTAGTGCTTCACTTATATCTTTTTTTAGCATGGTGTGCTTTAGTATTTTTGAAGAAATGCTCTCTTGCTTCACTTAGATTTATTTGAGAGTTAGTAAAATTTTCAAAGATGAGAAAGAAATACTATGCTCATGATCTTCACTTATATTTGTTTGAGCTTATCAAAAGCAAGTTATGAAAATTAGTTCCAAAGTGATAGATATCCAAGAAGGATATAATAAAAAATTTAATGAAGATCATTGGACAAAATAAACTTGATTCTTAGTAATATATTTGAGATAGTAATTATGCTTTAGTAAGAATATTGGTGTTAAGGTTTGTTATTCCCTATGCAAGCACGAAAGTCAATAAGTATGCAATGAAATTATATCCTACTTGTGGTGCATTATTCGGTGTTAATTATTCTTAATGCTCGCTTATGAGATTATTTGCTTCTTGGTTGGTCGCTTCTCAATATTTTGCTAGCCTTCATTTTGCACTATGTATTATCACTACTTGTGCATCCAAAGACCTTTAAACCAGTTTTGCCACATGAGTCCACTATATCTACCTATATGTGGTATTATTTTGCCGTTCTAAGCCAATTTGTATGTGCCATCTCTAATGTTCAAAATAAACTTATCTTTTGTGTGTTTGTACCGCTCGCGGAGCGGTGAGGATATTTTCCATGCTAGATGTCTGATTCTCACGATGAGTGTTTATTCACTTTTCGTTTCACGAGAGTAAGGCAAAGGTATTAGGGATTCCAGTCCCGAAATGAAAAATGAATTTACTTTATGTTGTCAAATAATAAATTCCTTGGAAAGTGTTGGTATCGTGGGCAACCGTGGATACGGCTAGCCATGGAAAGTGAAAGTATGGTTGAAAAAGGAATAAACTTTATTTCCTGTTTGGGAACCGACTATGATATATCTAGCATGGAAAGTGTTGGGAACTCTAAGTTGTTTTCGTTGGTGGGAAGGGTACACCTCCCAAAATGTTTTTATATCTAAGTTTTTTGCTTTGAGCTCTGGCACCTCTACAAATCCCTACTTCCCTTCGCGAAGGGCCTTTCTTTTACTTTATGCAATTTTTATTTCAATTTGAGTCTACATCTTCTCTTATAAAAGCACCAACTAGGAGGCAATATGATCATACTTGAGCATTGGTTGTAGCTAATATGCAAGTGTGTTTCGTGAATGGATCAATGATTGAGCATGATGGGCTAGGGATAACTTATCTTAGCGTTGATATTTTGATAGACTTGGTGGCTTGTTGATATGTTTGAGTATTTAAGTTATCATGTCAAAACTAGACTATTTCCTTGAACAATATAAAAGTCCAAATGTCCATGCTATAAAGAAAAGAATATGATATGACATGTTAGGTAGCATTCCACATCAAAAATTATGTTTTTATCAATTACCAACTCGAGGACGAGTAGGAGTTATGCTTGGGGATGCTGATACGTCTCCAACGTTCTATAATTTTTTATTGTTCCATGTTGTTTTATTATCAATCTCGGATGTTTTATAATCATTTTATATCATCTTTTGGTACTAAACTATTGACATAGTGCCAAGTGCCATTCGCTGTTTTCTGCATGTTTTTGACATCGTAGGAAATCAATATCAAACGGAGACCAAATGCAACGAAAGTTCACGGAGAATTTTTATAGACCAGAAGACACCTAATGGGCCAAGGCTGCGCCTGGGGGGTGCTCCGAGGAGAGCACAACCCACCAGGGCGCGCCAGGAGGCCCAAGCGCATGTGACGCCCGGATAATTAAGCTACAATAAATCTTTGCTAGTGATTCCATGTCACCACTATTACTGTTGATAAACTCGCATTGATTCAAATCCCCGTTCAAATTCGAATTTAATTTAAAGTCGAAAATAAAAGTTTTCAAGCATAAAATATAAAATGTCCAAAGTGTGGCAAATAATCTTTGGTTATTTGTCATGTTGGAACCAACCTCTTTTGGATTCCCAGGTGCCCCTGGAAATTTATTTAGTGGTCCAGTGATGATGTTTGGCAATACTACGTCGGTGTTTCCCCCAAGAGGAGAGGATGATGTAGCACAGCAACGGTAGGTATTTCCCTCAGTAATGAAACCAATGTATCGAACCATTAGGAGAACCAATCAACAAAACGTAAACAACCCCTGCACACAAATAACAGCCACTCGCAACCTGACGCGTTAAAGGGGTTGTCAATCCCTTTCGGGTACGGCGACAGAAATTGGCACAAAGACGGGGGAAATTGTAATAGATCGAAATAATAGATCGCAAATAACATAAAGTGCAAAAAGATGGTTTTGGGATTTTGGGTTTAATAGATCTGAATAAAAATGCAAAGGAAAAGTAGATCGCAAGGCAAATATATGAAGAAGAAGACCCGGGGGCCATATGTTTCACTAGTGGCTTTACTCGAGAAAAATAGCAAATGGTGGGTAAAAATATTACTGTTGGGCGATTGATAGAACTTCAAATAATTATGACGATATCCAGGCAATGATCATTACATAGGCATCACGTCCAAGATTAGTAGACCGACTCCTGCCTGCATCTACTACTATTACTCCACACATCGACCGCTATCCAGCATGCATCTAGTGTACTAAGTTCATGGAAAAACGGCGTAATGCAATAAGAACGATGACATGATGTAGACAAGATCCGTTTATCTATATGGCGGTAGATATAGATCTTGTCTTTTTATCCTTAGTAGCAACGATACATACGTGTCGGTTCCCCTTCTGTCAGTGTGATCAAGCACCGTAAGATCGAACCCACTACCGGGCACCTCTTCACATTGCAAGATAAATAGATCATGTTGGCCAAACAAAACCCAAATATCGGAGAAGAAATACGAGGCTATAAGAGATCATGCATATAAGAGATCAAAGAAACTTAAATAACTTAAATAAATATAAAAAGATATGACTGATCATAAACTCAAAGTTCATCAGATCCGAACAAACACACCGCAAAGGAGTTACATCATATTCTTTGTAGACCTTCAACTCCAAGAGACCATTGTATTGACAATTCAGCGAGAGAGAGGAAGCCATCTAGCTACTAACTACGGACCTGAAGGTCTAAAAAGAACTACTCACGCATCATCGGAGAGGCACCAATGGAGGTGGTGAACCCCATCCGAGATGGTGTCTAGATTGGATATGGTGGTTCTGGACTCTGCGGCGGCTGGATGAACCTTTCGACGACTCCCCTAGGGTTTCTGGAATATTTGGGTATTTATAGAGCAAAGAGGCGGTCTGGGGGCACCCGAGGTGGGCATAACCCACCAGGTGCAACCAGGGCCCATTGCCTTTCTTCTGGCCCATAGAAAATCATCATGGAGTTTCGTGGCATTTGGACTTCGTTTGATATTGATTTCCTATGATGTAAAAAAACATGGAAAAAACAGCAACTGGCACTTGGCACTGTGCCAATAGGTTAGTACCAAAAATGATATAAAATGATTATAAAACATCCAAGATTGATAATAAAACAGCATGGAACAATAAAAAATTATAGATACATTGGAGACGTATCAGCATCCCCAAACTTAAATCCTACTCGTCCTTGAGTAGGTAAGTGATAAAAACAGAATTTTTGATGTGGAGTGTTGTTCATGAAGTCAAATCATATTCTTTTCTTTATAGCATGGACATTTGGACTTTTATGTGATTCAAAGCAATAGTCAATTTTTGACATAATAATTTAGATACTCAAGCATATCCAAAAGCAACCATGTTTTTCATAATATCAATGCTAAAATAAGTTATCCCTAGCCCATCATGCTCAAACATTGATCCATTGATGAAAAACACTCGAATATTAACTACACCCAATACTTGAGCACGATCATATTGCTTCCTAGTTGGTGCTATTATGAGAGAAGATGGAGACTCAAATTTCAAAAATAAAAAATTGCATAAAGTAAAAAAAGGCCCTTCACAGAGGGAAGTAGGGATTTGTAGAGGTGCCAGAGCTCAAAGCAAAAAATTAGAGATAAAGACATTCTGGGAGGTCTATCCATCCCACCAACGAAAACGACTTAGAGTTCCGAACACTTTCCATGCTAGATATGCCATAGGCGGTTCCCAAACAGAAAATAAAAGTTATTCCTTTTTCCACCATTTCTTTCACTTTCCATGGCTAGCCGAATCCATGGGTGCCCTCCATACCAAAACTTTCCAAGAAATTTATTATTTGACAACATAAAGTAAATATTTTTTTGCATTTCGGGACTGGGCATCCCTAAAACATTTGCCTTACTCTCGTGCAATGACAAGAAAATAAACACTCATCTTGAGAATTACACATCCAGCATGGAAAATATTAGCCACCCGTTACCATTCCGCGAGCGAAACAAACACACAAAAGAGAAGTTTATTTTGAAGATTTGAGATGGCACATGCAAATTTTCTTAGAACGGAAAAAGAGTACCGCATATAGGTAGATATAGTGGACTCGTGTGGCAAAACTGGTTTAAAGTATTTTTGATGCACAAGTAGAGGTCATACTTGGTGCAAAATGAAGGCTAGCAAAATATTGGGAAGCGACCAACCAAGAAACAAATAATCTCATAAGTAAGCATTAAGCACAATTAATACCGAATAATGCACCACAAGTAGGATATAATTTTCATTGCATGATTATTGACTTTCGTGCATGCATAGGGAACCGCAAACCTTAACACCAATATTCTTACTAGAGCACAATTACTCATCAACATAACTCACATATCACATCATCATGTCTCAAAACTATTACTAAGAATCAAGTTTATTTTGTCCAATGATCTTCATGACATTTTTTTACTTTATCCTTCTTGGATATCTATCACTTTGTCACTAATTTTCATGGGTTTCTTTTCATAAGCTCAAACAAATATAAGTGAAGATCATGAGCATAACAAATTTTCTTTCTCTCAAAATAATTTAAGTGGAGCAAGAAGAATTTCTTCAAAATTTTACTAACTCTCAAATAAATCTAAGTGAAGCAAGAGAGCATTTCTTCAAAAATAACAAAGCACACCATGCTCAAAAAGATATAAGTGAAGCACTAGAGCAAGTCCTAGCTCATAAAAGATTTAAGTGAAGCATAGAGAGCAATTCTAACAAGTAATGATATAATTTTGGCTCTCTCAAATAGGTGTGTCCAGCAAACATTGATGACTTAAAACAAAAAATAAAACAAGCAAAGACACATATCATACAAGACGCTCCAAGAAAAACACATATCATGTGACGAATAAAAATATAGTTTCAAGTAAAATACCGATAGTTGTTGGAAGAAAGCGGGGATGCCACTCGGGGGCATCCCCAAGCTTAGTTGGTTTCTCATTCTTGAATAATAGCTTGGGATTCCGGGGCATCCCAAGCTTAGTCTCTTACATCCTTCCTTCATCCATCGTAAGATAACGCAAAACTTGAAACCTTCAATCACACAAAACTCAACAAAACCTTCGTGTGATCCGTTAGTGTAAGAAAAATAAATCACTGCTATAAGTGTTGTATCAAACCAATTCATATTTTTTTTTGTATTATATCTAATGTATTCCAACTTTTCTATGGCAAAAACTCATCAAAGAAAACCATAGAGCCATCAAAATAAGCAGACAACACAAAGAAAATAGAATCTGTCAAAACAGAACAGTCTGAAGCAATCTGATTTGTTCGACTACTTTTGGAACTCCAAAAATTTTGTGTCGGGGGAAATCTGCCTCCACGAACACCTATGGGGACCGATCCCCTTTCTTGGTTCGGCGGGGGGTGGAGGTCGCGTGGAGAGCAGATCGAGGCGGTGCACACAAGGGGTTTACCCAGCTTCGGGCCGCACGGATGCGTAAAACCCTACTGCTGCTTTGTGGTTTGTATTGTGTTCTTGTTCGGGAGTGCTGAGTGCTACAGTACACCCAGGCAACTAATCAGACCGAGCGTGAGTGGACTCCCCCCCTCTCCTTACGTTGCGCATGGGGCCTCCTTTTATATGCGCAAGGGGTTACCCACAGGTGGCAACGTAGGCGGGGGCACAACTGGAAAACGCTGTGTTGGGTACAGCTGTTTGCACAGTGCTATCATACCGAACTCTGACGGCAGGGGACAAGGGCATTAAATGCCCGTCTAGGTCGCCCAAACAGTGCAGAAAAGGGACCGTCAGGGTGCGCCATCGTTTGCCACGACGGCTACCCTGTCAGCGTTGCTTCGCCACCGCATGCCCCTGGCTGCGCAGCCTCTCGCCACGTACGCCTGGAATGGCCCCAGAGCGACGCGTGGGTGGATGAGCTGGAACGCAGGCGCGGGGTGGTGACTTGCCGCGGCAAGCGCCTTGCCGCGGTCGATGCCTTGTCGCGCCCGGGAGCTTGTTGCCCACCGGTCCTTGCCGGGACGCGTGGCGCGTCGCAGCAAGTCTCTTGTCGTGCCCTGGTCGGCCTTCCCGGCAAGCTCCTCCTGCCGGGGCCTTGTGCTTCGAGCGGCCGTCCCGGCAAGCTCCTCTTGCCGGGGCCTTGCTCTCTTCGGGTGGCCTTCCCGGCAAGCTCCTCCTGCCGGGGCCTTGGCTCAAATACTTTGTTCTTGGATGGCCCAAAAAGGGACCATGGAGAGTTTTGGCGATCACCTGGCAAGCCTTGCCACGGGGTGCTACGACTGCCCGTGCACAAGTTCGGGGTACTAAGGTACCCCTACTTTAGTACACCGACAGGAGCCCCCGGGCCTGGGCCATACACGGTGCCGAGCGCTGTTGGGCCAAGCCCAAAACAGTGCACGGGCGCGCGCGGCCTAGGTCACGCTGCATCTTCTTTTGCATCCACCACGTCCTCCCCGAACGGCACGCGTCGAACGCGGCATCGTCGGGAGAGGCGTGCGTGACGTGGGCGGCGTGCGCGGGGCTGAGCCCCGCAGGCATGCGTCACGTCGCAATAAAGGGGGACGGTTCGCGCCATCTCCATAAGTGGAGGGAGGCGTGGAGGCGTGGCTCGTTTGCTGGACGGGGCCGAGGCACGGTTTTCGAGGCGTCCGCTCCCCACGATCACGGGGTGAGGGGGAGGTCGCCTCATCCGTCGCCTCGGTCCTGCACGCTAGCCACGCGACTTCCATGCACCTGGAGTCGCGGACGGTGGAGGCAGGAAACCGGGTCGTCGCAGGTCGAGGCAGCGGGCCGGTCCCAGTCGCCTGCTCTTCCTGCGCCTTGATTGGCTGAGCGGGGCGGCCGAGCCCCCACCCTGCTCCTTTATAAAGAGCAAGAGGGGGCGACGGAAACCCACACTCCTTCATCTTTGCTTCCCTTCAGCTTCTGATCCCCTCTCTCCATTCGCCATGGAGAAAGGGAACCCTGGTCCTTCATCGGTGGCGGCGAGGGTCGCCGCTAGGCAACGCGCCCCTCCTCCCCTTGCACCCGCGGTGGTAGAGCCAACCGTAAGTGGAAGGGGGAGGGGGCGAGGTCGTGGACGAGGTCGTGGATGAGGCCGAGGCGCTCGCGGACGAGGCGGACGGGGCGACGCGCCGGCCTCGCGTCCGCCAGCGGCTCCTCTTCTCACGGCAGTCCACATCGGGGACGACCCTTGCGAGTTCTTTGTCAGGCTGCGCCGGGCGCCTCGTCGTCGCCTCCGTCTCCCGGCTCCCTTCGCAAGCGTGATGGAGATGGAGCAACCCGAGACGCTAAGACTGCGCATGAGGGGTTGTGGGATCAGCGGCACGCGGGTCCACGTTGAGTCCCCAGCCCCCGGTGTGATGTATCTTGGTCGAGGGTGGAAGACGTTCGCCCGTATCCACAGCTTGATGGAGGGGTTCACCCTCCATTTTAAGTTGATGGAGGGCGATCTCCTCTCCGTCAAGGTCTTCGGGTGCTACGGGACCCGGGCCCGGTGCTGCGTGGATAGCTCCTCCGACAGCGAAGGCTCCTCCTCGAGCGAGAGTGACGAGGAGGGGAGCGACAGCGACGACGAGGGTAGCGGTCATCAGGATGACGGATCCGACTAGGCATCGGTCGCGGCTCCGCGTGGCACCGGCGACCCCATCATCCGTGTCGCCGGCTCCTTGAGCTTCCCGGGGTCGTCTCCTTGGCGGCTGGTCTAGGAAGGCTGCGGAAGAGGAAGAGGGCGGGCGGCAAGGCCGTCAACTCGGAGTACGAGGACACGTCGCCCTCGACAGCGTGCTGACGTCCTGCCACCTCGTCGAGCCCTGCTTCCGGCGCCGCCGCCACCGTCCAGCTTTCAGACGGCCCCCGGGGCGTTCTGTTGGTGTCTTCTGCCACCCGTAGCTCGTCTAGGCGCCCCTTTTGCCCTTTTTGCCTCCTTGTCCTACCTCGTGAGGAGAGAGACAAGAAAGGGATTACGGGCACCTTATCTCTTTTTGACTTGTAAGCCCTCGGGCCCTAGTTGCATTTAAAGCTTGTAATCCCATCTCCCATGTTTTTCATTCTCTCTGAACTGTACCTGAGCGGAATGTTTTTAATGAAAAGGGGGATGTTTGCCGGGCCATTTGTCTCGCGGGTAAAACCCACGCCAAGGAGCGAATCCTTTATATCGTTAAGATAGACACTTCTTTGCCCGGCAACAGGCCCTGCCGTCTTCCCGCGCCACTCGACCTTCCTCACGCCTTTGGCGGAGGTAGGGATGAGGCGGGTTCGGGTTCCTCATTCCATTCCTTTGCCGCCGCGGCTACTACCAAAACTGGCCCCAGGAACGCGCTCCGGGGCCCAGAGTTAAGGGAGCACGGTAGCTTTTTAGGAAGAAACAAGGTTTTCGCATTCCTCAGTCCATAAGAGAATGCATGACAAGGGATGAAAAACTTATCTGGAATTGCAGCCCCCGGCAACTTTGGCTTGCCGCGGGCGAATCTTTGTACTTGCAGCCCCCTGCAACACTGGCTTGCCGGGGACCAGGTGTTGGTCCGCCCTTCTTCTCTTCTTCGTCCTTAAGCGGTCTGGCCAGGATATGCGAGACCCTGCGAACCAAGGGAAACGAAGGAACATGAAAAAAGGACGCAGACCCGACCTCTAAGCTAGGGGTTAGCAGCTGTTATGCACTATCAACCCTAACCAAGGACGAGACTCGACTCAGCATGCATGCTAAAACTTGGGGCGCCAGCGCTTCATTTACTGCTGCTCAGGGTCTGTGCCTGGCTTTGTACAAAGAATTACATGCAACAGCGGCAAGACTTGTACAAAAGGGTGGTTGCCGGACGGGGTCCGACAACCGCGCCTTACGGGTAAAACTTACGAAGATGCTCAATATTCCAGGAGTTGCTCACCGGAGTGCCATCTTCGGTCTCGAGGCGGACAGCGCCGGGCCTCGTGACTCGTCTCACCCGGTAAGGGCCTTCCCACTTTGGCGTCAACTTGTTATGATTCTTGGCGGACGGAGCGCGCCGAAGAACAATGTCGCCTTCCTCGAAGCTTCTGGCTTTAACTTTGCGGCTATGGTAGCGACGCAAAGCTTGCTGGTAGCGAGAGGCTCGCACAGCAGCCTGAAGACGATCTTCCTCAAGGAGCAGCGCGTCATCTTCACGCAGCCGCTCTTGCTCAAGCTCATCATAAGCGAGCACTCGAGGTGACCCGTATACGAGTTCCGTGGGGGTAACTGCTTCTGCTCCATAGACTAGAGCAAATGGTGTCTGGCCAGTGGCTCGATTTGGCGTCGTTCTGATCGACCAAAGAGCCACCGGCAGCTCCTCGATCCAGTTTCTTCCGCACTTGTGTAGCCTGTCGAAAGTTCTGGTCTTGAGCCCGCGCAGCACTTCGGCATTGGCCCTCTCCGCTTGACCGTTGCTCCTGGGATGAGCAACAGAAGCGAAGCAGACCTTGGCGCCGAGATCTTGGACGTATTGCATGAAGGCGCGGCTCGTGAATTGCGTACCGTTGTCGGTGATGATCCTGTTGGGGATCCTGAAGCGGCAAATAATCGACCTGAAGAACTTGACTGTTGACTGTGCTGTCAGCTTCCTCACTGGTTCCACTTCCAGCCACTTTGTGAACTTGTCGATTGCGACGTACAAGTACTCAAGGCCCCCGACAGATCAGGGGAAGTGGCCGAGGATGTGGAGCCCCCAGACCGAAAATGGCCAGGATAAAGGGATCGTCTGGAGAGCTTGAGCTGGCTGGTGTACCTGCTTGGAATGGAACTGGCACGCTTCACACTTGGTTACTTGTGCAGTTGCATCCTGGAGGGTTGTCGGCCAGAAGAAACCTTGCCGGAATGCTTTGCCGGCAAGTGCTCTTGCGCCAATGTGGTGACCACATATGCCTCCATGTATCTCTGCCAACAGCTTTTGTCCGTCTTCCCGGGAAATACACCTCAATTTCACACCGTTGCGCCCTCTTCTGTACAGTGTGTTGTCGACGAACTGGTACATACTCGAGCGCCGGGCTACTCTTTCCGCTTCTTCTTCTTGTTCTTCGGGAAGTTCTCCGTTCTGGAGGAAATGGACAATCTGCTGCGCCCATGCTGGAGCCTGTGGCTCGACAACAAGGACTGAAGGCACATCTGCTGCTGCGGGAACGTCCGCTTCTACGGCGAGGATCTGGGGCTCAGCCGGAGCTTGATGTTCCCCGGCAAGCTTGCCGGAGCAAAACTTGTCGGGAGCGCCTGCTTCTACGGAACAAACCCTAGGGTTTGCCGGAGCAGACTGCTCCTCAGCACTCTTGGCGTCGATCTTGGGGACCTTCTTGGCGGCGGCTCCGGGGAGCTCTGCCGGAAGATAGTCACCGGAGACCAACTTCCTCTTCTTGTTCCATCCGGTTGATGGTGTTACGGATGGCTAAGTCAGCTTGAGCACAAAGGTTCCTGGCTCCACAGGTAACTTAAGTGCTGTGCACTTTGACAGGCCATCAGCAATGTCGTTCTCAGCTCTTGGAATGTGTTCCATTTGCAGGCCGTCAAAGTGCTCTTCTAGCTTCCTCACTTCATCAACGTACGCTTCCATCAACGGACTCTGATAATCCTTGTTCACTTGGCGGACGACAAGCTGCGAGTCACCCCTGACAATGAGCTTCTTGACCCAAGTTCTGCCGCGATCCTGAGACCGGCAAGCAAACCTTCATACTCTGCAGTATTGTTGGTTGCTTGCTCCTTGGGGAAGTGCATCTGGACTATGTACTTGAGATGCTCTCCGGTGGGCGCGATAAGCAACGCGCCAGCACCGGCGCCTTGCAGCGAGAAGGCACCATCAAAATACACCAGCCACTCTTTGCTTGCTTCTTTGACGGGGATGCTCATCTCTGGGATCTCTTCGTCTGGTGTCAGTGTCCACTCTGCTATGAACTCCGCCAATGCTCTGCTTTGGATAGTTGAAGTGCTCTCAAATTTGAGACCGAAGCTTGACAGTTCTAGTGCCCACTGGACAATCCTGCCTGTTGCTTCTGGATTCTGCAGTATCCTCTTCAGCGGAGAGCGGGTGACAACTGTAATCTCATGTGCTTGGAAGTAATGGCGCAGCTTTCTCGAGGCCATGAGAAGGCCGAAAAGCAATTTCTGCACACCAGAGTACCTTGACCTAGCCCCCTGCAGAAGGGAGCTGACAAAGTAAACTGGGCGCTGCACCATTCTCTTCTTCTGCACCTCCACTCGCTCCTGCGCAGATTCATCCTTGTCGGGGCCAGAGCTTGTCGGGGAAGCCTCTTGCTTGTCGCTGGACGCGCTTGCCGCGGTTGCTAGCTCATCATCTGCCTCCCTCTCCGCTACTAACGCAGCACTAACCACTTGATTGGTTGCCGCAAGGTACAACAGCAACTTCTCTTGTGGTTTAGGCGCGACAAGTATTGGAGCGGAGGACAGGTATTTCTTCAAGTCTTGCAGCGCAACCTCCGCTTCCGGAGTCCATTTCACTTGACCCGCCTTTTTCAAAACTTTGAAAAATGGCAGGGCGCGTTTTGCAGACTTGGAAATAAACCTGCTGAGAGCCGCGACGCAGCCGGCAAGCCTTCGTACATCCTTGACGCGTGTTGGTGCTTCAATCTGCTCGATGGCCTTGATTTTGTCTGGATTGGCTTCGATTCCTCGCTGAGACACGAAGAACCCGAGAAGCTTGCCGGAAGGGACTCCAAACACGCACTTCTCGGGGTTGAGCTTGAGGCTGATCCTGCGCAGGTTCGTAAAGGTCTCTTCTAAATCTTGAATCAGGGTTGCCCTGTTCCTGCTTTTGACCACTATGTCATCCATGTAGGCTTCCACATTTCTGTGGATTTGCGGCTCAAAAGCGGTATGGACAACCCTCGCAAATGTTGAACCAGCATTCTTCAAACCGAAAGGCATCCGTACGAAACAGTACATGCCACATGGAGTGATGAATGCGGTCTTTTCCTCATCTTCTTCAGCCATGAAGATCTGATGGTATCCTGAGTATGCGTCAAGAAATGAAAGCAGGTCACATCCGGCCGTGGAGTCAACAATCTGGTCAATGCACGGCAAGGGAAAAGGATCTTTGGGACAAGCTTTGTTAACATCAGTAAAGTCGATGCAAAGCCTCCATTTCCCATTTGCTTTGCGCACGACAACAGGATTGGCCAACCATGTCGGATGGAGCACACCTCTGACAAGGCCTGCCGCTTCCAACTTCTTGATCTCTTCTGCGATGAACTCTTGGCGCTCCACCGCTTGCTTCCTGACTCTCTGCTTGACGGGCCGCGCATGAGGATAGATGGCGAGGTGGTGCTCAATCACTTTCCTGGGAACGCCGGGGATGTCAGATGGTTGCCAGGCAAACACATCGACATTCGCCCGCAGGAAAGCAACGAGCGCGCTTTCCTATTTGGGGTCGAGAGTGGCACTGATGGTGAAGGTACCACCAGTGCCGTCCTCCTTGGCGGACACGTTCTTGGTCGTTGGCGAGGCTGCCATTGACTTCTTACTCTTCCTGGTGGAGCTCGATGGCGCGTCCTCGACGGTAGCGCGGCACTCCGAAGAGGTGCGCTTGCCGGAGTGGGCACCAGAGCACTTGCCGGGCTTGGTCTTCCTCTTCCCTCCGGGAGCTTCAGCGGCAAGTGGCTTGTGATCTGTTGCGGCTACTGCTTCCCGGTAGATCTTGTCGGCACAGATAAGGGCATCCTTCTTGTCGCCGGGGACAGAGATGACGCTTATCGGGCCTGACATATTAAGCATGTTGTATGCGTAGTGAGAGGCCGCCATGAACTTGGCGGGCGCCGGACGGCCGAGAATTCCATTGTAGGGCAATGGAAAATCGGCAACGTCAAAAGTGATCCTCTCTGCCCTGAAGTTCAGCTCGCTGCCAAATGTCACTGGCAGCGTTATCTTCCCCTTCGGCTTGCTCCTTCCCGGGTTGATTCCTTGGAACGTGCCGGTCTCTTCGAGCTCGCTGTCGGGGACTTGGAGTTTCTGGAGCACAGCGGAGGAGATCAGGTTCAAGCCGGCCCCGCCGTCGACTAGCATCTTAGTGACCTTGAGGTTGCGGACTGTTGGCGAGACCAACATCGGCAAGCACCCGATCACAGTTGTGCGGTCAGGGTGGTCCTCAATATCGAAGATGATAGGCGTGCTGGACCATTTCAGAGGCTTGCGCGACTCGACGGGTGGTTCCGCTGCATTGACTTCCCGCGCCCACTGCTTGAGCTGGCGGTGAGAAGTATGCAGAGAAGCACCGCCGTCTACGCACAAGACCTCTGTGGCTTTCTGAAACTCCTGCTCACTGGTCTCGACATCATCCATGTCTTCGTCTTCGTCGTCGTCTTCGTTCTTGTCGCGGCCGCGGGGAGGTCTGTCTACTTGCCGCTGCTTGTCCATGTCGCGACGTCCTCCCTGGCCGGGGCGCTTCGTGCCTGATCCTACGCCACCTCCCCGGGCTCTCTCCTTGTCGCGTCGCTCGTACTCGGCCTTTTGCAGCTCGACGAGCCGCTCGACCTGCTTGCAGCTCTGGAGGTCATGGCCCTTGGTGCGGTGGATCTTGCAGTACTGTTTGTTGGTGCCGTCCCGCTTGTCGGCGACCGCCACAGCCTGGCAATTGGCGCATCCGGCAACCTCCTTGCCGGAGCTACCAGCCTGGGCCTTCTTGGCGGCGCCTTCATCGCCGGACTGCTCAACAACCAGTACTTCTTGGCTCTTCTTCTTCCTGTTGCTCCGCCGCTGGTTCTTCCTTGCCGGGGCGGTATCCTCACTGTCAGACTCTCCTGCTCCAGTGTTCTCTCCGGGGAGTTTCCTCCCTTCCTCAGCACGCGCACACTTGTCGGCCAGGGCATATAGCTCGTTGACGTCTTTGATCTTGCATATCGCCATCTCCTCCCGCATCCTGCGGTTACGCACGTTCTGATGGAACGCGCTGATGACCGCGGCAGGGTGGACGTCTGGGATGTTGTAGTGTACGCGGCTGAATCTCTGGATGAACTTGCGCAAGGGTTCCCCTTCCTTCTGGACGAGCAGATGGAGGTCGCTCGCTTGGCCATGGAGTTTGTGGCCGCCTGTAAAGGTGCAAACAAACTGATGGCACAAGTCTGTCCAGGAGGTTATGGAGTTATCCGGCAAGTGCATGAGCCAGGATCTGACGTTGGATTTGAGTACCAGCGGGAAGTAGTTGGCAAGGATCTTGTCGTCTCGCCCTCCAGTAGCCTGCACCGCAATGGTGTAGATGCTGAGGAACTCCGACGGATGCGACTTGCCGTCGTACTTCTCTGGTACATCTGGCTTGAAATTCTTCGTGCTGGGCCACTAGGCTTGCCGCAGCTCACGGGTGAACGTAGGGCAGCCTACCGCATACGGCAGGTCGCCTGGTCCCCCCGGCGCATGCATGTCGACAGAGGGCCCAGCGCGCTGGTCTGACTGACGCCACGCTTATCTCCGACGCTCGATGCGAGTACGAGCGTCCTCTTGCTCTCGTTCGTGAAGAACTTGGCGTTGATCGCGACGAGTTCGCGGATTCGACGACGCGGTGGAGTCGTTGTCGTGATGGCTCCGGCAAGTCGGCGATCTTGGCCTTTGGGGCGGGGAATGCACGGTGGTCGCACCCCCACCGGTCTTGGCGCCATTGGTTCTCGCCTGGCCGACCTGCCGCGGCTGCGACGCACTATGCTGCCACGGGGTGTCGCCGTTAGCGAAGCCGATGAGACTCTGTATCGTGGCCCTCCAGCCGTCGAGCTTGTCCGCCGTTGGAGGGTAGTCTAGGAGCAGTTGAGCTCGCGCTAGAGCTTCTGCTGGAGTGGCGGGCAGCGGTGGCGAGCGGCGCGTGGAGCGGGATGTGCTCGAACTTCTAACTACGTTAGAAGGAGTAGCACCCGGACCAGGCAGTCGCGCCACGCTCGCGCCAGCACGTTGGTGTGCATGCTGGCCATGAGCACCCTGGGATCCGCCAGCTCGATCTAGGTCCAGCGAGCGTATGGTACCATGAGTGCCAAGACGCTGATGGTCCCGTGCCTCCTGAGAGGGGCGCGGTGCATGTTCGGACGCCGTGGCACCATGAGCTGGCTCGGCGACGCCCGTTCCGCCGCCGGTGCCGTCCCCACCACCCGTTTGCTCCAGGGGCGGTGGGTTCGACGCGGACGGACCAGCCACCTCCGGAGCTTTCTTCTTCGGTGGCATGTCGATGAAGATGATGGAGATCTAGCCTGTGCAGACGCCATTTCAGGTTCACACAACCTAGACGCCCCCTACCTGGTGCGCCAAAGATGTCGGGGGAAATCTGCCTCCACGAACACCTATGGGGACTGAGCCCCTTTCTTGGTTCGGCGGGGGGCGGAGGTCGCGCGAAGAGCAGATCGAGGCGGTGCACACAAGGGGTTTACCCAGCTTCGGGCCGCACGGATGCGTAAAACCCTACTGCTGCTTTGTGGTTTGTATTGTGTTCTTGTTCGGGAGCGCTGAGTGCTACAGTACACCCAGGCAACTAATCAGACCGAGCGTGAGTGGCCTCCCCCCTCTCCTTACATTGCGCATGGGGCCTCCTTTTATATGCGCAAGGGGTTACCCACAGGTGGCAACGTAGGCGGGGGCAAAACTGGAAAACGCTGTGTTGGGTACAACTGTTTGCACAGTGCTATCATACCTAACTCTGACAGCAGGGGACAAGGGCATTAAATGCCCGTCTAGGTCGCCCAAACAGTGCAGAAAAGGGACCGTCAGGGTGCGCCACCATTTGCCACGACGGCTACCCTGTCAGCGTTGCTTCGCCACCGCATGCCCCTGGCTGCGCAGCCTCTCGCCACGTACGCCTGGAATGGCCCCAGAGCGACGCGTGGGTGGATGAGCTGGAACACAGGCGCGGGGTGGTGACTTGCCGCGGCAAGCGCCTTGCCGCGGTCGATGCCTTGTCGCGCCCGGGAGCTTGTTGCCCACCGGTCCTTGCCGGGACGCGTGGCGTGTCGCAGCAAGTCTCTTGTCGTGCCCTGGTCGGCCTTCCCGGCAAGCTCCTCTTGCCGGGGCCTTGTGCTTCGAGCGGCCGTCCCGGCAAGCTCCTCTTGCCGGGGCCTTTCTCTCTTCGGGTGGCCTTCCCGACAAGCTCCTCCTGCCGGGGCCTTGGCTCAAATACTTTGTTCTTGGATGGCCCAAAAAGGGACCATGGAGTGTTTTGGCGATCACCTGGCAAGCCTTGCCGCGGGGTGCTACGACTGCCCGTGCACAAGTTCGGGGTACTAAGGTACCCCTACTTTAGTACACCGACATTCTGTAAAACTAGGAAAACCTGGATAATTTGTATATTGATCTTCTGGAAAAAGAATTGGCATTTTATCACGTTTTGGTGAATTTTAACAATTATTTTTGTGATCACGAAGTTTCTGTCTTTTTCAGCAAGATCAAACAACTATCACCCAAGAAGACCCTATTGGTTCTACTTGGCACAAACACTAATTAAAACATAAAAAACACAATCATAACAGTATCATAATTGTGCTAACACTCAAGAACAGAAAGCAAAAAGAAAAAAGAATTATTCATTGGGTTACCTCCCAACAAGCGCTATAGTTTTACGCCCTTAGCTAGGCATAAGATTTTATTGATGCTCACATGAAAAATAACAATGTAACACAAGGAGAGCATCATAAAACTTGTGACAAACACATTTAAGTCGAATATACTTCCTATGCATAGGCATTTTATAAGCAACCAAATTATCAAGACAAGAAATATCTAGCATACGCATGGAAGAAAAAAATAGCAATCTCAACATAACGAGAGGTTGTCGGCGTTCTGGGAACGGGGGTCCCTAGACTTGCCTGCCTGCGGCCTGCGGCGTGGCTCAAAGGGGGGCCCAGCACGGGCCATCTTCATCAACATAGACCCAAGACCCTCGCGAGGAGCCAAGCCTCGCGGGGCGGACGACACGGAGCTTCCTCAGGCGCAGCCTCATCAGGCTGGCTCGCGAGGAGGCGGAGGGATCAAGGCGGGGTACCTCACGAGGTGCCCGTGACGCAAGCCATGAAGACCAAGGGCGCCAGGCGGGCGCCAGCCCGTGAAGTGTCCTCCCTTTCCTCTTTGGTGCAAAGGGATCAAGCGCAGGCGGGAGGATCAAGCAAAGGCACCCATTTCGGTGCAACGAGACCAAGACCAGCTCCGCGACAAGGAGTAAGTCACTGTGGAGCCCAAGCCAGCGTCATCACCAGAGCCTTTGGCAGGCGAGGACCAACTTTAGTCAGGATAAGTGTACCAGATGTTCCCATTCAAACTGGCCAATTGTTGGCGCCCTTCCCGCTCAATATTTGGGAAGAGGCCCAGGGCCTTTGCCTATAAATAGGACTGGCCACCCCCAGGGGGAGGGGATCGGAACATCTAGCAACCCGACAATCAGTTAGATAGGCAGCAGAGAGAGAGAAGGGCGATTGAACTCCTCCTAGCAGTTCATCCCCCCCAGCCAAGAACAGACCCTCGTGAGGCTGTTCTTCCTTGTAGTGTTCATCCACATCAGCCCAAGAGGCAATCCACCACACCACACTGGAGTAGGGTATTACACCGCATCGGTGGCCCGAACCAGTATAAACTCTGTGTCTCTTGTGTTGTTCTTTTGGTAGCTTAGATCTTTGCGAGGCGGATGAGTATGGGTAGGTAGGAAGCGTAATCTCCGCGCGCACCCCAGAGTTCGAACCTTAAGGGTCTACCGGAACCCGAAATCCGACATTTGGCGCGCCAGGTTGGGGTGCGCCGGAATTCATCTTCCGCCGCTCCGTTCTCCTCCGACCATCACATCCATGTCTGACGCTCGTCGGGCCCGCGCCGAGCGCCGAGCCACTCGCGCTTCCCGCGTCGCCCAGACGGCCCCTGTCGGCGAGCGTCCTCGCTGTTCCCCGTCGCCTGCCATCAACGCCGCCACTGGCCTGGCGGGGAACGAGCAGCAAGCGTCGTCTCAGCATCTTCCGTGCGGCGAGACAGCCGCACCGCTACTCCCTCGCTCACCCTAGCTGGCTCTTCGTCCCGCGCGCTCCGCGTGCCCTTGGAGGCTCGAGCTGTGCTCATCGCGGCAAACGAGCTCCTGCGCTACCGTCCCGTCGATGACGTCTACGAAGAGTGGCTCGACCGTGTCGCCGAGCTTGTCCGCGCCGCGGGGGGCTCTCCTGCACCGTCCGTTCCGCTGCACCGCACCCTGCCCCGCGCGGGCGACGAAGCACCGGGGGCGCCCCAGCCGCCTCCTCACCAAGAAGACGCCCCGGCCGCGAGGCGCGTGGCCCCTGGCTGGAACCCGCTCCGCCAGGCACCAGCGCGGCAAGAGCAGAGCTGCCAAGAAGTCCCTCGCAAGCAAGAAGCTGCCTGGGCGCTCCATGCTCCGACATGTCGCGGCCACGATCCTGCTCCCGCGCGTCAAGACCCCGCGCTGCTCCCAGCTACAGTGCGCGGGGACCTGCAAGACCAAGCTCTCCGTCACCCAAGGTCTCCCATGACCACGGCGGGCTGCCGCGCCTTAACCGCTGAATTGCGCAGCGTCGCGTGGCCCGGCAGGTTCAAGCCAGACTTGCCTCCTCGCTACGACGGCACAGGCGACCCTGCGGAGTTCCTCCAGCTCTATGAGCTGGGCATCGAAGCTGCCAACGGAGATGAGAAGGTCATGGCGAACTGGTTTCCCATGGCGCTCAAGGACGGAGCCCGCACCTGGCTCTTGAACCTGGCCCCAGGCACGATCTCCTCCTGGGACAAGATGCGCACCCGCTTCATCGCCAACTTCCAAGGTACCCGCGACCAGCCACCCGCCGTGAGCGACATGCGCCGCATCAAGCAGCAGCTTGGAGAGACCCTACAAAAGTACATCCAGCGCTTCAACAAAGCACGCCTCAAGATCCCCAGGGTGTCCGAGGAGGCCATCATCTCAGCCTTCTCCGACGGCGTGCGCGACGTCAAGATGAAGGAGGAGCTGGCGATGCATGAAGACCTGTGCACTTCCTTGGAGCTGTTCAACTTGGCGACCAAGTGCGCCAGGGCTGAGGAAGGACGTCTCTCCCTCCTCGAGCTGCCTGCCGCAGACCCAGAAGAAAAGAAGTCCAAGGCTAAGGACATGAAGCGCAAGGGGGCTGCCGTGCTCGCGGCAGAACCGGACACCAAGAGGGGCAGAGATCAGCCCGAGTCTTCCAAGGGCAATCCGTACTGTGTGTACCACGACCTCCACACCCACAACACCGACGAATGCCAAGAGCTCCTAGTCGTGTGAGAAGGAAGGATCGGCCGTTGCCCCGACCGTGTCGACCGGGGCTACGGCCGAGGAGGAGGAAGAAACGCAGGACGCTAGGAAGACCACGGCCCACGCCAAGGGTGGAGCGATCGACCTCGCGAGGACCGCTGCCAAGACCCGCTTCGCGAGGGAGACTGGAGGGATCAGCCTCGCGAGGATCGCCCGCAAGGTAACGCAGGCCTCCCTCCGTTGCCGCCTCATCCAATAAGAAACGAAGACCGCCACCAGGACGAGGGGGCTGGGGCCTTCCAGGAGCCACGCGCGATCGCCTGCATCCTGGGCGGAGCTCAAGCCCCAGCCTCTCAGCGCATCTTCAAGCAGTTCGCCTGCGAAGTGAATGCAGTCCTCCCCAAGCTCGAAGCCACACGTCCTCTCAGGTGGTCGTCGTGCGCCATCACGTTCAGCTCAGCGGATCAACTCAAGTGTGCAGCTACAGACGGAGTTCTCCCGATGCTTTGTTTCCCAATCATCAGCAACGTGGTGGTCACCAAGACCCTCATCGATGGCGGGGCAGGGCTCAACGTCCTGTCCGTGGAAACATTCAACAATCTCCAAGTGCCTTACAATCAGCTTCAGCCAACCAAGCCTTTCTCCGGAGTCACTGACGGCTCCATGGTCCCGATCGGGCAGGTCCGCCTCCCTGTCACCTTCGGAGCACGCAACAACTACCGCACCGAGCTCATCGACTTCGACGTCGCTCACATTCGCCTGCTGTACAACGCCATCCTTGGGTACCCAGCGCTAGCCAAGTTCATGGCCGTGACTCACCATGGCTACAACGTCCTCAAGATGCCAGGGAGCGGCGGAGTCATCACGGTGCCCTGTGAGGAGAAAGACGCGGTGTGTTCCCTGGAACGAGCTTTTCAGGCCGCATCATTGGAAGACCCCGATCGTGGAAGCAGGGGGCTCTCCTAGATCACCCCAAGAAGAAGAAGACGTCGTCTGGACCGATCCCTCAGGAGGCAGGTCCCTCAGGGCCCGTGCCTGCCCAGGGGGAACCTCCTTCCATCGCATAGGAAAGCGCGCCCCGCGCCCTCCTTAGGCAGGGCTCGGGGGCTCTCCCCTGGAGGGCCACCGACCTGGCTAAGGTCACGAGGGAGGCGCTTGGGCACCACGTGGAGGCGTGTTTCAAAGCACGTTTCCCTCAAGAAGGAGTAAAGCAAGGAGAGCCAGACCCTCAGGAGTTCGTCAGCGAGGTCATTCAAGAGCTACAGGAGTCAAGAGTCATGAGAGGCGACCGCCGCCTACCAGCTGTGGCTCCCCATCCAGGCGAGGATGGTGGGCTGCGCGTCTGCGTCGACGTACCAGGGCTCAATCGAGTCGCCATTCTGGAGCGCCTCTGGCCCTCGCGAGTGGGGCACTGCAAAGGTCTACCCCATAGCTACGTTTGCATGCCTTACGGCTTGCCGAGCGTGGCTGCCACGTACCAGCGCCTCATGAGGGGCATAATGGAAACTCAATAGGCCAGGCGTTCCGCAGCCCTGGCGGAGATGGAGATGGTCCGCGAGGAGCCACCAGTGCCTCCGGAGCCTCCCGAGGCCCCAAGGCCTGGGGGCTCGTGAGGGGCGGCTCCTGCAGCCCACCGAGTCTGCTGCACCAACACTCGTTCGTCCTCAACATCATCAGGTGACATCTTTTAAGTTTCATTTCCAGCTGGGAGCGCCCCCCAGGGCTGCATTATTCCCAGGCCGCGTGGGTCCGTCCCTGCGGCATGTATCCCTTTTATTTTCATGTTGTTAGCTTACTCTGTTTAGGGCGCCCCTCGGGCTGCATCATCCCCAGATCGCTCGGGCCTAGCCCAGTGACGCCTGCCTTCCCAGCATCTATTTGAATAAATCCACTCCTTCACGGCTAATGTGTTTGACCTAGTTGCCCATTCAACTGACGCCAACTTACGGAGCTGCTCCCGAAATGGCACGGCGCTTGCGCGTGGGTCCGTCCCCGCAACGCCGACAAACCTAAGTGGCTGAGCTCTGGCCGTGGCAGCCTCGCACTGCGCCACCTCGTCAAGCCTTCAGTTCCTCACCACCACTCGGAAGCAACCAACGGCTGACTGTCAATTGCCACGGCAACCCCTCGCTCTTTCTAGGATGATCCGCAGGATCCCCAGAAGGAGCTGCGTCAGGCGAGGCCCTTGCAGAGCCTCCTTCACGCTCGACCGCGTGAACCGCTTGCACGTTAAAGTGGGGGTGCCTGAGCATCGCGACTCAGGGCTCCTACTGGCTCTCCAGCCCTCACCCTCTGGCCTTGACCACGGCATCGCGACCTGGCATACCAGCGACGGCTGAGACTCGCTCGAGGGCCGGGACCCGAGGACGTAGAGCAAAAAGGGGAGCAAGGGCGAGAGAGGAGGGACCCGCGAGGACCTCACGCCAGCCGATGCGCGGACCCGGTGACACACCAGGGAGCAGTCCTTGATTCTCAAGATAAGTCACTACCCGAAAGTACCAGCTACCGTGGCATTTTCCCCGCACCTAATGCGATCCTGTGTTAGCGACGTCGCTCTCCTTTCTCGCTGAATGATGGCTGCTTGAGCGCCAAGGGGGACCTCCTAAGCAACGTGACTCAGGGGCTCTTACCGGACCTCGGGTCGTTCACCTCCTAGCCTTGACCACGGCATCGCGACCTGGCATACCAGCGACGGCTGAAGCCGACTTGGGACTGGGACCTGTCGGCGCAGAGCACCAAGCCCTCGTGAGGTTCGAAAGGAAGGACTGAGCTAAGACAGAATGAGCAACTCGCACAATTCTACGACAAGGGTTGTATTAATAAACAGGGTTACAGGCACCTTACAAGCCCCCGCGGGGCGCGACTTTGATTCCTCGCAGGGAACAGATCCTAGAGGGATGCTAACTACACGAGCCCCTGCAAAAGATGCCATCATCAACAGTGGGCCACCAAGCATCGGCGCCAACCCCATCCAGATCAGAGTCGACGACGGCCTAACGAGCCTGCCCTGCTCCGGGAGCGGCGCCGGCTCGGGGGCTCGTAGCTATCATCGCTCGTCTGTGGAGTCGCGAAGAGCTTGCCGGAGTCGCTGGATCCTCCTACGCCTCCACCGCCTGAGGAGCCACCAAGGGAGCGGTCGGCGGGCCCAGCTCTCGCCGTAGCACGGTCCCGATCACCTCTCCCGGGGCAGCACTCCAGCCGGCGCCCGTTCGCATCGAAGACCTTGAAGAACACCACCGAGGCACCATCGTACTCCAGGTGGATCATGAAGACGCCTCTTGTCCTGCAAACCCGTGCGATCTCGCTCAAGCCTCGAGTCATGAAGACCTCGCCCGGGGCAACGACTGCGACCTCCGCCTCGGTCGCAAGGGTGCTGCAGCCGGCGTGCTGCAGCCACAACTTCAAGAGTTCTCCCTGCAGGATGAACGAGGCAAAGAAGGGAGGAAGATGAATCCAAGACCGAGGTGGAATGGCGGCGTGAAGCACGAACTCTCGGGAGGAGCCCTCGGAGTGGACCCCAGGGGGGATGACCCACACCTTCGTGACCCGTCGGCGCCGACGACGGCGCCGCCCGTGGCCATCGGCATCCGCCCCGTCAGGGCCCTTGACGTGGGCATACAAGGGGAGCGGGAACCTCGGCGGTACCCGCTCGCCTCAAGGCCTCGCCACCACCTGAAGAGTCCCCTCGTCCCGACGGCGGAGGGCGAGCCGTTTCTTCGGCGGGAGCGGGTCGGGTTCCTCTCGGGGAGCCTTTCCCTTCTCTGCCGCCGAGAACCGGCAGATCAGAGCCATCGCAGCAGGACGGAGCAAGGGCCGGGAAGAAGTAGAAGCAAGGAGAGATGGACTGGAAGGGCGCACGCCGTTCCGTACTTATAGCCGGCGAAGGCCAACCGTCGGCCTCCACGATCTTAGGTAATCATGACCCGTTTTGCATGCAGGGACTTGTCCAATCCGTGCAGATGCCGAGGCGTCGTGGGGGCGGAGACGCAAACGTCCAATCAACCGCCACGTGGCGCCCAAGGCCGCAGGATGTTAGGCCCCGCGGCGCTTCGCCCTTGCCCTTTTGCCTCTCAGCACGGCCAAGTCCGGGTGCGCCTTGGGCCCGGGGGCTACTGTCGGCGTTCTGGGAATGGGGGTCCCCAGACTTGACTGCCTGTGGCCTGCGGCGTGGCTCAAAGGGGGGCCCAGCACGGCCCATCTTCATCAACATAGACCCAAGACCCTCGCGAGGGGCCAAGCCTCGCGGGGCGGACGACACGAAGCTTCTGTCGGCGTTCTGGGAACGGGGGTCCCCAGACTTGCCTGCCTGCGGCCTACGGCGTGGCTCGAATGGAGGCCCAGCATGGCCCATCGGCATCAACACAAGTCTCAAGACCCTCGCGAGGGGCCAAGCCTTGCGAGGCGGACGACACGGCGCTCCCTCAAGCACGGCCTCCTTAGGCTGGCTCGCGAGGAGGCGGAGAGATCAAGGCGGGTACCTCACAAGGTGCCCATGACGCAAGCCATGACGACCAAGGGTTCCAGGCGGGCGCCAGCCCACGCAGCGTCTCCTTTTCCTCTTTGGTGCAAGGGGGGCAAGCGCAGGCGAGAGGATCAAGCAAAGGCACCCATTTCGGTGCAACGAGACCAAGACCAGTCCAACGGTGGGAAGGAGGTCACCATGGTTCCCAGGACGACGTCACCACAGGGCCTTTGGCAGGCGAAGACCAACTTTAGTCAGGATAAGTGTACCAGATGTTCCCCTTCAAATTGGCCAATTGTTGGCGCCCTTCCCGCTTAATATTTGGGAAGAGGCCCAGGGCCTTTGCCTATAAATAGGACTAGCCACCCACAGGGTAGAGGGATCGAATCCAGCATCTAGAGAGAGAGAAGGGCGATCGAACTCCCCCTAGCAGTTCATCCCCTAGCCAAGAACATGCCCTCGTGAGGTCGTTCCCCCTTGTACTGTTCTTCCTCATCAGCCCAAGAGGCAATCCACCCACCACAAACTAGAGTAGGGTATTACACCACAATGGTGGCCCGAACTAGTATAAACCTTGTGTCTCTTGTGTTGTTCTTGCAGTAGTTAGATCTTTGCGAGACGGAGAGGTAGAGGGCACGATCTCCGCGCGCACCCCAGAGTTTGAACTTTAAGGGTCTGCCGGAACCCGTGATCCAACATTTGGTGCGCCAGGTAGGGGTGCGCCGGAATCTGCCTTCCCATCGCTCCGTCTCCCGTTGTGTCGTCGTCACCATGTCCGGCGACCAGGCGGGCAACCAAGGCCCATGGGCGGCATGGCCCATCTGCGCGGAGCCTCCCGCTCCGGGCGACCCCGTGCCGCAGGCAGCTCGCGGTCCGCAGGGCGCTGCGGGCCACGGGCGACGCGGGCAAGCTTCTGCGACCCTCACACCGCGACAGGCGCACTCGGCAGCGAGGGCATCCAATGACGCCGCAACTACGACACCGTACACCCGTCGGGAACATGCGAACTCGAGGGCCGCGCTCACAGTAGCACGGGAGCTGCTGCAGTGCAGGCTATTGGAGGGCGGCCGCGACGTGCTGCTGGAGCGGGTCGCCGAGCTCCTGGGCTTCGCCGCTTCTGGGGCTCACCCCTTCTGCGTCCAGCTTCCGCCTCAAGCTCAGGGCGGCGCACGAGGGGGCCCCGCGCACCCGCGCGGGCCTCAAGACTACCCCAGCACCGGCGAATCCGCCGGCACCAGACTGGCGGTGGCGCTACCCCCACCCCCGGCGTGCGAAGGAGAGGGGCTCAGTGTGGCCCACGGCGCCAGCGGCCAACCATGCTACCACCCCACGGTGGGCACGGCGAGCAACACCGCGTGGCGCATGGAGCACTGCAGCACATCATTCGGGGTGGCGGCGCCAGAGGAATACGTGCCCCACATGATGGACCAAGGGCACGCTCACGAGGGCGAACAGGGCTCACTCTTCAGCCCCAGCTGGGGGGACGAGACGCCAGAGGCCGAGCCCTTCCAGGAACCCCAGGACGGCCCCGTCGGTCACACTTGAGGCAACGACTATCGGGTACCATTAATTCCTCAAGAGCAGGCATACGATAATCATGGGTCACAGGAGATGCAGGTCGCCGCAACAAGCAGCTGCCCCGCACCTGCGGTCTCCTACCCCTCGGGAGGAGGACGCAGGGGGCTGCAGGAAAGGGGCAGAGATCCTACATCACCACCGCGGCGTTCTTAGAAGATAGGCCCTCCGCTGGGGAGGCGCCCGAGGGCCTGCCCCTGGTGGAGGACCCGTGGTCGTCGGGGGAACCGCTGGCGACTGCTCTACCCCATCGGCGGCGTCCTGGTTTCCGCTCGTTGTTGGTGGCACTAGAGTGTGGCGCAAGGCGAGGCCCTCGTCTGGAGATATGAAGCAAGGCCGGTTCCTGTGAAGAAGGCCCAGTGCCTGTAAAGCTCGCCGCCCCGTGACACTCTCACGTAATAATGAGTGGGGTTGTACACGCCCCGGAGTCTCAGGGGTGCCGGCCTCAGGCCCTTGGGCTCCCTCCCACGCCCAGTGGACAGCACTTAGCTCCGCGCTGGTGAGAAGACGTCGAAGACTAGATTAGGTGCCGGACGCGGCCTTTTTGTTTGCTTTCATTGCCTTCTTCCTTTGGTTGTAACCTTTTTCCCCCGCTGGATTTAAGTTGAATTCGAATTCGAGCTTTGCGTGCGTTTGGGGAAGGGGTGCTTGGTCTTGTTTGAATCGTTTCCCGTGTTCTGGTCACCATCTCACCACAGCTGCCTCCCCTCGCGAGCCCCTCGTGAGCCGGGCCAGGCCTAGCTCGAGCACAGCCCAGACTGCCGCTGTCGCTCCCTCGCGAGGTGACTTTTGGTGCTTGCGAAGATCGTCTCTTTTTGGAGAAGGCCCGGAGCCTGTGAAGAAGGCGAATGCCTGTGAAGCCGTCCCGCTTGGGAGAAGGCCCGGAGCCTGTGAAGAAGGCGAATGCCTGTGAAGCCGTCCCGCTTGGGAGAAGGCCCGGAGCCTGTGAAGAAGGCGAATGCCTGTGAAGCCGTCCCGCTTGGGAGAAGGCCTGGAGCCTGTGAAGAAGGCGAATGCCTGTGAAGCCATCCCGCTTGGGAGAAGGCCCGGAGCCTGTGAAGAAGGCGAATGCCTGTGAAGCCGTCCCGCTTGGGAGAAGGCCCGGAGCCTGTGAAGAAGGCGAATGCCTGTGAAGCCGTCCCGCTTGGCAGAAGGCCCAGAGCCTGTGAAGAAGGCGAATGCCTGTGAAGCCGCCCCGCTCAGGGGAAGGCCCGGAGCCTGTGAAGAAGGCGAACGCGTGTGAAGATCGTCTCTTCTTGGAGAAGGCCCTGAGCCTGTGAGGAAGGCGAACGCCTGTGAAGATCATCTCTTTTTGGAGAAGGCCCTGAGCATGTGAAGAAGGCGAACGCCTCTGAAGATCGTCTCTTTTTGGAGAAGGCCCTGAGACTGTGAAGAAGGCGAACGCCTGTGAAGCCGTCCCGCTCGGGAGAGCGCCCTGAGCCTGTGAAGAAGGCCCACGCCTGTGGGGTTTCCAGTCAACAACAACCCCACATCCTGAGGGTTCAACTAAGCAGCACCCGAGACGTGACGCCCTTCAGCAGGCAGCTCCGGAGCCAGCGAGGAACAAGGGTAAAACCAGCCTACCGATTGGGCTCACGTGCGATTTAATTACCACTGATATAATGGGCACAAGTTCTTACATGAGGGGCTTCCCCTCCCAAAACGCTCTCACGACCGTCAGGCCAAACGCCTGTGTTCTATCTATGCAGGGTAGAAAGACAGGGATATTACATGATCAATCTGACAAATCCCCCAATGCATCCCCGGAGGCGCCTCCCGAGCTGTTGCTGGCGTCGCTGAACTCACCTTCGTTGTCCGCGCCCCCATCAGCGGCATTGGGGTCCTCCACCACGCCACCTTCGTCGCCGCCCACCACCACATCGTCATCATCAGAAGTGAAGGCCCGGACGAGAGCATCTACGTTGCTCTCCACCCATTCAGCCAGGTCACCTCGAACGGCCTGGCGGACTGGGGCGATGGCAGCGTCGAAGTCGAAGTGGGGATCCATGTTCCGAAGATGGCTGAAGACGCGGGAAAAGGCGCGCCCGAGCAAGGCGCAGCTCCTCTCCTCCACCAACCTCTCGGCTTTGACCGACCATGCCTCCAGCTGTGTCACCACGGTGGTGAAGAACTGCAGGTTGCCGGCGTAGCTAATCGTGTGCGGCTCGCCCGCGGCAGCCTCACAGATGTTGCCCAGGGCAATGTTGGCCCTCTCCCGGAGCTTGGTGAGCATGGGGCCGTGCTCGTGCTCCAGGACTTGCCGCTGGCGTATCTCGTCGGCATTCTGACGCTCGACGGCCACAGCCTCTTCCACACGTTGGCGCAGGCGGAGCACCTCGGCCTGGGAGGTGCCCAGCTCCTTCTGCGCTGCCTCAAGAGCGACCCGGGAGGCGCCCGCTCGTCGCGTCGCCTCATCCCGTTGGGCCCTCAAGGCGGCGGTTCTACCCTCAGCTTCGACTTGGATCATCCCCAGCTTCCCCTCGAACTCACGCTCGAGGCCTTGGCGCGCTGTCGCCACCCGACGGCAAACCTCCTCCAGGACACGCGTTTCCCGCGCGGCGACATCGTTTTCCGCCTGCGTCACTAGGCGCTCCCTCGTCTCCAGCTGCTCGTGCTCGCGAGCGCGTTCGGCGGCCTCCAGCACCAACGCTTCCTCGCGCTTCCGAAGCTCAGCCGGGTCGCCAGAAGCCACCTCCATCGATGCAAGGGCTGCCTCGCGCAGCTCCGCTTGCTCCTCCAACGAGCGGCACCAGGCCAAGAGCTCCCGAGCTTGTTCTTCTGCTGCTCCTTGCCGTTGGTCTGCTCCTCGGGCCTCCTCAACGGCCTGAGACCGAGCCGCCAGAGAAGCCCCCAGCGACGCCTTTGCTTCTTCGTCATCAAGGTCGCGCTGACAACGCGCGAGGGGAGCGGCGGCCTCCAGCTCGCGCCGCTCTGCGGCCAGGCGCAGGCCCTCGGCTTCCAGGCGCGCGTCTTCCTCAGCGAGCTCCTGCCCAAGCAGGTCTACGACACCACTCGCCCTCCGAAGGAATTCGTGGCGATGGGCACGACGCCCCCGAGCACGCTCAAGCACGTCTGCCACGCCATCATCCGCCCCAAGCGGGCGTCGAGGACCTCGGATCATCGCTCCGGCCCCGGGCAGGGGGCTGGCGCCTTCATGGCGGCCGGCCGCGCCGCATCAGAAGCCCGACCTGAGTCCAACCTGACCTCAGGAGAAGGGCCCCGGAGGTGCCTCAGCCGGTCGCAGCCCGCGACCAGACGGGAAGCCCACGGCAGGCTGCCTATGTCGAGGGAAGGCCGGCGGAAAGAGATCGTGGGAACGGGAGAGTGGCCGCGCGCTATGCGGCGGTCCGCGCCGTCACCTGCCCAAACCACAAGGGCAGTGCTGCTCGAGGCACCCAGGGGTGGCGGAGGAGACGGAGTCAAGGAAGGCGTCGACTCGGCGGCTTCATCGAGCTCAGTAGGCAGAGGCCTGCAGAGCAAGGATCAGCGGATGCGGCAAGCAGGATAAGGAACAGAAAAGGAGAAGGCTTACTCATCGACAGCAAAGTACTTCCGGCACTTCAGCAAGCGGCAAGGGAAGTCGTCGCCCAGGGCCTCCCTTTTTCTCCGGAGGGCCTCAAAGTACACACGGAAACGGCCCAGGAGAGATGCACAGGAATCAGCCTGCGAAGAGGACGGAGCGCCAAGGCCACTTGCGTCGAGGGCGCATGCCTGATACGCACGGGCGGTTGCCTCGTCAGAGATCACAGCCGGGGGCTCAAGAGCCTCGGCCTCAAGCACTGGAGGCGGCAGCGCCTCACCCGTGGCCTCGGCAGCGCGGACCTCGTGAGCTGCCCCATCACGAGCATCGCCAGGTGCGGTCACATCATCCGCGGGTCCCTCGACCCCCGCTGTCTCCTGCCTCCCTGCGCCACCACTCGAGGAGGATTCACCCAGGTTGACCGGAAGGGAAATCACCACCACAGGGTTCTCGCGAGGCCCCTGGAGGCCGACAGTGCGTAGCCCCCACTCGTCGAAGGGAGGCATCTGCCTCACGAAGTCATCCCTGTTTTGGCAGAGGTATAGCAAGGCTCCCCCCTGCCGGACACCCCCGGGGTTGGGATCGCCTGTCAGGACCAAGAGCACCTTCCTCAGCACCTCGGGCGTCAGGTCTTCTTCCTGAAGCCTCATGCGGTCACCATGCCCACTGAAGTCCCACATTCGACGAAAATGGCGTTGGAGAGGGGCAATGGGGCGCAATAGGAACTCCTTCACCACTTTGGGCGCCGTTACGCCAAGCTTCTTCAGGGACATAAAGCGGTGCCAGACGAAGGCGAGCCGGGGACTTACGAGCGTCTCCTGGCCCCAGACCAAATTAGGCACAACAGGCGATGTCGGCTTCACGAGCCGGGGGCTGGGTACCCCGACATCAATGTACAACCACCGCTCACGGAACTCGGCTGAAGGCAGAGGGAGGTTGAAGTCGATACCAGGGGCTGCGGTCTCGGGCGAAGCTACGAAGCTCACGCATGCCGAGCATTGCGTGGGGTCGGCAAGATGCAAGGAGAAGAAGTGGCGCAGCAGGGCAACAGAAGGAGGGATGCCCACCATCGCCTCACAAACAAAAGCGAAGACTGAAAGGAGAGCAATGGACTCAGGACTCAGATGCGTCATGTGGATCTGATAATGATCGAGGATGGCGTTGAAGAAATCGGAGAAGGGAGGCACCAAACCCGCCCACAAGGCATCGGCAAAGTAATGGACCTCGGTGATTATCCTATCAGTGGGGAGGTGACACGTAGGCCACGCCGTCGTCCTCCCACACTCGTTGAAGGCGGTGGCCAGAGCCGGACTGAGCTTGCCCAGGCATTCCAGGTTGAGTATGATTGAGCGGCCGACAGCAGGCACCAACGGTGGCAGCGGGCGAGATGGAGCCGCGGGCTTCTTCCCCTTCCCTTTCTTTGGAGCCATGGTGGCAGGCGGAAGAGAGGAGATGCGAGATGGGATTGGAAGCAAGGGTCAGAGTTCGGAGGGAGGAAGAGCAGGAGACGGTCAAGCAACAGGGAAAAGGGCGGCTGTGTACAACTGTGGGGCAACCTAGCACGGCGCAGAATAAGGGAGCGTGGGTAAACAGTGCCGCCCACGTCCAATCAACCGCCACGCGGCGCCCGAGGCCGCAGGCTATTAGGGCCCGTGGCGCTTCGCCCTTGCCCTTTCACCTCTCGGCACGGCCAAGTCCATGCGCGCCTCGGGCCCAGGGGCTACTGTCGGTGTTCTGGGAACGGGGGTCCCCAGACTTGCCTGCCTGCGGCCTGCGGCGTGGCTCGAATGGAGGCCCAGCGTGGCCCATCTGCATCAACACAAGGCTCAAGACCCTCGCGAGGGGCCAAGCCTCGCGAGGCGGACGACATAGCTCTCCCTCAAGCATGGCCTCCTTAGGCTGGCTTGCGAGGAGGCGGAGAGATCAAGGCCGGTACCTCACGAGGTGCCCATGACGCAAGCCATGACGACCAAGGGTGCCAGGCGGGCGCCAGCCCGCGCAGCGTCTCCTTTTCCTCTTTGGTGCAAGGGGGGCAAGCGCAGGCGAGAGGATCAAGAAAAGGCACCCATTTCGGTGCAACGAGACCAAGACCAGTCCAACGGTGGGAAGGAGGTCACCATGGAGCCCAGGACGGTGTCACCACAGGGCCTTTGGCAGGCGAAGACCAACTTTAGTCAGGATAAGTGTACCAGATGTTCCCCTTCAAATTGGCCAATTGTTGGCGCCCTTCCCGCTCAATATTTGGGAAGAGGCCCAGGGCCTTTGCCTATATATAGGACTAGCCACCCACAGGGTAGAGGGATCAAATCCAGCATCTAGAGAGAGAGAGAAGGGCGATCGAACTCCCCCTAGCAGTTCATCCCCTAGCCAAGAACAGGCCCTCGTGAGGCCGTTCCCCCTTGTACTGTTCTTCCTCATCAGCCCAAGAGGCAATCCACCCACCACAAACTAGAGTAGGGTATTACACCACAATGGTGGCCCGAACTAGTATAAACCTTGTGTCTCTTGTGTTGTTCTTGCAGTAGTTAGATCTTTGCGAGACGGAGATGTAGAGGGCACGATCTCCGCACGCACCCCAGAGTTCGAACCTTAAGGGTATGCCGGAACCCATGATCCGACAGCTTCCTCAGGCGCAGCCTCATTAGGCTGGCTCGCGAGGAGGCGGAGAGATCAAGGCGGGGTACCTCACGAGGTGCCCGTGACGCAAGCCATGACGACCAAGGGCGCCAGGCGGGCGCCAGCCCGCGCAGTGTCCTCCCTTTCCTCTTTGGTGCAAAGGGAGCAAGAGCAGGCGGGAGGATCAAGCAAAGGCACCCATTTTGGTGCAACGAGACCAAGACCAGCTCCGTGACAAGGAGGAAGTCACTGTGGAGCCCAAGCCAGCGTCATCACCAGAGCCTTTGGCAGGCGAGGACCAACTTTAGTCAGGATAAGTGTACCAGATGTTCCCCTTCAAACTGGCCAATTGTTGGCGCCCTTCCCGCTCAATATTTGGGAAGAGGCACAGGGCCTTTGCCTATAAATAGGACTAGCCACCCCCAGGGGGAGGGGATCGGAACATCTAGCAACCCGGCAATCAGTTAGATAGGCAGCAGAGAGAGAGGGAGAAGGGCGATTGAACTCCTCCTAGCAGTTCATCCCCCCAGCCAAGAACAGACCCTCGCGAGGCTGTTCTTCCTTGTAGTGTTCATCATCATCAGCCCAAGAGGCAATCCACCACACCACACTGGAGTAGGGTATTACACCGCATCGGTGGCCCGAACCAGTGTAAACTCTGTGTCTCTTGTGTTCTTCTTTTGGTAGCTTAGATCTTTGCGAGGCGGACGAGTATGGGTAGGTAGGAAGCGTAATCTCCGCGCGCACCCCAGAGTTCGAACCTCAAGGGTCTGCCGGAACCCGAAATCCGACAGAGGTAATTTAGTAACATGATAATTTCTACAACCACATTTTCCTCTCTCATAATAATTACATGTAGGATCATACTCAAATTCAACAATGTAACAATCATATAAAATTTTCTTTTCATGATCCACATGAATACAAAGTTGACAGTCTTCCAATATAGTGGGATTATCATCAACTAAAGTCATGACCTCTCCAAACCCACTCTGCAAACATATTCATCACGAGGCTTAAATAAATTTTCAGGATCATAAGAAACATTATCACCCCAATCATGATCATTGCAATAAGTAGCGGACATGACAAAACAAGCATCCCCAAGCTTGGGGTTTTGCATATTATTAGCACAATTGACATTAATAGGATTTATAGTAAAATTATTGCAATCATGCTTTTCATTCAAGGAGCTATCATGAATCACTCCATAAATTTCTTCATCACAATTTTCAGATTCACGATTCTCAAGCAAAACTTCATAAAGATAATCTAGTGCACTCAACTCAATAGCAATTGGTTCATCATGATTGGATCTTTTAAAAATATTAGCAAGTGGATGGGGATCCATACCAATAGATTTTTGGCAAGCAAACATGCAAGCATATACAAGGCACATGGCAACACAAGCAAACAAAAGATCTGAC
This sequence comes from Aegilops umbellulata, assembly GCA_032464435.1. Classification (NCBI taxonomy): domain Eukaryota; kingdom Viridiplantae; phylum Streptophyta; class Magnoliopsida; order Poales; family Poaceae; genus Aegilops; species Aegilops umbellulata. The sequence goes on along the minus strand of CP136054.1, from coordinate 147,230,654 downwards.
GAGAAAAACGGTGAACGAAAAAGAAGGCTCATAAAACGGCAAATTTTTATGAAGTGGGGGAGAGGAAAACGAGAGGCAAATGGCGAATAATGTAAATTACAAGGAGATGATATTGGTGATTAGGAACCTGGTTATGTTGAAGATCCTCCCCGGCAACGATGCCAGAAATTCCCTTGATGAAGTTTGCCAATACTACGTCGGTGTTTCCCCCGAGAGGAGAGGATGATGTAGCACAACAATGGTAGGTATTTCCCTTAGTAATAAAACAAAGATATCGAACCAGTAGGAGAACCAAGCAACAAAACGTAAATAGCCCCTGCACACAATTAACAGCCACTCACAACCCGACGTGTTAAAGGGGTTGTCAATCCCTTTTGGGTACGGCGCCAGAAATTGGCACGGATATGGGAGAAAATTGTAATATATTGAAATAATAGATCACAAATAAAATAAAGTGCAGAAAGTTATTTTTGTGTTTTGGGGTTTAATAGAGCTGAAAAAAATGCAAAGGAAAAGTAGATCGCAAGGAAAATATATGAAGAAGAAGACCCAGGGTCCATAGGTTTCACTAGTGGCTTCTCTCGAGAAAAATAGGAAACGGTGGGTAAACAAATTACTGTTGGGCAATTGATAGAACTTCAAATAATTATGACGATATCCAGGCAATGATCATTACATAGGCATCACTTCCAAGATTAGTAGACCGACTCCTGCCTGCATCTACTACTATTACTCCACACATCGACCGCTATCCAGCATGCATCTAGTGTATTAAGTTCATGGAAAAACAGAGTAATGCAATAAGAACGATGGCATGATGTAGATAAGATCTGTTTATCTATATGGCGGTAGATATAGATCCCGTCTTTTTATCCTTAGTGGCAACAATACATGTGTGTCGGTTCCTCTTCCATCACTGGGATCAAGCACCATAAGATCGAACCCACTACCGGGAACCTCTTCCCATTGCAAGATAAATAGATCAAGTTGGCCAAACAAAACCCAAATATTGGAGAAGAAATACGAGGCTATAAGAGATCATGCATATAAGAGATAAAATCAACTCAAATAACTTTCATGGATATAAAAAGATATGACTGATCATAAACTCAAAGTCCATCAGATCCCAACAAACACAACGCAAAAGAGTTACATCATATGGATTGATAACCCACAAGTATAGGGGGCCGCAACAGTTTTCGAGGGTAGAGTATTCAACCCAAATTTATCGATTCGACACAAGGGGAGCCAAAGAATATTCTCAAGTATTAGCAGTTGAGTTGTCAATTCAACCACACCTGGATAACTTAATATCTGCAGCAAAGTGTTTAGCAGCAAAGTAGTATGATAGTAGTGGTAATGGTAACAAAAGTAAAGACAGCAAAAGTAATATTTTTGGTGTTTTGTAGTGATTGTAACAGTAGCAACGGGAAAGTAAATAAGCGAGAACCAATATAGGAAAAGCTCGTAGGCATTGGACCGGTGATGGAAAATTATGCCGTATGCGGTTCATCATGTAACAGTCATAACATAGGGTGACACAGAACTAGCTCAAATTCATCAATGTAATGTAGGCATGTATTTCGAATATAGTCATACATGCTTATGGAAAAGAACTTGGATGACATCTTTTGTCCTACCCTCCCGTGGCAGCAGGGTCCTAATGGAAACTAAGGGATATTAAGGCCTCCTTTTAATAGAGAACCGGAACAAAGCATTAGCACATAGTGAATACATGAACTCCTCAAACTATGGGTCAGCACCGGGAGTGGTCCCGATTATTGTCACTTCGGGGTTGCCGGATCATAACACATAGTAGGTGACTATAGACTTGCAAGATAGGATCAAGAACACACATATATTCATGAAAACATAATAGGTTCAGATCTGAAATCATGGCACTCGGGCCCTAGTGACAAGCATTAAGCATAGCAAAGTCATAGCAACATCAATCTCAGAACATAGTGGTTACTAGGGATCAAACCCTAACAAAACTAACTCGATTACATGATAGATCTCATCCAACCCATCACTGTCCAGCAAGCCTATGATGGAATTACTCACGCACGGCAGTGAGAATCATGAAATTGGTGATGGAGGATGGTTGATGATGACGACGGCGACGAATCCCCCTCTCCGGAGCCCCGAACGGACTCCAGATCAGCCATCCCGAGAGGTTTTAGGGCTTGGCGGCGGCTCCTTATCGTAAAATGTGATTCTTTCTTCTCCTTGATTTTTTTCTCCCCGAAAGCAAATATATAGAGTTGGAGTTGGCGTCAGAGGAGCCTTAGGGGGCCCACGAGGTAGGGGCACGCCATAGGGGGGAGGGCGCGCCCCCAGCCTCGTGGACAGGGTGTGGGCTCCCTGGTCTTCCTATTTGGCAAGGATTTTTTATTATTTTCGAAAAGATGTTCCGTGAAGTTTCAGGTCATTCCGATAACTTTTGTTTCTGCACATAAATAACACCATGGCAATTCTGCTGAAAACAGCGTCAGTCCGGGTCAGTTCCATTCAAATCATGAAAATTAGAGTCCAAAACAAGGGCAAAAGTGTTTGGAAAAGTAGATACGACGGAGACGTATCAACTCCCCCAAGCCTAAACCTTTGCTTGTCCTCAAGCAATTCAGTTGATAAACTGAAAGTGATAAAGAAAAACTTTTACAAACTCTGTTTGTTGTTGTTGTTGTAAATATGTAAAGCCAGCATTCAAGTTTTCAGCAAGGATTATGACTAACCACATTCATATTTACTCATATCAATAGCATAATCAACTAGCGAGCCATAATAATAAACCTTGGATGACAACACTTTCTCAAAACAATCATTATATAATATAACAAGATGGTATCTCGCTAGCCCTTTCTGAGACCGCAAAACATAAATGCAGAGCACCTTTAAAGATCAAGGACTGACTAGACATTGTAATTCATGGTAAAAGAGATCCATTCATAGTCATACCTAATATAAATTAATAGTAATGAATGCAAATGACAGCTGCGCTCTCCAGCTAGTGCTTTTAATAAGAGGGTGATGACTCAACATAGAAGTAAATATATAGGCCCTTCGCAGAGGGAAGCAGGGATTTGTAGAGGTGCCAGAGCTCAGTTTTGAAACAGAGATAAATAATATTTTGAGCGGCATACTTCCATTGTCACATAACAACTAATAGATGGCGATATCTTCCATGCTACACACATTATAGGCGGTTCCCAAACAGAATGGTAAAGTTTATACTCCCCCTCCACCAACAAGCATCAATCCATGGCTTGCTTGAAACAACGAGTGCCTCCAACTAACAAGAGTCCCGAGGGAGTTTTGTTTGCAATTAATTTGATTTAGTTCGCATAAAGCATGGGACTGGGCATCCCAATGACCAGCCATTTTCTCGTGAGTGAGGAGCGGAGTCCACTCCTCTTGAGAATAACCCTCCTAACATGGAAGATAAGGGCCGCCCTAGTTGATACATGAGCTATTCGAGCATACAAAACAGAATTTTTATTTGAAGGTTTAGAGTTTGGCACATACAAATTTACTTGGAACGGCAGGTAAATACCGCATATAGGAAGGTATAGTGGACTCATATGGAATAACTTTGGGGTTTAAGGGATTGGATGCACAAGCAGTATTCCCGCTTAGTACAAGTGAAGGCTAGCAAAAGACGGGGAAGTGACCAACTAGAGAGCGACAACAGCCATGAACATGCATTAAAATTAATAAACATTGGATGCAAGCATGAGTAGGATATAATCCACCATGAACATAAATATCATGAAGGTTATGTTGATTTTGTTTCAATTACATGTGTGAACATGTGCCAAGTCAAGTCACTTAAATCATTCAAAGGAGGATACCACCCCATCATACCACATCACAACCATTTTAATAGCATGTTGGAACGCAAGGTAAACCATTATAACTCATAGCTAATCAAGCATGGCACGAGCAACTATGATCTCTAATTGTCATTGCAAACATGTTTATTCATAATAAGCTGAATTAGGAACGATGAAATCATCATATTTACAAAAACAAGAGAGGTCGAGTTCATACCAGCTTTTCTCATCTCAGTCAGTCCATCATATATCATCATAATTGCCTTTCACCTGCACGACCGAACGAAGTGAATAATAATAAGAGTGCACGTGCATTGGACTAAGCTGGAATCTGCTAGCATTCAATAAACAGGAGAAGACAAGGCAATATGGGCTCTTGGTTAAATCAGCAATAATGCATATAAGAGCCACTTCAACAATTTAATTATGGTCTTCTCCTATCGACCCCCAAAGAAAAAGAAAAGAAATAAAACTATTTACATGGGAAAGCTCCCAACAAGTAAAAGAAGAACGAGAAATATTTTTGGTTTTCTTTTTAATTATTACTACTACAACAAGAAAGTAAACTAGCTAGAAGCTATTACTATTTTTTTGGTTTTTCTTAAGGTTTAACAAACACACAAGAAGAAAGCAAGAAAAAGAAAATAAACTAGCATGGATATTACATTGAAAGAGTATGAGCACCGACATCTAGCAATGAGTGTGTGTAAACATAAATGTAATGTCGGTGGGAAATATGTACTCCCCCAAGCTTAGGCTTTTGGCCTAAGTTGGTTCATTGCCAGGGATGGCCTGGCGGATAACCGTAGGTGTAGATGGGGTCGTACTGCGATGAAGAGGACTGTGACTGCCACTGGCTGGCAGCCATCTCCGGATCCCAAGAGTAATAAGACTGTCGTGGAGGCTCAAATTGTGGTTCCGGCTCCGGGGCTGGTGTAGGGTTCCGGTAGGCTTGAACAGCAGCCCACGGGATGAGATACGGACTCTTGATGACGTTGGTCACGGAGGAAGTCGGTGAGGCCAGCATTCTCATCCAATAAATAGAAATCATCATAAATCCCGGCTACTCTCAAGAAATCATCGGAAGGCCATTCACACGGTCGGACCTCCGCGGTACGAGGCAAATTAAATTTGGGCGTCTCTGCTTCTTCATTTTGCTTTTCCTTTGAGCTTCGGCTCGATGAGACCCTCAAAAGTCTCTTCATTATTTTCTGCAAATTTCTGAAATTTTTAGTAACTTCAAACAAAAGTGAACCAAGCTCAACAAAATTGATAGAAACTACTCCTACAAGTGCCTAGAGACTATATCAAGCATTAGAACTACTTGGAACCATATCAATTTAAGATGCAAGCTCAAGAACATGGTCACCTAGGCAGCACAAATTTGCAAAGAATAGAACACTAGAACAAAAACTAATTGGACCAACGGAGGAGTCACGTACCAAGGAACAATCTCCCCAAGCAGTTTTGTGAGAGGTGCTTTGAGCAAGGAGATCGAAAATCACAGCAAAGTGAGCTAGAACTCATGCTTGAGCTAGATATTCGTGTTTGTGGGAGGAAGAAGAACTGTATGGGTGAAGGAATAAGTGGAGGAGGGCCACCGTGGGCCCATGAGGCAGGGGGCGTGCCCTCCACCCTCGTGCCCAGGTGGTTGACCCCCCTATTGTGTTCTCAGTTCCATAAATCCTCAAATATTCTAGAAAAATCATATTTCATTTTCAGGGCATTTGGAGAACTTTTATTTTCTGGGTATTTTTACATTGCACGGATAAATCAGAAAACAGACAGAAAAATACTATTTTACTTTATTTCAACTAAATTATAGAAAGTAGAAAGAGGGTACAGAAGGTTGTGCCTTCTAGTTTCATCCATCTCATGCTCATCAAAAGGAATCCACTAACAAGGTTGATCAAGTCTTGTTAACAAACTCATTCCGAATAACATGGAACCGGGGAAATTTCGAATAAAACTATGTTACCTCAACGGGGATATGCACATCCCCTATAATAAGAATATCATATTTGTTTTTGACAGTAGGAAGAGGAAATTCAAAACCTCCAATAATAATCGATGGAATTTTTCCAATAGAGTTGATACTATGAACTTGAGGTTGTTTCCTCGGAAAGTGTATCGTATGCTCATTACCATTAACATGAAAAATGACATTGCCTTTGTTGCAATCAATAACAGCCCCTGCAGTATTCAAAAAAGGTCTTCCAAGAATAATAGACATACTATCGTCCTCGGGAATATCAAGAATAACAAAGTCCATTAAAATTGTAACATTTGGAACCACAACAGGCACATCCTCACAGATACCGACAGGTATATCAGTTGATTTATCAGCCATTTGCAAAGATATTTCAGTAGGTGTCAACTTATTCAAGTCAAGTCTATGATATAAAGAGAGAGGCATAACACTAACACCGGCTCCAAGATCACATAAAGCAGTTTTAACATAATTTCTTTTAATGGAGCATGGTATAGTAGGTACTCCTGGATCTCCAAGTTTCTTTGGTATTCCACCCCTAAAATTATAATTAGCAAGCATGGTGGAAATCTCAGCTTCCGGTATCTTTCTTTTATTAGTGACAATATCTTTCATATATTTAGCATAAGGATTCATTTTGAGCATATCAGTCAATCGCATACGTAAAAAGCTAGGTCTAATCATTTCAGCAAAGCGCTCAAAATCCTCATCATCCTTTTTCTTGGATGGTTTGGGAGGAAAAGGCATGGGTTTCTGAACCCAAGGTTCTCTTTCTTTACCATGTTTCCTAGCAACAAAGTCTCTCTTATCATAACGTTGATTCTTTGATTGTGGGTTATCAAGATCAACAGCAGGTTCAATTTCTACATCATTATCATTACTAGGTTGAGCATCATCATGAACATCATCATTAACATTTTCACTAGTTTCATGTTCATTACCAGATTGTGTTTCAGCATCATACATAGATATATCATTTGGATTATCAGGTGGTTCAGCAATAGGTTCACTAGAAGTTTGCAAAGTCCTATCATTTTTCTTTTTCTTCTTTTTAGAAGAACTAGGTCCATCAATATTATTTCTCTGAGAATCTTGCTCAATTCTCTTGGGCTGGCCTTAAGGATACAAAGGTTCCTGAGTCATTATACCAGTTCTAGTAGCCACTCTAACAGCATAATCATTTTTCTTACCATTCATTTCATTGAGCAAATCATTTTGAGCTTTAAGTACTTGTTCTACTTGAGTGGTGACCATGGAAGCATGTTTGCTAACGATTTTAAGTTCACCTCTAACATTAGCCATATAATCACCCAAGTGTTTAATCATATAAGCATTTTGTTTTAATTGTCTACCAAAAAAGCATTGAAATCTTCTTGCTTAAACATAAAGTTATCAAAATCATCCAAGCATTGGCTAGCAATTTTAGTTGGAGGGATTTCAGCTCTATCATATCTATAGAGAGAGTTTACCTTTACTACCTGTGTCGGGTCATCAAGACCATGAGTTTCTTCAATAGGTAATGGATTAAGATCATATGTTTCTTCAACATGCGGTAAATTAAGACCATGTATTTCTTCAATAGGAGGTAAATTCTTAACGTCTTCAGCTTTAATACCTTTTTCTTTCATAGATTTCTTTGCATCTTGCATATCTTCAGGACTGAGAAATTGAACACCTCTCTTCTTCGGAGTTGGTTTAGTAATAGGCTCATTAATTGGAGTACGAGCTGGCTCAGAAAGTGTCCAATTATTTTCATTTGTCAACATATTAGTCAATAGAATTTCAGCTTCATCCGGTGTTGTTTCCCCGAAAACAGAACCGGCACAACTATCCAGGTAATTCTGGAAGCATCGGTTAGTCCATTATAAAAAATATCAAGTATTTAATTTTTCTTAAGAGGATGATCAGGCAAAGCATTAAGTAACTTGAGAAGCCTCCCCCAAGCTTGTGGGAGACTCTCTTCTTCAATTTGCACAAAGTTGTGTATTTCCCTTAAAGCGGCTTGTTTCTTATGAGCAGGGAAATATTTAGCAGAGAAGTAATAAATCATATCCTGGGGACTACGCACAAACCGGGATCAAGAGAATTAAACCATATCTTAGCATCACCCTTTAATGAGAACAGAAATATTTGAAGGATATAAAAGTAGCGAGATCTCTCATCATTAGTGAACAGGGTGGCTATATCATTTAATTTAGTACGATGTGCCACAACAGTTTTAGATTCATAACCATGAAAAGGATCAGATTCAACCAAAGTAATTATATCAGGATCAACAGAGAATTCATAATCCTTATCGGCAACACAGATAGGTGAAGTAGCAAAAGCAGGATCAGGTTTCATTCTATCTTTAAGAGATAGCTTATTCCATTCAGTCAATAATCTCTTGAGTTCATATCTATCTTTGCAAGCTAAAATAGTTGCAGAAGCTTCCATTTCAAAAACATAACCTTTAGGAATAACAGGAATATCTTCATCATCACTTTCCTCAATATAATCAGTTTCAATAATTTCTTTCTCTCTAGCCCTAGCAATTTGTTCATCAAGAAATTCACTAAGGGGCACAGTAGTATCAAGCATAGAAGTAGTTTCATCATAAGTATCATGCATAGCAGAAGTGGCATCATCAATAACATGCGACATATCAAAACGAATAGTAGAAGCAGGTTTAGGTGTCGCAAGCTTACTCAAAACAGAAGGTGAATCAAGTGCAGAGCTAGATGGCAGTTCCTTACCTCCCCTCGTAGTTGAGGGATAAATTGTTGTCTTAGCATCATTCAAGTTCTTCATAGTGACCAGCACATATAAATCCCTAGTGACTCAAAGAATAGAGCTATGCTCCCCGGCAACGGCGCCAGAAAATAGTCCTGATAACCCACAAGTATAGGGGATCGCAATAGTTTTCGAGGGTAGAGTATTCAACCCAAATTTATTGATTCGACACAAGGGGAGCCAAAGAATATTCTCAACTATTAGCAGTTGAGTTGTCAATTCAACCACACCGGGATAACTTAATATCTGCAGCAAAGTGTTTAGTAGCAAAGTAATATGATAGTAGTGGTAACGGTAACAAAAGTAAAGACAACAAAAGTAATATTTTTGGTGTTTTGTAGTGAATGTAAAAGTAGCAACGGAAAAGTAAATAAGCGAGAACCAATATAGGAAAAGCTCGTAGGCATTGGACCGGTGACGGAAAATTATGCCGAATGCGGTTCATCATGTAACAGTCATAACATAGGGTGACACAGAAATAGCTCCAATTCATCAATGTAATGTAGGCATGTATTCCGAATATAGTAATACGTGCTTATGGAAAAGAACTTGCATGAGATCCCTTGTCCTACCCTCCCGTGGCAGCGGGGTCCTAATGGAAACTAAGGGATATTAAGGCTTCCTTTTAATAGAGAACCAGAACAAAGCATTAGCACATAGTGAATACATGAACTCCTCAAACTATGGTCATCACCGAGAGTGGTCCTGATTATTGTTACTTCGGGGTTGCCGGATCATAACACATAGTAGGTGACCATAGACTTGCAAGATAGGATCAAGAACACACATATATTCATGAAAATATAATAGGTTCAAATCTGAAATCATGGCACTCGGGCCCTAGTGAGAAGCATTAAGCATAGCAAAGTCATAGCAATATCAATCTCAGAACATAGTGGATACTAGGGATCAAATCCTAACAAAACTAACTCGATTACATGATAGATCTCATCCAACCCATCACCGTCTAGCAAGCCTACGATGGAATTACTCACGCACGGAAGTGAGCATCATGAAATTGGTGATGGAGGATGGTTGATGATGACGACGGTGATGAATCCCCCTCTCCGGAGCCCCGAACGGACTCCAGATCAGCCCTCCCGAGAGGTTTTAGGGCTTGGCGGCGGCTCCGTATCATAAAAAGCGATTATTTCTTCTCCTTGATTTTTTCTCCCCGAAAGCAAATGTATAGATTGGAGTTGGCATCGGAGGAGCCTCAGGGGGCCCACAAGGTAGGTGGCGCGCCCTAGGGGGAGGGCACGCCCCCCACCCTCGTGGACAGGGTGTGGGCCCCCTGGTCTTCATATTTGGCAAGGATTTTTTATTATTTCCGAAAAGATGTTCCGTGAAGTTTCAGGTCATTCCGAGAAATTTTGTTTCTGCACATAAATAACACCATGGCAATTCTGCTGAAAACAGAGTCAGTCCGGGTCAGTTCCATTCAAATCATGCAAATTAGAGTCCAAAACAACGGCAAAAGTGTTGGGAAAATTAGATACGACGGAGATGTATCGTGGATCTCCAAGAGACCATTGTATTAAGAATCAGCGAGAGAGAGAGAAAGCCATCTAGCTACTAACTACGGACCCGAAGGTTGTAAGTGCATCTAGTGCCACCCCTAGTTGGTTTTGGAGTATTGACGACAAAGTTGGTTGAGGGACTAATGTGTTTGTGAGAATTGCAAGATAACACAGGTAGTAGTCCCTCATTGATTCGGTTTACCTACCGGAGATGACCCCTAAAAATGTATGAAGACATTGACGACAATGGTGGTATGAGAAGATATTCATATTGAAGACTATGACATTAGAAGACATTGGGTGAAGACTATGGAGCGCGAAGACTTAATCGTTTCATTGTTTCCTTTTCTTCTTTGTTGAGTCATAGGAACGACCGCACTGTTAATTGGGGTCCAAGTGAACAAAGTCAGAGTGACTGAAGTGATGCTCAACCCAAATCCTATGTCTTCGAGCGAAGACAATGAGAGAAAATCTTATCCAGAGCTGGATAAGTCAGATTTGCTTGCAGCCCAAGTAAAGTTGTCGTGTGTGTTTGAAATCTGACCCTTGGAACACGTGTAAGTTCCTTAGTGACCCAGGGTCATTTAGGACATATCAGGTCGGGTTGCCTAGTGGCTATAAATAGCCCACCCCCTACACCATAAATTGGTGGCTGCTCGGAGTTACTGCACGGCTTTTGTCATATTGAGAGCAACCCACCTCGAAGCCTTTGAGAGAGAGAAATCCTTGCGAGGACAAAGCCCAAACACCCAGAGCCAAAGAGTGTTAGGCATCACTGAAGTCTTTATGTCTGCGTGACCTGAAGACTTATTACACTTGAGGACTGTGAATCCTCCAGCTGGTTAGGCGTCGCGTTCTGAGCATCCAAGAGTCATTGTGGATCGCCGGTGAACGAAGTCTGTGAAGGTTTGGAAGTCTACCTTGAAGACTTACCAGAGTGATTGGGCGAGGACTGTGTGTCCTTAGCTCAAGGGGAATAAGGTGAAGACGCGGTCTTCTGAGTTGAATCTCAGCCTCCCTAACCAGACGTACAGTGGTCACAACAACTGGAACTGGTCCAACAAATCTTGTGTCGTCAACAAGTGACTGGTTCTATCCTCTCCCTCTCTTTACTTAGAGTTTGTCTTTGTGAAGTCATTGCCTGTTTGTCATACCTGTTTGACTTCATTGCTTGAATACTTTTGTTGTTTGGCTTCATACGATCTTCCATCCTGATCCCTACTACCTAGCTGCTATTAGTCTTCGTACTCTCACGTTATTGCACACTTGACAATGGCTTGCTTAGTGTAGTTTATCTTCCGCTGCATTTCAATAGGTTCATTTCTATAGTTTGTCTTCAAAACTTCCATGTTTTGAAGACTTTGTTAAAATTGCCTATTCACCCCCCTCTAGTCGATAACTAGCACTTTCAAAGGTCTACAAAGAACTACTCACGCATCATCGGAGAGGCACCGATGGAGGTGGTGAACCCCATCCGAGATGGTGTCTAGATTGGATCTGGTGGTTCTGGACTCTGCGGCAGCTGGATGAATATTTCGACGACTCCCCTGGGGTTTCTGGAATATTTGGGTATTTATAGAGCAAATAGGCGGTCCGGGGGGCACCTGAGGTGGGCATAACCCACCAGGGCGCGCCTGGGCCTCCTGGCGTGCCCTGGTGGGTTGTGGCCCCCTCGGGGCACCCCCCAGGTGGAACCAGGGCTCACTTCCTTTCTTCTGGCCCATAAAAAATCATCGTGGAGTTTCGTGGCATTTGGACTTTGTTTGATATTGATTTCCTGTGATGTAAAAAACATGGAAAAAATAGCAAGTCGCACTTGGCACTATGTCAATAGGTTAGTACGAAAAATGATATAAAATGATTATAAAGCATCCAAGATTGATGATAAAACAACATGGAACAATAAAAAATTATAGATACGTTGGAGACGTATCATCCAACAACATTTAAAATTGGCCTTTCCGGTTTCTAAAATTGGTTAGACAACTTCTTTTGGCCTCAAACTTTTTGTGACTCCTAGAATTAATGTGTTTGATTTATGAGGTAAGTCTCATATCTAAAAAATCTTGTTAAGATTTACAGTTTAATAGAAAACACTAGCAAAAATTTAAATAGAAAATTAAATGCAAAATAGACCCCCCTAATAGGCCCAGCTGGCCACCCACACGGCCCAACCCCGGCCCACCCGTGCTGCCCCTGGCCTATTAGGCCACCGCACTCCCCGAACCCTAACCCCTCCCAATCCCCACTCCCCCACTCACCCCCCAACGTCTCTCCCCCCTTTCCCCGTATGGATTGAGGCAGAGGGCCCTGACCCCTTCGCCACACCGTCGCCGCCCGGCGCCTCCCGCCACCCCGTGCCGGCGTCCGCCTCTCCGTCTCCTCCCGCATGGCGCCCGCCCCCACCTCGACCCGAGCTAGATCGGGATCGACCCCGCCACGCCACCGACGCCAGCACCCGACCCCGACGACCGCGTCGCCCACCCCCACGCCGGACTGCCCACCGCTCCATCCCTGACCTCCGTCGTCCTCCCATACTTCCTCTACGCCAGCAGATTGGACCCTGGGACGACTACACTGACGCCCCCGAGCTCTTCACGCACCTTTGCTCCACTGTCATGATGTAGGATCCGGCCACCCCGTGCCTCCCTCGAGCTCGCTGCCACCTCCCTACGGCTCCGATGTGAGCCGCTGTTCGTTTTCCCCTCTTCCCCCCTTCCGTGTCTTGCACCGTTGGATGTCATTCGTGCATGCCTCGACCGCGCCTGTGTCGCGCCGGCCACGCGTGCTCGCGCACCGCTGCCCTCCCTGGCACGCTCACCGCGTCCCCCGCAGCTCCCTCGCTCGTCCGCCGTCTGCCGCGCCGCCGCGGCCGCCCTCTCGCTTCCCCGCGCCGCTGCCCCGCGGCCCTGCTCGCTGCCTCCACCTGTCGCCCGCTGGTGGCACCGCGCCACGCCCTGGTGGCCTCGCCCCGTTCCCCTCGGTCGGGCTCGGCGCCGCGCGGGTTGCGCCCGCAACCGCGCCCGATGGCGCCCAGCACCTGCACCCGGCGCCCGATATGGCCCCTTAGGCCTATGACATGGGGGGCCCACCCCCAAAATGTTAACAAAAGTTTTAAAGGAAATAAAATAATAATAATTATTAAATTAATAATTAACTTAATTAATCCTGTTAATTAACCTAATTAACTATTTAACTAATTAAACTATTATTAGTATCAGTCTATGACAGAATGGACCAGCGTGTCAGTTTGACTGGTCAATAGGTCAACATTGACTGCTCACATCACTCTGGCTTCATGCTGACGTCATTATTCATTTTCTATCGAATTAAACAATTTCAGGAATTGTAGAAAATCATTAAAACTTTGAAAATTAATATAAATTAATCCGTAACTCGAATGAAAAAAATTTCTACATGAAAAAGTTGCTTAGAATGACGAGACGAATCCGAATACGCAGTCTGTTTGTCCGCCACACATCCCTAGCATAGCGAACATCGAACCATTATCCTCTGGTTCGTCTGTTCGAAAATGCCAAACTTCGGGAAAGCATTCCTGGATGTTATCCCCTTCGCTGGTAACGTGTAGCACCGCGTTAGAACATGTCTAGCTCTGCCTGTTGTCCTATTATGCCCTTGCTTGCTATGTATTTACTGTTTATCCCCTCTCTTCTCTTCGGTAGACCCCGTGACGGCTGCCGATGCCGCTGTGATCGACTACGTCACCGATGACCCCTCCTTCTCGTCTGAGCAACCAGGCAAGCCCCCCCTTTGATCATCCCGATATCACTCATTCCATTCTCTCATGCTTGCATTAGATTTTGCTACTGTAATTGATTGCTCCTATTCTGATGCATAGCCTGCTTTTGTAACCTGCTCATTGTACCTTACCTGCTTATCCTAAACTGCTTAGTATAGGTTGGTTAGTGATCCATCAGTGATCCCCACCGTGTCCTTGTTGCCTTGCTTCATCATCGACGACTCGATCAATGTGATCGACGACCAGACCGACACCTCACATCACATGACGCCCCTTTTGTTGCTCGACTCTGTAGAGCTACTATCGAGTGTCGGGGGTGATACCTCATAACGCACTCCTGATGATGACTCTGTAGTGTAACTATTCGATCGTGGTCATCGAGGGTGATTCCTTGACCACTCCCGATACGACTCTGTCGCGCAACCCCTCAAGTGTGAACCTCGAGGGTGGTTCCTCTTACGTTCACCTTGATGATTACATTAGGGGAATTCGCCAAGGGTGATTCCTCGGGTTTTCTCCTTGATGTTTGGACACACGGTTACCCAGACTTTACTTGAGACCATTGTTGAAGTTGGGTCAGCCCTGAGGGGTACCCGTAAGTTGATGTGGAAGTCAGGTGGGCCCGTTGAGCACCCGCGAGTTTTCCACGAGGCACGGCCGGGCATTCTGGGCCCTTGCCATAAGTCCACGAGATGGGGCGATGGAGTCACGTTATCGTGAGTCTCTGCTCGTCTCTGCGAGCCCCCAATGCACTAACAGCTTTGGGTATTTGTTCTGAGTTGGCCTTTGGCCTTTACACACTAACCACTACGTGAGAATAGATATGGGCCTCAATGTCGTGGTATCAGCCAAAGCTTTGTCAGATGTCCAGTTCAGCATTGAGGCACGGTCTGATCGTGCTGGCCATCTGAGGCGGTGCTGGTATCCACCCTGCTCGCAACAACCCGAAGTGCAACAGGAGATGGGCTCAAGACCCCAGAGTGCTTAGGATGTAGACCGGCGGGGACCTCTCTGCTGAGCCTAGGTAGGGCTGCGACGTGTTGATCTTCCGAGGCCGGGCATTGACCCCAGAAAGGTGTGTTCGGCTAGAGTGGTCGAGCATGTTGGGTAACGTGGTGCACCCCTGCAGGGAAGATATATATTCGAATACTGTGTCCACGGTAATGGACATTCAAACTTGTATCCTGATCTATTATAACTAGAACTGGTTACTTGAGACATGATGATGGATGTGTGGCTCCGGGATTGCTTTCTCGCAGGGAGTCGAGGAAGGATCTCTGGGCATTAATGCTACAGCATGCTTGTTAAATATAAACTGCTATTCTTTACTCTTCTACATGCTGCAAGATGCTTGGAGTTGCTTGAAGATGCCAGTCTTCAATAGGCTAGGCCTTCCCGTCTATTCTGGCATTCTGCAGTTCAGTCCATAGATACATACCTTCCTTTGATACCAATGCATCACTACAAAAAAATACACATCCGTGACATTTTGGGCCAAAGAAAAAAAATTGTCATACTTATGACACTTCTATGACGATAATTGTGACAAAACCCGGTATCATCATAGATGTGGTGGGGTCCTACTTCTATGACAAAAATCGTGACAAAAAATGGGCTTTTCGTCCTGGGCGGGCCGTAGACGCAGCTACATGACATTCTTTGGGCCGTCCATGATGGAGAAAACCATGGTAGAAGCGAGGGTGAGGAAAATATCGGGATGTTCCCGGTTACGGTGGGTGGTTGGGGCCGAGTGATGCACGTTTCTCTCGTACACGCACGCGCGTGTGTGCGAGGCGTTGGGCTCTAACTAAACCCGAGCGATTGCACTGTAGGCTACGCGTTACTGAACCCGAGCGATCGATCGATGGCTGTTAACTGAACCCGATCGAGCGATTCCTTCGCTACTACTGCTAACTGAAGCCGATCGATGCTGCCTCTGGATGAACAGTGAGCGTTGCTGGGGGGTTTGGATGAAGAGTTCCCGGTGGGGGTGGATGAACAGGACCCTGTGGTGTTGCCTCTGGATGAACAGTGAGCGTTGCTGCGTGGTTTGGATGAACAGTTCCCAGTGGGGGTGGATGAACAGGACCCTGTGGTGTTGCCTCTGGATGAACAGGACCCCGATCGATCGAGCCGGTTGGGGTTGGATGAACAGGACCCCGTGGAGGGCTGGATGAACAGGACCACCCCGTTGAGGGCTGGATGAACAGTAGATGGTGGAGGGCTGGATGAACAGTAGCTCGTGGAGGGGTGGTTGAACAGGAGTCCGTGGAGAGGGCTGGTTCAACAGTAGCCGGTGGAGTAGCGCGCGGTGGAGGCTGGATGAACAGGAGCCCGTGGATGAACAGTCGCAGGTGGAGGCTGGAGGAGGTCGACAGTGGATGAACAGTAGCCCGTGGAGGCTGGAGGGGGTCGACGGTGGAGATGAACAGTATCCCATGGAGTCCCATTTTGCGGTATGCCACACCCCTCCCGATGAACAGGACCCCCCTTTCGACCGTAGCGCTCCAACACAAGTCCGTTTCCTCCGTTTTGTGGTATGCGACACCCTTCCCGATCAATAGACCCCCGTTTCGACCGTAGGACGTCCGTTTCCTCCGTTTTGCGGTACGCCATACCCCTCTAGATGAAGAAGATCCCGTTTCGACCGTGGCCGGTCGAACAGAAGGCCATTTCCTCCGTTCGGCGGTACGCCAGGCCTCGTTTCCATCAGTTTTTCCGTCCAAGCCGGTTGGCTCCCACGCGTTCCGTTGCCTCCCGATGAACACGACGCATTCCGTTGCCTTCCCATGAACACGAGGACGATGTTGTTTCTCCATTCCGACCCAGCCATGTACACGAGCCCTGGCCGTACGTATGTGTTAGTAGGCATTCGAGACCCTGCCCGTATGTACGTACATGGCCGTATTTTCTTTCTTGCACAGTGGCCGATGTACGTACGTGTACATGCTACGTGCGCGCCTCTACTACGACACGTGCGCGCCTCTACATCGACCAGTATGAACGTACACGTTCACGACCAGAATGACAATGCTACATACGCTTCGACCAGGTGGGTCCTGACTGTCACGCACTTCCTTGCATGCGAAGATGTAGCTGGTGGGTCCCAGCAGTCAGGGGGCGAATCATTTTTTTCAGACGCACTTCCTAGCGTGAGAAGATGTAGCTGGTGGGTCCCAGCAGTCAGGGGGAAACGTTTTTTTTGCAAAATACGGTGAACCGTCCGGTGGGTCCCTGCTGTCAGGTGGAGGAATAATTATTTTCCGCATAATAAGGAGGCACTTCCTTGCGGCCGCCGTGGACCCAGCTGTCAGCCTCTCCACGTACAGTACTCTTCCGATGGAAGTTGTTCCTTGACCACGTTGACCACGCCGCGCCGAGAGCACCAGGGCGGTGGACGACGGCGAGGCCTAGGAAGGGGACGACGCGGAGCCGGGGAAGACGCGGCAGTGGAAGCCCGCGCGGAGAGGAGTACGAGGGTTCACTGGTTCGGCTGCGGTGTGGGGCTGCCGTCGCTGCAGGGCCTGGCCAGCGGTGGGAATAGTAGGGGGCGGTGAGGCCTCCGCGGCAGCACAGCCGGCCACGGGAGGCAGGAGCATGCGGCACGACCGGCGCTACTTTGGGCGGCTCGAGCAAGATGACCAGAGGTTGAAGAAGCACTACGGCCGTTGGATGGACATCGTACGGTTAATGGAGCTAGAATAATTCATATTGACTAAGTTGACAAAGTACTCCGTCCCCGTCAACTTAGTAGGCCCACAAGTCAGCCTCCCACCAAGGTGGGTCCCAACTAGCAGGGGGCATAATCATTTTTTGTGCGTAACAAGGAGGCACTTCTGGTGGGTCTGAGCTAACAGCGGGGGGAACATTTTTTCACGAAATACGGTGGCCCGTCCGGTGGGTCCCAGCAGTCAGGGGGAAATGTTTTTTCGCCAAATACGGTGGCCCGTCCGGTGGGTCCCTGCTGTCAGGTGGAGGAATAATTATTTTCCGCATAATAAGGAGGCACTTCCTTGCGGTTGTCGTGGACTTAGTTGTCAGCCTCTCCACATACAGTACTCTTCCGATGGAAGTTGTTCCTTGACCACGTTGACCACGCCGCGTCGAGAGCACCAGGGCGGTGGATGACGGCGAGCGGCGAGGCCTAGGAAGGGGACGAAGCGGAGCCGGGGAAGACGTGGCAGTGGAAGCCCGCGTGGAGAGGAGTACGAGGGTTCACTGGTTCGGCTGCGGTGTGAGGCTGTCGTCGCCACAGAATAACAGGGGGTGTGGGTGAGTGGAGGGATGGCCTGGCCAGCGGTGGGAGTAGTAGGGGCGGTGAGGCCTCCGCGGCAGCACAGCTAGCCACGGGAGGCAGGAGTTGGCGGCACGACCGGCGCTGCTTTGGGCGGCTGGAGCAAGAAGACCAGAGGTTGAAGAAGCACTACGGCTGTTGGATGGACATCATACGGTCACTGCAACTAGAATCGTTCATATTGACTAAGTTGACAAAGCCCTTGGTACGCGTCAACTTAGTAGGCCCACAAGTTAGCTTCCGGAACGGTGCGCCCCAGATGTCTGGGCGAGGAATCATTTTTTGGGCGGGTGAAGCTAGAACATCCGAGATTGAAGAAGAAGCACGGCATCCGTTGGATGAACATCCAACGGCCACTGCTGCTAGAACCGTGTGTTGACTATAATAAGTTGACAAAGCCTTGCATACGCGTCAACTTCATTTTTGAGGGGACGCGTCAACTTAGTAGGCCCACAAGTGTGTGGCAGAGAACTTATAGCCCATTTGCGATTTGTAAGAATGTACAACCCATTTTTGAATTCTAATGGAATTTACTACAACCCATTTACAGTTTGTTAAAAGTACAGCCCATTTTATCGCTAGGACAACGATTAATAATTTAAACCAAGCATTCAAGACAGAATTCAATAAAATTTCCCACATTTTGATGGGATCCGAAATATTTTTATCTCAAAATTTCTAGTCAGATTTGTCGATGTACAAAAGAAGGGGCGCATCTTTGTACCCCTTTACCTGTGCACGGACAGTCAGAGCCGCGCCCGCGGCCACACCAAGCAGAGCAGGGGGTGAACCAAGGTAAAACCGAAGCCCAAGATAGCCAGAGCAACACCAAGACCGAGACCACGAAGAAGCAGAGAGGCGAAGTAGGTTCCCCCGGCAAGATCCTTGCTGGGGGGCAGCCTCAGCAACCCCGGCAAGGACCTTGCCGGGGCGGTTCGCCCACACTAGCGGAGTGAGCCACCCTCAAGCCCATGGGTTCCAACTCAACCAACCATGTTGGAACTAGGGCTTGGGAGGCACCTCCATGGTGGCATGCAGATCTTTGTGAAGACAATAAATGTTCCAGATCAGATGAGGATTGAAAGA
This sequence comes from Aegilops umbellulata, assembly GCA_032464435.1. Taxonomy (NCBI): domain Eukaryota; kingdom Viridiplantae; phylum Streptophyta; class Magnoliopsida; order Poales; family Poaceae; genus Aegilops; species Aegilops umbellulata. The sequence continues at coordinate 147,211,399 of CP136054.1, read as the reverse complement.
CGACAACCCACGGCAAGATCCTTGCCGAGGAAGACCACAAGACCCCCGGCAAGATCCTTGCCAGGAACGATGGCGCGCCACGGCAACACCCTTGCCGGGCCACCCGGCAAGGCTCTCACCAAGGACGCCAGCCGGGCCACTACCAGGTCCGCACAGCCAAGTCTCCACCACCGTTCGCATGTAGCTGCCAGCCCAACCAACTGGGCAGGCACCTGCGTGGCAACATGCAGCTCCTAGGCCAACTCATCAAGCGCCTGCGTGGCAGCATGCAGAGCTTCGTGAAGACCCTACCACCGCGCCACCTCAGATGCCTGCCTGCCTACATGGCGCCGCATGCGTCGCTGGCGATGTGCCTCGCTCCCGCCCCGGGTAAAGCTATGGGACACCTCAGTGGCGCATTAAATGCGTCTTGTCCTGTAATATGAGCGATAAGCTCGTAGCACTATATGCCTTTGCACCTCCTGTGTGCCACTGTGGCAACCCCTTTCGACTATAAAAGGAGGCCCATAGCATACGGGAGAAGGATTCGGCTCTCTGAGACGGCACAGCCACCGTAGCTAGTTCGAGAGCTCAAGAACAGTCAATACATCCACCAAAGCAGGACTAGGATTTTACGCATCCTCGCGGCCCGAAGCTGGGTAAATGACCCTTGTGCTGATTACTAATCCTGCTCTTGTCGCAACCCTGCGCCCCGGCAACCGTAGTAGGGATTCTTGTGATCCCATAGGTGTTGTTCCACACTGACATCTTTGGCGCGCCAGGCAGGGGGCGCAATTGTGAGAATCTGGTCTAGTAGTTAGCCTAGCGTTTCTTCATCGCGATGGCTCCCAAGAAGAAGACGGCCACGGCGATCGGCTCGTCGAGAGCCGAATGACCCGTGCCAGTACGGATGAGCAGTGGGCCGGTCGCGGACAGGACCCGGGTCGCAGTCCGCGAGCACCAGCATCGTCCTGGCAGTCAGAGCCTCGCGAGCGGCATCGTTCGCGTGCCAGACAACCAGCCGCACGTCGCCAGATCCAAAGACGGAGCTAGGCCCCCCGCAGGCGGCGCGGGGCCCTCCAAGAGTGTCGTTATGCTTCCCCTGGGCGGTGCGGCAACCTCCAGGACGCCCACACCGGCTCCCACAACACGCTCTACCCAGGGTGCGCGCAACGAGCAGCGTCACCGCGCTGAAGACCCCAAACACCAAAGTGGGAAGAACCCTGTGCGCCGTCCACGGGACGAAGGAGTTCAGCACGCCCGCCGGAGTACTGGCGAAACTGGCGCACAGTCGCTGGGTCGTGATAGAGCTCCTTCTAACATGGTTAGAAGTTGAAGTGCGCCACGGTCCACGCAGCCGTCGCCGCCACCCACACCGGCAGAAGCTTTGGCATGCACGCAGCTGCTCCTCAACTTCCCTCCTGCTGCGGAGAAGCTCGACGAGTGGAGGTCCACCATCCGGAGCCTCGTCGCCATCGCCAACAAAGATGATCCGCGACCGGCGGGACCCTCGGGCCAGCGCCCCACCGAGCCACCACACGCCAACGCTGGGAGGACTGGGGGTGCTGCGGTCACTGTGCACTCCCCTCCTCCTCGCCAGCCGCCACGGGCGTCCGCTCATCCTGACGACGCTTGTGACAACATCTCTATAGCGTCGTCCGACCCGCGGACCCACGGCAACCAGTGCCAAGTTCTTCGAGAACGAGCTCACGAGGATGCTCGAACCACTATCGAGCGCCGGCGTGATACACGCCACCAGTCGGACAAGCGGGCGGGACTCGCTACGGACCACCCGGCACCGGGGGGCTCCGGCGGCCTACCTTACGAGGTGGGCTGCCCAGCCTTTTCCCGTGAGCTGCAGCAGTTCCAGTGGCCATCCCACAGCACATTCAAGCCTGACGTCGGCGAGAAGTATACTGGCAAGACCCATCTGTCCGAGTTCCTCAGCATCTACACCATCATGATGCAGGCTGCCGGAGCTCGCGACGACAAGGTGCTTGCCAATTACTTCCCGTTGGCGCTGAATCCCAATGTTATGTCCTGGTTGATGCACTTGCCGGCGGATTCCATGATATGTGCCATGAGTTCGTTGGTGCCTTTACTGGCGGCCACCAAGCTCATGGCCAGGCCAGTGATCTGCATATCATTCCCCAGAAGGAAGGGGAAACCCTGCGCAAATACATCCAGAGATTCAGCCGGGTGCGGTACAACATCCCTGACGTTCATCCCGCCGCTGTGATCAGCGTGTTCCATCAGAACGTGCACAACCGCAAGATGTGCGAAGAGCTGGCAATGACCAAGGTTAAGGATGTGGCCGAACTCTACGTTCTGGCCGATAGGTGCGCCCGGGCTAAAGAGGGAAGGAAGTACCCCGGCGAAGACGCCGCCGCGGAAACCGACTCTACTGATGAAGACACCACCGCCCCGACGAAGAGGGGCCGGCGCTGCAATAGGAAACGCAAGGGCAAGGCCGTGCTTGCCGTTGAAGGGTCTGACGACACCGGCGCTGCCAAAAAGGTCATTGCAGACGACCCCGGCAAGGAGATTGCCGGGTGCGTCGCCTGCCGGGCCTTAGCAACTACCGACAAGCCAGGGGGCTCCGGCAAGCAGTATTGCAAGATCCACTGCACCAAAGGCCACGACCTCCAGAACTGCTCGCAAGTCGAGCTGCTTGCTAAAAAGCAAAAGGCCGACTATGAGAGGTGGGACAAGGAGAAGGGCCAGGATGGTGCCGAGGGATCCGGCAAGAAGCATGGCAGCCAAGGAGGCCGCCGCGACAAGGACAACCAGCAAGAGAGGCCCGCTCAGACCGTGAAAAGAAGCAAGAAGACGATGATCATGACAAGGACGACGAGTCCGGCGAGCAAGAGTTCCAGAAGGCTATGGAGGCCATGTGCGTCGACGGTGGCGCCTCGCTGCATACTTATCACCGCCAGCTCAAGTAGTGGGCGTGTGAGATTACAGCAGCGGAGGCATCGTTCGACGCTCAGAAGCCGCTGAAAACGCCCCTCATCTTTGACGCCGAGGACCACCCTGACCGCACAACCGCGGTCGGGTGTTTCCCGTTGTTGGTCTCCCCAACAATACGCAACCTCAAGGTGAACAAGATGTTGGTCGACGGCGGGGCCGGCCTGAACTTGATCTCGCCCGTCGTGATCAAAAGGCTACAAATCCCTGATGGAGACCTCGAGGAAACGGGCATGTTTCAAGGGGTCAATCCAGGGAGGAGCCAGCCGAAGGGGAAGGTCACGCTACCCGTGACGTATGGAGGGGAGTTGAACCACATGACAGAGAGGATCGTCTTCGACGTGGCCGAGATCCCCTTGCCCTACAACGGGATCCTCGGCCGCCCGGCACTAGCCAAGTTCATGGCGGCGTCGCACTATGCCTACAACATGCTAAAGATGCCCGGGCCATTGACTGTCATCTCCGTCCCCTCCGATAAGAAGGGCACATTGATTTGCGCCGACCAACTCTACCGGGAAGAAGTTGCAGCAGCTGCCACCAAGGAACTTGCTCCTGCCGCTGGATCCCCGAGAGGGAAGAAGAAGCCCGACAAGACCTCTCGCACCCACTCCGGCAAGCGCACCTCCTCGGAGTGTCGGGCTACCATCGAGGACGTTCTAGAGAACTCTACCGGCAAGAGCAAGAAATCCAGAGCTGAACCACCATAGACCAAGAAGGTGTCCGTCAGGGAGGATGGCACGGGAGGGGCTTTCACCATAGGCTCCACCCTCAACAGCAAATAGGAAGGCGCGCTCGTCACCTTCCTGCGGGCGAATGTCGACGTGTTTGCGTGGCAAGCATCCGACATCCTCGGTGTTCCCAGGGAGGTGATTGAGCACCACCTAGTTGTCTGTCCTCATGCGCTGCCCATCAAGCAGAAGGTCAGAAAGCAGGCTCTAGAGAGGCAGGAGTTCATCACAGAGGAGATCGGGAAGTTGGAAGCAGCGGGTTTGGTGAGAGTAGTGCTCCATCCAACGTGGTTGGCCAATCCGGTAGTGGTGCGCAAGGCAAATAGGAAGTGGAGGCTGTGTATTGATTGCACAGACATCAATAAGGCTTGTCCTAAAGACCCCTTCCCGTTGCCACGCATCAACCAGATTGTCGACTCCACGGCCGGGTGTGATCTGTTGTCATTCCTCGATGCCTACTCGGGCTACCACCAAATCTTCATGACGAGAGAAGATGAAGAGAAGACAACATTCATCACCCCATGTGGTATGTATTGCTTTTTACGGATGCCTTTCGGGTTGAAGAGTGTTGGCTCGACGTTTGCAAGAGTAGTCCAAATTGGTTTTGAACCCCTGCTCCATAGAAATATGGAGGCATACATGGATGACATAGTAGTCAAAACCAAGGACGGGGCAACTCTTGTGCAAGATCTGGAAGAGACATTTGCCAACCTAAGCAAGATCAACCTTAAGCTAAATCCTGAGAAGTGTGTCTTCGGCGTTCCATCCGGCAAGCTTCTCGGATTCTTTGTGTCGCAGCGCGGGATCGAGGCAAACCCAGACAAGATCAAGGCTATTGAACAGATTGAGGCGCCCAAGCGGATCAAGGACGTGCGTCGGCTCACCAGCTACGTCGCCGCCATGAGCCGATTCATCTCCAAGTCCGCCGAGCGCACCCTCCCCCTTTTCAAATTCTTGAAGAAGGCAGGACCGATGGAGTGGACCCCAGAAGCTGAGGCAGCGTTGCGGGATCCGAAGAAATACCTTTCCTCCACGCCAATATTGGTTGTGCCTAAACCACAAGAACCGTTGCTGCTGTACCTAGCAGCAACGAATCAAGTGGTCAGTGCCGCACTAGTGGCACAGAGGGAGGTCGACGAGGAGGCAGTGGCAACGACGTAACCAGTGGACGGTGAGCCAAAGATTCCCCCGACAGGACCTGGTGCCGGCAAGGAAAGGCCCCCGATAGAGTCTGACGCCATTAGGGCGACGCCCGCGCGGTTAAGCGAAGTGGTGCAGAAGAAGAAGATGATGCAGCACCCGGCTTACTTTGTCAGTTCCCTCTTGCAGGGGGCTAGGTCGAAGTACTCCGGTGTGCAGAAATTGCTCTTCGGCCTCCTTATGGCCTCGGGGAAGCTGCGTCATTACTTCCAAGCCCACGAGATCACTATCGTCACCCGCCTCCCGCTACAACGGATACTGCACAACCCAGATGCAACCGGAAGGATTGTGGAATGGGCCTTGGAGTTGTCGAGCTTTGGGTTGAAGTTTGAAAGTACCTCAACAATCCAGAGCAGAATCTTGGCAGAGTTCATTGCGGAATGGACCTCGACACCTGACGAAGAAATCCAAGAGACCGTTCTCCCCGGCAAGGAAGCGGACCGCGACTGGATCATGTACTTTGATGGGGCCTTCTCGCTGCAAGGCGCCGGTGCCGGTGTGCTGCTTGTCGCACCCACCGGAGAGCACCTCAAGTACGTGATCCAGATGCACTTTCCCAGGGAGATGTCCACGAACAACACTGCTGAGTATGAGGGGCTGCTTGCCAGTCTCAGGATCGCGGTAGACCTCGGGGTGAAGAAGCCCATCGTCAGGGGTGACTCCCAGCTTGTCGTCAGACAAGTCAACAAGGATTACCAGAGCCCATTGATGGAGGCCTACATAGATGAAGTGAGGAAGCTGGAGGAGCGCTTTGACGGTATCCAAGCGGAGCACGTTCCCCGGGCGAAGAACGACATTGCCGACTACCTGTCGAAGCATGCTGCATTCAAGCTACCTGTGGAACCAGGTACCTTTTTGCTCCGGTTAACTCAGCCATCCGTCGAACCATCAACGGGGTGGAACAAGCGAAGGAAATCGGGTCCCGGCGAGTACTTTCTTACCGAGCCCCCTGGGGCTGCCGGCAAGGGTGCTGCCGTGGACGCTGAGCCTACCAGAGAGCAACTGGCTTCGGCAGGGCGTCAAGTCCTGGCCGTGGAGACAGCCGCTCCCATGGCAGAGGAAATGCCTTTGGTCCTCGCCGTCAAGCCCCAGGCTCCGGCGTGGGCTCAGCATACTGTCCGACTCCTCTAAACAGGGAACTTCCCGAGGAGCAGGAAGAAGCGGAAAAAGTAGCCCGTCAGTCTACCTTATACCAGTTCGTCGATGATGTCTTGTACAGGAGAAGGCCAAACGGTGTGAAATTGAAGTGCATCCCCCGGGTGGAAGGACTAGAGCTGTTGGCAGAGATACATGGAGGCGTATGTGGCTCCCACATAGGGTCGAGGGCCCTTGCCGGCAAGGCGTTCCGGCAAGGTTTCTTCTAGCCCACCGCCCTCCAGGATGCGATGACACTAGTGACCAAGTGCGAAGCGTGTCAGTTCCATTCAAAGAAGCTTCATCGACCAGCTCAAGCCCTTCAAACAATCCCTCTCTCCTGGCCATTCTTGGTCTGGGGGCTCGACATACTAGGCCCCTTCCCCCGTGCTGTCGGGGGCTTTGAGTACTTGTACGTTGCAATCAACAAGTTCACAAAGGGGCCAGAGGTGGAACCAGTGAGGAAGGTGACAGCACAGTCAGCCGTCAAGTTCTTCAAAGGACTAGTCTGCTGTTTTGGTGTGCCAAACAGAGTCATCACCGACAACGGAACGCAGTTCACAAGCCACACCTTCATGCAGTACATTCAAGACCTCGGCAGCAAGGTCTGTTTTGCTTCCGTGGCACAGCCCCGGAGCAACGGCCAAGTAGAGAGGGCGAATGATGAAGTGTTGCGAGGCCTGAGAACGAAGACCTTTGATAGGCCGCACAAGAGTGGAAGGCCCTAGATTGATGAGGTGTCGGTGATTTTTTGGTCAATCAGGATGATGCCAAATCAAGCCACCGGTCAGACACCCTTTGCCCTAGTATATGGGGCGGAGGCAATTCTCCCCACGGAACTCATATACGGGTCACCTCGAGTACTCGCTTATGATGAGATTGAGCAAGAGCAGTTGCGGCAAGATGACGCGACGCTCCTTGAGGAAGATCGTCTTTGGGCGGCTGTGAGAGCAGCACGCTACCAGCAAGCCTTGTGCCGCTATCATAGCCGCAAGGTTCATGCCCGGAGCTTTGAGGAAGAAGACCTTGTTCTTCGACGCGTTCAGTCGGCCAAGAATTCCAACAAGTTGATGCCGAAGTGGGAAGGCCCTTATCGGGTAATACGAGTCACTAGGCCCGGCACAGTCCGCCTGGAGACCAAAGATGCCATTCCAGTGAGCAACTTCTGGAAATCGAGCATCTTCACAAGTTTTACCCATAAGGCGCGGCTTGCCGGGCTCCTCGACAAGCCACCTTTCGTACAGCCTTGTCGGGAAGGCATGTAACCCTTTGTACAAAGCCAGGCGCAGACCCTGAGCACAAATAAATGAAGCGCTGGCACCTAGAGTTATAGCATGCATGCTAGGTCGAGTCTCTTCCTTGGTTAGGGTTGATAGTGCTTAGCGGCGACTAACCCCTAGCCTAGAGGTCGAGTGCGCGTCTTTCTGTTCTTTTCTGTCCTCCTTTGGTTCGCAGGGCACATGAGCACTTCTGCTGAGCTACTTGGAAGAAAGGGAACGGACCGCCGTCCCAACCCCGGCAAACCAGAGTTGCCAGGGGCTGCAAGTACAAGGATCCAACCGCGTCAAGACAAGGTTACCGGGGGCTGTAGATCCAGATAAGTCTTTCATCCTCTGTCATGCATTTCGGAACGGAACTGGGGCATGTGAAACCTCGCTTTATCTCTGAGCTACCCTGCTCCCCTTTTTCCTATACCTAAGGATTATCTCTTGGGTCCGGATTTGGTTGTAGCCGTGGCGGCGAGGAGATAGAACGAGGAGACTAAGCCCACTTCATCCCTGCCTCCGCCAAGAGCGCGAGAATAGTCGAGCGAAGTGGGAGGGGCGGCAAGGCCTATTGCCGGGCGAAAAACGTTTATCTTAAATAGTAACAAGGATTCTCTCCTTGTCGCAGGGTCTACCCGCAGACGAAAAACCCGGCAAACATCCCTTTTTCATTAAAAAAATCCCATACAGGGTACAGTTCATACGGAATGAAAAACATGAGCAAGGGGATTACAAGTTCTAAAGTTTACGAAGGCCCGAAGGCTTACAAACTAAAAAAGAGATGAGATGCCCGTAATCCCTTTCTTGTCCCTCTCCTCAGGAGGCAGGTCAAGAAGGATAAAAGGCAAAAGGGGCGCCTAAGCGAGCTACAAGCAGCAGAAAGCACCAAGAGAACACCTCGGTGGCAACCCAAGGGTGGGCCAGTGATGACGGTGCCGGGAAAGGAGCTGGAAGACGAGGCGGCAGGACCGGCAATACGCGATGAAGGCGTCGGTGCCTGCGTACTCCGAGTTGACGGCCTTCCGCCATCTTCCTCTTCCACAGCCTCCCGACGCCAGCCGCCCAAGGAGACAGCCCTGAGAAGTTCAAGGAGCTGGCCCCTCCCCCGGCGAAACCCCGCCGGAGGAGCGGCCAGGTGCAGATGCGGCTGCTGCCGCACCCACCCATGCGCGGGGCGTCCGACGCTTAGTCAGACTCATCCCCGTCATCTGCCCCTCTGTCCTCCTCGTCACTCTTGCTCGAGGAAGAGCTTCTATCATCGGAGTCTCTGTCGGAGGAGCTCTCCACGCAGCACTTCAGGCGAGTTCCAAACTCTCCGAAGACCATGACGGAGAGCAGGACGTCCTCCATTAATTTAAAGTAGAGGACGAGCCCCACCGTCAGGCTGTGGATGCGAGCGAACGTCTTCCATCCACGGCGGAGGTACATGACCCGAGGAGCCGGGAAGTCGACGTCGACCCGCGTGGCCCCATTCCCACAACCCCTCATGTGCAACCTGAGGGTCTGGGGCGGATCACGCTCCATCACCCGAGCAAACGGGGCGGGGAGACGAAGACGATGACGCGGAGGCCGGCGCAGCCTGATGAAGAACTTGTAGGGCTGGTCTTCAATGTGGCCCTCCTTAGAAAGGACATCATTGGCGGGGGCAAGGCCGGTGCGCCGCCCCGTCCTCCTCTTCCCCGAGCACCACGACCTCTGCCACGGCCTCGCCCCTCCCCCTTCCCCTCACGGCCGGCTCAACCACCGCGGGCTCAGGAGGAGGAGGGACGCGCTGTCGAGCGACGACCCTCGCCGCCACCATCGAGGGACCGGGATTCCCCTTCTCCATGGCGGGTGGAAGGAAGAAGCAGAAGCAGGAAGAGATAGATAACAGAAGAGTGTGGGACGTCGTCCCCTCTTCCCTCTCCTTATAAAGGGACGGGACTGGAGCTCAGCCACCCCGCTTGGCCAATCCAGCCACCGGGGGCGCAGGGAATCAATACCGACCCGCTGCTCCAACTAGCGATGGCCCGGTTTCCCGCCTCCACCGCTCGCCACCCCAAGTGCATTGAGGCCGCGTGGCGAACATGCAGAACCGAGGGGACGGGTGAAGCGACCTCTCCCCACCCCATGATCCTGGGGTGTGGATGCCTTGAAGACCGCGACCCGGCCCCGCGCAGTAAATGAGCCGCGCCTCCACGCCTCCCTCTTTTTATGGGGAAGGCACGAGCCGCCTCTTTACTACGATATGACACATGCATGCGGAAAACACCCCACGCATGCCGCCCACGTCACGCACCCCTCCACATCGCGCATTCAACGCGGGTCGTGGGAAGCGCAGTGTGCGAAAAGTTTTACCGCGGTAAAAACCGCCCTGCCTGCCCGGGCACCGTTTTGGGCCTGGCACAACAACGTGTCGCGCCTATGTGTAGCCCAGGCCCGGGGGCTCCTGTCGCATCTTTGTACCCCTTTACCTATGCACGGACAGTCGGAGCCGCGCCCGCGGCCACACCAAGCAAAGCAGGGGAGGTGAACCAAGGTAAAACCGAAGCCCAAGACAGCCAGAGCAACGCCAAGACCGAGACCACGAAGAAGTAGAGAGGCGAAGCAGGTTCCCCCGGCAAGATCCTTGCTAGGGGGCAGCCTCAGTGACCCCGGCAAGGCCCTTGCCGGGGCGGCTCGCCCACACCAGCGGAGTGAGCCACCCTCGAGCCCATGGGTTGCAACTCAACCAACCACGTTGGAACTAGGGCTCGGGAGGCACCTCCATGGTGGCATGCAGATCTTTGTGAAGACAAGAAATGTTCAAGATCAGATGAGGATTGAAAGACGACGACCCTTGGCAAGATCCTTGCCGAGGAGGACCACAAGACCCCCTGCAAGATCCTTGCCAGGAACGACGGCGCGCCACGGCAAGACCCTTGCCGGGCCACCTTGCAAGGCTCTCACCAAGGATGCCAGCAGGGCCACTGCCAGGCCTGCACCAGCCAAGTCTCCACCACCGTTCGCATGCAGCTGCCAGCCCAACCAACTGGGCAGTCACCTGCGTGGCAACATGCAACTCCCAGGCCAACTCATCAAGCGCCTGCGTGTCGGCATGCAGAGCTTTGTGAAGACCCTACCGCCGCGCCACCTCAGCTGCCTGCCGGCCTACCGCATGCGTCGCTGGCCGGGGCGCGTGTCGAAGCGAGGAGGAGCAGCGACGGACGGTACGGGCCTCGCTCCCGCCCCCGATAAAGCTAAGGGACACCTCAGCGGCGCATTAAATGTATCTTGTCGTGTAATACGAGCGATAAGCTCGTAGGACTGTACGCCTTTCCACCTCCTCTGTTCCACTGTGGCAACCCCTTTTGACTATAAAAGGAGGCCCATGGCATACGGGTGAAGGATTCGGCTCTCTGAAATGGCACAGCCACCGTAGCTAGTTCGAGAGCTCAAGAACAATCAATACATCCACCAAAGAAGGACTAGGGTTTTACGTATTCTCGCGGCCTGAACCTGGGTAAACGATCCTTGTGCTGATTACTAATCCTGCTCTTCTCGCAACCCTGTGCCCCGACAACCGTAGTAGGGATTCTTGTGATCCCATAGGTGTTGTTTCACACCGACAAGATTAAATATAAATTTGTATTACGTAAAAACCTAACGAAACATTGCACGTGCAACAATTAAAATTTAAGATTTTCAAAATCCATCAATAATGTTTTATAAACTAGTTTCGTGCTTGGTGCATTTTTTTATAGTTACTGCCCAGTTTTTACAATTACATCCCATTTATTATTTTTTAAAGCCCATTTTCCTGTTAAGCCTAATGCATCCCTCCTAGGAAAGATTTGCAGCCCAGCGGGGCGGAGAATAACAAGTTGACCTTGCCTGGGTATTCCTCAAAAAAACGTATAGCTGGGCTAGCCGTTTTCATCTTTAAAAAACATATCTGGGCTGGATATCTGTCCTAAGCTAGACGGGCTACAGCCCGCCCAGTTAATACCCTGCTCTCCTCTGAACAACAATGAAAACATCGCCAAGAAAAACTCTGCAGTGCTCACGCCTCAAAAACACAAATACTGCTCGAGCTGCTTGGTCCCAGTTGTCGGCCGCACCTTGTGCAATTCTGTCGTTTATATTGACTACATAGGTTGACAATGGTGTGGGACCATGATGTTAGGAAACCAGGAGGAAGCAAAAAAATATAGTTGTACATAATAAGGAGGCACTTGCGTACGTATGGCTATGGCCCTAGTGGGTCCCTACTGTCAACCAGTCAAAATAAAGTCATCTCCTGAATCCTCATGTTCATTGACCATGTTAACAATGCTCGGCGCCACAGAGAGGGCCTTGCGGGCCCTACGGATGGTCTAATACAGCGCCCGCTGCTCATTCAGGAAGCCAGGATCATCGGACACCTATGAGCACCTTCGAGAGACTGAGACGGCATGAAACGGTAAGGCCACTCTTGGGAGCTCTGGTTTATTTCACACCTGTATTAAGATACAAGTGTAATTTACTCGTCATCGGAAACAACACGTAAAATACAGGCATAATGAAACCGAGGGCCCGAGGTCTGTAAGTAAAACCGGCGGGTTACGCGTGTAATTTGAGAGACCAGTGTATATTTTACTAGTCGAAATCGACCAACCAAGCGCTTCGCCCGAGACCATCTGCTTTTATTTACAAGTGTCAGGTTTACAAGTGGTTTTGGTTGGAAAACGACGATCCAATCACGGCCTAAGATGATGAGTTGGTCGGAAGATCATATGGTTTCACGTCTAACCTACCCGACTTGTCGTATAGGCTATGAATGAAACATAAGACGATGAACTTCTTAAGCACAGAAACAACAGAAGAGGATGATCTTCCTTACAAGCAAATCATTGGCATTAGATCGACATGCAAAACAATACGAAGAATTATTCTCAGGAGGCACGCTGAACAGCTCGTGATGCCGCATGTCACAACATTCCAAGCTCAACTTTGCAATCAAACACAAGGCCTGGCATTACATAGACAATATTCAGAATAAACTCTTAAAACATCTTACATAAGTCAACATTCATGTGACTATGCATCTCAGCAGAGTAAATATTTACTTCTGAAGTGAAGACAGAAATAGGAAAAAACGATGGACGTTGCTCACAACAAAGGGCGTCCCAGTCAAAAATATCAAATTCATGTCTTTTGGCTAACATCAATGAGCAAAAATTGACAAGGTTTTCCAATTCCAATATATTAAACTAATGTCAACTTTGACAAGCTTTTCCCATTCAAAATATGTAATGCCTATGATTGTGGAATGGGCAGGGTTTGTCATCAGTTTGTCATCTGATAGTCCGGTGGCTCAAGGTGACGACGAATGATTAGAGAACCATTCGATGTGTTGTGCATGATGAAGTATTATTATGGAGGACACGAACCATCTAAACATTTTGTGCAGTTCCACTAAAATCAAGCTGAGCATCCCTGTGGATTTCGTATTTATATGCTGCCAATAATGAAAACAAAGACACATTAGCACACACATGAATATTGGGAAAACTTTGTTTTTGCCACTCTAGTTTTTGCCAATTTTGCTTATTCCACTCTAGAATTTGGCATCTCACTTTTGCCACTCTTAGCTTTTAACAATACATCACAAATGCCATTCCATGGCAAAAACAATAATTTTTCATTTCACTTTTGCCACTCTTAGCTTTTGACAATGTATCGTAATTGCCACCCTGAAAATTTTGCTTTTGCCACGGAATGGCAAAAGTGATGTATTATCAAAAGCTAAGAGTGGCAAAAGTGAAATGTCAAATTCTAGAGTGGCATAAGCAAAGTTGGCAAAAACTAGAGTGGCAAAAACAAAGTTTTCCCATGAATATTGGCCCCAGTGTCAACCCACCAATCGTTGGACTAACAAACTGAAAGTATGGTAAACAGATTACCATACCCAGATGCCCCATCATTGTTGCTTAGAGTGACATCGACAGACTTGGAGTCCTGTCCTGGCTTCTTGGTACTTGTTTGCCCAGTGTTCCTCCGAACCACAAGTAAAGCAGCCATCTCTCTTTTTGTCTTTCTTCTTACCCTTCTTAATGGCCGACGCTGGCAACACCATTCAAACATATAGTCCGGTGGCTCAAGGTGACGACGAATGATTAGAGAACCATCCGATGTATTGTGCATGATGAAGTATTATGGAGGACACAAACCATCTGGACATTTTGTGCAGTTCCACTAAAAACAAGCTGAGCATCCCTGTGGATATCGCATTTATATGCTGGAAGAAAACAAAGACACAACAACACACACATGAATATTGGCCCAAGTGTCAACTCATCAATCGGTGGACTAACAAACTGAAAGTACGGTAAACAGATTACCATACCCAGATGCCCCATCATTGTTGCTTAGAATGACATTGACAGATTTGGAGTCCTGTCCTGGCTTCCTGTACTTGTTTGGGCACTTTTTGCCCAGTGCACTCCACGTGTTGTAGAGTTTCCTATGCTCTCTGCATACTAGTCATGTCACCAGCATCTACTAATACTCTGTAAGGCTTCTCGATCATTCTTGTGTAATGTAGCACAAACAGTGACTCGGTTCTTTCTGCAAAGTGGTAAGACCAACTGGACCCACTAATGCAGCAGTTTGCCTTAGACACATTGGATCCTTTTGTGCAGTTCAACAAAAATCAAAGTCAGAATAAAACCGAGCTTTAATTTTGATATCCCTGTAAGCAACAAAAGATATAAGGGAAACAATTACTGAGAAATAACGGTTGATGACTTGTACTCCCAGAAGAAAAACATCTACCGATCTACCTTATCTTAATGGGAAACAATGCAAGAGAGTAGCAATTCTCAATCATTGTGGTTCATTCATATTAACTGAGACATTATCTTAACAATGCCTTGTTTCAACATGTATAAAGAATGACAAAGCAGAAAAGTATCATTCCTAAAACAATGCGACTGATTCATTTTAACAGTGACATTATCTTAACAATACCTTGGTTAAACATGTAGAAAGAACTATAAAGCGGGATAGTACCATTTGTAAAACACTGTAACTGATATATAATAACAGAGACATTATTTGAACAATACATTTCTTAAACATGTACTCCGGCCGATCCCTAACAGAAATGGTACTCCCGTTGATCCCTAACAAGTGTTGCAGTTTTGAACTATGATTCAGTAGTTAATTCTGAGGAAAGTCGGTACTGACCTTTCAAAATCAAGATTTGAAATAACTCGTGAGGAAGACCTCAAAGAGATCTCAACACATATATGGAAATCCGGTCTCATTTTGTGCAGTTCCACCAAAATTAAGAGAAGCAAAATGTCGCAATAGCAACAAGTTGAATAGATATACCTGTTTTAACAGAGGCAAAAAAGGAATCAATTACTGGCCAATAAAGGAGGATGAAACATGCGGCCACAAAAATGGTAATCCCGCCAATCCCTAACAAGTGTTGCAGTTTTGAAATAAGATTCAGTAGTTAATTCTGAGAGTGGCATTGCTTAATTTTACCAGCGGCATTAGATTAACAAAAAGCATAAACAGTTCCAGGGGAGAGTGGGTGCAACGACAACATGTGCTTCCATCTACTTATAAAGGGGGTGATGCAGAGTTTGTTGTAACAAAGCAACAAGCATAATGTCTGGGTTCGTCCCATTTTTGTTCATTACTTAATGGGAAAAGACAGCAATACAATAGCTTCAGTTCAACATTTATTTAAAACAGTACCGATACAAGTAGCACATCATCTCAAAACACACTGCATGATCATGTGGATAAAGGCAAGTACCAACCTATCATGACGCACACAAGATCACGTACGAATCTGCCAACACGAATAGGAAATCCAATCTCGTTTTGTGCAGTTACTCTGAAATCAAGTGAAGTCGCCGGTGTGACATTCATGTTTGCTATAGCAACAAGTTGAATAGTTATCCCTGATTTAACAGAGGCAAAAAAGGAAACAATTACTGCCAATAAATGAGGACGAAACATGCGGCCACAAAAAGAAGCATCTACCTTATCCTGATGGAAAACAAAGTATAGGACAGTAGCATTTCTAAAACGGTTGCATTGATTCATGTTAGCAGAGAAATTCTCTTAAAATAGTTCAGTAGTTAATTCTGAGAGTGGCATTGCTTAAAATACAATATCTTCAATTGAACATTTATCTAAAACAGTACCAATACAAGTAGCACAACATCTCAAAACACACTGCACGATCATGTGGATGGGACATGGGACATGCCAGCACCATGTGCGTCCACACGTATAAATGGGTGATGCAGAGTATGTAGCCAAGCAGCATATCTGCGTTGGTCCCATATTTGTTCTCTTTGAAACTTTTTCCGATGTGTGGGCAGCAAATCTAGTCCTACACAAACTACCCGACCCCCCAGTTCTTTCCCTTTTCTACAAAGAGTTCGGTTCCTTACAGATGAGTGTACTGGGTTACCCCTTTTTCCCCTTTTCGACCAACAAAGCGGCTGGATAGCTAGTCTATACTACTTTCCCTCCCTCCTTTCCTCATTGAACCAAGTCCTAGATTCATGCTCGACCCCACCACACCCTTCTTTCCTCTTTGAACCAAGACCTAGATTCGACTACAGAATTGAAAAAGATCATCATGCAGCTAGACCAATGACGGTTTCAAAGAAACTTATACCTTAGGGTCGTCGAGATGTCACAAGGAGTGCGGCGGGAGGTCGGATCTACCCACACTACATACGACAGCGAGGAAGAAGGGGTCGGTGGCCCTCCCGCACAGGCGCTGGGTGAAAGTGAAAAGCGCAGCCGGCAGTGGATTGCCTTCCTCGCCGAAGGCAATAGAGTGAACGATGCACCTCCTCCGCTTCCCGGTGCGACGGGATCCGGACGCCTCCTTCGCCAGCTGTGAGGGGGGTGAGAGAGACAGAGGCCACAACGCAGTCTTGTTTAGATCTGGTGAAGAGGGTGAGAGACAGTGAATATAGCAAACCCTAGCAAAGGAACGCTGAGCCTCCATCATATATATATATATATATATATATATATGTATGTATGTATGTATGTATGTATATATATATAGTGTGGCGAGAGTGTGGAGAGTGCAAACCCTAGCGAACAAGCGCTGAGGCTCCATCTTATATATATATACTGTAGTATGGACTGAGCTCCGGTGCCTTAACTGCACCTGCTTCTGGCTGTATGACAGGTGGGCCAGCCACATTTTGGGCCCACCTGTCATAAACCCAAAGGCAGGTGCACTAAAGTCAATGAAGCTGCGTCCATATAGTACTCGTGTATACGACTAATATATAGTGGAGTGGTTTTCTTATTCTCTCCATAAAAATCATTTTAAATTGTGTAAGTACGAAATGAAACTCTTTATTTAATGTACCAGTGAAGAAAACTACTACTCCCTCTGTTCCTAAATATTTGTCTTTCTAGAGATTTCAACAAATGCCTACATACGGAGCAAAATGAGTGAATCTACACTGTAAAAAATGTCTATATACATTCATATGTGTAGTCCATTGCAAACCACTTGAAAGACAAATATTTAGGAATGGAGGGAGAACTTCCGATGAACTAACGATCCACGTGTCCTGGTCGCACTTCCTTTCCTTCACGTGTGGTATACTACCCTCCCTTAAGTAAACAACCACACATGCGCCAAATTATCGGAAACGTGTGAGAGTGTGTACAATTAAAGAATTTTAATTTCAATTATCGAAAAGGTTTGAGAGTATGTACAGTTTGCCCTCTCTAATAATTATGGTTTGTTGTGTTCGGCCTAAACTTGGTCAAACTTTACAAAGTTTGACTTCGATCAAATCTAATATGCTGAGTAAATAAAAATGGAGGGCTACTACGTCCATCCGGGTTTTTAGTCCTCACCATTTTTTTCATCAAAGTTAATAGCTGGACAAATAAAATTACAGGGGAGCTGGAGAAAAAGTTGTGAGAAGGCTTAGAAATCAATACAATCTTAGTACCAACGTCGATCCTTCTTCGAGGAAACATTTGGTTCATAGCCAATTGTGTGATAAAATTGCACCAACGTGAAAGACGACTGTGTCTCCAATGTAACCAAGGTGAACTGACGAAGGATATCATCTTTGTGGGTAACAAGCAAAGAGCACTGATGGAAGACATCTTGTTTTCATTGAAAATCGATCAGCTTCACCAGCCGATGCAACCATGAGGTGCAACCATGAGCATCGATAGGTCATCATGGAGATGCATCATCCATTTGGCATCAAGTTTGGGTGAGGTACATATGAAGTTTGACAAATCCTCACTGTGGTCTATTTCTTCTCAGTAGTCAAGCTCGAGGAAGGAAGAACCACGTGGCAGAGGACAGTGAGGCGGAACAACAATGGCCATCCAATTTTGTGCAATTCCACTAAAATTGAGGAAGACATGCCCGGGTATGGAGATACGCATCGTTCTTTCCAAAAATATAAAAAAGGGATATAGTGTTGTTACTTTGTTGTACAAGATTAACAACGACATCTCAATTGTCAATAAGAATTATGAAAAGTACACCAACAAACAGAAGCATCATGATTATCTTGATGGGAACTAAACCAGGATACCCGAGAACAAAAGCATTTCTTCATTTAACCAGTGATAGTATTAGATTAGCAGCAGCATTAGGAGCATATGGGCAATGACCGCACAACCACCATGTACTTTTTGTCGAAACAACATGTATACCTCCACCGAGGCATAAATCAGGACAACTTTTCGAGTGGCATTTCCTCTATAATAGTAGGTGATGTTGGACCAGCCGACGAACCCTAGCTACTATACATGGGGAGCTGGGGAGTAGTCGCATAGAAGAAAACCCGCATGCAGCGACCTGGGGAGCTGGACCAGTACAAGAAGTTATACCTCAGGTGGGCGAGATGTCGCTTAGGCGGGCGGGCGGGATCTGCCCACACGACGGTAGTGAACAAGGGCGCGGAGGACCTTCGTCCGCGCCAGTGCCGGCTCCGAGAGGATGGTGCGCATCGGGTTCCTCCATCACCGACGGCGACAACATCAACGCTGCACCTCCTCACCTCCCGCAGCGGACGGGATTCGGCTGGATCTGTGACCACCGGTGAGGAGAGAGATAGTGTGGACACTGTCATCTTGTTTTGATATGGAGAGGGTGAGAGAGCGAGACGCGAGAAACTATATCAAACAAGAGGCTATAATGGAGTAAAACATTCTCTCCATAGCAGTGATTTTAAATAGAATACGTGCGTTCCCGGAAAAAAGAAACGAAAACTGGCAGACAATTTTTTAACGTACCAAGAAAGAAAACTCGATCAAAAACACGCCCCCGCTTCTAGGTCGCGAGAGTCGTCGCGCACACACACATAGACATAGACATGCATATCCGTGTTTTCTCCAATCATATTTGTCCAACTGGCACATTATTTACGTTGTTAATTATATACGCGACAATATTAACGTACATCATCTCTTGTTTGCGGGCGTCCGGACCGCTGCCTCAGCCGCTCCTGACCAACCCGAACCCTCTTCATCACCCATGCATGCTTCCCGCCCGAAACGGTTAGTGCCGCATTCATGCCCGGCCAGAGCGGACGCGACCTCTCACTGGCGCCGGCATTGAAGCGGCGCGCCGGCCGAGAGAGCGTCACCGACGCCGTTTCCTGGCGCACGCGCCTGCTCCGCGTTCAAAGGTCACAATAGCCGGCCACAACATGCATGTAAAAAGTTCTTGGGAGTCTGTGCTACAGCTAGCTGTCCTCCCCCAACTCGTCAATCTCTTCCAGAAGTACTAGTACTCCATGGCGCGATCCATTGACAAGGAAGCGGGAAAGTTATCGTATACTCGGTTTGCGGTGAGTGGCATGCTGAGCGACCGCGTGGGGTCGAGCCGTGGAGGAGGGTGATACACGAACGAGACAGACATGATATAAACTTTGGTTTTGCTCGATGGCGCGATCCAACGAAACGAAACGTTGGTTTCTCTCTGTTTCCATTTTTTCTCCGGAAAAACGGAAACTTTCCACTCTATTTTCATTCCTACTCCAAGGTTGCCCCGTTACAACATTCCATCAAATAAAAACAAAAACTAACACGCATGCTGATGCATCTCAATGATTCACAGATCATAGCCAATATTTACTTCACAACTAAAGACAAAAGTTGTGAGAGCGTGTACAAAAGAAAAACTACTGATTGGGTCACTACGACTTAAACCCTAAACCCTAAACATGATTTAATTTCCTGGCCAGGTAGAACCTGTCGAAGGAAAGACGGCTGCCACCCTCGGATCATACGATGCTTTTGTGCAGTTCCACTAAAATCGAGCTGAGCATCCCTGATGGCAAAGATATTGAAGAAGTGTGATTAGAATAATAATACTGACACTAGTTCATGAGACATAAACTCACCACAAGTAGAAGCCGGTAGAAGTAGAGAAAGATCGACATGGAGATGGTGCTACGTGGGGAGCTGCTGAAGTGGAGCAAGCCGGCTCCAAAAGGAAGATGGACTACCTGGGACATCGGGTTGTAGCTAGAAGGGCGGTTGCGACGCGGCATCAGCCCATACCATGGTGCCCGATTGGGACGCACCGACTATGGATTTTCTCCCTCGCCGATGTCGACCATGTCTATGCAGAACATTGTTCCCTTCCCCCAGCTGCGGGATCAGGCCGGATATGTGACCAGCGGTGTGGCCACCGTCGTTCTATGCTTGTGAAGAGAGCAACCCAAGCAAGCAGGCTTGTAGCTTAGGCTCCTGCTAGTGTATATATAGTGGTTTCCTTTTTCTATCCATATCAACCATTTTATATTGTGTACGTGTCATTGAAGAGTGAAATGATGGTTGCTTCTTCCGACTAACTTACTGTGTGATTTGACTGCTCCTTTAGTGGCCCCTACGCGTACTCCCCCTACGTGTATGCAATAGTCACACGTACACATGGACGCAAAAACGCGCATGACGCCTTAATGCATGCATGTCCGAACACACGAGGAACACACACGGTCACGCTTAAGTGCTCAACCTACACGTGCATGCACACACATACTCAGCCAGGGTGAGCTAGTGATCGTATAAACACCGGAAAATGTATATATTGAGCGCAATGAGCGTATTATGAAGTCCATTGACCGTATTTTTACAAATATACAGTGACAGACAGTGTATTTATCTCGTTTGAAATTAAGCCATATTAACCAGAGAGGAGGCAGTATGGACTAGCATTACTTTGTTGTGTCCCGTCAACTTGTTGAATGTGGAGAAGCTTGCAGGACGGGAGAAGCTTGCGCGCGGTGTCTCCCAGGACAAGGAGAAACTTTTGACTAATGAAAGTTGTCCTTCGCTCAGGAAGTGGACGTGCAACAGTTAATTCGGTGTCAGATTGCCAGAAGCATAAACTATACTAGTAGTACTATTATTGTTGCACTTCCCGAAGAGGCGAACAGCCAAGAGCAAAGTTTACTAGTACTAGTACTACTTCTATAGTCTATAGAGGTATGTACTACTATACTAGTACTAGGAACCGGATGGAGGAGCGTCTGCACTCTTATTATATTTTTAAAATGTGATAAAGCAATCTTCAACACATTTGGTTCTCTTCGAGGGTTCTCGCATGTGATAATGGAAGTTGATTGCATGGAACACTCGCCACAATTCTCGCTTAATTCTGGCTCATATCCTGTTACAAATAGGAGCGCTCGGTAATATTTCCTCTTTTTTTGTTATTCAGCATGTAAACAGGTCGGCAAACCTTGCGGCGCATCTTTGTGCAAACCGTGCTTGCTGCACTTTAAATGTGGCCGAGAGCTGGCTTGATGAAACACCTCGCTTCCTACTTCTTTTTTTGCGAGGTACCTCGCTTCCTAGTGACCAGTGTCTTGGCTGATCGTCCTAAGAATGCTTATATATGAATAAAGCTCTCTCATTTACCTGCAAAAAAGATTCAGCCATATTAACCGAAAAGGAGGGAGTATGGACTAGCACTACTTGTTGGTGTGTCCCGTTAACTCGGAGAACGAGGAGAAGCTTGCACGACAAGGTGAAGCTCGCTTACGCCTTTTGACTAATGCAATGTACCCTCGCCCAGGCGGTGGACATGCATTAGTTCATTCGGTGTCAGATTGCCAGAGGCATACACTGTAGTACCGAACATGCGGAGTACCATCATTTTTCGACTTCACGAAGAGGCGAAGAGCCATGTGCAAGGTTTAGTCGTACGAGTAGTACAACTACTAGAACCGCAAGGCGGAGCCTCTGTGATGCGGAGCATCCCTTAACTACCCGCACCGACACTGCATCACCACCGCAAGCACCAAGAGGGCCAATGACAAGAGCACATGCACGCAACATCGAGAACGAGGTGAACTCTTTCCTATTTGAGTCTCGTTTGGATTCCCGTGAGAATTGGATTCTACCTCAATCGGAAACATTGTTCATTCTTAGGTACGAGGAAGTTGATCGTGAGAAGGAGAAGACGGAGACTCGAGCATCCATGGAGAAAGGGAGATGAGAGGAGAACGAGAAGGAGGAAGAAGACCCGGAACAAGCGGTACTACCGCCTACAAGCGGTACTACCGCTAAGACCATCCAAGTGGTACTACCGCCGAACGTCCGCTCTACTGCCGCTCAACCCGACAAACTCCTATGCCCGAGCGACCCAGGTCTGGTACTACCGCCCTGTCCAAGAGGCACTACCACTTACAAGCGGTACTACCGCCTGAGGTCCGGTACTACCGCGCAGCCTGTGCGCAGCCACGGGCCTTTGGCCTTGTATCCCTCTCCCACTTACCCCTTCGTGGCTTAAACTATAAATAGACCACCTCCCCCTCCTTTCTAGGGTTAGCAAAGTATTTTAGAACACCAAAGAGAGCTTTGCTCCTTGTATCCTCCTCCTCTTGGAGATCAAGACCCCTCTTTGGGAAGAAGCCTTGGGATTATCAAGCCCTCCTCTTGGAGGAGATCAAGATCAAGACCTCACCTAGTGGGAAGAACTTACCTAGTGCTATTTTCCTTGAATTGTTCTTGTAATCTTGTGGATCTCATGTATGCTACTCTAGTGGATGTGATATTTGGGTTTGTTTGAGTGATTTGTGTCTTGTGTTCTTGAGTGTTCTTCCTCTTTCCCCCCCTCCAAGTCTGAAAAGATCCCCTCTAGGGTTTCACCCTACAACATCTTTATATCATGAGCAAGGTTGATTCACATCTTGGAGTCCCCCCCCCCCCATTTGCTAGCTTGATTTTGTTG
The DNA here is from genome assembly GCA_032464435.1 of Aegilops umbellulata. Classification (NCBI taxonomy): domain Eukaryota; kingdom Viridiplantae; phylum Streptophyta; class Magnoliopsida; order Poales; family Poaceae; genus Aegilops; species Aegilops umbellulata. Next base: position 147,188,912 of record CP136054.1, on the reverse strand, counting down.
TTTTTCGTCCAATTTCGAAAATCCCCACAAAAATAGCCCCAAAAAATGTTTCTTGCAATTTGTTGGATCTTGTGAGATTTGGTTGTTTTGGTCCATGGATTTGATGTTTGGCAAGTGGATCTAGCCTCTACCCAACAATCCCCACCCTTCCACCACGAAATTCATCAAATTTTGCCTCTGAAATCATCCATTTCCGCCCCAAAATCGGGCCCTGATTCGATCTGCGAAGAATCCCGACACGTGCGGTACTACCGCCCGCCAAGCGGTACTACCGCCTATAAGCGGAACTACAACCCTCCTGAGCGGTACTTCCGCCCAGCCAAGTTTCAGCCTAAAACTGTCGAAAAATCCCGACACGAGTGGTACTACCGCCCATCCCAAGCGGTACTACCACCCTTCCAAGCGGTACTACCGCCCCTCCCAATTTCAGCGTTCCGAGTTTCACTGTTTTGCCCATAACTTTCACATCTGGCGTCTGATTTTCGCGTTCTATAGCTCGTTGAGTAGCTATTGACATCCCCCATCCATCTAGATAGGTTCCAAAACCATTTGACCCCATCAAATTTTTCAACATTTGGAAAGTTTGCATAGGCCCTCCACCATCTCTTCCGCATAGCCACCACCGACCTCCGCAACCTAACCCTTTTTGTTCCATAAAGCATTTGAAGTTGTTTGAGTTGCGACTTGCGTTTCCTAAGGTGTTTCAGCTACTTTGGAGCGTGTGACATCGACATCTTCTGTGACGCCCCCGATTCAATCGTACACTAATCATGCACGCAAATGTGTACGATCAAGATCAGGGACTCACAGGAAGATATCACAACACAACTCTAAAACATAAATAAGTCATACAAGCATCATAATACAGGCCAGGGGCCTCGAGGGCTCAAATACAAGTGCTCAATCATAGACGAGTCAGCGAACGGGGATACAGATCGAACGAGGCGCAGGCCTCCTGCCTGGGATCCTCCTAACTACTCCTGGTCATCGTCAGCGGGCTGCACGTAGTAGTAGGCAGCTCCAGTGTAGTAGGAGTCGTCGTCGACGGTGGCGTCTAGATCCTGGGCTCCATCGTCTGGTCGCAGCAATCGGGTATAGAAAAGGGAAAAGGGGGGACAAGCCAACCGTGAGTACTCATCCAAAGTACTTGCAAGCAAGGAGCTACACTACATATGCATGGGTATATGTGTAAAGGGCCATATTAGTGGACTGAACTGCAGAATGCCAGAATAAGAGGGGGATAGCTAATCATGTCGAAGACTACGCTTTTGGCAGCCTCCGTCTTGCAGCATATAGAAGAGAGTAGACAGAAGTCCTCCAAGTAGCATCGCATAGCATAATCCTACCCGACGATACCCTCCTCGATGCCCTGTTAGAGAGCGATCACCGGGTTGTATCTGGCACTTGGAAGGGTGTGTTTTATTAAGTATCCGGTTCTAGTTGTCATAAGGTAAAGGTACAACTCCAAGCCGTCCTGTTACCGAAGATCACGGCTATTCGAATAGATTAACTTCCCTGCAGGGGTGCACCACATAACCCAACACGCTTGATCCCATTTGGCCGGAACACTTTCCTGGGTGATGCCCGGCCTCGAAAGATCAACACATCGCAACCCCACCTAGTCACAACAGAGAGGTCAGCACGCCAGTCTAAACCTAAGCGCATAGGGGTCTGGGCCCATCGCCCTTAGCACACCTGTATGTTGTGAACGCGGACGGAAGCAGACCTAGCCTAGCAGGCGTTCCAGTCCAATCCGGTGCGCGCCACTCAGTCGTTGACGTCACGAAGGCTTCGGCTGATACCACGACGTCGAGTGCCCATAACTGTTCCCGCGTAGTTGGTTAGTGCGTATAGGCCAGTAGCCAGACTCAGATCAAATATCAAGATCTTGTTAAGCGTGTTAAGTATCCGCGAATGCCGACCAGGGCCAGGCCGACCTCTCTCCTAGGTGGTCTCAACCTGCCCTGTCGCTCCGCCACAAAGTAACAGTCGGGGGCCGTCGGGAACCCAGGCCCTGGGTGGAACCACCTGCCCCTTCAGCCCCCATCTCCGAACAGTATCATAGGCAATGTAACAGTGTAAAGTTTATAGTATATACTCGTGATCACCTCCCGAAGTGATCACGGCCCAGTAGTATAGCATGGCAGACGGACAAGAGTATAGGGCCACTGATGGAACACTAGCATCCTATACTAAGCCGTAGGATAGCAGGTAAAGGTAACAACAGTAGTAGCAAGGACAGGCTATGCAGCAGTATAGGATTAACTGAAAGCAGTAACATGCTACACTACTCTAATGCAAGCAGTATAGAGAAGAATAGGCGATATCTGGTGATCAAGGGGGGGCTTGCCTGGTTGCTCTGGCAAGAGAGAGGCGTTGTCAACTCCGTAGTCGTACTGGGGGTCGCCGGCAGTCTCGGGGTCTATCGGAAAGAAGTAGCGGAGGGGGAACACAATAAATAACAGAGCAATCAAAGCATCACAAAGCGTAATATGGCAATACGCAATGCTAGGTGTGCCCTAACGCAGCAGTACGTGGTACCGGTGAAAGGGGGAAACATCCGGGAAAATAACCCCGGTGTTTCGTGTTTTCGCACAGATGAATCGGAGGGGGAAAGTTGCGTGTTCGCTATGATAGGGATGCGTGGCGGACGAACGGGCTGCGTATCCGGATTCGTCTCGTCGTTGTGAGCAAGTTTCATGTACAAAGTTTTTCGATCGGAGTTACGGATTATTTTATATTAATTTTAAAAGCTTTAATCAATTTTGGAATTAACAGATTTTAATTAATTAGAAAAGGTAATTATTGGGTCAGCGTGACATCAGCATGATGTCAGCAGGTCTACAGGTTGACTAGGTCAACCCTGGCACGTGGGGCCTGTTCGTCATAGTCTCAAGTTAATTAAACATGATTAAATAATTAACTAAATGATTAGGTTAATCTAATACAAGATTAATTAAGTTAATTATTTAATTAATTAACTAATTAATATTTTTATCTATTATTATTTTTTTGATTTAGAAGTGGGGCCTGATGTCATAGACTACTTTTAGGAGGGGGTTAGCAATTAGGGGATTAGTCCCTAATCCAATAGGGGCCAGCCCGTCTGTCTCGCACGAGCAGGGGCGCCGGTGGCATGAGGCAGAAGCTGACAGCGGCAGGCGCAACGAGCAGCGCCGGGTGCGGCCGGCGGCGGGCGGTCTGGGCACGCGGGTGTAGGATAGGGCGCAGCTAGGGCGGCGGCAGCAGCAGCAGTGAGCAGCCGCGGGAAGCAGCCGCAACACATAGGAGTGGCGCGGCACGGTGCTAGCTACAGAAGCAGTGCAAGCAACGGGCAGGGGAGCAGCAAGCAGCTACGGCTGCGGGCGGGCGCGAGACAAGGCGCCGGGTAGGGCCACGGCGAGCGTGGCGCTTTCAGCACAGGGGGGAGAGGGAGCACGGGGCGATGCTCACAATCGATGCAGGGAAGGGGGCGGCATGGCTCGATGGTATCTGACGAGGAGGAGGATGGGGACGAGCGATGGTGGGGGAGGAGATTCGGCGATGAAGCGGTCCGGCGAGGCGGCTTCGGGCGACGGCGAGGTTCGGCAGCGTCGGGGCATCAAAGCCGGCGAGGTAGCTCTGGTTGGCGGCGAGGCGTTGTCGGAGGGCAACGAGGCGCCAGGCTCGGGTGCCGGCGTGGACGACGATGGGGAGGGGGTTTGCTCCAACGCTGCTGGAGGAGGCCAAGCAGGGTAGGTGGCGGCGCCATGGCCCTCCGCCGAGCAGAGGATGGCGCGAGGAGCTCCTCTCCCTGGGTGGACGACGGAAAGCGAGGGAGGGAGATAAGGGGATCGAGCATAGCGCTCTGTGATGCACGCGCGCGCGTGTGTGTGGCGGCGCACGGGAGGGAGTCGAGGGAGACGTGGGGGGAAGTGGGAATCGTGGGATGGATCGAGGGTTAGGGTTCGGTGGGTGAGGGGATAAGGGGAGTGAGGGGGCCAGCCCGGGCCGGTTTGGCTAGCTAGCTGGGCCGGTTGGCCCAGCGTGGGGGTGCTTCTTTTCCCTTTTTTTGTTTTAGTTTTTATTTATTTTCTCTTTTCTGTTTTATTTTTATTCAAGTGTTATGAAATACAAAAGTTAAAACTAAATTAATACTATTAACTATATCTCGGACATAAATAATTTGGCACTTTGAATAAGTATGTTGTATTTGTTTAATACTTAAAGGGCATTTAATTATTTGTTGTAACGACGTGTTAATTAATTAAGTCCATCTAACTATTTTATAAAAAGATGATTTCTCCACCACAATTACCTATGATTTATATGCCGCATTTCGAACATTTTTGTTTTAATATTTGAAAACTTTTGTGGTTTGCCTTTAACTTAAATTTGAATTTGAATCGTTTTGAACTAAAGCGAGACTAACAATAGTAACCATGGTGACGTAGCATCATTAACGTGGGATTACTGTAGCCTAATTATCCGGGCGTCACAATTCTCCTCCATTACAAGAAATCTCGTCCCGAGATTTAAGAGGTAGTGAAAGGGGGGAAGGTTTGGTAACGAATCTAGCGGGTCTTCTCATCCCGGCGTGCTCTTCTCGAAGAGGCCGGTCCAATACATTGATGTCTTCATTGCTCGGCTTCAGGTCATCATGATGAAATCGACGTCCTTTCTTCAGGAACTCCATCGTACTTACGAAAGAATAAAGGGTGGGCATTCTGGGAGAACAGACGTCGGCAAGGTTGACTATCTGGTAGATAACTCAGGGGATGTGGTAGAAAGTAACTCTCGAATAGATACTTAAGAAAATATAGAGAGTAAAGTAAGAAGGTACTGTGAGAAGTTTCAAATGGATAGGAAATCATTCAATGTCTGAAACAACATGTAAAAGGGGTCCAAAGCAACGAGATTGAATATTGCGTCGGTTACCAGAATAGATCACTAGGACGGTGGCCCGTGAATTACATATGAGGCCACGCGCGAGGAATAACTTTGGGAATATGGGGTGTACAGGAGAGTCAGATTTCGATCCTGTGGAACTGTGGGATATGGGCCCACCATGTGGGTTTTTTTCTTTTTCCATTTTTTTAATAGGAGCAGTGACATCTTGCACGGTCATGATAGCAAGGCATGTCAGAGAGTACCATGTCAGTTATGTTGGCAACAACGTTGGTACCAAGGGCGAGGGACGAAGAGAACCATTTTCCTGCTCGTTGAACGAGGCGGACTAGTAGGCAAAGTTCTCGTCCATCGGTGGTTACCGGAATGTCATCAACAAAAGTAACAGGGTCTTTCTGACAGAATCGTGCACCGAGGTGTTTACATAAGGAGGAGAATATTACTGCTTAGATCATATGGATCACAAGAAAGGTTAAACAGCCCAATGGAAAGGAAAATGTGATCATCAGGTTAACAACAATGGAAAGGATAATGAGTTTAAACACATATTTTAGGGGTATAACCTTCCCAAGGACAAGCAGTGCATGATATCCATGACATGATAGAAAGTAGAAAACCATTTAGGTAATAGGAGAGGAATTTCATGACATTACCCATACAATGGTGTTTGGATAATTGAGCAGGAAACATTTAGCATTGGGCTTCAAATGTCCTATTGAAATTCGGAGTACCATAGACATACTTCGAGATAGCATTGACATGGTATTCGAGCAAAGGTCAGACTTTGGATTCACAAAGGATCCATCAGGAGCAACTTATAGAATAAATATTACAATTTCCTCATGGAAGAATGGATAATCTTGCTGAAAAGGAATCTATAACAACAGGGCCTCCGGCCAGGTGTGCTAGGTGCAACATCACCTTACCGGGTCACATAAAGACCAGTGTCGGTGTCAAAACCGGCGGATCTCGGGTAGGGGGTCCCGAACTGTGCGTCAAGGCTGGATGGTAATAGGAGACAAGGGACACGATGTTTTTACCCAGGTTCGGGCCCTCTCGATGGAGGTAAAACCCTACTCCTGCTTGATTAATATTGATGATATAGGTAGTACAAGAGTAGATCTACCACGAGATCAAGGAGGCTAAACCCTAGAAGCTAGCTTATGGTATGAATGTTGTATGATGGAGTTGTCCTACGGACTAGAACCCTCCGGTTTATATAGACACCGGATAGGGTTAGGGTTACACAAACTCGATTACAATGGTAGGAGATCTTGAATATCCGCATCGCCTAGCTTGCCTTCCACGCCAAGGAAAGTCCCTTCCGGACACGGGACGAAGTCTTCAATCTTGTATCTTCATAGTCCTGGAGTCCGGTTGTAGGTATAGTCCGGCTATCCGAACACCCCCTAACCCAGGACTCCCTCAGTAGCCCCTGAACCAGGCTTCAATGACGATGAGTCCGGCGCGTAGATTGTCTTCGGCATTGCAAGGCGGGTTCTTCTCCAAATTCTGTGTCCCTGTAGGAATAGTGTCCGATTTTTATAATGCTGAGTTCCTCGGCTTCCACGCCCAATAATGGATGTCTTCCACGTGTCAAACGAATGCGAAAAGCCGGGGTGTTTTTACATCCACACCCCTTGCCGTATAAACGAGCCGCCTATTTAACGGGATGGGGATTCAGATCCAAACCACATCTTCTCCCCTCCGCGAGCTATCATCAGAGCACCTCCAGCAAAGGTCCATTCCAACATGGCCAGCCGTCGCAGCTCCTCCCCTCGCCCTTCCGGTCCTAAACCCGGAGACTGGGAGAGTTGTTCCATCCCACACAGTGAGTTAGTGTCTCTTCAGACTAAGGGATTTCTCCCTCAGGCTTACATGGTCCCGGTGCGAGCCGGACTCGCCACCTACAATGGCGGAAAGCAAGCGGAGAGCACCCCTAATCCCTCCAAAGGAGAGTGCGTGTGCCTTGTCCCTTATCTAATGAGGGGACTGGGATTTCCAATTCATCCATTTATTTGTGGGTTTCTGGAGTTCTACGGCCTCCAGCTGCACAATCTCACGCCTGCCTCCATATTGCATATCGCGGGCTTCATCGCCCTTTGCGAGCTATTCTTGGGTGTCGAGGCCCACTTCGCATCGTGGAAGATGATATTCTGCCTGGTGCCCCGTTCTCAAGAGGGGTCCATATATCAAGTGGGCGGAGCCGAAGTATGGCGCATCGCAGGGACCGGATACTTATCCGGAACCCCAAAGAAGGCGTCCGAGGACTGGCCTTCAGAATGGTTTTGTATAGACGATGTCCCACTGCTAGACCCTATCCGGGTCGGTCTCCCCGAGTTCAACAGTGCTCCATTAAAGAAATGCTTGAGCTGGCGCCCGCGGAGCTCTCAGAGAGAAGGTGACAGAGACGTATTTACTTGATGGGCCGGATAAGACTATTGGCTCATTCCGGACTAACCATGATTGGAGTCATGGCCGTATGCATTATGCGGGGGGTGCAGCCGCTTCAATATAGAGGCCACCCCATGTGGGATTTTAACGGGGAGGATGACGCCACCCGTTACGGTCGTAAGGGGCCAGCCTCAGCTGCCACTCTAGTAAAGATCCTGTCCTCTTTGTACAAGGGGGAAAAGGAGGAATTCCTCCGCGTCAACCCGCGGGGCGGTTTTACTTTGTACGACCCTCCTAGTTGGGTAAGTGAACAATCGTGCTCGCCCGTTCGTTTTATAATCCCATGATTAGATATGTAGTCTAACGACTTCAACGCAGGAACTCCGACAGGAGGTAAAGGATATAAACAGCCGTCCTCCACAACCCGAGGACCCAGAACGGTCCCTCGATCCGGACTCCGAAGAGGATCCGGATATCTCGGTGGAGCTTATCGACGGGGTGTTCCATCAACTAAGCAAGGATGATACCTTGGTAGCCATTATGGCTGATTACCCAGGGTTAATCCCGGCCTCCTAGGTGACAGAAACCGGAGTCTCATTCCCTTGAGAGGGGTTCCATTCCCACATATTTCGATTGTTCTGACAACAACCGTGTTTTGCAGGGGAGATTTCCAAGGCGGGAGGCCGAACCTGCAGCGGCTAGCCAACGAGGGGCCGCAGGGCCCCGTGGGGCAAAGAGGAATGTGGTCTGGACTGAGATGCCGGCGCAAAGGTATAGCGCACCCTCTGCTTCCCTGGTGTTGTTCTTCCAGGGCATATTAACGTTCGTGCTATCTTCAGGACGAAGAGATCTCGCCGGACTATATCCGGAGAGGTTGCCAATCGCGCCTCTACCAGCCAGGCTACAACGTCTGGCCAGGAGGGGGAAGCGAGCACAAGGCACGCACCGGACGCTCCTCCGACAGAGGATGCAGATAGGATGTCTGCCACAAATTCTGAGGTGGAGAGTGCCATGAACCACAGGCGTCGCCGGACAGTTCTACGTGACGCTTGTTTCTCCCAAGAGGCTTTAGATGCCTTTAATTCGGCAGATGCGTACCTCCGTGCCGCTCAAAATGGTTTAGCCAAAGCCACGGAGCAGTATGTAAAAGACATACGGGTAAGAAAATTTTGGTTATATATATATATATATATATATATATATATATATATATATATATATATATATCAGTAGCCCCCGAGACTTGAAACAGTTAGAGTAACTGATTTAAGGATCATTTGTTTATGCAGGTTCTTACAGAGAAGAATACCGTACTATCCCAGGAGCTGAAAGAGTGCAAAGCCCAACTGGAGGCCGCACTAGCCGCAGCAGGGAGCCGAAAGAAACCCCTTCTGGTAAGATATGCTTCGAAAGATTAGTATTGTGCGGCATGGGTGCAGATCTGACAAATCGTATTGCAGACGGTGCCGGACTAGATCCGGAGAGGCAACAACTCTTACAACGGCTAAAGGCCGGTGAGAGTGTGCTGAGAAAAGGTGAGGCAGGAGAAGAATGATCTTCAGGATGCCAACACCAAACTGGACGTTGAATTGAAAGATGTTCATGGCGAGCTGTCGGACTCCACTAAGGAGAATCAGCAGCTTTGACGCGGCATATTTAGTAAGTGCTTAAGCGAACTTTGAAAAAAGAGTTCGGCGAGGAAGTCGACTAACAGAGTAATGTCTGTAGGTATGCTCACAGGTCGTCCTGCCGAGGAGATGCCCGGTTCAACGGGTGACCTTATTCCCGAGCTCTTGCAACTACACGAGCGAGTTCGGCAGGCGATGAGAGGCGTTGTCCAAGCCCTATGGCCTTCCCCCTCCGTGCCCGAGGGCCTTGGAGAGCTTGCGGTGAAGCTGAAGGGAGCCCGGCGGCGCTTCCGGTTGTGGAAGATATCGGCGTGCCGGCAAGGCTCTAGGGAGGCCTGGGCCATGGTGAAGACCCGGTTTTCAAAGTCTGACCCAAACCACATGGCCGAGGTCGGACCCGTGGGGCCTGACGGGAAGGAGATCCCTGTAAGCCTAGTTTACGTCCAAGTAGAGTTGGCTGCAAAGTATTCCCAGCAGGACTGTAAATTAGACAGGCTGTTAGATGGTATAGAAGAGGAATACAATCAGTCAGAGTGACTGTGTAATTGACATGTGTAATGCCTTCTAGCCGGATTGTAGATCGTTTGTCATTGCCGACCTTTTCGCTTCTACCTCGGGACCTGACGGTCCGGAGTGTGTCCGAATACCCTACCGGTTATGTAAGAACCGGGGTATGCGTGGAGACCAGGCGTAGGGGTCATCAGTGCTTTATCAGACAAGTGCCCAACTAGTTATGTTATATTACATGGTTAGTAAGAAACATCTTCCAGAGATAATAGTTCCGTTAGGGGTTCCTTTCTCTGGGACGCATGCCCTAAAGTGCATGTCCGGACTGCAAATGCAGAAAAATCATCTGGGGGCATGTATATGAATAAGTAAAAAAGGTCATCTTTTAGTTCACCGACCGAATATTCCCTTGAGAACGCTAGCTTTCGGCTTCACCCAGTCTGAGGTACACATCCGGCTGATCCGGCAGTAACAATCGCAGAGGTGCTCCCTTTACCACCTAGCCGAACAATCGGGAACGTAGGGGTAAGCACAGGAGCCAGGCAACCCAGCTTGGCCAAAACTTAAGTCATATCGATGCATATAATGGTGAAGAAAAGGTACATGTGGAAGTTTGACGCATGTGGTGGGCGTGAAGCCCATATAAATAAGCTTCTGTTAGAGAAACCCCCAGGTTAAATGAGCGTGGGTAGCGCGTCACGTGATGAGCCTTTTAAGGGCTATAAGAGAAAAGAGGGGAAGGAGAGAAATTTAAGACAAAAATGTAAAAACTGGACAGAGGAAGGAGACAAACACAGAGTCCGGCGCTAGGCATAGAATCTTCGGAGACGGGTGGCGTTCCATGGGTTTCGCTCGAGTCAGTTATCCGACGCATCTCGCAGGCGGTACGCTCCACCAGTCAGGACTTGGTCGATTATGAATGTACCTTCCCACTTGGGCTTGAGTTTGTCCTTTTTCTTATCCGGCAGGCGTAGAACTAGTTCGCCAACATTGTAATTTTTGGCCCGTACTTCTCTGCTTTGATATCTTCGAGCCTGCTGTTGGTAAAATGTGGAGCGGGCTTTTTCCACGTCACGCTCCTCCTCCAAGGCGTCCAAGTTGTCCTGCCGATCTTGCTCGGCTTCTCTTTCTTCGTACATGCGCACTCTAGGTGAGTCATGGATTATGTCGCAGGGCAAAACTGCCTCTGCATCGTACACCATAAAGAATGGTGTGTATCCGGTGGTGCGGTTCGGCGTGGTCCGCAGCCCCCAGAGTACAGAGTCGAGCTCCTCTACCCAGTGCGTATCAGATTCCTTGAGGGACTGCACTAGTCTGGGTTTAATGCCTCTCATAATAAGACCATTTGCACGCTCGACCTGACCGTTAATTTGTGGGTGATAGACCGAAGCATAGTCGAGCTTGATGCCCATGTTCGGTGCGGCCAGGACTGGGTTTGTTGCCAATATGGCCTTTATTTCATCGAGTCCGGCCGCGGCGGCATCCGTCCACTCGAAGTGTTCGGTGCGCCGAAGGAGGCGATAAAGGGGCAGTTCCTTTTCTCCCAAGCGAGAGATAAAGCGGCTTAAAGCCGCCAAGCATCTGGTTAATTTCTGTATTTGTTTGAGGTCCTTTGGGATATCCAGTTGCAACAAAGCTCGGATCTTGGCCGGATTTGCATCAATTCCTCTACCGGATACAATAAAGCCCAAAAGCTTTCCGGCCGGAACGCCAAAAATGCATTTTTCCGGGTTGAGCTTGATGTCATATTTTCGGAGGTTGTCGAATGTTAGCCTCAAGTCTTCTACTAGAGATTCTACATGTCTTGTTTTCGGCACGGAGTGCTATGTCCGGATTACTAGCGAGAGTGATAATTCCGTTCGGCCCGGGCATCTTGAGATTCATGTACACGTAATGGGGTATTGCTTGGAAGATTGCGAATGCTTCCCGCCCTCGCAGGGCGTGATATCCACCGCTGAACGGGGCCACCTGGAATGTGACCTCTACAGATCTGTAATTACCCGGCGTGCCGAACACCACATCTAGTGTGATTTTTCCTGTGCAGCGCGCTTCCCGACTAGGGATTATTCCTCTAAAGGTTGTGCTGTTTCGCTCAACGCGGTTCCAGTCTAATCCCATTTTTTGAAGGGTTTCCTCATAGATGAGGTTCAATCCGCTGCCTCCGTCCATGAGTACCTTTGTGAGGCGAAAGCCGTCCACTATTGGACTGAGGACCAATGCGGCTGGTGCTCGGGCTGTTCGGAATTTAGGTTCATCACTTGCATTGAAGGTGATAGCCGTGTGGCTCCATGGGTTTGTTGTTGCTACTTGGTAGACTTCGGCAAGGCTGCGGAGTGTTCTTTTTCGCATATTATTTGACGCGAAGGTCTCGAAGACTGTGAGAACGGTACTGGTGTCCCCGGGGTGGTTTTCCGTGGCCTCAAAGTTAAGAGGTCCTCGCCAATTTTGGCCACCTGCCGGATTATCCAACATGCCCTAAGGCTGTGAGTTGGTGTGGCGTCCTCTGTACTATGAATTTTACAGGGTCCATCAAGCCATCTGTCCAGTACGGTTCCATGCCCTGTAAAGGGTTTTGATTTTTTCGTGTTCAACCCGGGTGACTTACGATGATGCACCCCCTTAGTTCGGACGAGATTGCTATTCAAGGCCGGATTATCCCAAAATTTTGTTTCGGTTTTCTAGGCACTTTCCATCGCACAGTACTTTTGTACTATGGACGCCAAGTCAATAAAGCGTGTAATATCGCGACGACTTATGGCGTTAAGGATCCCCTCATCCGTGCAGTTACTGCAGAAGATTGATATTGCGTCTCCCTCGCGGCAGTCCTTTATCCTGTTCATAACCAGGAGGAATCTGGCCCAGTAATGATATACTGTTTCCTCGGGCTTTTGCCTGTTTTGGGAAAGATCGCTTATGTTTGGGTGGGCGGGTGGCATTGAATCTGAAGCCTTGCCCAATCTAAGATTCAGAGGCCGAAGGACTTCCGAATTCTGAGGTTCAGATTCTTGGATGTTGTCCAATGAGTCTGGCCCGATGCCTGATTCTAAACTCAGGTCTTGGGTCACATCCTTCCCTCCGCGGGTATCCGGCTTGGAGGGGTCGGGAATTCGGACGTAACTAGTCCTTAGAATAGATGAGGGTTCGCCGCGCTGCGCCTCTACCACGGCGACGTGGTGGGTGGCCTGGGAGAGTTGATTTCTCTTAGATCAGGTTTAAGCCCAACCTGGTCGTAATCCGTGGCAACCCCGAGGGCGGCGATGCAATCCAAGAGCTCATTTACGGAAGAGAGCTCCATCGGATCCAGTTGCTCAACAAGTTCCGAGCTGACATGAAGGTTGCTTTTGATGACCCGAGAGGTCACCGTCGGCGCAACGGCCGAACAGGCGGTCAGAAGGAAACCACCTAGCCGGAGAGTCTGGCCTACAGCCAGGGCTCCCTTAGCGACGGCGCCATCTTTAAATACGGGAGGAGGCATCCTTCCTGATTGCGACGGCACAGTGGAACTCTCAATGCAAGCGCCAATGTCGGTGTCAAAACCTTCGGATCTCGGGTAGGGGGTCCCGAACTGTGCGTCAAGGCTGCATGGTAACAGGAGACAAAGGACATGATGTTTTTACCCAGGTTCGGGCCCTCTCGATGGAGGTAAAACCCTATTCCTGCTTGATTAATATTGATGATATGGGTAGTACAAGAGTAGATCTACCACGAGATCAAGGAGGCTAAACCCTAGAAGTTAGCCTATGGTATGAATGTTGTATTATGGAGTTGTCCTATGGACTAGAACCCTCCGGTTTATATAGACACCGGATAGGGTTAGGGTTACACAAAGTCGGTTACAATGGTAGGAGATCTTGAATATCCGCATCGCCTAGCTTGCCTTCCATGCCAAGGAAAGTCCCTTCCGGACACGGGACGAAGTCTTCAATCTTGTATCTTCATAGTCCTAGAGTCCGGCTGTAGGTATAGTCCGGCTATCCGAACACCCCCTAATCTAGGACTCCCTCAACCAGTGTTATATCTCTTGGAAACATGTTCCAACCATCATATCAGACCGAGATTCAGTTCTGATTGGTGGCAGGATACCTAGGAAGAAAAGGTGCAATACAAATTGACGAGATGACAATGTATGATTCTCGGGAAATGAACTATGGAGCAAGTTCCAAAACAAGAGTTCGTCATTAAACCAAGGAGAGGAAGAGGAGGTGGCTGATGGACTCAGCGACAATTCATCCAGATTTCCAAACAGGTGGATTTCCACAATTATGGAGATAACATTTGTCAGATCAAATGGTATAATGTGTTTGGTCGAGCAAAACATACATAATTAAACATTGGTTGAAAGGTACACCCGAAATATGGGCTTAGGTATCATGACTGATGTTATAATGGTGATTCGTTAACCAATGGTCTAAGAATGAAAAGTTGACAATTAAGTTCAAAGCAATAGGGTTGCTAGAAGGGCAAAATCCAAACAACACCATTCACTTGTTGGTACCCCGGTTGGAATCAACACGAGGACTAAGAAAGATTGGTGATGGTGAGAAGTATCACTATACCATGAATTCTTAAGAGGTGGAGTAATCCTCACAACATCCTTGACATAAAAGATGGTAATACTCCAATGTGAAGAAGAACAGATGTTGGATAGCAAGGAACTCAAGATACAACACAAAACAAGAACAAGTTTTGTGTTGGAGGGAATGCAATAATGTTGTCGATGATAACCGAAATCATCGAGGGCAAAGGATGGTATTTCCCATCAAAAATTCGATAGATATCTTGGAAGACCTTAGTATGCTGATGATGATCACGACACATTTGTCGAGAGGTTTCAAGAAGATGTACCGGATCGGCGACGACATCAAGTCAACGGAATGATGAAGCAAAAATTTATCCAAACCATGGGTACGACACATACTCGAAATCAAGCTTGTTGCTCAAGGACAAATGATATGACGAGGAAGATCGACGTAAGATTAGCTCACCGTCGAAACTTTTGCTCCGGGAAGGACCCCGTAGCACAGTTAAAAATTGGCACGATAATGATATAGCCGATCAGGCTAGGAATGACTTGAAGGATTATTCAACTCGTAAGAAATGAAAATTACTTAAGAGTTATTGAATCGGAGTGCAGTCTCGATTCACTATTCGGCGTTCTCGGTTGATGACAACCCAGAACCCAAGAAAACCGGAGTCGGTGAGAAATAACAGTTGATGAAGAACCCATAAGAAGTTATGCAGTTCCCTGATATTCTCGAGATACCAAAGTGTAATACTCGACAGTAGATCAAAGTAAAGGTTGGACTCGGGTATTGATCCACAGAAGACAAATGTTTAACTTCCCCGAGAAATGGGAACATAGAAGAACAATATGGTCGAAACCATAGCTGCAAGGGATTCAATTTAATGACATCAAAAGAATTGCCCAAATGATTAAATATTTTGTAAGAAGCTTCCATGATAAGTTCCACATCGGGTCCATGGGCATGAACACAAAGTTCAAGGTCGACTCCCACTTCTTCAATGCATAACCTTTCATCCACTTCTCGCTCTTATTAAAAATGAATGGATTGTGGAAACCTACCTGGTGAATTACCAGAGGAGTATGACCCGTGAAATCTTTTGGGTTCACATAGATTAAGGAAGACATAGGTTCAACCCATCAGGGTCTCTTAGGAACATCTACCACAAACTTCAGGAGTAAATAACACAAGCTCGAAAGTAGAGCATGTTTGACCAAGCAGAGGATACAATTTAGCAAAGGCATTATGTATCCGAGAAAAGACTCACAGAGTTATCAAATATAAAGGACGTCGTCAGATAAAGTCCAATAAGGATCTGGTGGTCCATAAGGGATCTGATGTGAGCATCGGTACTCAACCAGAAGAAGAAGGAAAGCAAAGAGATCGGATTATCGAAACAACTGACTAATCCAAGCTCAAATGCAAAGGAGTTATGATTTCCAAATTAAGGGCTCAGAAACAAATGCTCTGAGTAAGGATGGATAAGTTGAGTAAGCTTATGGGTACAATCGATGGCAATCCGATTGGTCGAGAACCAGCTCATGTTTAACATGATGTCTGAGCCGGAAGGATAAATCCTGAGGATTGCAAGCATCCGCAACATATCGAATCAATAGACTCTAAATGATAATGACAAAGGATGCCAATAAGATTACCAGACTTATTGGATTAGTCATAATGCTAGCAAGCAAGAATTTCAAGAGCATTAGGCTGTTGAGGATTTTCAGAAGAATGAACGATATTACGAAGACTTCTGTGAAATACCTGAATCAACTGGGGATGAGCGGATACTCGGTAAGGGCGAGAATTATCCGTAGGGGTATTCAGGTGACAAAGTACAGCAAGGCACTAAGCTCAAAGGATTCTCAGAACAACAGAGAGTATTTCGGGACATGTTGTAATAACAAGATCAACAGGGAATGATTGTATGAATGGCAAGAGTATGCAGTTTTCCATATGGATATAATAGTGGTAGAGAATTTGCAAAGGCGGTCGGCACAAACATCTCGGGAAAACAACGAATAGCATCTTCGGAACCTTCTGGTGCAGCAGGCGATCATCTGTTATAAGGGGCTCTCCGGGTGAAAGTGACCACGAGATCCTAATGTTAGATTTAGTAAAATTCATTTAACTCGAAAAGAAGAGAGATCAGAGTCCCAGAGTAAAGACGAGGAATAAAAGATCCTAATACCACCCAATGGCGACGTGGGCCCGTAAGACACACAGCCAGGTTAGTCAAACCGTTTTTTAAAGACTAGACTCAACTTCGGCCAAGGAGTTGGAAAGGGGGATTCCTACAGGTAGTCAGCTCTGATACCAACTTGTGACACCCCCGATTCAAGCATACACTAATCATGCACGCAAATGTGTATGATCAAGATCAGGGACTCACGGGAAGATATCACAACACAACTCTAAAACATAAATAAGTCATACAAGCATCATAATACAAGCCAGGGGCCTCGAGGACTCGAATACAAGTGCTCGATCACACACGAGTCAGCGGAAGCAACAATATCTGAGTACAGACATAAGTTAAACAAGTTGCCATAAGATGGCTAGCACAAACGGGGATACAGATCGAACGAGGCGCAGGCCTCCTGCCTGGGATCCTCCTAACTACTCCTGGTCGTCGTCAGCGGGCTGCACGTAGTAGTAGGCACCTCTAGTGTAGTAGGACTCGTCATCGACGGTGGCGTCTGGATCCTGGGCTCCATCTTCTGGTCGCAGCAATCGGGTATAGAAAAGGGAAAAGGGTGAACAAGGCAACCTTGAGTACTCATCCAAAGTACTCGCAAGCAAGGAGCTACACTACATATGCATGGGTATATGTATAAAGGGCCATATCAGTGGACTGAACTGCAGAATGCTAGAGTAAGAGGGGGATAGCTAATCCTGTCAAAGACTACGCTTCTGGCAGCCTCCGTCTTGCAGCATATATAAGAGAGTAGAGTGAAGTCCTCCAAGTAGCATCCCATAGCACAATCCTACCCGGCGATCCCCTCCTCGATGCCCTATTAGAGAGCGATCACCGGGTTGTATCTAGCACTTGGAAGCGTGTGTTTTATTAAGTATCCGGTTCTAGTGGTCATAAGGTCAAGGTAACACTCCAAGCCGTCCTATTACCGAAGATCACGGCTATTAGAATAGATTAACTTCCCTGCAGGGGTGCACCACATAACCCAACACGCTTGATCCCATTTGGCCGAACACACTTTCCTGGGTCATGCCCGGCCTCGGAAGATCAACACGTCGCAGCCCCACCTAGGCACAATAGAGAGGTCAGCACGCCGGTCTAAACCTAAGCGCACAGGGGTCTGGGCCCATCGCCCTTAGCACACCTGCACGTTGCGAATGCGGCCGGAAGCAGACCTGGCCTAGCAGGCGTTCCAGTCCAATCTGGCGCGCGCCACTCAGTCGCTGATGTCACAAAGGCTTCGACTGTTACCATGACGCCGAGTGCCCATAACTGCTCCCGCATAGTTGGTTAGTGCGTATAGGACAGTAGCCAGACTTAGATCAAATACCAAGATCTCGTTAAGCGTGTTAAGTATCCGCGAACGCCGACCAGGGCCAGGCCAACCTCTCTCCTAGGTGGTCTCAAGCTGCCCTGTTGCTCCGCCACAAAGTAAAAGTCGGGGGCCATCGGGAACCCAGGCCCACCACTACCTGCGTGGAACCACCTGCCCCTTCAGCCCCCATCTCCGAACAGTATCACAGGCAATGTAACAGTGTAAAGTTTATAGTATATGCCCGTGATCACCTCCCGAAGTGATCACGGCCCAGTAGTATAGCATGGCAGACGGACAAGAGTGTAGGGCCACTGATGGAACACTAGCATCCTATACTAAGCAGTAGGATAGCAGGTAAAGGTAACAATAGTAGTAGCAAGGACATGCTATGCAGCAGTATAGGATTAACTGAAAGCAATAACATGCTACACTACTCTAATGCAAGTAGTATAGAGAAGAAAAGGCGATGGGCTTGCCTGGTTGCTCTGGCAAGAGAGAGGGGTCGTCAACTCCGTAGTCGTACTGGGGGTCGCCGGCAGTCTCGGGGTCTACCGGAAAGAAGTAGCGGAGGGGGAACATAATAAATAACAGAGCAATCAAAGCATCACAAAGCGTAACATGGCAATACGCGGTGCTAGGTGTGCCCTAACGTAGCAGTACGTGGTACCGGCAAAAGGGGGAAACATCCTAGAAAATAACCCCGGTGTTTCGCGTTTTCGCACAGATGAATCGGAGAGGGAAAGTTGCGTGTTCTCTATGCTAGGGATGCGTGGCGGACGAACGGGCTGCGTATCCGGATTCGTCTCGTCGTTGTGAGCAACTTTCATGTACAAATTTTTTCGATCGGAGTTACAGATTATTTTATATTAATTTTAAATGCTTTAATCAATTTTGGAATTAACAAATTTTAATTAATTAGAAAAGGTAATTATTGGGTCAGTGTGACATCAGCATGATGTCAGCAGGTCTACAGGTTGACTAGGTCAACCCTAGCACGTGGGGCCCGTTCATGATAGTCTCAGGTTAATTAAACATGATTAAATAGTTAACTAAACGATTAGGTTAATCTAATACAAGATTAATTAAGTTAATTAATTAATTAATTAATATTTTTATCTATTATTATTTTTTTGACTTAGAAGTGGGGGCTGATGTCATAGACTACTTTTAGGAGGGGGTTAGCAATTAGGGGATTAGTCCCTAATCCAATAGGGGCCAGCCCGTCTGTCACGAATGAGCAGGGGCGCCGGCGGCACGAGGCAGAAGCCAACAGCGGCAGGCGCGATGAGCAGCGCCGGGTGCGGCCGGCGACGGGCGGTCTGGGCACGCGGGTGTGGGGTAGGGCGCAGCTAGGGCGGCGGCAGCAGCAGCAGTGAGCAGCCGCAGGAAGCAGCCGCAACACCTAGGAGTGGCGCGGCACGGCGCTAGCTGCAGAAGCAGTGCAAGCAACGGGCAGGGGAGCAGCAAGCAGCTGCGGCTGCGGACATGCGCGAGACAAGGCGCCGGGTAGGGCCACGGCGAGCGTGGAGTGTTCAGCACAGGGGGGGAGAGGGAGCACGGGGCGGTGCTCACATTTGATGCAGGTAAGGGGCGGCGTGGCTCGATGGCGTCCGACGAGGAGGAGGATGGGGACGAGCGATGGTGGGGGAGGAGATTTGGTGATGAAGCGGTCCGGCGAGGCGGCTTCGGGCGACGGCGAGGTTCGGCAGCGTCGGGGCATCAAAGCCGGCGAGGTTGCTCTGGTTGGCGGCGAGGCGCGGTCGGAGGGCAACGAGGCGCCAGGCTCGGGTGCCGGCGTGGACGACGATGGGGAGGGGGTTTGCTCCAACGCTGCTGGAGGAGGCCAAGCAGGGGAGGCGGCGGCGCCATGGCCCTCCGCCGAGCAGAGGATGGCGCGAGGAGCTCCTCTCCCTGGGTGGACGAGGGAAAGCGAGGGAGGGAGAGAAGGGGATCGAGCATAGCGCTCTGTGATGCATGCGCGCGCGCGTGTGTGTGGCGGCGCACGGGAGGGAGTCGAGGGAGACGTAGGGGGGAAGTGGGAATCGTGGGATGGATCGAGGGTTAGGGTTCGGTGGGTGAGGGGATAAGGGGAGTGAGGGGGCCGGCCCGGGCCGGTTTGGCTAGCTAGCTGGGCTGGTTGGCCCAGCGTGGGGGGGTGCTTCTTTTCCTTTTTTTGTTTTAGTTTTTATTTATTTTCTCTTTTCTGTTTTATTTTCATTCAAGTATTATGAAATACAAAAGTTAAAGCTAAAATAATATTATTAACTATATCTCTAACATAAATAATTTGGCACTTTAAATAAGTATGTTGTATTTGTTTAGTACTTAAAGGGCATTTAATTATTTGTTGTAACGACGTGTTAATTAATTTAGTCCATCTAACTATTTTATAAAAAGATGATTTCTCCACCACAATTATCTATGATTTATATGCCGCATTTCGAACATTTTTGTTTAAATATTTGAAAACTTTTGTGGTTTGCCTTTAACTTAAATTTGAATTTGAATCGTTTTGAACTAACGCGAGACTAACAATAGGAACCGTGGTGACGTAGGATCATTAACGTGGTTTTACTGTAGCCTAATTATCCGGGCATCACATCTTCTCCTCAGAGTCATCTTCACCACTAACCGTAAGAAAGGACGGTAACCTCGACGACACTTACCTTTGCTTTTGCACTGATAGCCCGAGCCATTTGCCTTGCTTACCCATCGAGACTAGCGAGTTGAGAATTGTCGGGCCACGCTTTTGTTCACCGTAGTGATCGTGTTATCATCTTAGTGCCATAAGTCTCTCCCGTGCATATCTTACATACTTGTCTCCTATCATACTTGGCTCGAGCATCAAACATAGAAAAAAAGAGTAAGAAAGAAAAGCTTTTAAGCAAAAGAGGAGAAACAAAGAGCTTGTAAGCAATAGCATTGAGCCATTTTGCATACTCATATCATCTTGGTCACCGCATACATAGCATAGTTGGGATTGAAGACGACACATTTCTCTTTAGGTTGGTGCACATGCGTATCTTGCCCATTGGAGCAATCGAGCTAGCGTCTCTCTAACATTCGCACAACAAGAGCATTCTCCATGGTTGCACATTTTGAGCTCACCCCTTGGTTGTGCGGATCCCATCTATCTTCCGTGTGTGTGTTCCTAATGATATCCTTGGCTTTGATCTATTTGCTTTACTTGCATTTTTGTGAACCTTCTCAACCTTATCGATATCTTGACTAACATTTGCTTGAAATTTTTGCCACCATCCTAACTAAGCTACACCATAAGCCTTTTACTTGCAGGTGTGAGAAACAAACCCGGTTCCAATTCTACTATTGTGGCATTACATGGAGTGATACTTGTTACATCCTCAATCCTCGGAAAAGGTAACCTCGGTATTGTTCTCTCATTGTTCCTACTCATCCCACTTGGTTATGATGGATAGTCCAAGTTCGTCGGCGAACCCCCTTTTCGAGGAGCAAGGTGTTGATCCCGACTACTGTCGGTGTACTAAAGTAAGGGTACTCTAGTATCCCGAACTTGTGCACGGGCAGTCGCAGCACCCCGCGGCAAGGCCCGCCAGGTGATCACCAAGGCTCTCTATGGTTCCTTTGAAGCCATTCGAGAACAAAATATTTAAGTCAAGAAGACAAGTCCCCGGCAAGAGGAGCTTGCCGGGAAGGCCACTCAAGGTACGAGACCCCGGCAAGAGGAGCTTGCCGGGAAGCCCAACAAGAGCATCTCAAAGAACCTGCCGCGGCACGCCACGTGTCCCGGCAGGACCCGGCGAGCGACAAGTTCCCGGGCGCGACAAGGCAACGGCCGCGGCAAGGCACTTGTCGCGGCAGGCAGTCACTCTGTATCCGCGCTCCAGCTCACCCACCTACGTGTCGCTCCGGGACCCTTCCCAGCGTACGTGGCGGGAGGCTGTGCAGCCAGGGGTACACTGTGGCATGTAGCGCTGACAGGATCGCCATCGTGGCGAGCGATAGCGCCCCTCCCGGTCCCTTTTCTGCACCGTCTGGGCGACGTAGACGGGCATTTCATGCCTTTGTCCCCTGCCGTCAGGGTTAGGTATGATACACTGTGTAGGTAGCTGTACCTACCGCAGCATATTTACACTTTTACCCTTACCTACGTTGCCACCTGTTGGAGACCCCTTGGACATATAAAAGGAGGCCCATGCACAACGTAGGGAGGGATCGATCCTCAGAGAAGCGCTCGGTCTCGTTAGCTGCTCGAGTGTACTGTAGCACTCGGCGCTCCCGAGCGAGAACTCAATACAATCCACAAAGCAGCAGTAGGAGTATTATCTCTCCGGAGAGCTCCGAAGCTCGGTAAAAATCCCTCGTGTGCCTCGCCTCGATCCGCTCTTTGCGCAGCCTCCGCCCCCCGCCGAACCGAGAAGGGGCTTCGTCCCCATAGGTGCTCGGGGAGCCAGGAAAACCCCGGCATCTTTGGCGCGCCAGGTAGGGGGCGTCGAGGTCGTGTGAACCTGATCCGGCGTTCACGCGAGCTGAATCTTCATCGACTTCATCGACATGCCGCCGAAGAAGAAGGCTTCGGAGGTGGCTGCGCCGTCCGCGTCGAATCCACCACCGCCGCAGCAAACAGCCGGCGGGGAGAACGCCGGCGGTGGAACGGGCGTCGACAAGGGAGCCCATGGTGCCAACAAATCCAAGGACAAGACCGCGCTGCCCGCTGGCGGCGTAGTCGGCTCCCCCGACGACCGGGCGTCCATAGACGCACCGCGCCCATCTCAAGAGGCGCAGGACCGGCAGCGTTGTGGTACTCACAGTACCTTACGCTCGCTGGACCCAAATCGAGCTAGCGGATCCCGGGACGCTCAAGGCCAACATGCACACCGACGTGCTGGCGCGAGCGAGGCACGGTCGCCTGGACGGAATACTGCTCCTTCCAACATCGTTGGGAGCCCGAGCATATCCCGCTCCTCGCACCGTTCGCCACCGCTACCCGCCACCCCAGCAGAAGCTCTAGTGCGAGCTCAGCTGCTCCTAGACTTCCCTCCAGTGCCAGACAAGATCGACGACTGGAGGGCCACCATTCAGAGTCCCATCGGCTTCGCCAACGGCGACACTCCGCGGCCAGCGACCACATCGTAGCCGCGGCAGGCCAGCCAAGTGCGAGCCGATGGCGACAAAACCAGTGGGGGTGCAACCACCGAGCATTCTCCGCCCCAAAGGCCAAAATCGCCGACTCGTCGGGTCCGCCACGACAGCGACTCCACTGCTTCCTCGGATCCGCGAACTCGTCGCGATCAGCGCCACGTTCTTCATGAACGGCAGCAAGAAGACGCCCGCACCCGCATCGAGCGCCGGAGAGAAACGCGGCGTCAATCAGACCGACGCGCTGGCCCCACTGTCGATATGCAAGCGCCAGGGGAACCAGGCGACCTGCCGTACGCGGTAGGTTGCCCTGCGTTTACCCGTGAGCTGCGACAAGTCCAGTGGCCCAGCACGAAGAATTTCAAGCCAGACGTACCAGAGAAGTACGACGGCAGGCTGCATCCGTCGGAGTTCCTCAGCATCTACACCATTGCGGTGCAGGCTGCCGGGGGGCGGGACAACAAGATCCTCGCCAATTACTTCCCTCTGGTGCTCAGGCCCGACGTCAGGTCCTGGCTCATGCACTTGCCAGAAAACTCCATATCTTCCTGGGCGGACCTATGCCATCAGTTTGTCGGCGCCTTTACAGGCGGCCACAAACCCCATGGCCAGGAGAGTGATCTTCACCTGCTTGCCCAGAAGGAAGGGGAGCCTCTACGTAAGTATATCCAGAGATTCAGCCAAGTGCAACGCAACATCCCAGACGTCCACCCTGCCGCGGTCATCAGTGCGTTCCATCAGAACGTGTGCAACCGCAGGATGCGGGAGGAGATGGCGATGTGCAAGATCAGAGACGTCAGTGAGCTGTATGCCCTGGTCGACAGATGTGCACGTGCTGAGGAAGGGAGGAAACTCCCCGGAGAGAACGTAGGGACCGCAGGATCTGACAGCGACGATGCCGCCCCAGCGAGCAAAAACAGACGGCGGAACAACAGAAAGAGGAAAGGCAAAGACGTGCTAGTTTTCGAGCAATCCGGCAACGAAGGTGGCGCCAAGACAGCTAAGACTGATGGCTCCAGCAAGGAGGTTGCCGCGTGCGCCAAGTGCCAGGCTGTGGCGGTCGCCGACAAGCAGGATGGCACCAACAAGCAGTACTTAAAGATTCACCGCACCAAAGGCCATGACCTCCAGAGCTGCAAGAAGGTCGAACAGCTCGTTGAGCTGCAAAAGGCCGAGTACAAGCGACGCGACAAGGAGAAGGCCCTAGGAGGTGCTGGAGGATCTGGTACGAAGCGCACTGGCCGGGGGGACGCCACGGCAACGCCAAGCAGCGGCAAGGCGACAGGCCTCCCCGCGGCCGCGACAAGGATGAAGATGACGACGACGACGAAGACATGGATGACGCCGAGACCAGCGAGCAGGAGTTCCAGAAAGCCACAGAAGTTTTGTGCGTTGACTGCGGTGCTTCTCTGCATACTTCACACCGCCAACTCAAGCAATGGGTGCGGGAAGTTAATGCAGCAGAACCACCCGTCGAGTCACGCAAGCTTCTGAAATGGTCCAGCATGCCTATCATCTTTGATATTGAGGACCACCCCGATCGCACAACAGCTGTCGGGTGTTTGCCGATGTTGGTCTCACCAACTATCCGCAACCTCAAGGTCACTAAGATGCTAGTTGACGGCGGGGCCGGCTTGAACCTGATCTCCTCCGCTGTACTTCGGAGACTCCAAGTCCCTGACAACGACCTCGAAGAGACTGGCACGTTTCAAGGAATCAAACCGGGAAGGAGCAAGCCGAAGGGGAAGATCACGCTGCCGGTGACATTTGGCAGTGATTTGAACTTCAGGACTGAGAGGATCACTTTCGACGTCGCCGATTTTCCATTGCCTTACAATGGAATTCTCGGCCGTCCAGCGCTCGCCAAGTTCATGGCGGCCTCTCACTACACGTACAACATGCTGAAGATGCCAGGCCCGATAAGTGTCATCTCTGTACATGGCGACAAGAAAGACGCTCTCATCTGTGCCGACAAGATCTATCGGGAAGCAGCAGCCGCCGCAGATCGCGAGACACTTGCCGCTGAAGCTCCCGGTGGGAAGAAGAAGACCAAGTCCGGCAAGAGCTCTGATGCCCACTCCGGCAAGCGCACCTCTTCGGAGTGCTGCGCTACCGTCGAGGACGCACCATCGAGCTCCACCGGCAAGTGTAAGAAGACAATGGCAGCTCCGCCAGCAACCAAGAAGGTGTCCGCCAAGGAGGACGGCACTGGTGGTACCTTCACCATCAGTGCCACTCTCGACCCTAAATAGGAAAGCGCGCTCGTTGCTTTCCTGCGGGCGAATGTCGACGTGTTTGCATGGCAACCGTCTGACATCCCCGGCGTTCACAGGAAAGTAATCGAGCACCACCTCGCCGTCTGTCCTCACGCGCGACCCGTCAAGCAGAGAGTCAGGAAACAAGCGGTGGAGCGCCAAGAGTTCATCGCCGAAGAGATCAAGAAGCTGGAAGCAGCAGGCCTCGTCAGAGGAGTGCTCCATCCTACGTGGTTGGCCAATCCTGTAGTCGTGCGCAAGGCGAACGGGAAATGGAGACTTTGCATCGATTTCACCGATGTCAACAAAGCTTGTCCCAAAGACCCATTTCCCTTGCCGCGCATTGACCAGATTGTCGACTCCACAGCCGAATGTGACTTTCTTTCGTTTCTTGACGCATACTCAGGATACCATCAGATCTTCATGGCAGAAGAGGATGAGGAGAAAACCGCGTTCATCACTCCATGTGGCACGTACTGTTTTGTACGGATGCCTTTCGGTTTGAAGAATGCTGGTTCAACATTTGCAAGGGTCGTCCATACTGCTTTTGAGCCGCAAATACACAGAAATGTGGAAGCCTAAATGGATGATATAGTGGTCAAAAGCAGGGACAAGTCAACTCTGATTCAAGATCTAGAAGAAACTTTTGCAAATCTGCGTAAGATCAGCCTCAAGCTCAACCCCGAGAAGTGCGTGTTTGGAGTCCCTTCCGGCAAGCTTCTCGGGTTCTTTGTGTCCCAGCGGGGGATTGAAGCCAATCCCGACAAGATCAAGGCCATTGAGCAGATCGAAGCACCGAAGCGCGTCAAGGATGTACGAAAACTTGCCGGCTGCGTGGCGGCTCTCAGCAGGTTCATCTCTAAGTCTGCTGAGCGCGCCCTGCCGTTTTTCAAAATCTTGAAAAAGGCAGGTCCAATGAAATGGACTCTGGAAGCGGAGGCTGCGCTGCAGGACTTGAAGAGATACCTGTCCTCCACTCCAATACTTGTCGCACCTAAACCACAAGAGAAGTTGCTGCTATATCTGGCGGCAACCAATCAAGTGTTTAGTGCTGCGTTAGTAGCGGAGAGAGAGGCAGATGATGAGCCAGCAACCGTGGCAAGCGCATCCAGCGACAAGCAAGGGGCTTCCCCGACGAGCTCTGATCCCGACGAAGATGGATCCGCGCAGATGTGTGAAGGGATACAGAGGAAAATGGTGCAGCGCCCAGTCTACTTTGTAAGTTCCCTTCTGCAGGGGGCTAGGTCGAGGTACTCTGGTGTGCAGAAGTTGCTTTTCGGCCTTCTTATGGCCTCGAGAAAGCTGCGCCATTACTTCCAAGCACATGAGATCACAGTTGTCACTCGCTTTCCGCTGAAGAGGATACTGCAGAATCCAGAAGCAACAGGCAGGATTGTTGAGTGGGCATTGGAACAGTCGAGCTTTGGCCTCAAGTTTGAGAGCACTTCAACTATTCAAAGCAGAGCATTGGCAGAATTCATAGCAGAATGGACGCCACCACCTGACGAAGAAACCCCAGAGACGAGCATCCCCGTCAAGGAAGCAAACAAAGAGTGGCTGATGTACTTTGATGGCGCGTTCTCGCTACAAGGCGCCGGTGCTGGCGTGCTGCTTGTCGCACCCACCGGAGAGCACCTCAAGTATGTGGTCCAGATGCACTTTCCCAAGGAGCAAGCAACAAACAATACTGCAGAGTATGAAGGATTGCCTGCCGGTCTCAGGATCGCGGCAGACCTTGGGATCAAGCAGCTCATTGTCAGGGGTGACTTGCAGCTTGTCGTCCGCCAAGTAAACAAGGATTATCAGAGTCCGTTGATGGAAGCTTACATTGATGAAGTAAGGAAGCTGGAAGAGCGGTTTGTCGGCCTACAGATGGAACATGTTCCTAGAGCTCAGAACGACATCGCTGATGGCCTGTCAAAGTGCGCGGCATTTAAGTTACCTGTGGAACCAGGGATCTTTGTGCTCAAGCTGACTCAGCCATCCGTGATGCCACCAACTGGACAAAGCAGGAAGAGAAAGTTGATTTCTGGTGACTATCTCCCGGTTGAGCTTCCCGAAGCCGCCGCCAAGAGGGTCCCCAAGATCAACACCAAGAGTGCTCCGACAAGCCCCAAGGTTTGTTTCATTGAAGAAGACGCTCCCGACAATTTTCGCTCCGGCAAACTTGCCGGGGATCATCAAGCTCTGGCTGAACCGTGGGTTCTCGCCGTAGAAGCGGATGTTCCCACAGCAGCAGTTAAGCCTTTAGTCCTTGTTGTCGAGCCGCAGGCTCCAGCATGGGCACAGCAGATCGTCCGTTTCCTCCAGTCAGGAGAACTTCCCAAAGAGCCAGAAGAAGCGGAAAGAGTAGCCCGGCAGTCTAGTATGTACCAGTTCGTTGACAACGCACTGTACAGAAGAAGGCTCAACGAAGTGAAATTGAAGTGTATTTCCCGGGAAGATGGACAGAAGCTGTTGGCAGAGGTGCATGGAGGCATATGTGGTCATCACATTGGCGCCAGAGCACTTGCCGGCAAAGCGTTCCGGCAAGGTTTCTTTTGGCCGACAGCCCTCCAGGATGCAACTGCACAAGTAACCAAGTGTGAAGCGTGCCAGTTCCATTCCAAGCAGATACACCAACCAGCTCAAGCTCTCCAGACAATCCCTTTATCATAGCCATTTTTGGTCTGGGGGCTCGACATCCTCGGCCCTTTCCCCCGAGCTGTCGGGGGCTTTGAGTACTTGTATGTCGCAATCGACAAGTTCACAAAGTGGCCAGAAGTGGAGCCAGTGAGGAAGGTGACAGCACAGTCAGCAGTCAAGTTCTTCAGGTCGATTGTTTGCCGCTTCGGAATCCCTAACAGGATCATCACCAACAACGGTACACAATTCACGAGTCGCAACTTCATGCAGTACGTCCGAGACCTTGGCGCCAAGGTCTGCTTCGCTTCTGTTGCTCACCCCAGGAGCAACGGTCAAGCAGAGAGGGCAAATGCTGAAGTGCTGCATGGACTCAAGACCAGGACTTTCGACAGGCTGCACAAGTGCGGAAGAAACTGGATCGAGGAGCTGCCGGTGGTTCTTTGGTCAATCAGGACGACGCCAAATCGATCCACGGGCCAGACACCTTTCGCTCTAGTCTATGGAGCAGAGGCAGTTACCCCCACGGAACTTGTATACGGGTCACCTTGAGTGCTCGCTTATGATGAGCTTGAGCAAGAGCAGCTGCGGCAAGATGACGAGCTGCTCCTTGAGGAAGACCGTCTTCAGGCTGCTGTACGAGCTGCTCGATACTAGCAAGCTTTGCGCCGCTACCATAGCCGCAAAGTTAAAGCCAGAAGTCTCGAGGAAGGCGACCTTGTTCTTCGGCGCATTCATTCCGCCAAGAATTCCAACAAGTTGACGCCGAAGTGGGAAGGCCCTTACCGGGTGAAACGAGTCATGAGGCCTGGCGTTGTCCGCCTTGAAACCGAGGATGGCTTTCCGGTGAGCAACTCCTGGAACATCGAGCATCTTCGTAAGTTTTACCCGTAAGGCGCGGTTGTCGGACCCTGTTCGGCAACCAACATTTTGTACAAGTCTTGCCGCTGTTGCATGTAATCCTTTGTACAAAGCCAGGCGCAGACCCTGAGCGAAGATAAAGCGCTGGCGCCCTGAGTTTTAGCATGCATGCTGAGTCAAGTCTCGTCCTTGGTTAGGGTTGATAGTGCTTAGTGGTGGCTAACCCCTAACTTAGAGGTCGAGCGTGCGTCCCTTTGCCGTTATTTCGTTTTCCTGGTTCGCTGGACTCACCATATCCTTGCCGGACCACTTGAGGACGAAAAGGAGGAGGAGGACGGACCAACATCTGAACCCCGGCAAGCCAGTGTTGCCGGGGGCTGCAAGATCCCGGCAAGCCAGTAATGCCGGGGGATGCAAGTGCAAGGATTATCCCACGGCGAACCAGAGTGCCGGGGGCTGCTATCTCAGATAAGTTTTTCATCCCTTATCATGCATTCTCTTATGGATTGAGGTATGCGAAACCTCGTTTCTTCCTAAAAGTTACCATGCTCCCTTAACTCTAGGCCCTAGGGCCCGTCCCCAGGGCCAGGTAAGGTCGTAGTCGCGGCAACTAAAGGACGAAGCATGGATCCTGATCCCGCCTCCTCCCTACCTCCGCCAAGAGCGTGAGAAAGGGCGAGCGACATGGGAAGAAGGCAGGGCCTGCTGCCGGGAAAGAAAGTGTCTATCTTGAAAGATATAAAGGATTCGCTCCTTGACGTGGGTTCCACCCGCGAGACAAGTGACCCGGCAAGCATCCCCTTTTCATTAAAAACCATTCCACTCAGGTACAGTTCATAAGAGGATGAAGAACATGAGCAATGGGATTACAAGTTTTAAACGCAACTAAGGCCCGAGGGCTTACAAACTAAAAATAGAGAAGGTGCCCGTAATCCCTCTCTTGTCCCTATCTTCAGGAGATAGGTCAAGGAGGCGAAAAGAGCAAAAGGGGCGCCTAGATGAACTACGGGTGCCAGAAGACACCAACAGGACGTCGCGGCAGCATGGCAAGGGCGGCGCCGGAAGCAAACCTTGAAGACGAGGTGGCAGGATGTCAGCACGCTGTCGAGGGCGTCGTGCCCTCGTACTCCGAGTTGACGGCCTTGCCGCCTGCCCTCTTCCTCTTCCGCAGCCTCCCCGAGAAGCTCCAGGAGCCAGCGACGCGGATGATGGGGTCGCCGGTGCCCCGCGGAGTGGCGCCCGACACCTAGTCGGACCCATCATCCCGCCGCCCGTTACCCTCGTCGCCGCTGTCGCTGTCCTCCTCGTCACTCCCGCTCGAGGAGGAGCCTTCGCTATCGGAGGAGCTCTCCACGCAGCACCATGCCCGAGTCCCGAAGCACCCGAAGACCTTGACGGAGAGGAGACCGCCCTCCATCAGCTTAAAATGGAGGGTGAGGCCCGCCGTCAAGCTGTGGATGCGGGTGAACGTCTTCCACCCTCGACCAAGATACATCACATCAGGGGCCGGGAAGTCGACGCGGACTCGCGTACCGCTGATTCCGCAGCCCCTCATATGCAACCTCAGTGTCTCGGGCGGATCCAACTCCATCACACTCGCAAATGGAGTCGGGAGACGAAGGCGACGACGAGGCGGCCGATGCAGCCTGACGAAGAACTCGCAAGGGTCGTCCCCGATATGGTCCGCCACCGGGAGAGGATCTGCTGGCGGAGGCGAGGCCGGCAAGCTGCCCCGTCCGCCTCTTCCCCGACCGCCACGACCTCTCCCTCGACCTCGCCCGCGGCCTCGTCCCCTCCCTCTTCCCCTTGCGGCTGGCTCTGCCGCCACCGGTGCGGAGGGAGGAGGAACGCGTTGCCTAGCGGCAACCCTCGTCGCTACCGTCGAAGGACCAGGGTTCCCTTTCTCCATGGCGGATGGAAGAAAGAGGAGCAGAAGCTGAAGAAGGAAGAAGACGAGAGAATGCGGGCTTCCGTCCCTCCCATCCCTCTCCTTATAAAGAAGCGGGGTGGGGGCTCGGCCGCCCCGCTCAGCCAATCGAAACGCAGAAGGCGCAGGGAACTGGGCCCGACCTGCTGCCTCGACCCGTGGCGACCCGGTTTCCCGCCTCCACCGTTCGCCACTCCGAGCGCATGGAAGCCGGGTGGCGGGTGGGCAGAGTTGAGGCGACGGATGAGGCGACCTCTCCCCACCCCGTGATCGTGGGGGGTGGACGCCTCGAAGACCACGCCTCCACGCCTCCCTCCGTTTATGAGGAAGATACGAACCACCAGGGGGCGGACGTTTCGCCTTTCCGAGTAAAGGAACCATCCACGACCTCCCCCACGACGCCGCAATCGACGCGTGCCATTCAGGAGGGCGTGGTGGATGCGGAGCAGGGTACAACGCAATCCAGGCCGTGCGTGCCCGTGCCATGTCTTGGGCCTGGACCCACAGCGCTCGGCATCGTGTGTGGCCCAGGCCCGGGGGCTCCTGTCGGTGTACTAAAGTAGGGGTACTCTAGTATCCCGAACTTGTGCACGGGCAGTCACAGCACCCCGCGGCAAGGCCCGCCAGGTGATCACCAAGGCTCTCTATGGTTCGTTTGAAGCCATTCGAGAACAAAATATTTAATTCAAGAAGACAAGTCCCCGGCAAGAGGAGCTTGCCAGGAAGGCCACTCAAGGTACGAGACCCCGGCAAGAGGAGCTTGCCGGGAAGCCCAACAAGAGCATCTCAAAGAACCTGCCGCGGCACGCCACGTGTCCCGGCAGGACCCGGCGAGCGACAAGTTCCCGGGCGCGACAAGGCAACGGCCGCGGCAAGGCACTTGCCGCGGCAGGCAGTCACTCTGTATCCGCGCTCCAGCTCATCCACCTACGTGTCGCTCCGGGACCCTTCCTAGCGTACGTGGCGGGAGGCTGTGCAGCCAGGGGTACACTGTGGCATGCAGCGCTGACAGGATCGCCATCGTGGCGAGTGATAGCGCCCCTGACGGTCCCTTTTCTGCACTGTCTGGGCGACGTAGACGGGCATTTAATGCCTTTGTCCCCTGCCGTCAGGGTTAGGTATGATACACTGTGTAGGTAGTTGTACCTACTGCAGCATATTTACACTTTTACCCTTACCTACGTTGCCACCTGTTGGAGACCCCTTGGACATATAAAAGGAGGCCCATGCACAACGTAGGGAGGGATCCTCAGAGAAGCGCTCGCTCTCGTTAGCTGCTCGAGTGTACTGTAGCACTCGGCGCTCCCGAGCGAGAACTCAATACAATGCACAAAGCAGCAGTAGGAATATTATCTCTCCGGAGAGCTCCGAAGCTGGGTAAAAATCCCTCGTGTGCCTCGCCTCGATCCGCTCTTTGCGCGGCCTCCGCCCCCCGCCGAACCGAGAAGGGGCTCTGTCCCCATAGGTGCTCGGGGAGCCAGGAAAACCCCGGCAACTACGTCACCAAGGGCCACTTCTTCATCGCGCAACGAGCCCTCCATCAAGAAAGTGAAGCCTTGGGTGAACGCTTGACCGACTCGCCGCCGACCTTCGTCAATCGGAAGCAAGGAACCGCGACTACATTGACGACAAGTTCACTACACAAATGGAAGAGCTCCGCAACATGATCGTGCGACGCCCGCCTTCCTCGTCTACTTCAACAAGACGGCCCCACTCAAGCCACCGCTCAAGTCGACATTCTTCGGACTACTCATCATATGATACAAGTCCTCCCCGAGCTCGAGTCCCTCGACGTGATGCTCCCCAAGATCGCCATGCTCAAGAAAATCCATTCCATGGCAATGGCTTACAAGACCGAGTTCGAGCACGTGAAAGGGCGCGACAACAAGCGCAAGAACCAAGGGAGCAAGAGCAAATCCCTCCACAAGTGCCACGGCAACAACCTCAAGACAAAGACGCCATCCGTCAAGAACAAGCGGAACGAGCGCGTCTACACCAAGAAGAGCAAGATGCCGAAGCACTTCGACAACAACAACTACGGTGAGAAGTTCAAGCTCAAGCGGCCCTTGATGCACTCCGAGATTCCACACATGTCGTTGCCCAACGCGGTCGGGAAGCACGTGAGCAAGATGAAGCTCTTCGTCGGGAGATACAAGAAGAAGCCGTGCATCGTGAAGAACAACAAGAAAGGCGCAACCAAGCGCATATCCCTCGTCCTCCTCGACGGCAAGAACGACAACAAGAGAATCAAGTGCTTCAAGACCCTCCTCCACACCAAGAGGACATTTCTAGGAATGAGCATTTGAGGACCTTCCTCCACGGCAAGAGCGACATCAAAACCGCTACTTCGATGAAGAACTACGCTACGGCAAGCTCAAGTTCACCATGCCCAAGTTCTCCGGAAGCAATGATCCCGAAGAGTATCTCTCATGGGCCTTGAAGGTGGACAAGATCTTTCGCCTTCACAACTACGACGAGGAAAATAAGATCGCCATGGCCTCCCTCGAGTTTCAAGACTACGTCCTCATTTGGTGGGAACAAGTGATCGAGCAACGACATACAAGAGGTGAACCACCAATCACAACTTGGACGGAAATGAAGGATGTCATGAGAGCTCGCTTCGTGCCTACACACTACACCCGTGACCTATTCAAGAAGTTGCAACTCCTCAAACAAGGCATGAAGACGGTGGAAGAATACTACCAAGAAATGGAGATTGCCATGATACGAGCCAATGTCGAGGAAGACGACGAGAAAACAATGGCACGTTTCTTGAACGGCCTCAACCACCTAATCAAGCGGACTGCCGACTTCCAACCATACTCAAACCTTCTCGAGCTAGTTCATCAAGCGACCAAGGCCGAGCGACAAGTCCAAGATGACTTCAAATACTCCAAGTACGCGTCCAAGACCTACGGATCCTACTCTCAAGCTCCCGCGACTTCGGCACCTCCTACCTCAACTAAAGCAACACCAAGTACCGGCGACAAGTCAAGTTCCAAGCAAGCTACGCCTTCCTTGACTCGTTCTCCAGCAAGCACCTAAAAATCCAAGACTCCCTCATCTTCGGCGCCACCAAACGACCCCATTAAGACAAGTTCTTTCAAGTGCTTCACATGTGGTGGCCGAGGACACAAGTCTTTCGAATGCACCAACAAGCAAAAAATGATCTTCAACGATGATGGCACATATGACTCGATGAGCGACGAAGAAATGGAAGCCATTGAGCACGTGGCCATGAACCGGCACATGCACGAAGATGAAGATGATCAAGTGTTTTGTGACAACGATTCAAGTCCCTCTCTCGTGGTCTCCAAGGTCTTGACGCTCCAACACCATCAAGATGAAGACCAACGGTGCCACATCTTCCACACAAAGGCCGACATCAACACACGTTCCGCGAAGGTCATCATCAACGGAGGAAGTTTCACAACTTGGCAAGCGACAAGCTATGTTCCAAGCTCCAGTTGGTCAAGAAGAAGCACCCTCGTCCCTACAAGGTGCAACGGCTAAGCAACTCCGGCACCATTCAAGTGGAGCATACGATGCGAGTTTCTTTCAAGATTGGCGCCTACGAGGACACCTTGGAATGTGATGTAGTTCCTATGTCGGTGTGCCACCTTCTCTTGGGACGACCTTGGCAATTTGACCGTGGAGTCATCCACAACAGATGAACCAACTATTATAGCTTCAAGATGAAAGGCAAGGAATATGTGCTTTGTCCAATGTCACAAAGCCAAGTGATCACCGATAAGCAAGCATCCACCCATCATGGAGATCCTAGTGAGTGAGTGAACCACCAAAAATAAAGTGAGAGCCACAAGCCAAAATTGAGCGCCTCTTCGCCAAGAGAGAAAAACTTAGTCCTCCTAGCCACAAAAAGAGAGATGAGAGAAGTGTGTGAGAACCCATCGAGTGTCATCCACTTTGTCCTCCTATGCAAGGATGAGGTGTCAAAAACTAACAATCCTAGTCCTCTTCCTCTAGTGTTTTCTAACTTGTTGTAGGAATTCAAGGATGTCTTTCCCGATGAGCTACCTCCCGGTCTTCCTCCTCTACGTGGCATTGAACATAGGATCGACCTCATCCCCGGTGCTCCTCTTCCGAACAAGGCTCCATACTGCGTGAACCCCGAAGAAACGAAGGAGATCCAATGGCAAGTACAACAACTCATCGACAACGGTCATGTACGTGAAAGCTTAAGCCCTTGTGATGTTTCGGTTATACTTGTGCCCAAGTAAGATGGTAGTTTTTGCTTGTGCTCCGATTGTAGACCCATGAATGCTATCACCGTTCGTTATAGGCATCCCATTCCTCGCCTAGATGATATGCTAGATGAACTTAGCGGTGCCACCATTTTCTCAAAAATTGGTCTTAAAAGTGGCTATTATCAAATCCGCATACAAGAAGGTGATGAATGGAAAACCGCTTTCAAAACCAAATTTGTCTTGTATGAGTAGTTGGTTATGCCTATGGGTTTATCCGAAGCTCCCGGTACTTTCATGCATCTTATGAATTTTGTGCTTCGTCCTTACATTGGAGTTTTTGTTGTGGTCTACTTCGATGACATACTTCTTTTTAGCAAATCCATCAAAGATCATCTAAAACATGTTCGGGCTGTTTTGCAAACTCTTCGCAAGGAACGCCTCTATGCAAACATGAAAAAGTGCACTTTTGGTGTTGACAAGCTTGTTTTCTTGGGTTTCGTTGTTTCCTCAAAGGGTGTCCATGTTGATGAGTCTAAAATTGAAGCAATTAAAACTTGGCCACAACCCACCAATTTGCAACAAGTGCGTAGTTTTCTTGGCCTTGCGGGTTTCTATCGCTGCTTTGTGAAAGATTTTAGCACTATTGCCGCACCGTTGCATGCCTTGAGTAAGAAAAATGCTCCTTTTGTTTGGGGACCTTTGCAATCAACCGCTTTTGATGAGCTCAAATCCTTGCTTACTCATGCTCCGATTCTTGCTTTGCCCAACTTTGACAAAACTTTTGAGGTTCATTGTGATGCGAGTGGTAATGGAATTGGTGGAGTTTTGATGCAAGAAAAGCAAGCTATTGCATATTTTAGTGAAAAACTCTCCGGTGCTCAACTTAACTACCCCATCTATGATAAAGAATTGTATGCTTTAGTGCATGTGTTGCATACTTCGGAACATTATCTTAGACCGCATGAGTTTGTCATACATACCGATCATGAGACACTTAAGTACCTTAAAGGCCAAACCAAGTTGAATAAACGCCATGCTAAATGGAGTGAATTTATTGAATCTTTCCCCTGTGTGATCAAGTACATTAAGGGCAAAGAGAATGTTGTGGCGGATGCCCTCTCCCGCAAATGCATGTTACTTACTCAACTTGAATTGAATGTTGTTGGATTTGATCATATCAAAAATTTATATGAGCATGATGTGACTTTCGCTACTCCTTATGCTAAGTGTGTGACGCATACTTCTTAGGAACGATACTATATCAAAGATGGTTCTCTTATGAGAGCTAACAAACTGTGCATTCCCGAGTCTTCTCTTCGTTTGTTACTTTTGCAAGAGGCTCATGGAGGTGGACTCATGGGACACTTTGGACGCGACAAGACTTTTGCCATGCTCTCCAAGAACTATTTTTTGGCCCAAGACGTTTCGCGATGTCACCCGTTTCACCAACTGGTGCTCTACATGTTGCAAAGCTAAGTCACAATCTCAATCCCATGGTTTACATATGCCTTTGCCTATTCCACACCAACCTTGGGAAGACATTAGCATGGATTTTGTGCTTGGATTGCCCAGGACTCCAAATGGCAAGGACTCCGTATTTGTTGTGGTGGACCGATTCTCTAAAATGGCTCATTTTATCCCATGCAATAAGATACACGATGCTTCACATGTTGCCAATATCTTTTGTAGGGATCTTGAGGTTGCACGGGGTGCCAAAGACAATTGTGTCGGATCGAGACGTCAAGTTCTTAAGCTACTTTTGGAAGACGCTATGCACCAAGCTCGGAATCAAGCTACTCTTCTCCACGGCGTACCACCCTCAAACCGATGGCCAAACGAAAGTCGCCAACCGAACGCTTGCAACTCTCCTACGCGTGTTGATAAAGAAGAACATCAAGGAGTGGGAGGAGTGCCTACCAATCGCTGAGTACGCCTACAACCGCGCAAGACACTCTACAACCGGCAAGTCCCCCTTCGAGGTTGTCTACGGCTTCAACCCATTCTCACCGTTGGACATCCTTCCTCTACCGCTTCAAGAACGAGCAAACTTGGACGCAAGTGCAAGAGCCACCTACCTCAAGAAGATGCATGAAGAAACACGTTCCACGATCGAGCGCCAAGTACAACGACTCGCCTCCAAGATCAACCTCAACAAGTCTCCGATGGTGTTCCAACCGGGTGATCAAGTATGGATACATATCTGCAAGGACCGCTTCCCCAAAGAACACAAGTCCAAGCTACTCCCGAGAGTCGACGGACCATTCAAGGTGCTAGCATGCTACAACGACAACGCCTACAATGTCAACATCCCACGTGACAAGTACAACATAAGTGACATCTTCAACGTCAAAGACTTGGCCAAGTACCATGGTGATGAAGAGCACGATCCGTGGACGGATCTCTCCCAAGGGGGGAGATGATGCGGAGCATCCCTCAACTACCCGCACCGACACTCCATCACCACCGCAAGCACCAAGAGGGCCAATGACAAGAGCACGTGCACGCAACATCAAGAACGAGGTGAACTCTTTCCTATTTGAGTCTCGTTTGGATTCCCGTGAGAATTGGATTCTACCTCAATCGGAAACATTGTTCATTCTTAGGTACGAGGAAGTTGATCGTGAGAAGGAGAAGACGGAGACTCGAGCATCCATGGAGCAAGGGAGAGGAGAGGAGAATGAGAAGGAGGAAGAAGACCCGGAAAAAGCGGTACTACCGCCTACAAGCGGTACTACCACTAAGACCATCCAATCGGTACTACCGCCGAACGTCCGCTCTACTGCCGCTCAACCCGACAAACTCATGTGCCCGAGCGACCCGGGTCCGGTACTACCGCCCAGTCCAAGCGGTACTACCGCGCGGCCTGTGCACAGCCACGGGCCTTTGGCCTTGTATCCCTCTCCCACTTACCCCTTCGTGGCTTAGACAATAAATAGACAACCTGCCCCTCCTTTCTAGGGTTAGCAAAGTATTTTAGAACACCAAAGAGAGCTTTGCTCCTTGTATCCTCCTCCTCTTGGAGATCAAGACCCCTCTTTGGGAAGAATCCTTGGGATTATCAAGCCCTCCTCTTGGAGGAGATCAAGATCAAGACCTCACCTAGTGGGAAGAACTTACCTAGTGCTATTTTCCTTGAATTGTTCTTGTAATCTTGTGGATCTCATGTATGCTACTCTAGTGGATGTGATATTTGGGTTTGTTTGAGTGATTCGTGTCTTGTGTTCTTGAGTGTTCTTCCTCTTTCCCCCCTCCAAGTGTGAAAAGATCCCCTCTAGGGTTTCACCCTACAACACTCTGTACTCTTATTTTTTTTAATCTCTGATAAAGTACACATTTATTCCGGAGAAGGGCGGAAAACGACAACCCAACATGTAATGATGATATCGATCAACCATGCTCGAATATATCTTGGCCTCCGTGCGAGCCCGTCTGTGCGTTCTCGCTCCTCGTCTCTCTCAAGGAACAGTGGGTTGGCCATTTTGCCGTCAATTGAGATCAGTTTGCTCACACTCCGGTCCCACATGTCAGTGATATGCCAAGAGGAGGTGCGTTGACCGACTGGCCATACACGTACATGGTTTTGCACCTTCATACTACTCCTCCCTCCGTCACAGTTTACAAGGCGCGCTTCATTATGATGCATTTCTCTCAATGCATTTCCACCACCAGAGAGACTTTAGACGTGTTTGGTTTAATGCTCAATTAATTACGGTGTGGTAACCGCAATTTTCTCTCGATGTAGTACTACGGAGTGGAGTAAGTGCATCCATGTGTGTACCCGGGGTGGAAGCACTGCATGCATGAGTGTACGCATTATTTCCTCTAGTAATAGACTCCGTGCTATAACTACCAATGCTATTTTGCAAGTCGATCGCTAGTCGCCTTGGTCCCAGAGATTTTCTCTTTTTCTGAAGCGTGCTCTATAAACAGTGACGGATGGAGTAGTATGAGTGGATTCAAAGAAGAGTGTGTTGATGGTTTCTTCTTCCGAGCAACTTACAGTGGGAAAGGTGGGGCTTATGATTTGATTGCTCATTACTCACTCTTAATGCGGCGCAACGACCAGTCTGAGTCTCCCATACGGCTGTGCACTACCCCCTCGGTTCTTAAATATACTCCAGATTATTTGTCTTTCTAGAGATTTCAACGAGTGACTACTCAAATATTTGTCTTTTTAGAGATTCAAATGGACTACTACATAGGGATGTATATAGACATATTTTAGAGTGTAGATTCACTCATTTCGCTCCGTATGTAGTCACTTGTTGAAATCTCTAGAAAGACAAATATTTAGGAACGGAGGGAGTACACATACGAAGCAAAATGAGTGAATCTACACTCTAAAATATGCCCATTTGAAATTTGTATAAAGAAAAATATTTAGGAATGAAGGAGTATAATTTTGTGCATGGCACATGGACCCGAATGCCGAAGAGGCTTCTGGCAATGCTATCAAGCTTCCAGCATTTGTTTACATAATTGACGTATTATACAAATAATTTTCCAGCGACATGAAATTGTACAATGGTGTGAGCTTTCAGCTTTTGTTTCGTGTGTCTTGTCATCGATGCTCTTTCGGAAACAATAATAATCTAACTTCCTTGCTAATCAGAGCTAATATTTACATCACAACTGAAGACAAAGTTGTGAGAAGGTGTTAAATTAAAATTGATCCATGCTTTCATTGGCAGCAACGTCCCCCTAGCTCTGTCTAAATCAATAAGGCATGTTGGGAAAAAAGTAGCTGTCTGGAGCATGCAACATTCCGATCATTTTGTGTAGTTCCACTAAAATAGAGCTGAGCGTCCCTATTCCAAAGATATTAAGTGTGATTACGATAATAGAGGGCTGCTGATGAAACAATTAACACACAAATAGAAGTCGGTCGGCTTTGCAGTCTCTATTAAGACTAACTAGTTGGAGAAGATTAGGCTCGGAGTTGGATGAGGAGGATAGAGCAAAACCAATCTCCCTTTGTGCAGTCGCACTGAAATGTAGAGACGTTGCCCGTGTGACATTTTGGTAGAACTGCACAAAACACTCTTAAGAAAAAAGTGATTTTTGCAGTTCATGAAAAGGTCGCAATAGCAATGAGGTGAAATGGATAGCCCTGTTTGCAAAAAAGAGGTAGAAAGGAAACAATTACTGGCCAATAACAGTTGATGACACATGCGACGACAAAAAAAGAAGCATATTCCTTGTCCTAAGGGAAGATAACAACACGGTTGTGTTTGTCCAAAACGGTGTGAGGATGAGATTGCAATATGGAAAGTACGCCGAACAAGCTACGTTTTGGGCAAAGAACTATGGAAGATCCACATGCAGCGAAGTGGGAAGACGGGCAGCGGAGCAAGGCCGGAGGGGATACCTGGAGGTCGTCGGGATGTAACTAGGTGAGCGGCGGCGGGCGGAATCTGCCCATACTGCGGCAGCGAGCAGGTGGCGTAGGCCCTACCATCCCGGAGCTTGGTCAGAGAGAACGGCGTGTACCGCAGATCGGGACGTGCTGCCTTGGTGCTGTCGAACGGAGAAACGATGCACGTCCTCCCTTTCCGCCGGCGGATAGGATGCGGCTGGATCAGTGACCAACGTGAGAGAGAGAGAGAGAGGCCACCGCAGCCTTGTGTGAGATACTCAGAAGAGAGACAAACCAGGCAGGCAGGCTCCATTGTATATAGTGGAGAGAACTACCTTTTTCTCCATAAAAATTGTTTTATATTCTGTGTTCGTTCCATTGAGCGATATAACTTTATTTAAAACTAACGCGCCAACGCATCAAGTCAAACTTTGTTTCGTGCACACGTGGTACACGACCTCTGTAGGTAAACAACCGCTACACGCGTTCAAATTAGCACATGGGCTGCCATTTTGTACAGAAATGAGCTCCACCGTGTACCCGCGCGGGTGTGGCTAGGCACGAAGCGTGAGTATGTGCACGGTGCACCTATTCTCTTCTTGTATACGTACACCACCTACGTGGGGTTGTGTGAGAGAGATACAAACCTAGAGAGATATGGTGTGTGGGTACGTGAGAGTTATTTTGGGGGGGTGGGGTCAATCAAAAAATTTAACATATGTAATGTGTGTGAAATAGAGTCCTGGATATATCATATATGTAGAGGGGGCGATCCACGAGAAGAGAGTGGAGGTATCATCGGCTTGAGGTGTCCATAGAATCGAAGAAAGGGATGATGATGTGTGTGTGCGCGCGCGTGATCGATAAAGAGTGCCATCAAATTTGTGTGTGCCCACGTCAAAGATATAGAGTGGCTGGCCTACTGGAATGTGAGAGGGGACAGGTGCAGTTTTTCTCTGTGGCATGGATACCTACCTACAGCGCTCGACTATCATGTGTGGTGGGGGGGAGGCCTAATTAACTATAGAGGTACAATGGCTGGTATATGTGTGGAGGAGGAGAGAGGCCTACCTCATGTATTAAGGGAGATCGATCTAGCTCATGTATAAGGGAGATCGATCGACATCCATGCATATGTGTAGGAGAGGAATAAGGTTGGGAGAGAGATAGAGCTAGAGTGTTGGAGGGGTGGTAGTGGAGTTGCTTCTAACAAATGGTGGGATAGGCTTGCTAGACAACTGGAGGGCACGACTGCAATATCAATAAGAGAGGGGATGGCTACCTGTCTGTGCATGTGCGTGTGAGAGACGGGCCAGGAGGCATGCACGAATGATGAGGGGGGACGATATGGCTGTGGTAAGTAGACATAACTACATACGAAGACCAATTGTCCTTTGTCAGAGAAAGGAGAGACATAACTTGTGAGGTACGTCGATCGATGGGGGGAATAGTTAAAGTCGACCTAGGTATATGTTGGGATATCTATCGGTATACATGCATGTGTGTGTTAGAAGCAAATGAGGCACGGGGA
This sequence comes from Aegilops umbellulata, assembly GCA_032464435.1. NCBI lineage: Eukaryota > Viridiplantae > Streptophyta > Magnoliopsida > Poales > Poaceae > Aegilops > Aegilops umbellulata. The sequence goes on along the minus strand of CP136054.1, from coordinate 147,147,583 downwards.
GAAGGATAGAGAGAGAGAGGGATGCATCTAGGAGGTGGTGCGAGAGTCATACTATATCGAGGGGGGAGGAGTGTGCGAGTACGAGATCGATGAAAAGAGTGGTGGGAGTGAGGCATGGGCGGTGATAAGAGAAGAGGGGAAGCTTGTGTTTTGTGCTAGGCACACCTAGCTAGAGAGGCATATCGATCGATGTGTGCCGTAAAGAAGGAGCTGGGGAGCCTACACGCACCATGGGTGAACGAACTAAAGTGAAAAGATGAATTTGCACGATGGAGCTAGAGAATGCTGAGGGAGGGTGAGAGGGATGCGGGCGTCTGTGTGCACGAGAGAAAGTTAGCGCTAGCTAGCTACAAAGATAAGAGGATTGTGTGGGTGTAAAAGACGAATAGAGATCATACTTCATTATAAAAAGCGAATTCGGATATTCGAAGAATTTATCATAGTGTTTTAAACCGACGCATGTGTGAATATATATAATGGTAATACACATGGTGTGGTTATGAACATGTTATACTACATATAATATATTTTATCTCTACTCTTATAAAAAACGGAGTTGTTGATGATGGTGCCATCCTGCAATATAAGCTGTCCGATTTATATCTGACGGATAGGAAGGAAACTATGGCAATTTTTAAAAAAGATACCCACACCCCCTCTCCATATTTTCAAATTAGGCCTCCCCTTGATCATGTTGATGTTTTGTGGAACGCGTGGGCATCTTGCTAGTACTACGTATAACATATAGAACATTGATCATAATTTGGGCTAATGTGTGGCTTTTGCGGCTCAGGTCTAAATACTTGTCATAATGTAGGGGGCGTGGCACTATACTCTGTGTGATGAACACAGTGTACATGTATGGAACATGGTTTAGATTATGAATATATAGTTAGTACATCAAATGTACTATTATTTGGAATCAACATCAAGTGTATTCAAAAAATAGAATTCGAGTTCATGTAGTACACATAGTTCATATCTATCTCTATAGTAATCATGTGGTGTGTTATTAAGGTAATACACGAATGATGGTTGAAGTTGGCAACAATCATGATTATAGATTCTTATTGAAATAGAGAAACGAATTCAAATTTAGTTCGAATTGCAGCGGTAGTATAGACATTTGGAATGCACTAAAATGTTGGTATGAGTAGGTTACATGCATTATATAGAAAGCAAAAAAATTAATTGGACATAACATGGATTCATACTCCCTCCTTCCATCTATATAGGGCGTAATGCGTTTTTGAAGACCGCCTTTGACTATTGACAAGATTAATAGTACATGACATGCACAATGTAAAATTATATCATTGAAAGAACCTTTCACAGACGAATTTAACGGTGTGCTTTGTGTAAGTTGCATGTCATATATTATTGCTCTAATATTTGGTCAAAGTTAGCATCGAAAAACGCATTAGGCCCTATATAGATGGAAGGAGGGAGTAGCTTTGAATAGCATTTTTATAGTAAAACGGGGCAACACTCTCTCTTTGTGTGGTGTGATTTTATTTTTTTCGTTTTCTTTTTGGTTGAGGGAAGTGTGAATTGATTTGGTACGTACAAGTACAATATTACACATTAGGCTTGTCCCTAAAATTCAACCCATGCCTTGTTATATCCCGAAAATTCAGATATCGTGCTCCCAAAACTGGCGCCTTCACAACCCGCGCCTTGCTATCCCGAAATTACAACGTGTGCGAAAACTCCCTCCAGCTGCCAAATCCCGACACCCGAAATCCCCCTTCTAACCGTGAGCTGAAAGGGCCGCTAGTTCAAATCGGTGGGGGTACTTTTGTAACACACCCTACATTTTGGACAAGCGCGTCCCTAAGTCATGGTTCACCCCCTCCCATCGCCTCCTTTTTGCCAATCGAAATCCCAGGCCACCATAACCTCTCCGCTCCAACCGCGAAACCCCACCCTCCTCCGTCCGCCACCTCGCCGCTGCCCAGCCGAAGCCTCTTCCCCGACAACATCGTCCACCACAACAGCTCGACGTCCCTCGTCCACCTCCCCGGATGAGGATCCGTCGTCCATCTCGTCGTCCCGCCGGTTCAGCCGCCCCATCCTCCACCTCCAAGGAGTTGCTCCGATGATCGCCTCGTCTATCGCGACTACTCCATCCCCACAACCCTGCCTTAACCTGCTCCACCGGAACCGCAGCATCCTCACCGACTCTTCGGACAAAGCCGAGGCCTACTCAGCACCACCAAAGAGGTCGTACACTCATCGCATCGCACCTCTCCTTAGCTCCACCTCCTGGCGCCGACGGTGCTCCATCCCACACCCTCATGGAGCAGCTACCTTGAAGCCGGCGCCGCGGGCGACATCTCCATGGCGGCTCTCCCCCAGTGTGAGGCCCCTTCAGCGGCGGCGTCCATACCAGTCGGATTTGCTGCTGCTGCTCCGGCTCTCGCTTGATCGCTCGCTCGCCCAGCTGCTGCTACTCCGGCTCTTGCTCACTCGCTCGCGCTGCTGCTTCTGCTCCGGCTCTCGCTCGATCGCTTGCTCGCCCAGCTGCTGCTGCTCCGGCTCTCGCTCGCTCGCGCTGCTGCTGCTGCTCTCCCCTCGCTCATGCTGCTGCTTTGCTCCGATTTAGCTACACTTCAGTCGACTGAATCTACTTTTGGGTCAGTCGATTTTCAGGGGGTGGGGGGCTCGCCTGAGTTAAGGAAGAACCAACCGCAGCGGGGACGGGGGCTCGCCGGAGAGGTACCCCACTATCTATCTTAGGGTTCGGGGTGGGGGTGGAGGGCCTATAGGGCTGGTCGGGGCGGCGGCGGGCCGGCGGTGGGGAGTTGTTTCGGGGCGGCGAGGCGGCGCTAGGGCCGGCAGTTCGGCCGGTGGTGGCTGGCGGCTCAGGGGGGTGCAGGTTGAAGATGAACTGCAGGCCCTCCCTAAACTACATGTCAAGTGCCTCTCTGCTACCATTGCGTTCAGTTTCGACAATAATATTCAGATTCCACAATAAATTTTAGTTTTGACAATTAAGTTTAGAGTCAATAGTTTTTACCTCATCTGTTGTAGTCAGGTGGTTTTTGGTGATGTAAATTTTACATCTATTTTACATCATCTATTGGAGATGCTATTAGAATCCCACTTTTGATTGACGATGTCTGTCTTGTGCTGCTTCAGCCTTGACGTCTTACGGCTCACCGGGGCTGCTCCAACGACAGAACGATCCATCAGAACAGAGCAGTGCCCTAGACGCCATCTACAGATTCCTCAGATCTTCCTCCACACCTCTGACAGCCACCTCTGCCTCAACTGCTTCAGCGACCAACCCAATGATGCTGAGGTCGACACAGCTACGGCAAAGAGGTTGTACACTTGTTGCATCACTTATTACTGTACATTCATGTCGATCCATTGGGGCTATTTTGGTTCGGTGGAAAAACATAGCAATAGGGAATTTTCCAATGGCACTCTACTATTCAATTATTCATGCATTTTGTTGAAAGGAATGAAGCAAAACATCCACCAGGACCTACTTTTCAAAATCCTATGCATGAAAACAAGACCAAGTGCATTAGTGGCAGAATAACATTCTAACTATACACGCTTTCGTATGGTTTCACTTTATTTTGGCCATGTTTCTTTGCATTCCTTTGCTCTTCCAATTCCTGTAAACCAAACACCCAAGTTGACAGAAATCCTGTGTTTACAAATGCTCTGTTTACCATGTGCATTCCTATCCTATTCCGGTGTTTTTCCTATCCCTTTGTTTTTAGAATCATGTAAGCCAAATGAGCCCTTACAGAATTACTTCAGTTACAAGTAGGTGTCGAAGGGAACTTTGTGTGGTTTGTCCTGCTCCTGCCGCGATGTCGTCGACCTCACCTGAGGTGCTCCATCGACAGAAACATCCACCAAACCAGACATCACGACTCCTGACCGTCTTTCGCCGCCTCAGGTCTCCTTCCCTGCCTCCGGCACCCACCGCAACGGCATCACCATCATCGACTCAGCAGATGAACCTGAGGAGTACACGGGTCCACAAGAGAGGTCGCACTCTTTTTATTCTACTTATGTTATGCATTGCTTAAAATTACCTGCTACTTTGTTGTCCTATTCACCTCTTGTTCTCCAAGTCAGGTTCAAATTAATGTTCAAACTTGAGTTCTAAATTAGTTATGGGGCACATATCGAGGAAGCAATGAATAGTATCTCTGTCTAATATCTGGTTCACCTAGGGTATGCCTATGTTGTTCATCTTGGGTGGGAAACAAATAGTGAAGCAATCATCATCTATCTTTTTATTAAATTAAAGCAATCATCAGCCTGCTATCATTATTTTTGGATCCATCCACTGGTTGTTACCGTCACTCTAAATTTCTACATGCTCTCCTTACATAATCTCACAATATTTTTTTCGTATGCATGTCAGATATTGTACACAGTCATGCTGAACATGTAGAGAAAAAGAGAAGAGTTTTGCGCGGCAATACAATGTCATGCAGACATCGCTACATGGTGGGTTCAATGGCAAACCCTCCCCACCCCTCTCTAGATTGTAATCCAGAGGAAGATATATGTTCTGAGGCGGATTCAGACGCCGCTGACCACTACTATTTACCCCCCAAGGTGTTTGCTCTACCTTGGCATGATGATGTTAGTCATATCATGCATATGTTGCCTTGCAGAGCCTACTTTTGACATCATATATGTCATCTGCTTAGTTTAGACATGTTCTGCCGCCACCTGTTTAGTTTCTATATCATATATGGGAATTATGCAGTCTCATGTCTTTTAGCCAGCCATAATATATGTGAAATGTGCAGTGCCATCCTGTTTAACTAGGCATCATATATTTGAATGATATCTTGCCCATCCTTTTCTTCATTACATTTCCATTTGTCGATAATGTTTGTACATTAAACTACTCTTCCTATGAATCGGGCATTTGGGTGGGAGATTGAAAAATCTGGAGTGAAAACAAGGCCTTCAGAGCAGACAGTGCTACTTGTCAAAGCAGATCTCTTTTTGGGCCCCGATAGCTCCTCAGAGATGGATTCAGAGACAGATGACCAGTCCTATTCCCCCACCGAGGTGTATTCTCTAACTTGGCACGGCGTTTTAGTTATTCATCATATCTTTGAATTATGTTATGCTATGCTATCCAGTTTAGATAGACATCATATATGTGAAATTATGTCATGCTATCTGTTTTAGTTAAAAAATGTACATGTCAACTATTTCATGTCCTCTTTTTTCCACACTATCTATTGCATCTGTCTCTCATACAATGTATGTACATTCAACTATGTTTCCTGTTTATCAGCCATTTGAATTGGAGCGGGTGATGCCAGCATCTAGCGGACTAAAAACACGGTCTTCAAATAAAAAGTGCTACCTCTTGGTGGAGATAGCACCTCGGTTGTACATGCACGAGAACTAGCCCTACCACACATAACCCAAACTCTCGCAGATTGTACCCCTACTGTGATGGACAGAGAACCATCTTCACCCAATCTAACCCCAACCCCAGCAGATAGTAACCCAGTTCCTGTTGACACAACACCATCTCCACCATAGAGCTCCCAAACAAGAGCAGTTAGTAAGGCAGCTCCATTGCCCAAAGGTCCAGTACTACCACGGCAAACCCCAACTCCACCAGTTAGTACGCCTATTCCTGTGGAGGAAGCACAACTAGCTAGTCGTACTTTAGCATATATCGCATTTGATATTGTTAAATCGTATGTGTGTATCTTCCATCTTGGAAATATTATACTGAAGAGGAAGGAAAATGCCAGTTGCAGGTGTTTGTCCAGGAGTTATGTGTAAGTAATGTTATTCATGGCAATTACTTTGCTTTGTCCCATACATCCTACCTCCATGATGGTTATAATACAGCAAATTTTCCCATTTTTCTCTATACAGAAGGACCGATTTGGAAACTCGGGATGAGGTAACATGTGCTAATACCTCTGCTATCTTCAAGAATGCTTGGTGGCAGTATCGGAATTACCTAAAGAAAATGTACTTCACCGGCAAAGAAACTCATCAATTTCCCTTACGTTCTCCTAAGACACATGTACTGGACGATGAGTGGGAACGCCTTGTTCTATACTGGTTCCGAACCAAGAATGTGGTAAGGTCTATGAGCTCATTTTCTATTTTTAAGTACTATATTCTTGCATCTTACTGTACTCTGTTCATGTAGAACAAGTGCCTAAACCTGAAGAACAACCATTCTAATTTAAGATTCCATTGCTATCATAGTTCCAAAAAGCGCTAGGCATTAATTGTGCGTTTTGCCACCGCCTTGCGCTTTACTGACCAAAGCACATGCTTATGCGCAATTATCCACAAATTAAGCGTAGTTATGCACAATGCGTTTCGCCAACGCCTAGAGCCAAGGCGCGCTTAAGCGCTTGCTTAGGCGCGCCTTTTTTAATTATGATTGCTATCGTGCATACTGCTTTGCTCTTGTATCACTGTATTTACTCATACAAAATTATTTTTAAATTGAAGGATCCAATAAAAACTCCAATGGCACAGCAGGTATGTTCACACATGTTTCTTTATCATGCTTGCTCTTATCAATAGCTTTGTTGATTTCAATTTCAATTGTGTATATAGTTGACTTCTCATATCATGCACATTACTAGCATCACTACGAAGAAAATAGTGTTGTTGTACATGTAGACCCGTGGTACCCATCTGAAATGTTATTGTGCCGTGTAGTTTCCCACGCTTTGTATTCTTTCACTGTTGCTTTGTCTTGAACAGATATGATTTGAACCGTGTCTCTATTTTGATTTGGCAAGACAATGCAGTGACCATAGGACATAGATATATGTTTGTTTGATGATTTTATTATGTACTAGTACTTGGCAATAGAAGACTTGGTAGTTTAATCCTGTCCACCTTACTAATGAACTGGTTCACCGAAATGAGTTTCATATACTAGTACATGCTAAACTGTTATGTGTCTGCTTGTTTCTTCTTTTAGAATGCTGACAGAATATTGGGGAAGAGTGCCTTCTTAAGCAATGGTAAAGGAAGTAATGCAGATAAGGTTCAGGATAGTGACACATCCTTGTTGGTCTCCAACAAAGCTGATAAAACAGCTAAGGAAGACTATCTCGAAGACAGTGAGACAACCCCAAAGTTGTGTCTTGGTTTAGTGTTGGAGTTACTGGCCACTACCGCTTGCACAAGCTATTCAAACTCACTATCTGAATCAGTTAGGTTTCTTGAGTCTCAACTACAAGCTGAAAGACATCGATCAGCTGTGCTGCGACAAGAAGCAGAAGGACTGCGGAAGTCCCTGGAGCATTCAGATGCATACTTTCTGGTGCAACAGCAAGCGTTGGAGGATTTTAGCGCCAAACAGGACAAAGCTAATAAGCTTGCTAAGCTTATTGCCAGCATGGTGGATACCACGTTTCTTGAGCTCTTCTGAAGTTATTTCAGTATGCTCTTGTTTTGCTGCCGCGTTTATTGGCACTAGTGGCCAATTTTGATGGCCAGTGTATGTAATATGCTGCTTTGTTCCCTATATTTGCACTGGTGGCAAAATTTGATGCCCAGTGGATGAAATATGTGTAATAGCGGTAATAGGCTAGTGTTAATTGCTTGCTTATTTATTTCCTTATTTTCTTATTTAGTTGTTTGGTTGTAGTCACTGTAGTTCTTTTTCTGTGTTTTTCTAGTGGCCACAATAACCTATCTTTGGAAACTAGGCCAAAATAATCATGGCAACACACGGACTGTTGTAACCATGGGCCTCCTGCGGGCCGTATGATCCATGGGCCTTCTACGGGCCGTAGGATCCATTGGCCTTCTATACGGGCCATAGGATCCATGGGCCTTCTACGGGTCGTACGATTCATGGGCCTTTTACGGGTCATAGGCTCCATGGGCCTTCTACGGGGCGTATCATCATTTCTCCAATCATGGGCTGTACTATTAGTGGACAATAACGGGCCGTTAATAGGCCGTATTTGATAACTCTATGAAAACAGCCCAACGGTTTTTTTTACATGAAAACGGCCCAACGTATTATGGGGCCACAAATGGGCCGACTGTAACCACGGGCTGAATTTGGCCCACAAGCAGAAAATGATAGTAACGGGCCGTAAGTAAACGAATGTGGAAATGAGCCCAAGAATAAATGGGCCCCGAGAAGGCCGAAAGATAACATGGGCTGGAAACGGCCCAACGGAATAATGGGTCGTTAATGGGTATAAAGTGATACACTGTTCATTACGGCCCAGTTTCACCATGTGTCGTTAATGGGTATAAAGTGATACACTGTTCATTACGGTCCAGTTTTACCACGGGCCGTTAATGGGCCGAGAGTAATAAGGGCCTCATATGGGCCGAAAGACGTCATGGGCTATACATGGGCCGGAAGTTAAAACGGGCTGGAATTATATTGGACGGCCCAGATGACGCTATTGGGCCTAATTCGGATAGGCCGTAAACGGGCCCTGGGTTAGCGGGCTGTAAATGGGCTATATGCGAACAAGCCGTTCACAGGCTTGCCGTGGGCCGGCCCGGCACCTTTTGACCAAGTCAAACAGGCCGGCCTTTTCACAGGAATGGGCCTCTGTTGGGCCGTGCCACGTGTCGACGTATCATAGGCGCTTTGGCTCCAATGAGTGGAAGACATCTGTCCCAACAGTGAGCCGACACGTGTTTCCTCCAGCCAATGATGATTTTACACGTGGAAAATCCCCATTGGTCGGGGCTGTTAACGAGTTATCAAATCCAAAATTGGACCCGATAGCTTAACGGCGTTCCGTTATGGTAGATGCCACGTGTCAGTCACCCTTGACGAAAGCACTTTTATGACGCGTGATTTATCGTCACGGAAGTGGACACTTCCGTGATGATAATTTTGGTAATGTCATGGAACACTTCTACGACAGCACAGGTATGACTATCTTGATTCTGTCATAATTTTGTCATGGATGTACATGCATGACAGAAAACGTGACCTACTGTGACAAACACGTATCATCACGGAAGTGTATTTTTTTTGTAGTGCATACTTGGTATAGATCTGATGCTTGCGAGCACTTTGGACGAGTTGTCACAGCCCTAGAACACCTGAGTGTAATAGTTGCATCAGTGAGCATGCATCATGTTTAAATTCAAGAAACTTAAATTGAGGAAAGTGAAAGCCTCAGAAATCAATTTAAAAGAAGGGCAAGAACCCTTTAAATTGCATTCAGTGTTTCCAAAATGCCTTCATAAATGTTTGACAATTTTGGCAAGGCTTTGAGACCAAACCAAAACTAGTGAACATTTTTGTGGAATATTTTGGGCACTGAATTTAAATCACTATTCTATTTGAATTTGGATATATAACCAAATATATATGGGATATATTTCCAAATACCTCTGATATATTTTATGTGCTTTTGGAGAAGTCCAAGAAGCAACATAAAAATGGTCAGAGAATATTTTGCATTGTTTTGAATTCCTTTGAATTTGCAAAACAGTGGCAAAGTAATAAATAAAAACAGAAATAAAAAGAAAGACCAGTACCTGGGCCACTTACCTGTAGTCGGCCTAGCTGCACCAGTCTAGCCCACCGGGGCAGAGCGGCTGTCTTCAACCTTTGCCAGTAGGCAGAGGCGAAGTAGCACGCGCGCACGCGCGCACGCGGAGGCCTCCACCTCCTGCTTCGCGATGGCAGCCTCCCCGACATCCTCGCGATGCCATGGAGACGTCGAGAGCCTCCCCTTGTTCTCCCCCATCCTCTGGCTCCCTCTTCCTCTCTTCCCGTGAGCCCGAGAGCGCGCCGTCGTCATGGCTATAGGCCACCACCCACCCAACCAGCTCCGCCACGACTCCGTGGAGCTACACACTGAGGCACGCGCCCGCAGGAGCCCTGCAGTGTCACCACCATCGCCATCTTCATCCTCTGCCCTGACGGCCACCGTCGTCGATTCGCCGGCTACGGGACCACCCCAACCTCATCCTCCGCACCAGAAGATCCGTTGTGAGACCTACAGTCTTTTCCCCCTCCTCCCTTTGTCACGCTCGCCCTCTAGCCGCTGCCCCGCAAGCTCCCGAGTGTCGCCGCCGCCATGGCCGGCCAGCCCTGTGCTCCCGACCTCCCCCGCTCTCCTAAGCAGCACCAACATGCTCACCGCATCCCTAGGAAGCGAACTTGCTGCACCGTTTGCTCTAGCTCGCACTGAAACCCCGCACCCGCTCGAGCCCGAGCTCCGCCGCCGCTAAACCTCGACACCGACGACACACCCGGCCACCCCAGGCCTTCCCGAGGCCACCAACCGATGCGCCTCGTTGCGCCGGTTCCAACAAGCCCAGCCGCACGACCCCTCGCCGCCGGAGTTGGTCGTACGGGCAACTCCGACGTGCCTCGTTTTCACCGGCGATTAGCCACCGAGTAGTCCCTGTTTAAGCCGCTAATTAACCCTCCCGTTCAACTGAAACATGGGCCCCACATCCTAATTAAACCCTACGTTAAAATAGTCTAAGTTTAATTAACCCTACCAGTTAACTAGCTCAATGACAGGTAGGCCCCACCAGTCAGTTTTGACTTTGGTGAACCGCTGGTGTCACCCTGATGCAGTGCTGACGTTGTAAACACATTTACTTGATTACTCATAATTCTAAATAAATTGGAAATTCCAGAAAATGTGCAAAACTTCTAAAAACCATATCAAATCAACCGTAACTCCAAATGAAATAAGTTATATATGAAAAATTATCAAAAAAAAATACAATCTACCCATCTGTTCCATTTTCATGCATGTTTGAGCGACCTAAGGTTGTTGTATATGACAATTTGCATAATTGGCATTTAAATAATCACATATGGAGTTTGAATTTGAACCTTTGGTTCAAACCATCTTCATTTAATCTGGTTGCTAGTTGCATTAGTTCAATCAACATCATATTGCCATGTCACATTCATGTATCATATTGTTGCATTGCATTGATTGTGCTCTTTTTCTATTGCCAGTGTTTGTCCCCTCTTAGTAGACGATGTTTCCGACGACGTGATCGATGACACCGATGAAGAGCTATACTATCTTCAGAAGTGCCAGGCAAGCAAAACCCCCTTGTTCATTCCGATACAATCCCACTATCTCGCTCCTGCTCTCTTTTACTGCATTAGGACAACACCGTTTCAACTGTTGCATGTTGCGGTAGCTGAACCCCTTTCCTCTGCATGACCTGTCATTGCCACAGTAAATAGATGAAACCCACTAGCATGAGTAGGAGTTGTTTGAGCCCTGATGTGCCTACTCTTTCATGCTTGTTTGTCATGCCCGCTACTGCCTAGAGTTGAGTCAGGTCTGATTCATCGGGGATGAATTAGAGGTGTGTGAACATGTCCTACTGTTGTGAGCTAAGTGTGTTAACACGATTTGGTAAAGGTATTGGTGAGAGGCCATGTAGGAGTACATGGTGGGTTGTCTCATTGAAACCGTCCTCAGGAACTGAGTTCTGTGTTTGTGATCCATGAACAGTTACAACCACGCATTGGAATGCTTAAGTTCCCCTCTCGGCTTATTAACCTCCTCGATCTCTGTTCAGGAGTTGCAACTAGTTTCTGGTGTTTGTAGGTAGTGTTAGTAGTCTATCAAGTGGCACCCGGTACAGGTGGGCTTGGGACAGACTAGGCACCGTGGCCGGGTATACCAAGCGTCGCCTGTTTGGTGGGCTTGGAACCCTGTACACATTGTTTGGGGCCGTGAGCGACACCCCGGCCGGATCTCCTTGCGAATGGAACCCGAATAGGCGATAAACCTGGACTAGAGACTTGTGTGGTTAGTCAGGTCGTGGCCGACTCACTTGCCAGGCTTCCGCTTGAAGTTGCCGAGATACACGACGTGTACATGGTGGTAAGTGGCGAGAGCGTGTGTGAAGAAGTACACCCCTGCAGGGTTAACATCGTCTATTTGAATAGCAGTGTCCGTGTTAAAGGACTTCTGGGTTGCCTGTACAGTTCATAGACAAGTGAAAGTGGATACCCTAAAATGCGCAAGATAAGCGTGAGTGCTATGGATGGCGTTCCCGTAGGGAGACGGGAGCGGATCCATAGTGGTGTATTGATATGGTGAATATGTGGACTCGTGTGCGCCACCCCAAAAGAGTTACTTGCAGTCGTAGTATAGGATAGCCACCGAGTCAAAGCTGGCTTGCTGCAGTTAAACTCCACCACCCCCTTTGTTGATACCGATGCATATGTAGTTAGCTCTGATGTAAGTCTTGCTGGGTACATTTGTACTCACGTTTGCTTATTTCATGTTTTTGAAGAGAGACTTCAGTCTCGCTAGTAGTTCCGTGTGGACTTCGACGTTTAGCTTGATACCTCAGCTACGATCTTGTGCCCTCGGCAGGATCTGGTAGATAGTCAGGCTTCTCAGCCTTTTTCATTTGTAGATGTCTATACTCAGACATGTTAAGCTTCCGCATGTGCTTTGACTTGTATGCTCTGAATGTTGGGTCATGAGACCCACGTTTGTAACGTCTGGCTCTCCGGAGCCTAATGAATAAATACTCTGAGTCGTAGAGTCTTGTTGTGATGCCATGTTGTATTTACACATATCGAGCATATTGTGTGTATGATTGAAATGCTTGGCATGTGTGGGATCCGACAATCTAGGTGTTTATCCTTGGTAGCCTCTCTTATGGGGAAATGTAGTCTGGTGCTTCCACTGAGCCTTGGTAGTCCGCTATAGCCCTGTTTACCGGAGTCCTATTAGCCCAGCACTACTGCTCCGGAACACTTAGACTGGCCGGCATGTGATTCACTTTGTTCATGTGTCTGTCCCTTCGGGGAAATGTCATGCGGTGACATCCGGAGTCCTGCTAGCCTGCTATAGCCCGTGTTCCCGGAGTCCTGTTAGCCCAGTTGCTACACCCCGGATTCACACACTCCTGACCGACATGCTCGATGTTGTTTCATGTATGCATGTCCCCGTAAGTTAGTGCCACTTTGGGTTCACGACTAGCCATGTCAGCCCGGGTTCTTTGTAATATGGATGCTAGCGACACCATCATATACGTGAGCCGAAAGGCGTAAACGGTCCCGGGCCAGGTAAGACAACACCCGTGGGAATACCGTGCGTGAGGCCACAAAGTGATATGAGGTGTTACATGCTAGATCGGTGTGACTTAGGATCGGGGTCCTGATAGCTTTGGTATCAAAGCCTGACTGCGTGTAGGATTACCAAGCCAAACTGGTCGAAGTCGTATCTAGAAATGCTTTAGTTATATAAGGGAATTGATTGTGGAATGGAACGTAAGGCTCTTTTTACTACTTTACATTATGTCCTTCTGATCTGAGTCATCCTCTTATCTTCTACGGGGATTAAGAACTAGGCTTTCTCATCTTCTATCAGGATCATGTGTTACTAATACATAGACTTATAGGATTGATGGATTCAAGTCTCAGTTCAGGTTCTACTACTTCCGTACGTTAACTGTTGATCTCGGAACCTTGATATGATGTTGTTGAGTGACTATGCAAATCCTTGTGAATGTCTCAAATCTTTTTCTGAGCATTTATAGCTGTTATGCTGTCCGAGTCATCCCAGGTTTCTAAATAGTCTGATGCATTTGCAAATCCCTTCTTTCCGTTCCCGATGTTCCTTTGGGCCAGATTAACCACACTAATCGTCTGTTGAGGTACTCCATTGCCTTGACATATATGTTGGAGCTAGTATTATGACCCTAGGCATCCTAGAGAACCACCCAGTAATCTAGCAATGTTTATATTCCTAGTGTGATGATTCTGGCCGTCATTCTCGAAAGCATCCGGTGATGCCATTTAGTTAATAGGCATTTTGTTCATGGGTTCTTGAACCCGAGATTCACCCTACTTACTTCATGTTGATAGTGTTGCTAGTTCCTTTAGGATATTAGTAACCTTGCGACAGTCCTCGAGGTCTGTGGTATTTCCTTCTTCCAAATACCATGAACCATTAAGTCAAAAATTCTTTGAACCAAAAGATCACAATCAGAGTACTCTTGAGGAGTTCTCCATTCATAATTGTGATTCTGCCAGTTCTACCTCTCTGCATGGGTTATCTGGAAGAAACCTGTTGAACTTGGTTCGACATGCTAATCTATGCATCTGCAACTCAGAAATTTATATGTTCCTTGAGTTGACCCTCCTCAGTTGTATTCTGAACTTCATCTATCAATTGATAGCCAAGAGTATGTGTGCATTCATGTTCAGCGATGCGTTTCCTCTTGTGCTCTGTCAAGCCATTCTATTCTAGAATGACTAGGAGAAACAAACTCCAGTACCTTATCCATTTCTAGGATTGGGTCAAAGTAGTTGTATCCCACGGATCAAAATGTCAATCCAGCTTTTGTTCTGTTCTACCTTGGAGTGTTGCCCTCTTTATGTCAGGAATGTCATGAGAATTGCACCATCTCTTATGAATTCCTGATGCAGTGATACTTCTCGCCATCACTACTCATTCCTCGGTTCCGTGTTGTTGCAGCCGGAATGCCGACAAGTGAACTATGATGTGCGAAGTCAATACTCCTAGCAACCTCGTTGCTTGGTAGTTATTAGATAGTAATCTCATTCTTAGCGTGTTGGTTTGAATCATCATCCTAAGATTGATCGTGCTACCTAGTCCATATTTCTGGTGCACACTTCGATCAATGAGTTAGGATTGTGCCAACCCCTCGCTTATTTGATCATATCGTCTTGCCCTGAAAAGCAGGATTATTCACGAGCTTAATAACATATCGGTGGTTCGTGATTTTCTGAATATCCTCTCTGAAGTATCACCGGGTTGTCCCCTAACTGTTATGTTGAGCTCGCGATCAAGTTGGTTTTCTTATAAACCACCCCTTCTCCAAGAATTTGTGTTGGATATCCCTGAGCTAGCTGGTTGAGCTAGACAACAACTTGGAGAGTTGGAAGATGAAAGCTTGTCCCACTTAGTTCATCTCCAAAGGGATCCTTGTGTGTGTGTGTGTGTGTGTGTTGAAGTAAGTGATATCTTCATCAAATGGTCCTCATGATCAGTTGTTGGGCCTAGTGTATTGTTAAAACTTTGATTGAGTATGGGTTGTCGTGAAATCAAATCAGAACCAACGATGCTCATAATGTTGTCTTACTCGTGGTTGATCCCTCGAGCATACACCATTACATCTTTTGGTCTGACCAAAACTATCACATTGTTCACATAATGGTGGAAGTCCAGTGATATGGAAATTCTGATGAATTGTTGTTGAGCCCATCAGCAGCATTTTATCTCCTCCATGATTCGTGTTGAACATTGAGCTAGTGTTGGAAACTTATGTAAGCATTTTCTTCGTGTCCCGTTCATGAAGTATATGTTTGGTGTAAGAAGTGACTTCCTCTAATTCATGTGCATCTGATGCAAGTTGCCGCCGTGAATTCGAGAAAGTTTGTTTTGCCTCCTCTGGAATCATCACAAGTCAGTCATGCATACGTGCGAAGTATTCTATGGTTTGGAGACTTGCAACCTTCATTCTATATGTGTCCCTAGCACACCAAGCCACTGATTGATTTGTTCAAGGAGAAGAAGCTCCTTTTTAAGAGCTAACCCGGGCTTAATCAAGGACTTCGTTATCCGCAATGGTAGTTCCCCACCTGAACTCTGTAGTGTTTCGTTGTAAGACTACTACGTGGTCATTCTTGTCTGGGACAGCGTGTTCACATGTTTGTAGCAGAACCAGCTCATGTTTTGGAGCTTACCACCGTAGTCCATTTCCCGAGAATCCTGCAACGTCATCTTGTCGACTTGTGTTGCAAACTTTCATTTTTCTCTCTAGACTTGATGAGTCTGGAATATCCTGACACCAACTAGATCTGAATCTCAGGCAGATATGATGGTTGGAACGTTTTCCAAGAACTATAATATTGGTCTCTCTGTAACCGGTAAACTGGATGTCGTGGCCAACACACCCAGCCGGAAGACCTATTATTGTAGTGTTTTGATTGAGGAAGTTGGCTACCTCCCCATAAGGATTTCGTAGGATTTACTTCCGTAGTTATTCCTTATGGATTCTTGTGCTCCTAAAGTCCGACCTTTTACTTGATGTTATAGATACCAAACCATATCTATAAGTGTGTTATGCTAGCACATCAAGGAGAACATTAGAAGCGGAGTGCTAAATGTCTCTCGGTCGATCATCCAGATTTTGTTTCCTTGGCCTCGCTAAGGTGAAATCTGAGAAGGTGATATCTTCCTTTGCATCTGCATCGTCCATCACTATTCATCATGGTAGTATGTTGTGTTGCCATGATCCTTGACACAGATGTTGGTAGAACCTTGATGAATATGGAAATGCTCAAGTTCTTGAGAGCACGCGCAAGCAAAATCATCCCTTGCGTTGTCTTCAACAAGGTAGTCCACATCATCCATTCTAGTCTGAGCATGCCATTTCTCCGAACTCCTTTAAACGATCATGTGTGAATTGCCTCAGGCTGGTATAAAGAGTTCCAATGATCTTTGTATCAAAAGTAATTATTTTTGCCACTTAAGGGAATAATTCTACGAGTCACCTTCTCTAAGGTGCCCCAATATGGAATCATAGCAATTCATCTCCTTGCTACTCTGAAACCATGCACCATCTACTTAAGCGTGGAATTGTTGCCTACCAAGTTGAACCTTCGTTATGTATCCCTCTCCATCCCTCTCAATGGGTGTCTTGTGTCTCAGCACAAGAGACGTTCTTTTGTCTCACTCCGTGAGTTGATCCTGAGTTGCTCGATCTTTGAGAAGATCGATTCTGGTAGAGTTCCCGTTCCTTTGGTCGTAGTGTTTTGCTGAAGATCTCAAGGGTAAGGACGTTAAAGATAAATATGAAGAAATGAATCAACATCTTCGACAAGGGCAGTTGGATCATGAAGTTTGTGAGATTAATTAGTGTCCCCTCTGTCTTCTTACCTCACGTCTTGATTCTCGGGACGAGATTCTTGTTTAGTGGGGGTGAGTTGTCACAGTCCCAGAACACCTGAGTGTAATAGTTGCATCAGTGAGCATGCATCATGTTTAAATTCAAGAAACTTAAATTGAGGAAAGTGAAAGCCTTAGAAATCAATTTAAAAGAAGGGCAAGAACCCTTTAAATTGTATTCACTGTTTCCAAAATGCCTTCATAAATGTTTGACAGGGCAAGGCTTTGAGACCAAACCAAAAGTAGTGAACATTTTTGTGGAATATTTTGGGCACTGAATTTAAATCACTATTCTATTTGAATTTGGAAATATACCCATATATATATATATATATATATATATATATATATATATATATATATATATATATATATATATATATATATGGGATATATTTCCAAATACCTCTAATATATTTTATGTGCTTTTGGAGAAGTCCAAGAAGCAACATAAAAATGGTCAGAGAATATTTTGCATTGTTTTGAATTCCTTTGAATTTGCAAAACAGTGGCAAAGTAATAAATAAAAAACAGAAACAAAAAGAAAGACCCGTACCTGGGCCACTTACCTGTAGCCGGCCCAGCTGCACCAGTCCAGCCCACCGGGGCAGAGCGGCTGTCTTCAACCTCTGCCAGTAGGCAGAGGCGAAGTAGCACGCGCGCACGTGGAGGCCTCCACCTCCTGCTTCGCGGTGGCAGCCTCCCCGACATCCTCGTGACACCACGGAGACGCCCAGAGCCTCCCCTCGTTCTCCCCCTCCTCTAGCTCCCTCTTCCTCTCTTCCCATGAGCCCGAGAGCGCGCCGTCGCTGTCACCGTGGCTATAGGCCACCACCCACCCAACCAGCACCACCACGAGCTCCGCCACAACTGCGTGGAGCTACACACTGAGGCACGCGACCGCAGGAGCCCTGCAGTGTCGCCACCATCGCCATCTTCATCCTCTACCCTGACAGCCGTCGTCGTCATTCACCGGCTATAGGACCTCCCCTAGCTCGCCGTCCGCACCAGAATATCCGCTGTGAGACCTACAGTCTTTTCCCCCTCCTCCCTTTGTCGCGCTCGCCCTCTAGCCGCTACCCCGCAAGCTCCCGAGCACCGCCGCTGCCATGGCCGGCCCGCCCTGCGCTCCCGACCTCCCCCGCTCTCCTAAACAGCACCAACATGCTCACCGCGTCCCTGGGAAGTGGACTTTCCGCACCGTTTGCTCTAGCTCGCACTGAAACCCCGCACCCGCTCGAGCCCGAGCTCCGCCGCCGCTAAACCTCGTCGCCGGCGACACACCCGGCCACCCTAAGCCTTCCTGAGGCTACCAATCGACGCGCCTCGTTGCGCCTGTTCCAACAAGCCCAGCCGCACGACCCCTCGTCGCCGGAGTTGACCGGACGGGCAACTCCGACGTGCCCCGTTTTCACCGTCGATTAGCCGCCGACTAATCCCTGTTTAAGCCGCTAATTAACCCTCTTGTGCAACTGAAACATGGGCCCCACATCCTAATTAAACCCCGCGTTAAAATAGTCTAAGTTTAATTAACCCTGCCAGTTAACTAGCTCAAAGATAGGTAGGCCCCACCAGTCAGTTTTGACTTTGGTCAACCGCTGACGTCACCCTGACGCAGTGTTGATGTCGTAAACACATTTACTAGAATACTCATATTTCTAAATAAATTGGAAATTCCAGAAAATGTGCAAAACTTCTAAAAAATCATATAAAATCAACCGTAATTCCAAATGAAATATGTTATATATGGAAAATTATCAAAAAATCCAATCTATCCATCTGTTCCATTTCGATGCATGTTTGAACAACATAAGGTTGATTTATATGACAATTTGCATAATTGGCATTTAAATAATCACATATGGAGTTTGAATTTGAACCTTTGGTTCAAACCATCTTCATTTAATCTGGTTGCTAGTTGCATTAGCTCAATCAACAGCATATTGCGATGTCACATTCATGCATCATATTGTTGCATTGCATTGATTGTGTTCTTTTTCTGTTGCCGGTGTTTGTCCCCTCTTAGTAGACGATGTTTCCGACGACGTGATCGATGACACCGATGAAGAGCTATACTATCTTCAGAAGTGCCAGGCAAGCAAATCTCCCTTGTTCATTCCGATACAATCCCACTCTCTCGCTCCTGCTCTCTTTTATTGCATTAGGACAACACCGTTTCAACTGTTACATGTTGCGGTAGCTGAACCCCTTTCCTCTGCATGACCTATCATTGCCACAGTAAATAGATGAAACCCACTAGCATGAGTAGGAGTTGTTTGAGCCCTGATGTGCCTACTCTTTCATGCTTGTTTGTCATGACCGCTACTGCCTAGAGTTGAGTCAGGTCTGATTCATCGGGGATGAATTAGAGGTGTGTGAACATGTCCTACTGTTGTGAGCTAAGTGTGTTAACACGATTTGGTAAAGGTATCGGTGAGAGGCCATGTAGGAGTACATGGTGGATTGTCTCATTGAAACCATCCTCAGGAACTGAGTTCTGTGTTTGTGATCCATGAGCAGTTACTACCGCGCATTGGAATGCTTAAGTGCCCCTCTCGGCTTATTAACCACCTCGATCTATGTCAAGCAGTTGCAACTAGTTTCTTGTGTTTGTAGGTAGTGAAAGTAGTCTACCAAGTGGCACCCGGTATAGGTGGGATTGGCACAGACTAGGCACCGTGGCCGGGTATACCAAGCGCCGCCTGTTTGGTGGGCTTGGAACCCTGTACACATCGTTTGGGGCCGTGAGCGACACCCCGGCCGGATCTCCTTGCGGATGGAACCCAAATAGGCGATAAACTTGGACTAGAGACTTGTGTGGTTAGTCAGGTCATGGACGACTCCCTCGCCAGGCTTCCGCTTGAAGGTTGCCAAGATACACGACGTGTACATGGTGGTAACTGGCGAGAGCGTGTGTGAAGAAGTACACCCTTGTAGGGTTAACATCAACTATTCGAATAGCCGTGTCCGCGATAAAGGACTTCTGGTTTGCCTGTACAGTTCATAGACAAGTGAAAGTGGATACCCTAAAATGCACAAGATAAGTGTGAGTGCTATGGATGGCGTTCTCGTAGGGAGACGGGAGCGGATCCATAGTGGTGTATTGATATGGTGAATATGTGGACTCGTGTGCGCCACCCCAAAAGAGTTACTTGCAGTCGTAGTATAGGATAGCCACCGAGTCAAAGCTGGCTTGCTGCAGTTAAACTCCACCACCCCCTTTGTTGATACCGATGCATATGTAGTTAGCTCTGATGTAAGTCTTGTTGGGTACAATTGTAGTCATGTTTGCTTATTTTATGATTTTGCAGAGAGACTTTAGTCTCACTAGTAGTTCCATGTGGACTTCGACGTTTAGCTTGATACCTCAGCTACGATCTTATGCCCTCGGCAGGATCTGGTAGATAGTCAGGCTTCTCAGCCTTTTTCATTTGTAGATGTCTGTACTTAGTCATGTTAAGCTTACGGATGTGCTTTGACTTGTATGCTCTGAATGTTGGGTCATGAGACCCATGTTTGTAATCTCTGGCTCTCCAGACCCTGATGAATAAATACTCTGAGCCGTAGAGTCTTGTTGTGATGCCATCTTGTATTTACACATATCGAGCATATTGTGTGTATGATTGAAATGCTTGGTATGTGTGGGATCCGACAATCTAGTTGTTTATCCTGGGTAGCCTCTCTTATGGGGAAATGTAGTCTAGTGCTTCCGCTGAGCCTTGGTAGTCCGCTACAGCCCGGTTTACCGTGGTCCTGTTAGCCCATCACTACAGCTCCGGAACACTTAGACTGGTCGGCATGTTTAACTAATGTTTGTACTCAGATATTGTTGCTTCCGCTGACTCTCTTGTGTATAGAGCTATGTATTCGAGCCCGCGAGGCCCCTGGCTTGTAATATAAAGCTTGTATTATTTTATTTGTGTCTAGAGTTGTGTTGTGATATCTTCCTGTGAGTCCCTGATCTTGATTGTACACATTTGTGTGCATGATTAGTGTACGGTTGAATCAGGGGCGTAACAAGTTGGTATCAGAGCCGACTGCCTATAGGAACCCCCCTTTCCAACTCCTTGGCCGAAGTTGAGTCTAGTCTTTGAAAATCTGATTTACTAACATGGTTGTGTGGCTTACGGGCCCACATCGCCATTGGGTGGTATTAGGATCTTTTACTCCTCATCTATACTCTGGGATTCTGACCTCTCTTCTATTCGGGTTAAATGGTTTTGCTAACTCTAATTCTAGGTTCTCATAAATACTTTCTCCCGAAGAGACCATTCATTCCAGATGATGGCATGCTTCACCAGAAGATTCCGAAGATACCCACTACTGCAGGATGCTGCTAACGCGACACTATGTTCAGAGACCCTTTCCTGACTAAGCTATTCAGGAACCCTTCCTAACTGCCCGAGGACAGACAGCTAACTGTGCAAACTATACTAGTTAACTGCGGGGTGGACTTTTTCTGGCACCGTTTTTTCGCACTGTTTTTGGGTCGTAATTATTGAACCATTAATCGGGTTGATGCAAATGATATACCATTGGATAGCTGTCGAGAAGGAGCAAAAAAGTCATGTTGATTGTTTTCCCAAAATTGATCTGGTTTTTAAACAAAATTCAAAAAACTGAAAATCCATCAAACGAGTTTTCAATGTTTTTGTGAAAGAAATTTTCAAACCATTTGTCGAAATGTTGAGTATGATATACCGTTGGAAATGTATGGATTAGCCCGAACTTTGGTATATATAACTCGTTTTCAGATTCGGTGCGGTTTAAGAGCAGTTTTCAAAAAACTAACATCATTTTCGTCATTTTTTTGCCCGAACTGCTATAGTGCACGCTAACTGCCCGACCGGAATAGCTAACCGACATACGCTGACAAGCTAACTGCTGAGACTGAAGAAACTTATTACGTTTTGTTTTTTCCTGGTTTTCCCGGATCAAGCTAACTGCTGGTATCGAAATAGCTAACTGGAGGGGATTGCGGCAGTTAATAGCAAGTTAACTGCCGGACTAAAGGTACTAAAATTTTCTTTTCATATTTTTTGGCCTGGTTCATACTAACTGCGGGCCCAAAATAGCTAACTGTCAGGACTACACCAATTTAATTGTCGCAAACTATATAGTTAACTGTCGGTTTGTTTCATACCTAAAATTTTTAGGTGTCTAACTTTTGAAAATATATAGGTTAACTGAACCAGTTTAACTGCCGGATTGAGTCGAGTTAACTCTTCATGCTCCCATAGCTAACTGCATCGATTTTTTTTATTATTGTACCCAGCAAACTGCTACAATTTTAGAATTTAACAGCTTTTTTTGCTGATGCGTCCAAAGTTAACTTATATAAATAAAAAAATCAACTGCTGGAAATTTGTCAAAGTCAATTGCTCTGTATCGCAGTTTTTGTAAACTTAACTGCCAAAGCGCAATGCACAAAAATTCTAATTGGGGCATGTCCAAGGTTCAGAACTCAACAAGCACGTCCTCTATACATTGGACCTTGGTTACTTGTACTTAGCCCACACACTCTGTACGCCGGCATATATGCATATATGCATACAAAGGCAAACAACCAAGTTCACAGCTTTCACGAGGACATCCTCTGGATTATAGGATGAAAGTGGCGACGCCATAGAAGCTTTCCTCAATAGGGTCGGCAAAAAAATCTAAAATTTGATAAGACGTGCATCCAAAATCAGAGGGAAATGAATGGAGATGTGCAGCTAACTACTTAGTTTTTTGAATGTACCTATGTTATCCCATGATTTAACTACAGAAAGATGGGTCGTGGGAAGTCACTGTGTCAACTGAAGCCATGCCCAGCACTAACTGCTCGGTGAATTTCACATCAGGGGAAGATGTTGGTTTCAGGGCAGGATCTCAGTATCTCACTTGCGGAGGGGAGTCATGGACCTCGCCGGCGTAGACAAGGGGCCGTGCAGGATGGGCTGGCCGGCAATGGCGAGAGGCCCCCTGCCAAGGAGCATGCTCAGGTGGGGGAGGTTGATGGTTGTCGGAGCTTCGATGGGAAGAGCACGCGGCTCCGTAACTCGCAGCCCACACCATGAGCTCTCCAAACAGCTCGACGATGCAATAAAAAGACACACACAAGTTTTTTATTCATTTCTCTCCTAAGTCCTAACTGCTCCCATGGTCGGCGGTGGCGGATGGATAACTGCATGTCATACCCCGGCCGAACCGCACGCGCGCACTCTCCTAACTGCATCATGGCCGATGCAGATTTTTTTGCCACTGGAAGATTTGCTTGTCGGGAGAGGAGGAAGTGGAAAGCCACCAAACATGCACCGTACTGGGGCTCTGACCGATGGTCAATCACACATGCACTCGAGGTGCTCGCCGTGCTCCCGTCGCAATCAACGCATGCTGGCCGAGTTGTTGTGGTCGCCGACCCAATCTAGAAGGCAATGGCGTGCACTAGGCCAAGGAGAACAGGAGCACGGTGAGCAGAATCTGGCTCCACACCCGACACTGCAGCGCACCTCCTCTGTTGTGCGAACCAAGGAGGTCGTAGCTACATCTGTATGGTGGACCGACGGTCGGTGTGGAAGGTGGGCAGTGCTCACGCGGGTTTGGGCATGAGAGGAGAGACTGCAGCGGCGCCTGCCGGAACCGGGGTAGAGAGAAGAAACTGCGGCTGCACCCACCGGATTCGGGGAAGAGAGGAGTGGTTGAGGCCGTGCTCGCCGGATCCGCGGTGGAGAGGGAGGTTGGGCACGGTGCTAGAGGTCCGGCCACGCGGCGGCAACCAGAGGTAGAAGGTGAGGAGGATTTGGTGACTTGGGGGTGGAAGAAGGTGTAACTTAGTGTGACCACCGACCAGAGCTTACCGCCAGCTCCGCTCGTCCCGGCTACAAGTAGGAGAGGGTGGGAGGTTGCGGGTAGCTACAGGTAGGAGGGGGTCGGGGTTGCAGAATACCTTATTTAGAAACTCTAGAGGGGTTGTAGAATAGTCTCATTTCTCAATAAGCTATTCAGGAACCGTTCCTAACTGCCCGAAAACAGATAAGCTAACTGTGAGTCATACACTAGTTAACTGCGGGGCGGACTTTTTCTGGCACTGTTTTTTCGTATTGTTTTTTGGTCTTAATTTTTGAACCGTTTATCGGAATGTTGCATATGGTATACCATTGGATGGCTATTGAATAGGCGGAACTTTGTCATGTTGGTTGTTTTCCCAAAATAATTATGGTTTTTAAACAAAATTCAAAAACTAAAAATTCTTCAAATAAGTTTCCAGTGTTTTTGTGAAAGAAAATTTCAAACCGCTTGTCGGAATGATGCGTATGGTATACCATTGGAAAGCTGTTGATTAGCCCAAACTTTGGCATATATAACACTTTTTCAGATTCGCAATGGTTTAGGAGCACTTTTTGAAAAACTAACGTCATTTTTGACCCTTTTTGGCCGAATTGCTATAGTGCACAATAACTACTCGAGCGGAATAGTTAACTGCATTGCACTGAGCAAGCTAACTGCCGACGGAAAACACTACTTTTTTATTCTTTTATTTATATTTTCCTGGTCATGTTAACTGTCGGGATTGAAATAGCTAATTGTCGGGGCTGCAACAGTTAACATCAAGTTAACTGGTGGGATTGAAAATACTATTTTCTCATTCTTTTTTACCCGGTTCAAGCTAACGACTAGAAGTAAAATAGCTAACTGCCGAGGATTGCCGCAGTTAACACCGAGGTTAAAGATATATTTTTTTCTTCAGTTTCTTTTTTGCCCTCATCACGCTACCTGTCGAGGATGAAATAGCTAACTGTCCCGCGTTGAGCAACCTAACTGCCAAGGCGATACTATTCTTTTGCTTCAGTCATTTTTTGTCGGTGGTCACACTAAGTTCCATGAATATCGATGTTAACTGCCACAGCGGTCGACGTTAACTGCAAAACTTGATGAACTTTTATTTTTTTATTTTGAACTACTACGGTTGTCGCAGTTAACTCGTATACCTTGTAAAGTTAACTGCTATGGTCGTTTGTTAACTGACCTTTTCATAATTGAAGTATTATATTTTGCAATTTTTATTTAGTTTTTTTATTAATGGTTGGTTGAGCAGAGTTAACTATGTATGCTCCCATAGCTAACTGCACCAATTATTTTTAGAATTATTAAAATCAAGCAAACAACCTCAATCTTTAAACCGTAGACATATTTGTGCTCTAACAGAACTCACCTTCATTTAGTAAAAGTAAACTATTACAAATATCCAAAGTTAACTGAAGGAAGACGCACAACGCAAGAGAAAGTTCAATTGTTGCAAAGAAATACAAACTTAACTCTTTTTTTAGGTTTTTAACTGCTGTAAATTTTAAAGTTTAATATGCGTTTCTTCAGGCCGCAGTAGCACTCCCTTAGCTGCTGGATGTAGATGTCCATAATCTTCTAGAACATGTGGTCCTCCTGGATAAACAGATTCTTCGGGAACTCCTCAAGCGGCATCCACTGGACCATATAAAGGCACAATATATATAGACGCTTCAGTAAAGCACTCATTTTTCATGTATAGTTTTGTAGATGGTGACGCAACTTTGCTACCTGATTATCTATTTCGTCGATTTTGATAGCGCTAGACAAATGTCCCATCATGCAGATGAAGGACAAGTCGGAGTTCTGAAACGCCACTTTGTGCGCGTCAGCGCGTGCCTATCGTTGTGAACGGCAAGGGTGGTGAATGAGACAACATTCAGTGTAAGATACAATAGTTTTCAAAGTTCCATCGTGGAAGTGGATGATTTTTTACCTGAAGGAAGCCACATCCATGAATTAAGTGTGAACCCGTATAGAGCACGACTAGAACAATATGTTCAGACTTGATCCTCACAAGAAAGTCCCAGAGAACGGGTATCCAAGTGCTCGGTTTCTTTCTTACCCATGTTTCTTCCAGCCTCTCGATGATAGCTCCTATGTATTTTTCTTCTTACTGCAAGAGGATAACCAATTGGTTCAGTAACAACGACAAACATCACGTATTCTAAGGTTTTGTCGCCTGAGATGATCTTCAGCATGTCCTTACTCCTGAAAGAACCCCATGGAGAGTCAGACACCATCTAACGCCTAGCCTTGATACTTCTCTTGCACCACTAGGACATGTCAGGTTGTTCATGGAAATGCTAGCTGCAAGAATGGTAATAGCTAACTGAAGAAGTGTTAATAGCTAACTGACAGAGATACAAATATGCAGCTAACTGACGAATAAGCAAGCAAAAAATCTCGCCGGCAGTGCTCAATGGCTCGGGGCCTCTCGCTAGGTGGTTGTCGACTGTGGTTATGTAGTAGACAACCGAGAGGTGCGGTAGTGCCAGAGGCTAGCATGGAGAAGGTGGACTAGGAGGTTGCTCCACAGCGAATCCCCATCGAGGTCCTGCACCTCGTCGATCCCTATCGCGATGGAGCATGCGACTGGGGCCAGGGTGCTTCTGAAGCACTGTGTGGAGAAGTGGGGAGGCTCATGTGGCGAACCAGACCATGGACGCTAACTACAGAAGTTAACTACAGGATGTTAACTGAAGCTATTATAGAATTTAACTGCCGGAAGCAGAGGGGATCCGTAGCATCCGTCGGTGTTGGAACCAAAGGGGGTCAAGGATCCCGGCGACCACCTGCTTCTCTGGAGTCTTCCTGTAGCCCCCTGACAGCCTCCTTGATATCCTTGTCATCACCTGGGAGTGGGAGGAGTTTGGTAAGCGGGTCCTGCAGTGATGCCAGCCTGGATCATTAGCCCAGTCCGTCAGAGGTGGAGCAGTGGTGTGCAGCCATGGAGGGTTGCCTGGGTGGAGCAGTCATGACAGGGGATGCTGGTCGGAGTATGGCGGGGGAGCAGCAGGTGCAGGTAAGCGCACGACCAGATCGGGGATTGGATGTATTTGCCGCACGGAGGGACAGAGGTCGGGCGGTGGTGGTGGCACGGAAGGAAGAAGGTGTTGGAGTCGAGGGCTAGGGGTAGGTCATGGAAGCGCGTTGCTAGCGAGGAGAGTGGGGGTCGATGCCGGAGCAGGAGGGGAGAGATCTGCGTGCGAGTTCTTCGATCTTGAATCACGAAGGGTCGAGGCCGTAGAGGCTAGCAGTGGCATGCGGCCGCGGCGGAAGGCAGTCGCATACGGGGGTGGGAGGAGGCGGCAGCGCATGGGTTAGAGCTCAACCCCGACGCGTGGGAGGAGGCGGTGGCGTGCGATGGTGGGAGGAGGCAACGGCAGACCAGAGCTCACTCACTCCCTCGCGGCGCTACCGCGCCGCTCGCTCGTTCACTCGCCGCCTTTGGGAAAAGAAACAGGTTGTGGGGGTGGGGTTGCTAAATAAGCTTATTTAGAAACTCTAGAGGGGGTTGCAGAATAGTCCCACCCTATATATATATAGACACACACACACACACTTATAAGGACATGCTTGCATAACCAAATAGGTGGCTACTATATATACACATCAAAGTAAACTATTACATGCATAATTACATAGGTGGCTACTACACACATGACATTTCCACACACCAATAAAGTAAACTATATATTACATGCATGATTAACTAGCATAAAAGATCATCTGATCATCATCTACTTCTTGTGACGCTTGCTCTGCTTGTGGCTTGATCCGGGCTCGTCGATTTGGGTAACGAGGCACTTCCTCATGTCAACGATCTGTCGGTGCATCTCGTAGCATGTGTACACACTCTTGGCCGTGAACCTTAGGTCAGGTTCATCCAATTGCCACATCCAGGCCCTGTGCCAGGATAGGGGACTTGTTCTTTGGCCATCCTGCTTCATCTTTTCATAGTAGGGGTCGATGATGGCCGAGGCGAGTTCGACCAGGGGTTCCTTCTTCGTACTGCCCCAGACCCTGTAGTGGTCACGGATTTCGACAAGGTTCTTGCAGGCCAAGCCTGTAACACTGAGCGTGTTACATCGTCGGTGGTTTCCACCGTGGCAAACTTGTAGTCGGTGCTGTTGACAAACCTATTGAAACGGTCGCAAGGCTCTATGGCCATGCAGTAGTGGTAGATGAGGACATGATGGCGCACACACAACTGGGCGATGACAACCTTCTGATCTATGCCGGGACACCCAATGGTGTACTGGAGGTCGATGCCGACCACCTTGTACTTGTCTCGAGCAAGCAACTTCTCAACGTTGTTGATGTAGTCGTCCACCACGGCCGGGTCGATGGTGTACGCCACCGAGAGATCCGTCTCCCTCGCGTGGGTCTCCACTCTATGCTCGCCGAACTCCATTGGAGCGCTGCTGGACATCCCCTCTCTATGTGTCATCGTGGGTGTGCTTCTTGTGTTGTGGGGCGCAATCGAAAGGTTGAAGAGACTAAGGTTATAGTGGCCACGGGAATTAAAGGAGAAACCGGACGGCCAGGAATATCAGCAGGCCCTGATGGCAGTTCTAATTTGCAGCGCCTAACTCCATCGTGCCGCACATAACTGCATCGCGTGGCAACGCGCGCGGTGCAACCGCATGCATATGGGGGCCCCGATGTGATCGTGCACACGCCCAACTGTTGGTAGAGCGCCTGCAGAGGGACGCGAGCAGAGCTCTCCGCGATCTCCTCAACGGTGAGCAACCACACACACACACAGGAAAAGTTGTCCACAAGACGAGCGCGCCGACGGACGCGAGCAGAGCGCGCCGACGGATGCGAGCAGAGTGCACCGCGGCACCTAACGGCGAGCAGAGCTTGCCGAGTGACGCGAGCAGAGACCGGCACAGTGATACATTGCAAATAAGATGAACTATGGGAGCGATGTTGGAGACATCAAGCACGAATCATATTAGAGTTGCGTGTGCTATGCATGGCAACAGGAGTGTGCGATGAGTGTTTTATATTTCAAAACTGTATTAAACTGCGGCTTGGGAACCATTAATGTAGAGGATGCGAGCAAGGCGGGGGACCATGGAAGTCAAAGGGCACGCTTCCCGGTGAGCCTGCGTGGCATACAGCTCGCATGCTTCCTGGTGAGCCTCCGCATTGGAGTACAGCTCGGATGCCTTCCGTTTAGTCAAGCACTCAAGCACATGTCCGCACGGCACCTCCTAACCATTAAAAGAGTGAGGTGTGGCGTCACGTGAATGGTTAACAAAATGCACACAATTTAAATTATACAAAAACGTTTGAGATGTTACAGTGGCAGCTATTTGTTTCAAAATGCCTTTGGTGGCTGTTATTCGAGTGCGCCATCTCTCAAAATGGACACGGAAAAATACCACAGCATCTCGGGTGCCATTCCATTATAGCATGCCAAGTTTCATGAATTTCAGACGAGTTTTGGATTTACTAGAATTTAAAAACAAAGTATCTCAATGTTTTGCCGGCAATCAACAGTGCCCTGGTGTTTGAAATTCATTCTCATTTCTTGCATGGGATCTAAGCATGCCCCGAAGGACACATATTTGATTTTTCAACCAATTTATATGCACTGGAGCTTGTGCATGTAGTGTAAATTTGAATTATGCACATGAAATGCCTAGAAAACCTAGTTATTGTATAAAAATGTCCAAATGAACCCCGAAAAATTCCAAAAGTAAACATAACACTCCAGTTGTTCTATGTTGACACTAGTTGAAAGCAATAAGAGGCAAAGGATATCGTTTCATCCCCAAAGGTGGCACGTTCCCTACCGAAACCATCACGCTTGTTGTGAGAAGCTAAGGTTTGTGAGAAGCTTATACCCAAACTTGCCCCAAATGGGACAAAATTTTTACCATGGCTTGTTGATGCCACTCCATGATAGCATGCCAAGTTTCATGAATTTCAGACGAGTTTTGGATTTACTAGAATTTAAAAACCAGGTATCTCAATGTTTGCGGCCGAGTGATGGTGGCAGGGTGTTTGAAATTCATTCCCATTTCTTGCATGGGACCTAAGCATGCAACCAAGGACACATATTTGATTTTTCAACCAGTTTATATGCACTGGAGAATGTGCATGTAGTTCAATTTTGAATTATGCACATAAAATGCCTGGAAAACCCAGTTAATGTATAAAAATGTCCAAACGAACCACGAAAAATTCCAAAATTGAACACAACACTCTTGTTGTTCTATGTTGACTCTCGAAAAATTTGAAAGCAATAAGAAGCAACGGATATCGTTTCGTCCCCAAAGGTGGCACGTTCCCTACCGAAACCATCACACTTGTTGTGAGAAGCTCTGGTTTGTAAGAAGCTTATACCCAAACCTGCCCCAAATGGCACAAAAATTTTACCACGGCATGTTGATGCCACTCCATGATAGCATGCCAAGTTTCATGAATTGCAGACGAGTTTTGGATTTACTTGAATTTAAAAACCAGGTATCTCAATGTTTGCGATCGAGTGACAGTGGCAGGGTGTTTGAAATTCATTCCCATTTCTTGCATGGGACCTAAGCATGCAACAAAGGACACATATTTGATTTTTCAACCAGTTTATATGCACTTGAAATGTGCATGTAGTTCAAATTTGAATTATGCGCATAAAATGCCTGGGAAACTCAGTTAATGTATAAAAATGTCAAAACGAACCCCGAAAAAGTCCAAAATTAAACACAACACTCATGTTGTTCTATGTTGGCACTCGGAAAATTTTGAAAGCAATAAGAGGCAACGGATATCGTTTCATCCCCAAAGGTGGCATGTTCCCTACCAAAACCATCACGCTTGTTGTGAGAAGCTCTGGTTTGTGAGAAGCTTATACCCAAACCTGCCCCAAATGGGACAAAAAATTTACCACGGCATGTTGATGCCGCTCCAAGATATCATGCGAAGTTTCATGAATTTCAGACGAGTTTTGGATTTACTAGAACTTAAAAACCAGGTATCTCAATGTTTGCAGCCGAGTGATGGTGGCAGCGTGTGTGACATTCATTCCCATTTCTTGCATGGGACCTAAGCATGCAACTAAGGACACAACAACCCATTTATATGCATTGTAGCATGTGCATGTAGTTCAAATTTGAATTATGCACCTGAAATGACTACAAAACCAAGTTAATGTATAAAAACATCCAAACGAACCTTGAATAATCCCATTTTTTTACGACACACCTATAATTACATGTTCACTGCAGATAAAAGTTCTAGCAATTCAAACACCATCCTTTGTAGCTGTGACCCCATTCCGTAATTCAAATCAAGACAATAAATCAAGTAGATCGCACACAGTTTATTATCACCAACCGTATTGTGACGCCCCCGATTCAATCGTACACTAATCATACACGCAAAGGTGTACGATCAAGATCAGGGACTCACAGGAAGATATCACAACACAACTCTAAAAATAAAATAAGTCATACAAGCATCATAATACAAGCCAGGGGCCTCGAGGGCTCGAATACAAGTGCTCGATCATAGACAAGTCAACGGAAGCAACAATATCTAAGTACAGACATAAGTTAAACTAGTTTGCCTTAAGAAGGCTAGCACAAAATGGGATACAGATCGAAAGAGGCGCATGCCTCCTGCCTAGGATCCTCCTAAACTACTCCTGGTCGTCGTCAGCGGCCTGCACATAGTAGTAGGCACCTCCGGTGTAGTAGGAGTCGTCGTCGTCGGTGGCGTATGGCTCCTGGGCTCCGGCATCTAGTTGCGACAACCAGGTAGAAGGGGAAGGGGGAAAAGAGGGAGAAAAGCAACCGTGAGTACTCATCCAAAGTACTCGCAAGCAAGGATCTACACTACATATGCATGGGTATATGTGTAAAGGGCCATATCGATGGACTGAACTGCAGAATGTCAGAATAAGAGGGGGATAGCTAATCATGTCGAAGACTATGCTTCTGGCCACCTCCATCTTGTAGCATCTAGAAGAGAGTAGATGGTAAGTTCACCAAGTAGCATCGCATAGCATAATCCTACCCGGCGATCCCCTCCTTGTCGGCCTGTGAGAGAGCGATCACCGGGTTGTATCTGGCACTTGGAAGGGTGTGTTTTATTAAGTATCCAGTTCTAGTTGTCATAAGGTCAAGGTACAACTCCGGGTCGTCCTTTTACCGAGGGACACGGCTATTCGAATAGATAAACTTCCCTGCAGGGGTTCACCACATAACCCAACACGCTCGATCCCATTTGGCCGGACACACTTTTCTGGGTCATGCCCGGCCGTGGAAGATCAACACGTCGCAGCCCTACCTAGGCACAACAGAGAGGTCAGCACGCCGGTCTAAATCCTATGGCGCAGGGGTCTGGGCCCATCGCCCATTGCACACATGCATGTTGCGTGGGCGGCCGGAAGCAGAACTAGCCCCCTTAATACAAGAGCAAGCTTACATTCCAGTCCGGCGCGCGCCGCTCAGTCGCTGACGTCACGAAGGATTCGGCTGATACCACGACGTCGAGTGCCCATAACTGTTCCCGCGTAGTTGGTTAGTGCGTATAGGCTAGTGGCCAGACTCAGATCAAATACCAAGAACTTGTTAAGCATGTTAATTGATGTAACCGCGGACACCGACCAGGGCAAGGCCCACCTCTCACCTAGGCGGTCTCAACCTACCCTGTCGCTCCGCCACAAAGATCCATCCAAAGGGCCGTCGGGACAAAGGTCCTTTCAACCCCGAATCCGTGAATCACTCGCGGGTACTCCTCGAGCCGACCCAACTTTATTCACCACATGTATCATGTATAAAGTATATAGTATATACCCGTGACCACCTCCCGAGTGATCACGACCCGATAGTATAGCATGGCAGACGGACAAGAATGTAGGGCCACTGATAGAATACTAGCATCCTATACTAAGCATGTAGGATTGCAGGTAAAGGTTACAATAGTAGTATCAAAGACAGGCCATGCATCAGGGTAGGATTAACGGAAAGCAGAACATGCTACACTACTCTAATGCAAGCAGTAGAGAGAAGAATAGGCGATATCTGGTGATCAAGGGGGGGCTTGCCTGGTTGCTCTGGCAAGAAGGAGGGGTCGTCAACAGCGTAGTCGGTTGGGGCACCAGCAGCGGCGTCGGCCTCGTAGTATACTGGAGAGAAGAGGGGGAAGAAACAATGAATACAATGCAAACAGATGCATAACGATGCATGACAAAGCATACAGCGGTGTTAGGTGTGCCCTAACGCGGTAATAGGTGATACCGACGAAGAGGGGAAACATCCGGGAAAGTATCCCCGGTGTTCCGCGTTTTCAAACAGATGTACCGGAGGGGGAAAGTTGCGTGTTCGATATGCTAGGGGTGTGTGGCAGATGAACGGGCTGCGTATCTGGATTCATCTCGTCGTTCTGAGCAACTTTCTTGTAGAAAGTATTTTCATCCGAGTTACGGTTTATTTTATATTAATTTAAAAAGATTTAAATCATTTTTAGGATTAATTTAATTATTTTAATTCAACATTATCCAGAACAGTGCATGCTGACGTCATCATGACGTCAGCATGACGTCAGCAGTCAACCGAGGTGTTGACTGGTCAAACTAACGCGTGGGTCCCGTTCGTCATTGACTAGACTAACTAATCATGATTAATTAGTTTAATTAGTTGTTTAGTTTAATTAATCAAAATTAATTAAGTTAATTAATTCTTTAATTAATTAAATTATTATTCATTTATTTTATTATTATTAATATTTTTAATTTCCATTTTTTAAACGTTCTGTGGGTGGGGCCCTTGTCATTGGCCAGGGGCTGGCCTTAGCGGGCGCACGAGCTAGTGGTTACGGGGCGGGCAGCGGGCGTTGCTGGGCGACGGGCGCCAGCCCGCCCGACAGGGAGCTCGCCCAGACCAGCCACGGGGCGGCACCGGCGGCCAAGGGCACGACCGGTTGCGGGGACCAGACCGACGAGCGGGATGCACGGGGCAGCAGGGGCTTCGGCGGCGGCCGTGGCCGGTGACGGCGAGTGCAGGGTGAGGGACGCGGGCAGGCAGGGGCGCGGCCGGAGCGGACAAACGGCACGGGCGAGCAGCGGCAAGGGCGCGAGTGCGTGAGAGGCGGCGGCCACGAGGTGCAGTAGCAGGGGAGATCCGGGGCCGGCACGGTGGCGCGCGCAAGCGCGGCCATGGCGCGGCCGCAGGGGCCGTTCGGCGGGAATGGGCGCCGCGGCGGAAGGTGTGGGAGGCCGGGCGCGTTGTGTGTTGCGAGTGCGGTGAGCGAGGCCATGGCCGAAGTGGCCGGAGCAGGGGAGGGAGGAGGACCGGGGTCCTCACCGTGGGCGTAGGGATCGGGGCAATGGGGTTTGGGGAGGAGGACGGAGACGGCGGGTCGACGGGGAGGCAGGCCGGCGATGGCCTCCGGCGAGGTCGTGCTCCGGGCGGCGGTGTGGTTCGGTTCCACGCGCGGCGGGGCGCACGAGCCCTGATCCGATGTGGATCGGGGGGCGAGTCGGGGGAAGTGGGTATCGGTGGGGTTAGGGTTTGGGTAGTGGGGGTGATATAGGGGAGTGGGGCCGGTTGGGCTGGCCTGGCTAGCAGCTGGGCCGACTGGCCCAGTGGGGGAAGTTCTCTCTTTTATTTTATTTTGTTTTCTGTTTTTCATTTTCTTTTATTTATTTCTCTTTTCTGTTTTATTTCATTTTAATGTATTTAGGCATTTTATAAAAAGGTGTTTGCTGCACTATAATTACCTATGCCATTTTTGGCACTGCCCGAACATTTTTGTTTCAATGTTTGAAGACATTTGTTTGTTTGCCATATTTTTAATTGATTTTTGAATCGGTTTGAACTAACGAAAGATTAGCAACAGTAATCGCAGATGACATGGCATCATTTGCATAGGTTCACTGTAGCATAGTTATCCGGGCGTTACAATTCTCCTCCACTACAAGAAATCTCATCCCGAGATTTAGGAGGTAGAAGGAAACAGCGCGGGGTATTCATCATGCAGGCGATCCTCGCATTCCCAACTGGCTTCATCTTCAGAATGGTGCGACCACTGGACCTTGAGGAACTTGATCGCCTTCTGACGTGTGCGGCGTTCAGCTTGGTCGAGAATGCGGACCGGATGCTCTTTATAGGAGAGGTCCTGTTGCAATTCGAGCCCTTCATGATCCACTGCTCGGATTGGGTAGTTGAAGCAATGGCGGAGCTGTGACACGCGGAACACATCATGAACCTGAGAAAGGTTCGGCGGAAGCTCCAGTTGATATGCCACTTTTCCACGCCTTTCCAGAATAGTGAATGGGCCAATATAGCGAGGAGCTAGCTTGCCCTTGATCCCGAAGCTGTGAGCACCCTTCATTGGTGTAACTCGAAGATAAGCCTTTTCGCCAGGTTGATAGACCATGTATTCATGTTTACGGTCATACTGACTCTTCTGACGCGACTGAGCAGTCTTGAGATTCTCGCGAATAATACGGACTTGTTCTTCGGCATGTTGGATAATATCCGGACCAAAGAGTGAACGTTCCCCAGTTTCTAACCAGTTCAGAGGGGTTCGGCACTTTCGTCCATATAACACTTCGAAGGGGGCCATCTTCAGACTAGCTTGATAGCTATTATTATAAGAGAACTCCGCATACGGGAGAGATTCCTCCCATTTCTTGCCGAAGGAAATAACACAAGCTCGAAGCATGTCTTCGAGAACTTGGTTGACACGTTCAACTTGCCCTTGCGACTGAGGATGAAACGCAGTACTGAATGACAGATGAGTTCCCATAGCTTCTTGGAAACTTGCCCAGAATCTTGAAGTGAATAAGCTGCCACGGTCTGAGCTGATAACCAATGGAATACCGTGGAGTGAAACAATCCTGGACATATAGAGCGTTGCCAGCTGACTGCTACCTCTTGAGCACTGTGTTGGATTTCCTTGAAGAGGAAAGGGTGATGCAGCAGAGTAGAGTAAGTATTTCCCTCAGTTTTTTAGAACCAAGTTATCAATCCAGTAGGAGGCTACCGGCGAGTCCCTCGTATACCTACACAAAACAAATAGCTCAACGCAACCAACGCGATTAGGTGTTGTCAAGCCCTTCACGGTCACTTACAAGAGTGAGATCTAATAGAGATGATAGATAATATTTTTGGTATTTTTTATATAAGGATGCAAAGTAAAAAGTAAAAGGCAGAGTAAAAAGCAAAGCAATAATAAAGTGATAGAGATTGATATGATGAGAATAGACCCGGGGGCCATAGATTTCACTAGTGGCTTCTCTCAAGAGCATAGGTATTCTACGGTGGGTGAACAAATTACTATTGAGCAATTGACAGAATTGAGCATAGTTATGAGAATATGTAGGTATGATCATGTATATAGGCATCACGTCCGAGACAAGTAGACCGACTCCTGCCTGCATCTACTACAATTACTCCACTCATCGACCGCTATCCAGCATGCATCTAGAGTATTAAGTTCAAGAAAACAGAGTAACGCCTTAAGCAAGATGACATGATGTAGAGGAATAAATTCATGCAATATGATAAATACCCCATCTTGTTATCCTCGATGGCAACAATACAATACGTGCCTTGCTGCCCCTACTTTCACTGGGAAAGGACACCGCAAGATTGAACCCAAAGCTAAGCACTTCTCCCATTGCAAGAAAAAACAATCTAGTAGGCCAAACCAAACTGATAATTCGAAGAGACTTGCAAAGATAACCAATCATACATAAAAGAATTCAGAGAAGATTCAAATATTGTTCATAGATAGACTTGATCATAAACCCACAATTCATCGGTCTCAACAAACACACCGCGAAAAGAAGATTACATCGAATAGATCTCCATGAGAGGGGGGGGGGGAATTTGTATTGAGATCCAAAAAGAGAAGAAGCCATCTAGCTACTAACTATGGACCCGAAGGTGTGCGGTAAAATACTCACACTTCATCGGAGGGGCTATGATGATGTAGAAGCCCTCCGTGATGATGGCCCTCTTCGGCGGAGCTCCGGAATAGGCCCCAAAATGGGATCTCGTGGGTACAGAAGGTTGCGGCGGTGGAATTAGGTTTTTGGCTCCGTATCTGATTGTTTGGGGGTACATAGGTATATATAGGAGGAAGGAGTACGTCGCTGGAGCTTCGGGGGGCCCACGAGGCAGGGGGCGCGCCCTAGGGGGGCGCGCCCTCCACCCTCGTGACCGCCTCGTGGCTTTCTTGATAGAGGGTCCAAGTTTCCTGGATCATATTTGTTGAGAAAATCACGTTCCCGAAGGTTTCATTCCGTTTGGACTCCATTTGATATTCCGTTTCTTCGAAACACTGAAATAGGCAAAAAGACAGCAATTCTGGGCTGGGCCTCCGGTTAATAGGTTAGTCCCAAAAATAATATAAAAGTGGAAAATAAAGCCCAATATGGTCCAAAACAGTAGATAATATAGCATGGAGCAATAAAAAATTATAGATACGTTGGAGACGTATGAGGCATCCCAAGCTTAATTCCTGCTCGTCCTCGAGTAGGTAAATGATAAAAAGAGAATTTTTGATGCGGAGTGCTACTTGGCATAATTTCAATGTAAATCTTCTTAATTGCGGTATGAATATTCAGATCCGAAAGATTCAAGACAAAAGTTCATATTGACATAAAAATAATAATACTTCAAGCATACTAATAAAGCAATTATGTCTTCTCAAAATAACATGGCCAAAGAAAGTTATCCCTACAATATCATATAGTCTGGCTATGCTCTAACTTCACCACACAAAGTATTTAAATCATGCACAACCCCGATGACAAGCCAAGCAATTGTTTCATACTTTTGACATTTTCAAAACTTTTTCGATCTTCACGCAATACACGAGCGTGAGCCATGGATATAGCACTATATGTGGAATAGAATGGTGGTTGTGGAGAAGACAAAAAGAGGGAAGATAGTCTCAGATCAACTAGGCATATCAACAGGCTATGGAGATGCCCATCAATAGATATTAATGTGAGTGAGTAGGGATTGCCATGCAACGGATGCACTAGAGCTATAAGTATATGAAAGCTCAACAAAAGAAACTAAGTGGGTGTGCATCCAACTCGCATGCTCACGAAGACCTAGGGCATTTTGAGGAAGCCCATCATTGGAATATACAAGCCAAGTTCTATAATGAAAAATCCCCACTAGTATATGAAAGTGACAAAATGAGAGACTCTCTATCATAAGGATCATGGTGCTACTTTGAAGCACAAGTGTGGTAAAAGGATAGTAACATTGTCCCTTCTCTCTTTTTCTCTCATTTTTTTATTTGGGCCTTTTCTTTTTTTATGGCCTCTTTTTTTCTTTTTTTTTCTTTTTCGTCCGGAGTCTCATCCCGACTTGTGGGGGAATCATAGTCTCCATCATCCTTTCCTCACTTGGGACAATGCTCTAAAAATGATGATCATCACACTTTTATTTTTCTTACAACTCAACAATTACAACTCAATACTTAGAACAAAATATGACTCTATATGAATGCCTCCGGCGGTGTACCAGGATATGCCATGAATCAAGAGTGACATGTATGAAAGAATTATGAATGGTGGCTTTGCCACAAATACAATGTCCACTACATGATCATGCTAGCAATATGACAATGATGGAGCGTGTCATAATAAACGGAATGGTGGAAAGTTGCATGGCAATATATCTCGGAATGGCTATGGAAATGCCATGATAGGTAGGTATGCTGGCTGTTTTGAGGAAGGTATATGGTGGGTGTATGATATTGGCGAAAGGTGCGCGGTATTAGAGAGGCTAGCAATGGTGGAAGGATGGGAAAAGTGCGTATAATCCATGGACTCAACATTAGTCATAAAGAACTCATATACTTATTGCAAAAATCTAGAAGTTATCAAAGCAAAGTATTACGCGCATGCTCCTAGGGGGATAGATTGGTAGGAAAAGACCATCGCTCGTCCCCGATCGCCACTCATAAGGAAGACAATCAATAAATAAATCATGCTCCGACTTCATCACATAACGGTTCACCATACGTGCATGCTACGGGAATCACAAAATTTAACACAAGTATTTCTCAAATTCACAACTACTCAACTATCATGACTCTAATATCACCATCTTCATATCTCAAAACAATTATCGAGCATCTAACTTTTCTTAGTATTCAACGCACTCAAAAGAAAGTTTTACAAATCTTGAATACCAAGCATATTATTATTACTAAGAAAATTACCATGCTATTTAAGACTCTCAAAATAATCTAAGTGAAGCATGAGAGATCAATAGTTTCTATAAAACAAATCCACCACCGTGCTCTAAAAGATATAAGTGAAGCACTAGAGCAAAACTATATAGCTCAAAAGATATAAGTGAAGCACATAGAGTATTCTATCAAATTCCAATTCATGTATGGCTCTCTACAAAGGTGTGTACAGCAAGGATTATTGTGGTAGACTAACAAGCAAAGAATCAAATAATACAATACGCTCCAAGCAAAACAAATATCATGTGGTGAATAAAAATATAGCTCCAAGTAAAATTACCGATGGAAGTAGACGAAAGAGGGGATGCCTTCCGGGGCATCCCCAAGCTTTGAATTTTTGGTGTCCTTGGATTATCTTGGGGGTGCCATGGGCATCCCCAAGCTTAGGCTCTTGCCACTCCTTGTTCCATAATCCATCAAAAGATTTCACCCAAAACTTTAAAACTTCACAACACAAAACTCAACAGAAATCTCGTGAGCTCCGTTAGCGAAAGAAAACAAAAGACCGCCTCAAGGTACTGTAATGAACTCATTATTTATTTATATTGGTGTTAAACCTACTGTATTCCAACTTCTCTATGGTTTATAAACTATTTTACTAGCCATAGACTTATCAAAATAAGCAAACAACACACGAAAAACAGAATCTGTCAAAAATAGAACAGTCTGTAGCAATCTGTAACTAACGCAAACTTATGGAACTCCAAAATATCTACCAAAATAGGAAGACCTAGGCAATTTGTTTATTGATCAGCAGCAATTGGAATCAGTATTTTATCACGTTCTGGTGATTTTTAACAATTGTTTTCGTGAACAGACACTAACTAAACACTAACTAAAACATAAAAACACATCTAAATAGAAGGTATATGGATTATTTATTCCTAAACAGAAGCAAAAACAAAAAAAAATAAAAATAAAATTGGGTTGCCATCCCAACAAGCGCTATCGTTTAACGCCCCTAGCTAGGCATAAAAGCAAGGATAGATCTTGGTATTGTCATCTTTGGTAGGCAATCCATAAGTGGCTCTTGTGTTAGATTCATATGGTAATTTTATTTTATTCTAGGGTAGTGTTCCATGCCCCTTTTTAATGGAAATTGAAATCTAATATTCCCTTCCTTCATATCAATAATTGCACCAACCGTTCTAAGGAAAGGTCTACCAAGAATAATAGGGCAAGAAGGATTGCAATCTATATCAAGAACGATAAAATCTACGGGCACATAATTCCTATTTGCAACAATAAGAACATCATCAATTCTTCCCATAGGTTTATTAATAGTGGAATCCGCGAGGTGCAAGTTTAGAGAGCAATCATCAAAATCACGGAAATCTAGCAAATTACACAAAGTTTTGGGAATAGTGGAGACACTAGCACCCAAATCACACAAAGCATAAAACTCATGATCTTTAATTTTAGTTTTAATAGTAGGTTCCCACTCATCATAAAGTTTTCTAGGGATAGAAACTTTCAACTCAAGTTTTTCTTCACACGATTGCATCAATGCATAAACGATATGTTCGGTAAAAGCTTTATTTTGACTATAAGCATGAGGAGATTTTAGCACGGATTGCAAGAAGGAAATACAATCAATTAAAGAGCAACTTTCATAATTAAATTCCTTGAAATCCAATATAGTGGGTTTAGCAACATCTGGGGTTTTATTCTTTTCAATCCCACTTTTATCAATTTCATCATCAAGATCTAAAAACTTCGAATTTTTGGCACGCCTTCTAGGTAAAGGAAGATTATATTCAGTTTCATCAAGATTCATATTTCAAAACAAAGATTTAATAGGGGATACATAAATAACTTTTAGATCTTCATCTTGATTTTCACAGGAATTGGGAGAACACGCTTTAATAAAGGCATCTTTCGTAGCATGCATCCTAGCGGTTCTTTCCTTGCACTCATCAATGAGAATTCTCATGGCTTTGAGAGACTCATTGATATCATGCTTAGGAGGAATAGATCTAAGCTTTAAAGAATCAACCTCAAGAGAAATTCTATCAACGTTCCTAGCCAAATCATCAACTTTAAGCAATTTCTCTTCAAGCAAAGCATTGAAAATATTTTGTGAATTCATAAACTATTTAACACTATTCTCAAATTCATAGGGCATCTTATTAAATTTTCCATAAGACTTGTTGTAGGAATTTCCATAATTATTAGAAGGATTACTAGGATAAGGCCTAGGATTAAAATTCCCTCTATACGCGTTGTTACCAAAATTATTCCTACCAACAAAATTCACATCTATAGATTCATTATTATTATCAATCAAGGTAGACAAAGTCAAATCATTAGGATCAAAAGAAACACTCTTAGTAGCAAATAATTTCATAAGTTCATCCATCTTTCCACTCAAAACATTGATTTCTTCTATCGCATGCACTTTTTTATTAGTAGATCTTTCAGTGTGCCATTGAAAATAATTAACCATAATATTATCTAGGAGTTTAGTAGCATCTCCTAAAGTGATTTCCATAAAAGTGCCTCCCATGGACGAATCTAAAAGATTTCTAGAAGCAAAATTCAATCCGGCATAAAAAATTTGTATAATCATCCACAAATTCAAATCATGAGTAGGGCAATTATGTATCACTAATTTCATTCTCTCCCAAGCTTGTGCAACATGTTCATGATCAAGTTGCTTAAAATTCATAATATCGTTTCTAAGAGAGACGATCTTAGCGGGAGGAAAATACTTAGAGATAAAAGCATCTTTGCAGTTGTTCCAAGAATCAATACTATTTTTAGGCAAAGACGAAAACCAAGCTTTAGCACGATCTCTAAGCGAAAAAGGAAATAGCTTCAATTTAACAATATCATTATC
Organism: Aegilops umbellulata; assembly: GCA_032464435.1. Classification (NCBI taxonomy): domain Eukaryota; kingdom Viridiplantae; phylum Streptophyta; class Magnoliopsida; order Poales; family Poaceae; genus Aegilops; species Aegilops umbellulata. Next base: position 147,105,790 of record CP136054.1, on the reverse strand, counting down.
AACATCTTTCTTCTTTTTCATATCACATAAATCAATGAAGCTATTCAGATGAGTAGCGGCATCTTCACAAGGAAGGCCGGCGTATTGATCTTTCGTAACAAGATTCAACAAAGCAGTATTGATTTCACAAGATTCAGTATTGGTAAGAGGAGAAATCGGAGTGCTGAGGAAATCATTATTGTTGGTATTGGTAAAGTCACACAATTTGGTATTATCTTGAGCCATCGCGACAAACAAGCAATCCAACACACGAGCAAACAAAAGCAAGCGAGAAAAGGCAAACGGAAAAAGAGAGGGCGAATAAAACAGCAAGGGTGAAGTGGGGGAGAGGAAAGCGAGAGGCAAATGGCAATAATGTAGTGCGAGAGATAAGAGATTGTGATGGGTACTTGGTATGTTGACTTTTGCATAGACCTCCTCGGCAACGGCGCCAGAAATCTTCCTGCTACCTCTTGAGCACTATGTTGGATTTCCTTGAAGAGGAAAGGGTGATGCAGCAGAGTAGAGTAAGTATTTCCCTCAGTTTTTGAGAACCAAGGTATCAATCCAGTAGGAGGCTACGCGCGAGTCCCTCGTACCTACACAAAACAAATATCTCAACACAACCAACGCGACTAGGGGTTGTCAAGCCCTTCACGGTCACTTACGAGAGTGTGATCTGATAGAGATGATAGATAATATTTTTGGTATTTTTCATATAAGGATGCAAAGTAAAAAAGCAAAGCAATAATAAAGTGATAGAGATTGATATGATGAGAATAGGCCCAGGGGCCATAGATTTCACTAAAGGCTTCTCTCAAGAGCATAAGTATTCTACGGTGGGTGAACAAATTACTGTTGAGCAATTGACAGAATTGAGCATAGTTATGTGAATATCTAGGTATGATCATGTATATAGGCATCACGTCCGAGACAAGTAGACCGACTCCTGCCTACATCTACTACTATTACTCCACTCATCGACCGCTATCCAGCATGCATCTAGAGTATTAAGTTCAAGAAAACACAGTAACGCCTTAAGAAAGATGACATGATGTAGAGGAATAAATCCATGCAATATGAAAAATACCCATCTTGTTATCCTCGATGGCAACAATACAATACGTGCCTTGCTGCCCCTACTGTCACTGGGAAAGGACACCGCAAGATTGAACCCAAAGCTAAGCACTTCTCCCATTGCAAGAAAAACCAATCTAGTAGGCCAAACCAAACTGATAATTCGAAGAGACTTGCAAAGATAACCAATCATACATAAAAGATTTCAGCGAAGATTCAAATATTGTTCATAGACAGACTTGATCATAAACCCATAATTCATCTGTCTTAACAAACACACCGCAAAAATAAGATTACATCGAATAGATCTCCATGAGAGAGGGGAAGAACATTGTATTGAGATCCAAAAAGAGAGAAGAAGCCATCTAGCTACTAACTATGGACCCGAAGGTCTGAGGTAAACTACTCACACTTCATAAGAGGGGCTATGATGATGTAGAAGCCCTCCGTGATGATGGCCCTCTCCGACGGAGCTCCGGAACAGGCCCCAAGATGGGATCTCGTGGGTACAGAAGGTTGCGGCGGTGGAATTAGGTTTTTGGCTCCGTATCTGATCGTTTGAGGGTACATAGGTATATATAGGAGGAAGGAGTACATCGGTGAAGCTTCGGGGGGCCCACGAGGCAGGGGCGCGCCCTATGGGGGGCGCCCTCCACCCTCGTGACCGCCTCGTGGCTTTCTTGACGGAGGGTCCAAGTCTCCTGGATCATATTTGTTGAGAAAATCACATTCCTGAAGGTTTCATTCCGTTTGGACTCCGTTTGATATTCCGTTTTTTTGAAACACTGAAATAGGCAAAAAATAGCAATTCTGGGCTGGGCCTCCGGTTAATAGGTTAGTCCCAAAAATAATATAAAAGTGGAAAATAAAGCCCAATATGGTCCAAAACAGTAGATAATATAGCATGGAGCAATAAAAATTGTAGATACGTTGGAGACGTATCACTGACTAGAAGTGATCGTTTCTTTGATTCCCAGAAAATGTGCAACTTTAGAAAGCCGGTCAATGACGACAAGAATAGCCTTATTACCTTTCTGCGATTTGGGAAATCCAGTGATGAAGTCCATTTCAACATGGTCCCATTTCCATTCAGGAATAGAGATAGGTTGCAGAGTTCCAGCAGGCCTTTGGTGTTCTGCTTTGATACGACGGCAAACGTCACACTCAGCAACATAACGAGCAATGTCTTGCTTCATATTAGGCCACCAGAATCTCTGACGAATGTCATGGTACATCTTGGTGCTACCTGGATGAATAGACAGAGGCGTATCATGAGCTTATTTCATAACCTCCTGTGTCATATCCAGGTTTTTCTCTGAACATGGCACCACTAGGCGGCCCTTGAAGTACAAAGTGCCATCATCAGCAATAGTGAAGAATGAGGGCTTTCCTTTTGCGAGGTAGCGCTTAATCTTGTGGGCTTCAGAGTCATATCCCTATATTCTCTTGATGCAGTCCAAGAGATCTGGTTCGACAGCTAGGGTATTGAGGGAAACCTGGGAAACAACACGGAGGTTCATCTTGCAAAACTCCTTAGGAGGGGGAGCGAGCGCACCCGGAGGAACAATATGGAGGTTCAGCTTTCTGAATTCTTCAACAAGCGAGGGATGAACTTATTGAACCTGGTGGTGGTTGCAGTAAGACTTGCAGCTCAACGCATCATCCATCACATTAGCCTTGCCTGGTGTATAGGAAATACCCAAGTTAAAGTCTACAACAATCTCCATCCATCTCTGCTGACGGAGATTCAGGTCTGGCTGAGTAAACAGATACTTCAGACTTTGGTGGTCAGTGAAGATCTCGCAACGATTACCGAGAAGGTAATGTCGCCACTATTTTAGCGCATGAATGACAGCAGCAAGCTCGAGGTCGTGAAATGGGTAATTCTCTTCGTGAGGGCGCAATTGCCGAGAGGCATATGCAATCACTTTGGGGTCTTGCATTAGGACACAGCCTAATCCTTGACGGGAAGCGTCGCAGTAAAGGACGAAGTCCTTCTTAGTATCAGGTGGAGCAAGCACTGGGGCAGAAGTCAACTTGTCTTTGAGTGCCTGGAAACTTTCCTGACATTTTCTGTCCATTGGAACTTGACGCCCTTATGCAACAGGTTAGTCAGAGGCCTGGCGATCTTGGAGAAGTTCTCGACAAATCGACGGCAATAGCTGGCGAGTCCGAGAAAACTTCTGACTTGCTTAACGTTCTTCGGAGGAGTCCAATCAAGAATAGCCTGGACTCATTCAGGGTTGACGGCAATACCATCCTTATAGATGACATGCCCAAGATAGGTTACTTCGGGTAGCCAGAATTCACATTTGGAGAACTTGGCATATAGTTGATGCTCTCATAGTTTTTCTAGCACAAGACAAAGATGTTCGGCATATTCCTCTTCATTCTTGGAAAATACCAGGATATCATCCAGATAAACCACGACAAGCTTGTCGAGGTAATCCATGAATATATAGTTCATCAGACGAGAGAAGGTGGCTGGAGCATTGGTTAAGCCGAAAGACATGACGGTGTACTCGTATGAACCATATCGAGTCACGAAGGCGGTCTTTGGGATATCCTCTTCATGAACACGGATGTGGTGGTAACCCAACCTCAAGTCAAGTTTAGAGAACACTGATGAACCAGCCAGTTGATCATACAGATCATTGATCCGAGGAAGAGGATATTTATTCTGAATGGTAGCTTGGTTTATAGGACAGTAGTCTTGAACTAATCGATTTGTCCCATCCTTCTTCTTGACAAAGAGAGAAGGTGCTCCCCAAGGTGAGAACTTGGGCGAATGAAACCACTTCGAAGAGATTTTTCGATTTCCTTCTTAAGCTCAAGGAGTTCATTCGGCGGCATCTTGTAGGGGTGCTTAGCTATAGGAGTGGTGCCTGGTTTCAAGTCAATCATGAATTCGACAGCTCTAGTAGGGGGATCCCTGGAAGTTCTTTAGGAAAGACGTCGAGGAATTCACGCACGACGGGAATGTTTTCAATGCCCTCGAGTGGTGCAACATTCAATGCATTCAATGCATAGAGCCTTGCCTCGGCATACTGAACCAGACGAGCATTGTAGCTTATTATTTCATCAGAAGGTTGTAGCAGATGGACGGTCTTAGTGGCGCAAACTATAGAAGCAGTATGCGCTTTTAACCAATTCATTCCCAGAATGAGATCAATGCTACAGGAATTCAGTACGATGGGAGAGACAAGGAATTCCAGTCCTTCGATTTCAACGGGGACGTCGTTGCAAATCATGGAGGTCCGACATTGGCCCGCACGGGTGTGCACTAATAGCAAAGCGTTCATGTCCTCACATTTAATGTCGTGCAAGCATGCAAAATCTTCTGACATGAATGAATGCGATGCACCTGTATCAAATAAAATGGATGTTGGTACTGAATTTACGAGGAGTGTACCCATCACAGTAGCAGGCTGGTCTTGAGCTTCATTCAAATCAACGTGGTTGGCATGAACACGACCATAAGAGTTGGCATTTTTGTTGTGGGGCTGGTTGCTTCCACGGCCAGCTGCGGGAAGGGCCAGTTGATTCTGGTTCTGATTGCAGTCCCTGGCATGATGACCTGGTTGACCACACTTGTAGCACAGACCTTTATTGGGAGTGGGAACTGGAGCTTGGGGTGGTGGAGCTGGAAGCCTTGGCTGCCTAGATGGTGGATGAGGCAGACGAGGTGCAACATAGGTCTGCCTTGGGGTAGGTGCATTTGGACGGTACATGCTGTTCGGGATCCATATCTTACGCTTCTGCGAGGGCGGGCCCAAAGATGAGCCCGTGTCACGGTTGCGCCTGTGAGAGCTCTGGTATTCCTGCAGACCAGTTTCGACATTGATGGCCTTGTTCACCAAGGTGGTGAAATCAGTAAATTCATGCACTAGAAGTGCGATCTTGATGTCAACTTGAAGGCCGTCACGAAACTTCTCCTGTCTGCGTGCATCAGTTGCAATGTCCTCTTCAGAATAGCGAGACAAGTCCATAAACTCCCGCTAATAAGCTTCAACAGTTTTGTTGCCCTGGGTGAGGTTGCGGAACTCATGCTTCTTCCGGTCCATGACTCCCTAAGGAATGAAGCAGGCAAGGAAAGCAGCTTGGAAGTCTGGCCAGGTGATGATTGTTCCAGCTGGCATAGTATGCCTGTGGCTGTCCCACCATTGAGCTGCGGGTCCCTTCAGGAAGAAGGAAGCAAAGGTGACATAGCTGGCAGGGGCTACATCAGCAGACTCCATCTCATAGGTGATGTCACAGAGCTAGTCATCAGCATCCAGAGGCTGAGTTGAGCTGCAGTACACAGTTGGGTTGAGGCGCATGAAATCCTGCAGAGTTACTAGGGTTGGCTGCTGGTTCATATTGGGGCGAGGAAACTGAGCCATCATATTTTCCATGAATTGGCGGTTCAGTTCGAACTGTTGGATCATACCAGCCATGTCCTCAGGCGGTGGTGGGGCATTGCCACCACTACCATGACAACCTGGTCTAACCATCCTGCTAATATATACATGGGTAGTTCAGCATTGAGAAATTTGCAAAGACAAGAATCATTCATGATGAAACATGCATAATGAAAGGAGCACGATAGCTACTACATAGTAGTCGACATAACTTACAAAAGGGGTCATGCATAGAGTTCAGTACACAGAGTTCAGTACATAGACTAAAAACACCATAGGCGGCACACAGGCTCGCGGCGAATGCATCTAACACTAACAAGCAAGCCTACATCAGTCCCAAGAGGTAATGTGGAGGTAGGTGTAGCCTAAAAGCTGGTAATGTCGCATCGGGAACTCCACGTCAGCAACCTGGGGTCCGCGGATACTCTGGCGCAAAACCTGATGCTTAGGTGGAAGAAGAGGACCAAGTGCGGGAGAGTAGCCTCCCACACCTGGCCAGCTGACACCCTGGGGCATCACGGTCCTGGCTGGGTAGATCGCAAAACACGGCAGACCATCAGATCGCACAAGGGGTGCAACAGTGTCAGAGCACGGTAAAGGTGCTGACGGGTGGTGTACAACTCATGGCGAAGAGCTCGGTTAGCTCGATCCAGCCCATCAGCATGTAGAACCAGGTTCGGATGGTAGAAGGGCTCTCGGGTGACAGTGGAGTAGGCAGCAGTGTAGTATCCCTCCGCACCAACATCAGATGCGATAGCAATGTGCCTGAAAGGGGAGGTGTCCAACTCCCGATACTCTGCACGAAGACGTGTCAGAGCAGCATAAGCAGCATCGTGAACTGCCATATCGATGGTCACTCCAACACCATGAGCAGTGTGTAGCACAGTAGTGGAGTCATACTCCCGAGAGTAGAGGTGGACGATGGCACGATACTACTCCTGGTTAAAGTCCTAGTTCTCCTCGAAGACGCTGTACTCAGGGTGCCAGCGATAACCCAGATAGGTCATCATCTCAGCTAGCACGGCAGGTGATCCCGAGGCACCAATGGCCGTCGTGTGGCACACGACCTGCCTCGTGGGTTCCATTTGAAAGAAAATATGTTTCAAAGGAGTCAAATGACAGTGTGTGAATTGTTCAAAATACTATTCTAAGGAATAACTATGTCTTATCCAACTTTGGGGTGAATGTGGTCACGGGAACCAGAGTTAGTAAATTCGTTTAACCCGAGTAGAAGAGAAAGTCAGAGTCCCAGAGTAAAGGTTGAGGAGTAAAAGATCCTAGTACCACCCAATGGTGACATGGGCCCGTAAGACACACAGCCATATTAGTAAAAAGTTTTGCAATGCCTAGACTCGACTTCGGCCAAGGAGTGTGGAAGGGGGATTCCTACAGGCAGTCGGCTCTGATACCAACTTGTGACGCCCCCGATTCAATCATACACTAATCATACACGCAAACGTGTATGATCAGGATTAGGGACTCACGGGAAGATATCAGAACACAACTCTAAAAATAAAATAAGTCATACAAGCATCATAATACAAGCCAGGGGCCTCAAGGGCTCGAATACAAGTGCTCAATCATAGACGAGTCAGCGGAAGCAACAATATCTGAGTACAGACATAAGTTAAACAAGTTTGCCTTAATAAGGCTAGCGCAAACTGGGATACAGATCGAAAGAGGTGCATGCCTCCTACCTGGGATCCTCCTAAACTACTCCTGGTCGTCGTCAGCGGCCTGCACGTAGTAGTAGGCACCTCCGGTGTAGTAGGAGTCATCGTCGACGGTGGCGTCTGGCTCCTGGGCTATGGCATATGGTTGCGACAACCAGGTAGAAGGGAAAGGGGGAAAAGAGGGAGAAAAGCAACCATGAGTACTCATCCAAAGTACTCGCAAGCAAGGATCTACACTACATATGCATGGGTATATGTGTAAAGGGCCATATTGGTGGACTGAACTGCAAAATGTCATAATAAGAGGGGGATAGCTAATCATGTCGAAGACTACGCTTCTGGCCACCTCCATCTTGAAGCATGTAGAAGAGAGTAGATGGTAAGTTCACCAAGTAGCATCGCATAGCATAATCCTACCCGGCGATCCCCTCCTCGCCACCCTATGAGAGAGCGATCACCGGGTTGTATCTGGCACTTGGAAGGGTGTATTTATTAAGTATCCGGTTCTACTTGTCATAAGGTCAAGGTTCAACTCTGGGTCGTCCTTTTACCGAGGGACACAGCTATTCGAATAGATAAAATTCCCTGCAGGGGTGCACCACATAACCCAACACGCTCGATCCCATTTGGCCGGACACACTTTTCTGGGTCATGCCCGGCCGCAGAAGATCAACACGTCGCAGCCCTACCTAAGCACAACAGAGAGGTCAGCACGCCGGTCTAAATCCTATGGCGCAGGGGTCTGGGCCCATCGCCCATTGCACACCTGCACGTTGCGTCGGCGGCCGGAAGCAGAACTAGCCCCCTTAATACAAGAGCAGGCTTACGTTCCAATCTGGCGCGGGCCGCTCAGTCGCTGACGTCACGAAGGCTTCGGCTGATACCACGACGTCGAGTGCCCATAACTGTGCCCGCGTAGTTGGTTAGTGCGTATAGGCCAGTGGCCAGACTCAGATCAAATACCAAGAACTCGTTAAGCGTGTTAATTGATGTAACCGCGAACACCGACCAGGGCCAGGCCCACCTCTCACCTAGACGGTCTCAACCTGCCATGTCGCTCTGCCGCAAAGATCCATCCAAAGGGCCATCGGGACAAAGGTCCTTCCAGCCCCCAATCCGTGAATCACTCGCGGGTACTCCTCGAGCCGACCCGACTTTTTTCACCACATGTATCATGTATAAAGTATATAGTATATACCCGTGACCACCTCTCGAGTGATCACGGCCCGATAGTATAGCATGGCAAACGGACAAGAATGTAGGGCCACTGATGGAATACTAGCATCCTATAATAAGCATGTAGGATTGCAGGTAAAGGTAACAATAGTAGTAGCAAAGACAGGCTATGCATCAGGGTAGGATTAATGGAAAGTTGTAACATGTTACTCTACTCTAATGCAAGCAGTAGAGAGAAGAATAGGCGATATCTGGTGATCAAGGGGGGGGGCTTGCCTGGTTGTTCTGGCAAGAAGGAGGGGTCGTCAATAGCGTAGTCAGTCGGGGCATCAGCAGCGGCGTCGGTCTCGTAGTCTACCAGAGAGAAGAGGGGGAAGAAACAATGAATACAATGCAAACAGATGCATAACGATGCATGACAAAGCAAATAGCGGTGTTAGTGTGCCCTAACGCAGTAAGAGGTGATGACGACGAAGGGGGGAAACATCCGGGAAAGTATCCCCGGTGTTTCGCGTTTTCGGACAGATGTACCGGAGGGGGAAAGTTGCGTGATCGATATGCTAGGGGTGTGTGGCGGACGAACGGGCAGCGTATCCGGATTCGTCTCGTCGTTCTGAGCAACTTTCTTGTAGAAAGTATTTTCATCCGAGTTACGGTTTATTTTATATTAATTTTAAAAGATTTAAATCATTTTTAGGATTAATTTAATTATTTTAATTCAACATTATCCACAACAGTGCATGCTAACGTCAGCATGACGTCGGCAGTCAACAGAGGTGTTGACTGGTCAAACTGACGTGTGGGTCCCATTCGTCATTGACTAGACTAACTAATCATGATTAATTAGTTTAATTAGTTGTTTAGTTTAATTAATCAAAATTAATTAAGTTAATTAATTCTTTAATTAATTAACTAACTAAATTATTATTCATTTTATTATTATTAATATTTTTAATTTCCATTTTTTAAAACGTTCTGTGGGTGGGGGCCCCTGTCATTGGCCAGGGGCTGGCCTTAGCGGGCGCACGAGCTAGCGGTTATGGGGCGGGCAGCGGGTGTTGCTGGGCTACGGGCGCCAGCCCGCCCGACAGGGAGCTCGCCCAGACCAGCCGCGGGGTGGCGCCGGCGGCCAAGGGCATGGCCAGTGGCGGGGACCAGATCGACGAGCGGGATGCACGGGGCAGCAGGGGCTTCGGCGGCGGCCATGGCTGGTGACGGTGAGTGTGGGGCGAGGGACGCGGGCAGGCAGGGGCGCGGCCGGAGCGGACGAACAGCACGGGCGAGCAGCGGCAAGGGCGCGGGTGCGCGAGAGGCGGCGGCCACGGGGTGCAGCAGCAGGGGAGCTCCGGGGCCGGCACGGTGGCGCGCGCAAGCGCGGCCATGGCGCGGCCGCAGGGGCCGTTCGGCGGGAAGGGGCGCCCTGGCGGAAGGTGTGGGAGGCCGGGCGCGTGCACGCGCGGCGGCGCGTTGTGCGGTGCGAGTGCGGTGAGCGAGGCCATGGCTGAAGTGGCCGGAGCAGGGGAGGGAGGAGGACCGGGGTCCTCAGCATGGGCGTAGGGATCGGGGCAATGGGTCTTGTGAGATGCAACACAAAATATCTTGGAGCACCATCGGTGTATAGTACGCCTATGGCTTATGCGAGAAGGTGCGTCGGCTACAGTCCACAGCCGGCGTGTCAAGCACACTAGCTCACTCCCCAAATATCATTTCACTGTTCATTCGTCGCCGGTGAAAGATGGCGACGTGGACCCACGTCCTGAGGGCAACTTCGGCGGCCCACTCCGGCGAGAGCGCGTCCGCAGCCACCGGGCGCGTGCTAAAAAGCTTGGTGAGCACAACCGCAGTCTGCGTCCGGGCGGCCAAGGCAGCCCAAACGGCCACCGTTGCTTCTCACGCGGTGGCAGCAGCATCTGCCTCGGGGATATCAACTCGCGAGAGCGGCACAACAGCTATCCGTTCCACAGCGGTGGCCTTAGCACTAATGAAGGCCACCCACTACCATGTCGAGGTCGTCCATGTCCAGCTCGTGGCGGTCACTGCATAAATCGAACGAAGCTTCTGCGACAACGGTCGGCAATCCACGGCTGAAGAGTTGGCAATCGCTGAGAGAGTTTGAGCAGCCGTCCATTCTTGCGCGGCATACCTTGCCACGATGGAGCCCTCCAGAGCCCAGATCGCGGCCACCCACGCCCATCTCATGGTGGCCTATTCCAAAGATATGGCGGAGGCGGATGGCGAGATGCTTGCCAAGTATGGTGCAATTGATGCCATGGAGCCCCTTCCATAGGAGACCGTCAAGCATGAGCTGGACATGGAGGCGGCAGCAGAGATCGACAAGCAACTGCCATAGTAGTACTCTTTGTTTTGTTTAATTAAGAGCGCCGGTCTTTAATTTGTTAGAGTAATGTTTAGGTCAGCTAGCTCTGTTTAATTGCTGAACTTGCTCAAATTAAGAAGTTAGTCTCCTTTGTGTACCCAAATTATGCATTGACGTGGATGACCACTGTAACTAGGGAAATTCGAACCAAATTTTTTTACGTTCAAACTCAACACACATGGGTTAAGCTATCTAAATCGTTTGTGATGTTCACATATTGTGTTTGATGACACTTTGCGCGCCAATTTTTTCGCTAAAGCGATTCCAAATTTTCGGCTTCTGCGGAAATATCTACCTCCCCGCCCCCTCCCCCTTACCAAAAGCCACATTTCCCCTGCTTCTTCCTTCCTTTCCAAGTTGAAACCTTCACTCCTTACTTGCAGTGCCGCCTCCTCACCGGTGACCCTCCTTCACGCTGCTCGGCCTCGCCTATCCAGGCAGGTAATCCACACCCGACCCCCATCCTCCTCCTCCTTCCACATCCCACATGCCCTGACCGCCGGCGCGAGTGCGACACCTTCCACCCAAATCACCGACCCCTCCTCCAAATAAGCGCTGCCCTAAGCCATGGTGCGCGCAGTATAGAGAGGATCCCAAGGACCATTTGGCAGCGGAGAAGCAAATCGCGGCCGCACGCGCGGATGAGGTCGCGATGGCTGCCATTCGTGTCGACCCCCAGATCTTGGAAGAGCACCTCGCTGTCAAGGCCACCATCGACGCCTCGCGCGCCGATGACGCGACGCGGTTGGCTGTTTGGTTCAATTCTACAATGCGATGTTCAATTGTTGTGGGTGCATTCTATTATTGTATACCATGTGAGAAATGAATCGAATTTGGTTGTACTAACTACATGAGAAACAAATACAATTGCTATATTTCCATGTTGTTAAGCATGCTTGGTTTGGTTAACTATCTGATCTTCTATTAGGAGTATGTTATATTGTGCAATGTGGTGCTTAGTTAACGTTTGGTTCATCTGTTATGGTGTTTAGTTAACTATTTTGTTTGGTTCAATTCTGCAATGCGATGTTCAATAGTTGTCGCTGCATTCTGTTATTGTATACCATGTGAGGAATAAATTGAATTTGGTTGTAGTAAATACATGACAAAAAATACAATTGCCATATTTCCAAGTTGTTAAGCATGCTTGGTTTGTTTAACTGTCTGATCTTCTATTAGGAGTATGTTATACTATGCAAAGTGGTGCTCAGTTAATGTTTGGTTCCTTTGTTGTGGTGTTTAGTTAACTATTTTGTTTGGTTCAATTCTGCAATCCGATGTTCAATAGTTGTGGGTGCATTTTGTTATTGTATACCATGTGAGGAATAAATCGAATTTGGCTGCACTTAATACATGAGAAACATATACAAGTGCTATATTTCCTAGTTCTTAATCATGCTTGGTTTGGATAAATGGGTTTTCCATGTGGCTTGAATTAATCTGATGAATCTGCAATGTGCTTATTTTTCATCAACATATTTTACTGATAGCATGCGAACCCTTACTTAACCTGATGACTAACTATCTTATATGTGTTATAGGGAAACAATGGTAGGCACTGAGGTTTACAATCGAGGTTAGCACGTGCATGCTCCGTTGTCTAATAGCACATTATTGTGCAATTGCAGGAACCATTCTAATATTTAGGTTTTTAACAATTTGGTCTTGCACATGTAGGTCCTGCTGTCAGAGGTTTTGACCCACTGTTCGACCCTTTTTGCATATGGGGAAATGAGTTGTCCATGAATATCAGTCATGTCAAGAAACTCAGAAAGATTGTTAGGATAAATAAATTAGCGACAAAAAACAACAAGATCTTTGTCTGCACAATGAAGAAGACATCAGTTCACTACAGGATGGTACTAACTATTATACCTTGCCTTTTTTATTCCTTTGCCCCATTTCCAATATAGAGAAGATATTTATGCACATCCTTGTTTTCAGGCCTTTCCAAAGCAGTTCACTAATGATTACCTCTCAAACCACCTGTATGGTCAGGAGCCGAGGAAGTTATTCATACAACACCCACGGTTCAATATTGAAGTGTTCCTGAACAGGACGAAGGATGGACGGTCAATCATCCACAGGCATTGGCCTAAAGTTACAAAGACCTTCAACATCAATTAAGGCTCAATATTCCCCTTCTGCTTCAGCAGTTTTCTAGGTGAGATACATCTGTCTATGTACCGTCTATGATGCTAATTTCGAAAGGTTATAGATGTTGCATGTGAAACTTGGTCCTGGTGTAGTTGTGTAATGGGTTAGCTGAGTGCTGAAGATATATGATGTTGTACTCTGATGTATTTCAATTATGAAAATGAAATATATTGTGTGCTTAATATGAAATGTCAATTAGATTAATAAATGGATTATGAATAATGGATAATTAGCCTATAATTGGGTTTTTCTATTGCAAACGGTTATTAAGAGAACACTGTGTGCGATGCATTCAATAACGCACACAGTTTCTAGGAATAAACCGTGTTAGATTAATGAACAATCACACACGACATCCTCTTGAAAACTGTTTGCGTTAGGCCACCTGGCGCAAAGGTTTACCACATAAAAACTGTGTGTGATGGATAGCCCTTGACACACAGTTTCTTCTAGGCACCGTGTGTGATGAATTCAATAACGCAAATGATAAAATTGTGAATACCATGTGCAATGGAAACGCTATCACAAACGATTTAACCAGAAAAATTGTGTGTGATGTACTTGCGAACACAAACATTTTCCTTGGAGCGACTGTTTGGGATGTATATACGAACAGAAACATTTACCGTTGGCTGACTGTGTGGGATGTACTTACGACCGAAAATGATTTCTCTTGTATGATTGTATTTTTTTGGCACTATTGTACGTATTTCTGTATTTGAGTGCTTGCCAGTCGCACACGGCCTCATTTTGTCGAGCATGTGTGCCAGGAGGGCATATCCCCGACGGTTTCTGGGTCGTGTGGGAAGGACCCCCTATCGCCCACACTCACTTGGCGACGGTTCCAAATGTCGTCACGGAAAGGGGTTAAAAACTGTTTGTTTAGCACCTCGCTTTACTAGTGACCCTTCAGTATTTCCTGAGACTTTTTTGCTCGTCGCTTTTGCAATTCGCTACCTCCGATATATCCTTATGGATAACTTCATACCGTTGTCATTCACACAATCATTCCCAGTTGCTCTTGTTATTACTAGATGCATCGAATTATTCTTCGAAATTTAAGAATCCCCTGTGTCACTGCCTTGTGATTCTTTCCCACATGAATACATCTACGGATAATTCCTTACACTTATCGAGGATTTGTTCATTCCTAGTTGATCAAGTGATTCACAAGATACTTTGAAATACTATCTGGTCTTCCAATAATCCTCTTCAACTATTGCTCTACAACTACTTATCGGCATGCATTATGGATACTTCCATATGTCTAGCAATACTCATTAGCATCCTTTGTCATCGTAATATCAAGCATTTGATGCAACTTGTTTGTCAATACTCGATATCATCAGTCCTAATTAGAACTCTTACTTTCGGCTCACACGTTATCCCGGACATGAGCTGGTGTTCGACAAGTCAAACCTTGATTGATTTGTCGATCTATGTCTATTCTACTTAATTGTCTTTGATCAGAGCCTCTTCTTCTGATCCCCTGTTTTGGAAATCATACTTCCCTTTGCATTCGAGCTTTGAATTAGTCAGTTGTTTCTATAATCTGGTATCCTTGCATTCTTTCTTCTTCTGGTTGAGTATCGATGCACACATCAGATCCCTTTTGAACCACCAGATCCTTTGTTGGGTTTTATCAGACAACATCCTTCATATTCAATCACCTTGTGAGCCTTTCCTCGGATACATAATGCCTTTGGTAAAATTGTATCCTCTCCTTCCTTAATCATGCTCTACTTCGAGCTTGAGTTACTTATTCCTAAGGTTTGTGGTATATGTTCCTAAGATGCCCCGATGGGTTGAATCTATGTCTTCCCTAAATCCGGGTGAACTCGAAAGTTATGCAGGTTATACTCTACTGGTTTTTCGTCAGGTAAAATTTCAATGCTACAACTTCTTCGAATGCGAGGAGTGAATGGAAAGTTATGCATTGATGAAGTGGAAGTCGACCTTGAACCTTTGTGTTCATGCCCATGGACCCGGTGTAGAACTTATCATGGAAGCTTCTTGTAATAATATTAATCCCTTGTGATAAGTTCATCTTGTATCTATAAATGGTCCTTTGCAACCATGGTTCCGGCCATATTTTCTTCTTTGATACCATTTCTCGGACAAGTTAAAGTACTTGTGTTTTGCAGATCTTTTCTTATGTTCAACCTCTATCTGGTTCTACCTTCGAGTAGTACCCTCTAGTATCTCGAGGATATCACGGAACTACATAACTTCTTATGAGTTCTTCATCAACTATTATTTCTGGCTGATTCAAATTTTCCATGGGTTCTGAGTTGTTAGACACTCGAGAACACCGATAACTGATTCGAGTCTACACTTTCCCTTTCATTGCTTTGTTTAAACTTTCTTGTAACCTATCATATCTGAGCAGAGATAATTTCCTGCTTATGTAAACACCTCGATGTACAAACTTTGTCAGTAAGACATTGTTACTATTGTTGATGACATTCCGGTAGCCACTGATGGACGAGAACTTTGCCTATTGGTCCGCCTTGTCTTAACGAGCAGGAAAATGGTTCTCTTCGTCCCCCGCCCTTGGTATCAATGTTGTTGCCAACATAATTGACATGCTATCCTCTGACCTGCCTTGCTATCATGACCGTGCAAAATGATTAGCACCATCCTACTTTTAACCCACAAGGTGGGCCCATAACCCACAGTTCCACAGGATCGAAACCTGACTCTCCTATACAACCTTCATTCTGAAATATTCTTTGCCCTTGGCTTCGTATGTAATTCATGAGCTAACTTACTCACCATATTTCATTCCGGTATCAGAGGCTACATTATTCTTCATTGCTCTGAACCCCTTCATCTCCTGTTTTATGCATTAGCTGGATGCCTACTTGGTTGAAACTTGTTGAACCTTCTTATAGCACTCTCGATACGTTTCCTGGTGCTTCTAAAATTTTCTTCCTTGATATAACTACCGGATGCCAATCCTTTCAGACATCCATCCTTATAGCTTCCTCCTTATTCCACACCTTAAATCTTGGGACGAGATTTCTTCTAGTGGAGGAGAATTGTGACGCACGGATAATTAAGCTACAATAAATCTCTGCTAATGATGCCACGTCACCACTGTTATTGTTGATAAACTCGCATTGATTCAAATCCCTGTTCAAATTCAAATTTAAATTAAAGTCAAAAATAAAAGTTTTCAAGCATAAAATCTAGAATGTTCAAAGTGTGGCAAATAATCTCTGGTTATTTGTCATGTTGGAACCAACCTCTTTTGGATTCCCAGGTGCCCCTGGAAATTTATTTAGTGGTCCAGAAGCATTTAAAATTGGCCTTTCCAATTTATAAAATTGGTTAGACAACTTATTTTGGCCTCAAGCTTTTTTTGACTCCTAGAAGTAATGTGTTTGATTTATGAGGTAAGTCTCATATCTAACAAAGCTTGTTTAGATTTACAGTTTAATAGAAAACACTAGCAAAAATTTAAACAGAAAATTAAATGCAAAAGAGACCCCCTGGCCAACTGAGCCAACACGCCCAACTGGCCACCCACGCGGCCCAACCGGCCCACCCACTCCCCGAACCCTAACCCCTCCCGATCCCAACTCCCCCCACTCACTCCCCCCCCCCCCGCATTCCTCTCTCCCCTTTCCCCGTCTAGATCGGGGCAGAGGGCCCCGACCCTTCGCCACGCCACCGCCGCCCGGCGCCTCCGGCCACCCCTCGCTGGCGCCCGCCTCTCCGTCTCCTCCGGCATGGCACCCGCCCCCACCTCAACCCGAGCTAGATCGGGATAGACCCCGCCGCGCCACCGATGCCACCGCCCGACCCCGATGACCGCGTCGCCCGCCCCCATGCCAGACCGCCCACCGCTCCGTCCCCGACCTCCGCCGTCCTCCCCTACTTCCTCTACGCCAGCAGATTGGACCTGGGACGATTACAATGACGCCCCCGAGCTCTTCATGCACCTATGCTCCGCCGTCGTCATGCAGGATCCGGCCACCCCATGCCTCCCTCGAGCTCTCTGCCACCTCCCTACGGCTCCGATGTGAGCCGCTGTTCATTTTCCCCTCTTCCCCCCTTCTGTGTCTTGCGCCGTTGGACATCGTTCGTGCACGCCTCGACCGCGCTCGTGCTGCGCCGGCCACGCCCGACGCGCATTCCCGCGCACCGGTACCCTCCCCGGGGCGCTCACCACGTCCCCAGCAGCCCCCTCGCTCATCTGCGACATCTGCCGTCTGTCGCGCCGTCGCGGCCGCCCTCTCGCTTGCCCGCGCCGCTGCCCCGCGGCCCAGCTCGCTGCCTCCACCTGACGCCCGCTGGTGGCGCCGCACCGCGCCCCGGTGGCCTCGCCCAGTTCCCCCCTATCAGGCTCGGCGCCGCGCGGGTTGCACCCACAACCGCGCCCGGTGGCGCCCAGCACCCGCACCCGGCGCACGATATGGCCCCTTGGGCCTATGACACAGGGAGGCCACCCCCAAAACATATAAAAATGTTTTAAAGGAAATATAATAATAATAATAATAATAATAATAATTAACTTAATTAATCATGTTAATTAACCTAATTAACTATTTAACTAATTAAACTGTTAATTAGTATCAGTCTATGACAGAATGGACCCACCTATCAGTTTGACTGGTCAATAGGTCAACGTTGACTGTTGACATCACTCTGGCTTCATGCTGATGTCATTATTCGTTTTTTGTCGAATTAAACAATTTCAGGAATTCTAGAAAATCATTAAAACTTTGAAAATTAATATAAATTAATCCATAACTTGGATGAAAAAGTTTTCTACATGAAAGTTGCTCATAACGATGAGACGAGTCTGAATATGCGGTCCGTTCGTCCACCACAATGCCTAGCGTAGCGAACATCAAACCTTTCCCCTTCAGTTCGTATGTCCGAAAATGCCAAACTTCGGGAAAGCATTCCCGGATGTTATCCCCTTGGCCGGTAATGTGTAGCACCGCGTTAGAACATGTCTAGCTCTGCCCGTTGTCCTATTATGCCCTTGCTTGCTATGTATTTACTGTTTCACCCCCCTCTTCTCTTCGGTAAACCCCGTGATGGCTGCCGATGCCGCTGTGATTGACTACATCACCGAGGAACCCTCCTTCTCGTCTGAGCAACCAGGCAAACCCCCCTTTGATCATCCCGATATCGCCCACTCCATTCTCTCATGCTTGCATTGGATTTTGCTACTGTAATTGATTGCTCCTATTCTGATGCATAGCCTGCTTTTGTAACCTGCTCATTGTACCTTACCTTCTTATCCTAAACTGCTTAGTATAGGTTGGTTAGTGATCCATCAGTGACCCCCACCTTGTCCCTGTTGCCCCTGCTTCATCATCAACGACTCGATCAACGTGATCGACGACCAGACCCGACACCTCACATCACATCATGCCTCTTTTGTTGCTCGACTCTGCAGAGCTACTATCGAGTGTCGGGGGTGATACCTCTAACGCACTCCTGATGATGACTCTGTAGTGTAGCTATTCGGTCGTGGTCATCAAGGGTGATTCCTCCTTGACCACTCCTGTTGGGGATATTACTACTGGGCGTAAACCGACCTACCAGGGCCGGGTTAACTTCATCAGTAGTCCAAAGGTGTTAAAGCCCAGAGGCTAGGCAAAGGCCCAAGGCCATAGTCGGTTCAGTATCTGTAGCTGTAAACCGGCGTGTATATAAACTTGTATTATAAGTTAGGAATAGGGAGAGACCAACCCGGATACGAGTATAAACCGGAGATTGGGACTCTATGAACCGATGGGTGTCACCCGTGTATATAAGGGGACGACCCGATAGCGGTTCAGGCACAGACAACCATAACTCGAGGCCTAGGCGAAGCTTGTTTGCTCCCTAGTCATCGACACCCCATCAATTCCATCACAAACTAGACGTAGGCTTTTACCTTCATCAAAGGGGCCGAACTAGTATAAAACTCCCTGTGTCCCTTTGTCCGCTTTAACCCCTTCGAGTTAACCCGTTGCGATGGCTCCACGACTAAGTCCTTTCGCTAGGACATCTGCCGTGACAAACACACGATAGTTGGCGCCCACCGTGGGGCTATCGCATGATGGTTTCAAGTTCTTGGAGGGCCGCTTTGAAGGACTCGAGGGATACGCCGTGGGCCGGATGACCAAGAGTCGTCGCGGCAAGATCTACATCGACGACGCAGGCTGGGGCCCCGAGGCCGGCTCAATTGAGTATGGGTACCGGGTCCCCTTTGGTGGCATACATGTCTTCATCGGCAAGATCGGTGAACCGGGCCCTGAGCTGGACACCTGCACCGACCTTGTCGAGACAGCTCAGCGTGCACGACCTGCCCGGGTTAAACCGGCCGTGAAACGTGCCTTCGTGGGAGTCATCCATGGAGGAAGCTATGAGGACGGATCAGGATCTGGTGGTGAAACCGTCGTTTACTCTGGTGACGAGTCATCGACCGGAGAGACTGAGTCGTTGTATCAGTTACAAGATGGCCGGATTGGGGGCTGTTCCGATGGCGACAGTATTCTAGACCCCTCCGATCTGCCCAACCGAGTTGGAATATTCATGGCCGGTACACAAGCAGCACCTCACTCATCGACGGCCGCGGCGATGATTTCCGGATCAGCAGCAGCAGCGGCTGCCGGAGCAGGAGGCTCTATGCGCCCGCCGGCTCAAGTGTTATCCAACCTATTCGACGCATTGGCTGCACTCATGGCGGAGGCTAATCCGGTGGATCAGGATGCTCATAACGCAGAGACCGCAAAGGTGAGAGAGCAGATTACCCAGGCCAAAGCGGATCTGGCAGCAGAAGAGGTCAGGATGACGGCAGAGCGGGCCGCTTTGGACGCCCAAGCTTATAAAATCATGCTGAACCAGAACGCCTCACAGGAAGTCATGAGGAGGAAGTACCGATCTCGTTTGCCCTCAGTCTTTGAAGGAAGGAACCTTTTCAACACCCCTGAAGCAGGAATCAATAATCCGCCGGTGGTAAACCGGGCGGAGGCACCTGCGACAGGAGCGCCGGTTCAGCCCCGTTTAATAGATCTGCCTCGTCGCAATACTGGTATACCGCAAGATGTGCCTACCCCTCCGGGTCACTACTCCAATCCGATGGATAACCTCGTTGCGGCTGCGGCACGGTTGGAGGCTATTCCGGTTGAAGGTGATTCGTTACAGGC
Organism: Aegilops umbellulata; assembly: GCA_032464435.1. Lineage (NCBI taxonomy): Eukaryota > Viridiplantae > Streptophyta > Magnoliopsida > Poales > Poaceae > Aegilops > Aegilops umbellulata. The sequence continues at coordinate 147,085,797 of CP136054.1, read as the reverse complement.
GATAGAGACGCGTCGGGTTAAGGAGCTCCTTAGGACGGCTTTGGTCCAACAAGAAGCATATTCATACAGCCGTGACCGGATTCATTCTACCCCACGTCCGACCCAGAGTTATAGCAGGCATATGGAGGAGCCAGTTGTGTCAAGTAACGCGCGGCGTGAAGCGCCCCGTGGCAACAATCCGGCTCCGGATGCCCAGGAGGTAGTAGACCGGGCCCGGGCGCGCAGGGAAGCTGAGTTAGCAGCGCAGTATCAGACTCGTCAGTTCACGCCGGTTCGTCCCACCACTTCGGTTGAACCGGGGCGCACTTCTAGCGCTTTGGGAGTGCCTTGTCTTGTCCCCGCTTTACGCAATGTGCGCCTGCCTAAGGATTTTAAAGGCCCGCGCAAAGTGCCGAACTATACGGCGGATCAACCCCCAGAGACGTGGGTGGAGAGTTATGAGATGGCCATGGAGATGCTCGATGTTGATGAGGCAGCGTGTGCAAAATATTTCACCATGATGCTTGAAGGGACAGCCCGCACTTGGTTAAAAAGCCTGCCGCCCAATTCTATCGGTTCATGGGCCCAGTTGCGAGACCGGTTCATCAATAATTTCAAAGACACATGTAAGCAGCCCATGTCGATAGTGGATTTAGTTGCCTGTGTCCAGGAGGAAGGAGAATCAACGACTCATTGGGTGCGCAGGGTCTCACGGGTTCTGCATTCCTCAGACCGCATCAATGCGGACACCGCAGTTATAACCTTGGAAGGCAATTGCCGGTTTGGACCTCTGAAGTTGAAGTTAGGACGGATGAAACGCCATTGTACTGACATGGGGACCCTCATGGGCGCCTTGGTAAAGTACGCTGATTCTGATAGTACTAAGGATCCCGAGTCTGATGATGAAAAGACAGGGAAGGGAAAGAAGAACGGCAACTTCAGAGGTCAGCAGCATCACTCAGCAGGAAACGGTGGCGGAGGCAAGCGTAAAGCGGATGGCGACATGGATTTTGTGGCCAATACTAACGTGCAGAACGGGGGCCAGCGACGTAAGGGCAAAAACCGCAGTGGAGCGCCTAAATTATCTGTTGAACCAGCCCTGTCCAAAGCATGGGACAAGGGATGAACCAGCAAACCACCTTTGGAAAGATTGCTATATTATGCAAGAGTTCAAGAGCTCCAATGCCTTCCGGTATGACCCCGGCTCTGGTGGTGGTTCTGGATCTGGACCGAGTCACGGTGGAGGAAATTCCGGATCAGGATTTAATGGTAACCCGGGCGGACATAACAATCAGCATAATCAGAATAACCAGGGTGGTCACAATTAGCAACAGCAGCAGTCGGGCTACCAGAGCAATCCAAAGCAGCTAAATAGTGGGCAGTATCATGTGTTCACCACTAGCTTGGACAAGCGGGACCGGAAGGTCCAGAAGCGGGCAGTTAATTCTGTTGAACCGGTCATGCCCCGGTATCTGCGCTGGTCAGAGCAGCCAATCATATGGAGTAGAGAGGATCACCCTCCCCGGGTTGACAATCCGGGTCAGCTGGCTTTAGTGGTGGCACCTCAGGTGGGAGGTTATAAGTTCACCAAGGTACTCATGGATGGAGGTAGCAGCATTAACATCCTGTACTATGAGACTTTCCGTCGAATGGGGCTAACCGATAAGGAACTCCGGCCTTCGAATACGGTTTTTCATGGTGTGGTACCTGGCAAGTCAGCATACCCCATTGGGAAGATAGCATTGGAAGTGGCCTTCGGAGATGACCATGATTCCCGGTCCGAGACGCTGACGTTCGAGGTGGTGAAAATCCAAAGCCCGTATCACGCCCTGTTTGGTAGACCGGCCTATGCGAAATTCATGGCACGGCCCTGTTATGTGTACTTGCAACTCAAGATGCCAGGTCATAAGGGGACCATCACGGTTCACGGAAGCCGCAAGGTCGCTTTGGAATGCGAAGAAGGAGATGCGGCTTACGCAGAGTCGGTTTGTAGCACCGAGGAACTCAAGTATTACAAAGATAATGTTGATCCGACGGATATGACTCCTTTAAAGAAGCCTACTACGGAGCATGATCCGGCCCTGAAGTTTACATCAGCCGCTGAGACTAAGCTTGTTGACTTCGTGTTGGAAATATGCCCTAGAGGCAATAATAAATTGATTATTATTATATTTCCTTGTTCATGATAATCGTTTATTATCCGTGCTAGAATTGTATTGATAGGAAACTCAGATACATGTGTGGATACATAGACAACACCATGTCCCTAGTAAGCCTCTAGTTGACTAGCTCGTTGATCAATAGATGGTTACAGTTTCCTGACCATGGACATTGGATGTCGTTGATAACAGGATCACATCATTAGGAGAATGATGTGATGGACAAGACCCAATCCTAAGCCTAGCACAAGATCATGTAGTTCGTATGCTAAAGCTTTTCTAATGTCAAGTATCGTTTCCTTAGACCATGAGATTGTGCAACTCCCGGGTACCGTAGGAGTGCTTTGGGTGTGCCAAACGTCACAACGTAACTGGGTGGCTATAAAGGTACACTACAGGTATCTCCGAAAGTGTCTGTTGGGTTGGCACGAATCGAGACTGGGATTTATCACTCCGTGTGACGGAGAGGTATCTCTGGGCCCACTCGGTAGGACATCATCATAATGTGCACAATGTGATCAAGGAGTTGATCACGGGATGATGTGTTGCGGAACGAGTAAAAGAGACTTGCCGGTAACGAGATTGAACAAGGTATCGGGATACCGACGATCGAATCTCGGGCAAGTATCGTACCGATAGACAAAGGGAATTGTGTACGGGATTGGTTAAGTCCTTGACATCGTGGTTCATCCGATGAGATCATCGTGGAACATGTGGGAGCCAACATGGGTATCCAGATCCCGCTGTTGGTTATTGACCGGAGAACGTCTCGGTCATGTCTGCATGTCTCCCGAACCCGTAGGGTCTACACACTTAAGGTTCGATGACGCTAGGGTTATTAAGAAAGTTCGTATGTGGTTACCGAATGTTGTTCGGAGTCCCGGATGAGATCCCGGACGTCACGAGGAGTTCCGGAATGGTCCAGAGGTAAAGATTTATATATGGGAAGTCCTGTTTTGGTCACCGAAAGAGTTTCGGGTTTTATCGGTAACGTACCGGGACCACCAGGTGGGTCCCGGGGGTCCACCAAGTGGGACCACCGGCCCCGTAGGGCTGCATGGGCCACATGTGGGAGGGGACCAGCCCCAGGTGGGCTGGTGCACCCCCCACAAGGGCCCAAGGCGCCTAGGGTTTGGGGAAGGGGGCGCACCCACCTAACTTGGGGGGCAAGTCTCCCCTCTTCCCCCCCTTGGCCGCACCCTAGATGGGTTTTGGGGCTGGCCGCCGCCCCTAGGGTGGAACCCTAGGTGGGGGCGCAGCCTCCCCTCTCCCCCTATATATACTTGAGGGTTTGGGGCAGCCAACATATGAGTTTTGGACCTCTCTATGGCGCAGCCCTGCTTCTCTCCCTCCTCCTCTCCCGCGGTGCTTGGCGAAGCCCTGCAGGATTGCCACGCTCCTCCACCACCACCATGCCGTTGTGCTGCTGCTCGATGGAGTCTTCCTCAACCTCTCCCTCTCTCCTTGCTGGATCAAGGCATGGGAGACGTCACCGGGCTGTACGTGTGTTGAACGCGGAGGTGCCGTCCGTTCGGCACTAGGATCATCGGTGATTTGGATCACGGCGAGTACGACTCCATCAACCCCGTTCACTTGAATGCTTCCGCTTAGCGATCTACAAGGGTATGTAGATGCACTCTCCTTCCCCTAGTTGCTGGTTTCTCCATAGATAGATCTTGGTGATACGTAGGAAAATTTTGAATTTCTGCTACGTTCCCCAACACTTCGTACCTGGCGATTCGTCCAAGCAGTTCAGTATCAGTGCCAATCTGGATCCGAAATAGGAAAGCGCGCTCATCGAGTTCATCCGTGAGAATTGGGACATCTTTGCGTGGAAGCCTTCTGACATGCCAGGTGTACCGAGGCGACTCGCTGAGCACAGTCTTAACGTGGATCCTAAATACAAACCGGTGAAACAGTTCCTCCGCCGGTTCAACGAGGAGAGGCGAAAAGCTATTGGAGAAGTGGTGGCCAGGCTCTTAGCAGCTGGTTTCATTGTTGAAGTTTTCCACCCTGAGTGGCTTGCTAATCCAGTGCTAGTCCTTAAGAAAAACGGCACCTGATGCATGTGCGTGGATTATACTGATCTTAATAAAGCCTGCCCTGCAGATCCTTTTGCCCTCCCCCGTATTGATCAGATTATTGATGCTACGGCGGGTTGCGAGCGTTTATGTTTCCTTGATGCGTATTCCGGCTATCATCAGATCAAAATGGCAGTTAAGGACCAGGAGAAGACAGCGTTCATAACTCCTTTTGGAGCCTTCTGCTATGTGTCTATGCCTTTTGGGCTCAAAAGTGCCCAGGCAACCTATCAACGGTGTGTGCAAAATTGTCTCCACAAACAGATTGGCCGTAATGTGCATGCTTATGTGGATGATATCGTTGTTAAATCGAGGAAGAAGGAGACTTTGGTCGATGACTTGAAGGAAACCTTTGATAACCTGAGGACGTACAAGATGATGCTCAATCCGGCCAAATGTGTCTTTGGTGTACCAGTAGGCAAGTTATTGGGTTTTCTGGTGTCCAACAGGGGAATTGAGGCTAATCCGGAGAAGATCACGGCTATCACTTCTCTGGCTAAACCAAAATGTATTAATGATGTTCAACGTTTGGCTGGCCGAGTTGCCGTGTTGAGCCGGTTTATCAGCCGCCTTGGTGAGAAAGCAATCCCGTTGTATCAGATGTTGAAGAAAACGGATCAGTTCGTCTGGAGTTCTGCCGCTGATCAGGCGTTGGAGGATTAAAGCGGCAATTGGCCAATCCGCCTGTACTCGCCGCCCCCATTGACAAGGAACCATTATTGTTGTATGTTGTTGCTAATTCTCGGGCAGTCAGTGTAGCTATAGTGATGGAGCGGAAGGAGGCGGGCAAAGAGTACCCGGTTCAGCATCCGGTTTATTATATCTGCGAGGTGCTTATCGAGTCCAAACAAAGATATCCGCATTGGCAGAAGCTGGTATATGAAGTTTTTATGGCAAGCCGGAAGCTGAAGCAGTATTTCCAAGGGCATCCCATCACAGTGGTCAGCTCTGCCCCTTTGGGTGATATCATCCAGAACCGGGAAGCAACAGGTCGGATTGCCAAGTGGGCTATAGAGCTTGGGCCACACGGTTTGAAATACGTGCCTCGGACGGCGGTGAAGTTCCAAGCACTTGTCGATTTCATCAATGACTGGACGGAGCTACAGGCCCCTGAAGAGATGCCGGATCACACATATTGGACCATCCATTTTGACGGATCACGGCAATTAGAGGGCTCGGGGGCTGGAGTCATATTAACTTCCCCACGAGGTGACAAGTTTTGTTATGTTCTTCGCTTAATGTTCCCTTGTACTAACAATGCAGCTGAGTACGAAGCCTTGCTCCATGGTCTCCAGATGGCTAAAGAGATGAACTTAAGCCGGGTTAACTGCTTCGGTGACTCGGACCTGGTGGCTCAACAGGTGTCTGGTACTTGGGATTCTAAAGACCCACTCATGGCGGCATATCGTCGTGAGGTTGATACTGTTGCCGGTCATTTCAAGGGTTATCAGGTGGACCACGTGGATCATCGAAAGAATGAAGCGGCGGACGCTTTGAGCCGGCTAGGCTCACAGCGTAAACCGGTTCCGCCCAATGTCTTTCTCGATATACTACACAACCCATCGGTTCAACTACCAAGAGAAGCAGATTTGGCTGTTCCTGATCTGGAGGCTCAGTTGGTGGCAGCACTCCACGTCATTCCGGATTGGACACTTCCCTACCTGGCATACATGAACCGGGGCGAGTTACCAGAGGATGAGACTCTAGCCAGACAAATAATACGGCGGTCCAAGTCCATGACAATCGTCAATGGCGAGTTGCATCATTGCAGTGTATCAGGAGCATTTCAACGCTGTGTGTCTCCTGAGGAAGACTGTGAAATTTTGCGTGAGATCCATGAAGGGGATTGTGGTCACCACGCCGGTTCAAAATCTCTGGTGGCTAAAGCGTTCCGCCACGGTTTCTATTGGTTAACTGCCCATGCTGATGCAGAAGATCTGGTCCGACGATGTGATGGTTGCCAAAAGTTTTCAAGACGCGCTCATGTTCCGGCTCAAGAATTGAGGATGATTCCAATTACTTGGCCGTTTGCAACCTGGGGGCTGGATATGGTTGGGCCTTTCAAAAGGTCCAAGCACAAGAAGACCCACCTCCTGGTGGCGGTTGATAAATTTACAAAGTGGGTGGAAGCAGAGCCTGTTAGTAAGTGTGACGCGGCCACCGCGGTTCAGTTCATCAAAAAAGTGATTTTCTGGTTTGGCTTTCCACACAGTATCATCACAGACAATGGTACCAATTTGTCCAAGGGTGCCATGAGAGAGTTCTGCGAACGAGAGCACATCCGCCTTGACGTGTCTTCAGTGGAGCACCCGCAATCCAATGGTCAAGCAGAAAGAGCTAATCAGGAGATCTTGAGAGGCATCAAGCCCCGGCTTATGGTCCCTTTGCAGAGGACGCCGGGTTGTTGGGTTGAAGAATTACCATCTGTGCTATGGAGTATTAATACTACACCCAACAGATCGACAGGATACACGTCGTTCTTCATGGTTTATGGAGCGGAGGCGGTTCTCCCTAGTGATATCCGTCACGATTCACCTCGGGTTGTGGCTTATGTTGAAGCGGACAATGAGACGGCTCGACAAGACGCTTTGGACCGGTTGGACGAGGAGCGAGACATAGCAGCTGCCCGCTCGGTGATTTATCAACAAGATCTTCATCGCTATCACAGTCGCCGGGTCAGAACCAGAACCTTTCAAGAAGGAGATTTGGTGCTTCGACTCATTCAAGATCAAACCGATATGCATAAGTTATCTCCGCCTTGGGAGGGGCCTTTTGTGGTCAGCAAAAATCTGCACAACGGATCATACTATCTGATTGATATTCGAGAGCATAAGGACTCACGTAAATCAGAGGAGGAGACCAGCAGGCCGTGGAACATAGCTCATCTTCGGCCTTACTATACTTGAGCCATTGGCTCTGCTTATGTACATATTATGACAATGTATATATTATCAATATAATAAGCCGGATCCTCAGCTAAAGCGGTGTATCTGTTCGTTTCTATCATGTGTGGTTACATGGAGTTGTTCTGTTTTAAAGCGACCTCCGGTTTACCCCTTGCAACAATTATAAATATCACCTGGGGGCTCGGTCATGTCTGAACCGATGCAATACCTTTTGATAGGCGAAAGCCACCAGGTCACTTGGGGGCTCGGTCGTGTCCGAACCGATGCAACACCTTTTGATCGACGAAAGCCACCAGATCACTTGGGGACACGGTCAAGTCTGAACCGGTCACGCCTCTTGATCGGCCTAAAGGCCTTAGAGTCACTTGGGGGCTTGGTCGAACCCGAACCATTGCCATGCCCCTTGATCGGCGTAATGCCACGGTTTCATTTGGGGACCTGGCTGACTTGAACCACAGCTACGCCTATTGGGAGCTTGGTCATGTCCGACCACGGTAACACCATCTGATCGGCTCAGTAAAGCCTCTTTTTTGCAAACGGTTCTATCATTGCCTTTTGATTCACATATCTTTTCTTGATAAAATTACCATTTTGTTTTGGTTGCATTCTTAAACCGAAATCGTTTTACACCGGTTCAAGCAGCCAAATTGGCGGAACATGGTCCATTTTTACACCGAAGATTGTTTTCCCCGGTTTGAGTTTTTTTTGTTAACATCCTTTTTTGGAGTAACAAGATATTTATTATGACAAAAGTACGGTTTACATAGTAATCCGGCGTTATATATCAGGAGCTGTTTTCTCCCATGACGGTTTAGGTTATTAAACCTCCGTTTCAAGATTGGCTAACGCCTACTTCATGCCCAATAATGGCAGTTTAAGATTTTATGATTGCAAGAGATATAAATTGGCAATATCGGTCTTCCAGCTAAAAGTATCAGCACAGATGCACGAAGGCATCTCAAGAAGCAAAAGTATTATCTATCCTATTACAAGGCAGCATGGTACCCAAATAGGATCATTGTTCTCTTAGCGGAAGGTAATAAGGCAGCTAATAAATCCTACTTCTAGTTCACGCCTTCTCGTCGCCCCGGTTTGACTGTTGCGGGTCACCCTGCGCCGCTTCAGCTTCCTCATCCCTACCAAGTGGCTGGAAGTCAACAGTGGTCCAGTCGATTCCCATTAATGCTTGAAAGACAGCCTCCTCATGGATCAGTGAAGATGGTTCAATATCAGGAGCGTAAGTATGCTTACGGATTGGAGGAATCAGGTTCTCTGCTTCGAGGATTGGTGCAGCCACTCGTTTGTTCTGATCATTATACTGAGCTTGATAATGTGACAAGTCAGCTTCTTCTACCAATTGACAGGCCAGAGGGCGCACCGCCCGGTTTATCTCTCTTAGATCTTCTTCGTTGAATTCTGAACCATCTTCTTTCAAGCTGGGATAGCCTTGAGCTGCTTCAACAGGATCGAAATCGGGCACCCATGCTTTGGCTCGGATTAAGGCATTGATGGCTCCGGTTCGAGCCGTAGACTTTTTTAGCTCTTCAATCCGAGCAGGGAGCATTGACAATCTCTTCAGCGTATCTTGGATCAAGGTGGGTGCTGGATTATTATGTGATGCAGTTGAGATAATCCGCTGCGCTCCAGTGTACAGCTGCTCGATCAAGGTGTAGGCAGCTTTCAGCTTCATTCGCACATCCGACCCCAAGTGGCTAATGCGGGTGCCTACAACATGATAGAACGGTTAACAAACCGGACCTATTCTAAGAGGATCAAGATTATCATGAAAGTTACAGGATGCTTACCAAAGATGGCGGCAGTCATTGCATGCACTTGTCGTTTTACGCTGGTCAATTCATCTGTTACCGGTTTAAGGGCAGCCTCAGCATCTTCAATCTTCTTGGTTAAAGCGGCTTTTTCTGTGGCCCAATCAGCCCGTTCCTTCTTGAATCCCTCCTTCAGCTGCTCCATGCTGCTTAAAGCGTTGGTTAGCTCCTCCTTTGCCTTGGAGGTTTCAGCTTGTTGGGTTTTCAAGTTCTCTTGAAGGTCGGCAACTTGGTTTTCTTTGGCCCTTAGTTCAGCCTGCATTTCGACAGTTATACAGTTTAACAAATAATGTGAACAATGAAGTACCAACCACATAACAAGTTATGCGCTTTGTACTTGGGGGATAATGCCTATTTGATCTACAGCTATCAGTTAATTGTCAAGTCCCAAGCTCAATACAAGTATTCAACTTGGCACTTGGGGGCTAATGCCTATTTGATCTACAGCTATCAGTTAATTGTCAAGTCCCAAGCTCAATACAAGTATTCAACTTGGCACTTGGGAGCTAATGGCTATTTGCTCTGAGAAATTTCTGATGCCACGGTATGAAGATTAAAGTCTCGGTTTCACTACATCAAGTTGAACCGACCCTTGGGGGCTATATCAATGAATTTTGTAGCATGGAATTTTTTATGTCAAGACCCGATTCAACTATAATAGGTTGAACCGGCCCTTGGGGGCTACAATGGTGATAAGTAGGAACAAACTCATGGAAGTTACCTCAAGTTTCTCTTTCATCAGCTTTACCAGATTAGCTTCATAATCACGGCTAGTATATAGCCGGTTCAAATATCCAGAATGCATGTCTTGGGCGCTTAAAGTGGTATATGTCGCCAGGTCAACATCCCACTTGCCTTTACTCATGGCAGAAAATTCTTCTTTGGCAGTATGCTTGGCTAAAGCGACGGGATTCCCCGGCTCTGAACGACCAATGCCAGTGATTACGACCTCATCATCCTTAGATCGCCGGTTTGTACTGGCGCAGTCGGTTTATCGGCAGGTTTGGAGGGACTGGTGGATCTCTCAATCCGGATGGGGCTGGCAGGCTGGTTAGCAGGACCAGAGGTGTTAACAAAACCTTCTTCAGCAGGAATAACTTCATCTTGCATCAGCGGGTCACTGGCCACATCTTCCTGGATGACCGCTTCAACATTTGGGGTGGCACTCGGTTCAGGAGCAGTTTCCTCTCCAGACGGTTTATCCAGGCGGGCTTTTTTGCTCGGCCTCGGTTTAGCCCTGAAAAGATATGCAGAGTTAAAAACGGTTTATGTTGCAAGATAAAACACCAGGAACCGTATGATAAGTACAAGTTTTACCCAAGCACGGTTTTTAGTGGAGGCAGCTGGGTGCCAGTTGACTCGCCAGAGGATGAGTGAGAAGTAACCTGATAATCAGAGTCAGATGGGTTAAGCAGTTGACGAAAACAGCCCGCTTTAGGACGAATACTGACAAGCAAATTAGAGACCTCTGAACGACGTCTCCGAACCGGATTGTTCGGTAAACCGGCGGAGGTAACTACCTGACCGCTGTGTCGAGTTGTGCGGCGCACCTCATGCAGTTGGGTCTTCATAAGAAAGATGGGATCCAAATAAGCAAGAGGATGAGAAAATTTAACTTTGCGGTTTGCCTGACGGATTTTATGTGAAGGCAGAAGGCTTGAATCTGAGGAAAGAACAATTACCTCTACATCGTCAGCATGGCTAGCTTCGGCATCATCCTGACAAATCATCATCAATAAGGTGTATAAAAAGTGAACCGAGGGAATCAAGTTCTGCCTCAAGGTCCGGATTACCCACATCGTCATCAGCGGGCGGATCAGAGGAGGCGGTGGTTCTCCTTTTATGAGCAGACTTCTTAACGACCTTGGTCTTAGGCCGGGATGGTCTGTCCGGTTTATCGGCTTTCTCTTGCGGGATTTTCTTGCTCCAAAACGGATCATTGCCCTGCATCAAACAGAAATCGGCATCAGTAATAGACAAGTACAATAGTATCAAAGCTAGTACAAAGGAAAAATGCAGACTTACGGCTGGCGGTTTGTTGGTGGCACAAAAAGGAAGCAGGCTGGTACGAGCGCAGACGTGCTCCGGTTCGTTCAAAATTTTCTTCACAGCTTCTATGACTTCTTCATCAGTAAGCTGGATGTTTACATGCCGCAGCGGATCGTCAACACTGCCCGTATATTCACACATCAAACCGGAGCGTTGGCTGAGGGGCAGTATACTCCAGGATATCCAGCAACGGGCCAGATCAACTCCAGTTAAACCGTTGGCAATGAAAGCTCTGAGCTTGGACAATTGGGGAGCATACTTACTCCTCTCTTTGCCAGTCAACCTCTAAGGAAAGGGGTGAGTGTTGCTAAGCCGTTCCGGACGGAGACCAGGCAATGGATTCTCTTCAGCAGGGGAGGTGTCTTTGCAATAGAACCAGGAATTATTCCACTCCTGGGGATGACTGTGCAGTTTCGCATGAGGATAAGTGACTTCTTTCCTTTTTTGAATCGCCATGCCACCCAGTTCCATATTGGGGCCATCAGTAAACTCTGTGCGACGGTTCAAGTGAAAGCAGTCTCGGAACAACTCAACTGTGGGTTCCTCTTGGAAGTACACTTCGCAAAGCACTTGGAAGTGGCATATATTGGTAACAGAGTTGGGACCGATATCTTGTGGGCGCAGTTGAAAATTGGCTAAGACATCCCGATAAAACTTTGAACCGGGCGGACTAAAGCCCCGGGCCAGGTGATCCGCAAAAACAACAACCTCTCCCTCTTCAGGGGTGGGAGGACATTCTGTGCCTGGGACTCTCCAGTGGATGGTGTTTTTACTGCTTAAAGCGCCGGTTAGAACTAAGTTGTTCAGCTGTGTTTCCGTAACACGAGAAGGAACCCAGTTGCACTCATATATTTGCTTGGCCATGAGGAAATCTACAAGACAAGTGGTTCCGGTTCAAGTATATGTTTGTTAAACCGGAAGCATATCTATTTAAACTGAAGGCAGTCCTATCTAAACCGGAGTTATGCAAGGTGGCAACGTCTGGCGGTTCAACAAGGGGACTAATGATATATACTGGTTCATTACATTTTCTACGCCAAAGTTAAACCGACGGATCTGAACATTGAAAGCAATTGAGGGTGTATAAATACAGAAACAGATTTCACAAGATTTCTCTACAGCGATGGATCTAAAGCCAGTTCAGAAAAAGGAAAATATTTAAAAGCTTAAGGCGGAACAATATTGATTCAAAGAGCAGAAAGGTTATTGGGATCTATGAACTTAAGTATGAATCTACAAGACGAATGCTAAAGGCCCATTGGTAATCACAGTAGGGTTTTCTTGGATCTATCCAGAGGTATGAGCAGGAGTATGAACAGCGAGCAAGAACACTTCAAGAACATGAAACCCTAGTACGGATCTAGGTTGATAAAAGCAGAGGTCTTACCGGAGCTTGGGGAGACGCGGAAGGACGCCGCGGTTTTCTGGTACGGTCAGGTTGATGCAGCGGCCCAAGATGATGCAGAGGTCAGCAGCGGCGGCGGAGCTCCGAGGCTGGCGACGCGAAGAAGACGAAGAGAAAGGGGATGAAGGGGAGAAAAGGAAATGACCCCTCGGCCCTATTTATGAGGCAAAGGACATGTGTAAGGCGCGCGAATCCAGGAGCCACAAATTTCGGAAGCGGAGCTGTCGCCTCGATTATTGTGGATATGTTAAACAAAGAAGGCATCATAAAAGCTAGCTTCATGATGACGTCATGTCGGTTTACAGCAACGAAAGAAGATGACGACACGATGGTTCAACAAATACAGGAAGATGATGAAGACAAAGTTTTTGGCTAAGGATTGACATGAACCTGTTCAAATCAATCTGGGGCCTAATGTTGGGGATATTACTACTGGGCGTAAACCGGCCTACCTGGGCCGGGTTAACTTCATCAGTAGTCCAAAGGTGTTAAAGCCCAGAGGCTAGGCAAAGGCCCAAAGCCATAGTCGGTTCAGTATCTGTAGCTGTAAACCGGCGTGTATATAAACTTGTATTATAAGTTAGGAATAGGGAGAGACCAACCTGGATACGAGTATAAACCGAAGATTGGGACTCTATGAACCGACGGGTGTCACCCGTGTATATAAGGGGACGACCCGATAGCGGTTCAGGCACAGACAACCATAACTCGAGGCCTAGGCGAAGCTTGTTTGCTCCCTAGTCATCGAAACCCCATCAATTCCATCACAAACTAGACGTAGGCTTTTACCTTCATCAAAGGGGCCGAACTAGTATAAAACTCCCTGTGTCCCTTTGTCCGCTTTAACCCCTTCGAGTTAACCCGTTGCGATGGCTCCACGACTAAGTCCTTTCGCTAGGACATCTTCCGTGACAAACCCACGACAACTCCCGATACGACTCTATCGTGCAACCCCTCAAGTGTGAACCTCGAGGGTGGTTCCTCTTACGTTCACCTTGATGATTACATCGAGTGGAATTCGCCAAGGGTGATTCCTCGGGTTTTCCCCTTGATGTTTGGACACACGGTTAACCGGACTTTACTTGAGACAATTGTTGAAGTCGGGTCGGCCATCAGGGGTACCCGCGAGTTGATGTGAAAGTCGGGCGGGCCCGTTGAGCACCCGCGAGTTTTCCACGAGTCACGACCGGGCATTCTGGGGCCTTGCTGTAAGTCCACAAGATAGGGCGACAAGGTCACATTATCGTGAGTCTCTGCTCGTCTCCGTGAGCCCCCAATGCACTAACAGGTTTGGGTATTTGTTCTGAGTTGGCCTCTGACCTTTACGCACTAACCACCACGCGAGAATAGATATGGGCCTCGACGTCGTGGTATCAGCCGAAGCTTCATCAGACGTCTAGTTCAGCATTGTGGCATGGTCGGATCGTGCTGGCCATCCGAGGCGGTGCTGGTACCCACCCTGCTCGCAACGACCCGGAGTGCAACGGGCGATGGGCCCAAGACCCCGGAGTGCTTAGGATGTAGACCGGCGGGGACCTCTTTGTTGAGCCTAGGTAGGGCTGCGACCTGTTGATCTTCCGAGGCCGGGCATTGACCCCAGAAAGGTGTGTCCGGCCAGAGTGATCGAGCGTGTTGGGTAACGTGGTACACCCTTGCAGGGAAGATATATATTCAAATATCGTGTCCACGGTAATGGACGTTCAGACATGTATCCTGATCTATTATAACTAGAACTGGTTACTTGAGACATGATGCTGGATATGTGGCTCCGGGATTGCTTTCTCGCAGGGAGTCGAGGAAGGATCTCTCGGTGTTAATGCTACAGCATGCTTGTTAAATATAAACTGCTATTATTTACTCTTCTACATGTTGCAAGATGCTTGGAGCTGCTTGAAGATGCTAGTCTTCGATAGGCTAGGCCTTCCCCTCTATTCTGGCATTCTGCAGCTCAGTCCACAGATACATACCTTCCTTTGATACCAATGCATACTTAGTATAGATTTGATGCTTGCGAGTACTTTGGATGAGTACTCACGGTTGCTTTGCTACCCCTTTTCCCCCTTCTTCCTTCTTTCCAGTTATTGCAACCAGTTGGTGGATCCCTGGAGCCAGATGCCACTGCTGATGGATACTACTACATGGAGGCCGCCTAAGACCAGGAGTAGTTAGGAGGTCCCAGGCAGGAGGCCTTGCCTCTTCGATCATTGTTGCTATTGTGCTAGCCTTCTTAAGGTAGTCTTGTTTACCTATTGTCTATACTCAGATATTGTTGCTTCCGCTGACTCTCTTGCGTATCGAGCTATGTATTCGAGCCCTCGAGGCCCCTGGCTTGTAATATAAAGCTTGTATTATTTTATTTGTGTCTAGAGTTGAGTTGTGATATCTTCCCGTGAGTCCCGATCTTGATCGTACACATTTGTGTGCATGATTAGTGTACGGTTGAATCGGGGCATAACAGCGCGCCCTGGTGGGTTGTGCCCACCTCGGGTGCCCCCCGGACCGCCTCTTTGCTCTATATATACCCCAATATTCCAGAAACCCTAGGGGAGTTGATGAAAATCAATTCCAGCCACCGCAGAGTACAAAACCACCAGATCCAATCTAGACACCATCACGGAGGGGTTCGCCAATTCCATTGGTGCCTCTCCGATGATGCATGAGTAGTTCTTTGTAGACCTTCGGGTCCGTAGTTAGTAGCTAGATGGCTTCCTCTCTCTCGCTGAATTCTCAATACAATGGTCTCTTGGAGATTCATATGATGTAACTCTTTTTGCGGTGTGTTTGTTGGGATCAGATGAACTTGAGTTTATGACCAGATCTATCCTTTTACATCCATTGAAGTTATTTGAGTTTCTTTTATCTCTTTTATGCATGATTGCTTATAGCCCTGTATTTCTTCTCTGATATTTGGGTTTTGTTTGGCCAACTTGATCTATTTATCTTGCAATGGGAAGAGGTGCTTTGTAGTGGGTAAGATCTTACGGTGCTTGATCCTAGTGACAGAAGGGGAACCGACACGTATGTATCGTTGCTACTAAGGATAAAACGATGGGGTCTATCTCTACATAGATAGATCTTGTCCACATCATGTCATTATTCTTATTGCATTACTCCATTTCTCCATGAACTCAATACACTAGATGCATGCTGGATAGCAGTCGATGTGTGGAGTAATACTAGTAGATGCAGGCAGGAGTCGGTCTACTAATCTTGGATGTGATGCCTATGTAGTGATCATTGCCTGGATATCGTCATGATTATTTGAAGTTCTATCAATTGCCCAACAGTAATTTGTTTACCCACCGTTTGCTATTTTCTCGAGAGAAGCCACTAGTGAAACCTACGGCCCTCGGGTCTCTTTCTCATATTATTTTCCTTTGCGATCAATTTTCCTTTGCTTTTATTTTCAGATCTATTAAACTAAGAATACAAAAATACCTTGCTGTGTTTTATTCTTGTTTATTTTATTTGGCGTTCGATCTATCAATCTACTACAATTTTATCTCATGTCTGTTTGCCTATCTTGAGGCGCCACTACCCGAAAGGGATTGACAACCCCTTTTACACGTAGAGTTGCGAGTAGTTGTTATTTGTGTGCAGGTGTTGTTTACATTGTGTTGCTTGGTTCTCCTACTGGTTCGATAACCTTTCTCTCATAACTGAGGGAAATACCTACCGTTGTTGTCCTGCATCATCCCTTCCTCTTTGGGGGAATACCGACATAGCTTCGAGCCACATCAATACCTATGTACACGACTTGCTCGTACACGTGGATGTGTAAGACGACGAATTCCTGTAGGGCGAGGCGCCTCGCGGCGAGCGCGACCTCCAGGTGGACATTCTTTGTTGCATCGGCGTGCAGTCGCAGGGCCACCAATGCTTGAAAGAGGTTCTCGCCATGGAGGCCGGTTAGGGTGGCAGGCAATGAGGAGCCCGGGCGCACGGGTTGGAAGAGTACGATGATGTCGTCCGTGAGCTTCTTGATGACGGTGAACTTGTTGATGGTGGAAATGATCATCTGGTCCAACTGAGAGTCATAGCTGGCGTCGACGATGGCCATCCACCAGCCGGTTGCCAACACCATCTGGAGACGATCCTCGGTGCCATGCCGCAGGCCGGCATCATGGACCATCTGGCACAGCCAATGGCCGCTCGCGCGCATCGCTGCCATGGGTCTGGAGTGAGCACTTTTGCGCTTAGTGTAGGTGCTTAGGTGTGTACGATGTGGTAGATGCATTAGAATGGAGGGACGCCTTTATATGAGTGCAAACTGCGTTGCATTCACATCGTGCTGCCTCTTTTCCCTGTCCTCCTCCCATTACCCCCCCCCCCCCTCATGCATTCAGGATGCTAATTGAAGGAGGATGCATCATTGGCCGTTCAACATTTCGGGAACAGCTACCCTCTCCCTTGTCTGCATTAAAGCCATATCGGGAACTGTCCTGGTTTACTACTCCCTCCGTCTAGGTGAACAAATCATCTTAGATTGTGCACCGTGACCAAGGAGAAGGGGAAAATGAGAGAACTTAATGTTCATTTGCTAATTAATAGCATTGCATGGAATGAACTAAACCACTGCATCTCATGTTTGGTAGTCTCAAGTCATTAAAAGTGTGCAAACCTCACATCTCTTATTGGTTGATATGTCAAGAAACAAGAAACGAGGTACAAGTTAATGCACCGCGTCTAAGTGTTTTGGGATTATTTGGTTTTCGTAAGATGACTTGCACACCTAGACCGAGGGAGTAGTAGCTGTCAAATTGAATAGTACTGTGCCGCCCGCTGCACGCCCGGCTAAACACGCCTCCTCACCTCCATCAAACGCCTCCGTTAAACCCGCATGCAAATGGAGAAACCTACTCTGGCCACACGTCCGTTCATGAGCGGGCCGGAATTAAACGCAACGCCGGCCGAGCTCCTCCCATCCGCCCTCAGTTTAAACGAGGCCAGACGCTGGCCAAGCTCCTACCGTCCGCCCTCTATTTAAACGAGGCCAGACAGACAACGGGCAAGAATCGCACCCCTCCGCCGCTCCCCCATCTCCTCCTTCACCATTTCCTCCACTCTTCCGATGGCTTTCGAGAAGCCGTTCTCCGGCATACTACCCGGCTGGGTGGCCCGCCGAGCCCTCCGGATACTAGCGAGGCCGCTCAGTGCTTCACCAACCTCGCTTGGCCCGATGGAGCCAGTTGCCGCCCCAAGCCGGCGCATGGTTCAGTAACTCGCCGCTCCAGTTCAGCTCGATGAGGAGTGGCGAGTTCCTCCACACTGGCACGGCAGCGAGCACAGCGGCACAGGCGTCATCGTTGCCCCATTGTACCGCGCCACCAGTGTCGGCGGTGGTCGTGCCTCCCGTGTTTGTGGGCGCGCCTCCCGTGCTTGTGGCAGCGCCACGCAGGCAGAGATAGAAGCTGGGTGCATGGAGAGTGACGAGTCGGTGGCCAGCTTCTCCGTGTCCGCCGCCGTCATCGAGGAGAAGTAGAACACGGGAGGCCGCTGCCACTTGGGTCCCATGAAGGCCACCACCGAGGCGAAGAATGTGTATTCAGGTGGTTTCTTTGCTGCTTCACCTCTTCCGAGGACCTTCGTCAACCCCGCAAGTGTCTGCTGGACATGAGGAAGACAAAGGGATCTGTGGGCGGCCATTTAGATTAGGTACTCCCTCCGTCCGAAAATATTTGTTCTCAAAATGGATAAATTGGATGTATCTATAACTAAAATAAGTCTAGATACATCCATTTCTAGGACAAGTATTTCCGGACGGAGGGGGTATTAATTATACCACGAGAGCCGGATTAGCACCGCTTAGTTCAGGTAAATGTAATGAAATCCATCATGTTTATATGAAGATCCGGCTTTTTTATACGAAATCCTTCATGCTTATATGAAATCAGTCTGTGTTTGCACGAATTTCCTCTGGTTGGTTAGAGTTGTGAAAATGTAAGCCGTTGGCGTTTGATGTCATCCTCCGCGGAAGGAAGCGGGAGGAAATTTGCCAGTTGCCGTTGGAGATGCTCTTATTCTGGAAATAATAGAGTCACGTCCAATCCATTTGAGTTAATTGCGTGTATGATTCTCCCTCTATAAAAAGTTAATTGCATGTACAGTGTACACATGACTTGCAGGGTGGCTACAACTTAGTACAAAAAGTTAAAAAGAAACAAAGTAGCGAAAGAAGTACATAGAATACTCTGTGGGTTCCACTATTAGTACAGTAACGAAAGAAGTATATATTAAATAATATATAATATAAAAATCTAAAGTTAAAGACAGAATCCGAACTCAGGTCATCGTGTTGCGAGCATCCGGCGCTAACAAGTCCAACACATTTTCGTTGTGGACCATGCTAGAGATATATCTCTATGTCTACTCTTATACTCCCTCCGTTTCTAAATATTTGTCTTTTTAAGATTTCAAATGGACTACCACATACGGATGTGTATGCAGACATATTTTAGAGTGTAGATTCACTCATTTTGCTCCGTATGTAGTCACTTGTTGAAATCTCTAAAAAGACAAATATTTAGGAATAGAGGGAGTATAAAATAGAGTTGGTGATGATGGTGTGCATGCCATCCTGCAATATAGGCCATCAGATTTATATCTAACGGATAGGAAGGAACCTATGGCAACTTTGCAAAAAATATACCCACACCCCTCTTCACATTTGCAAATAAGGCCTTCCCACATTCATCCTTTTCTCTCACAAGATAAACTACTCATACAAATGCATCTCTATGTCCCGTGCAACGCACGAGCATCTAGCTAGTTTCTTTTAAAATAGTTACTATGATAATTGGGTTGAAGTGATATATTTTATGTCTGCCTCGAATGATTTAAGATTCACTAGTAGTAACAAAGAAAAGGTTGCCTTGTTAATTAACAGAAAACAGGGTGAAAACTATCACATGAGGCCGGTAAAAACAAGGCACACTGGGTTCAGCGTTATCTCACTACAGTTGTGCGCGCGCGAAAAGTCTACATATCAAGGGGGCTACGGAGAGAAAGACGTATCGAGTGTGTCTGAGTGAGGCACAGAGACACAACTAGCATGTGTGTGTGTGTTTGAGAGAGAAACCAATCTATAGATTAAGGTCAATCGAGTTGTCACCCTTCTGCTGTCACTGTTGGGGGTGGGGAGGGGGAGGGAGAGAAAGACGTATTGAGAGTGTGCGTGCTGTAGGCATAGAGCCACAACTAGCGTCTGTGTGTGTTTGAGAGAGAAGCCAATAGAGAGATTACTATCAAGATTGAGGTGCCACCCTACTCCTTCGGTGTCAGGTAGTGTGTGTGTTTGAGAGAGAAGCTAGTAGATAGATTAGTATCAAGATCGAGGTGTCACCCTACTCCTTCGGTGTCAGAAAGTGTGTGTGGGTGTGGATGTAGGGGGTAGTGACACTTAGATATAGGGTGAAGGAGTTTGTGTGACACATATCTATATTAAGGGATAGGTAGATAGCATGTGTGCGAGGCATACTTAAAGCATCATAGAGATAAACAAACGGTGTGCATGCAAGTGCCGAAAAAATGAAGAGAGAAACAATGTCTACACGCGCGCGCGCGCGTGAGAGAGAGAGAGAGAGAGAGAGAGAGAGAGAGAGAGAGAGAGAGAGAGAGAGAGAGAGAGAGAGAGAGAGAGAGAATCTCAAAACAAAAGGTACTCTACTAGAATCCCATTGTATGTATTCATATGGTTCTAGAACTCGAGTTAACCTTAGGCATATGTGTGAGAGACATAATTATACTTTGAGACATTAGTGGCGGTGGGAGGGCGGAATTAAAGGGGTGGGCGTGTTCGACAGAGAGAGCATGTGTGTTTCTGTGAGAGAGACTTGTAGGATGGGGTAGAAAGACGAATTCTAACCTTGACGGAGGGAGAGAAATACATGAAGTGCGCGTGTGTGATTCTGATGCCCACGGAGAAATGAGATATGTATGCGTGTGAGAGAGATTGCACAATCCATTCACGTATCACTATCTAGCGATCTTGGACGTGCATCGCTTGAACATAAATCAATATCTACTTCGTATCATGGCCAAAGATACAATACCGATTCTGCTATAAAGATTGGACACTCACATATCACATTTTTTTCTAAATAATCCTTTTCAATTGTGCATGCAAAAGTTACAGTGATGTTTCTTCAAACAACCAATGTAGCTATCATGTACATGCACCATTGTTAGTCTTGCATTCAAATTCATTAGCCTTGGATGATTTAAGGTTCTATTATGAAGTAATATATGTAATATTCATATATGAATTTAACAGGTACGCAATTTATGAAATGGAGTGTCGGTGTACAAAAAGAGGGGCACACTTTTTATACCCCTATAACTGTGCACGGGCAGTCAGAGCCGCGCCCATGACCACACCAAGCAAGGAAAGGGAGGTGATCCAGGGTAAGACCGAAGCTCAAGGGAACTAGAACGACACCAAGGCCAGGACCACGAAGAGCCAAGGGACGAGGCGGGCTCCCCCTGCAAGATCCTTGCCGGGGCCGGCTTTAGCAGCCCCGGCAAGACCCTTGCCGCGGCAACTCGCCCCACGCTTACGGAGCAAATCACCCTTGAGCCCACTACCCCCATGGGGCAAGGATTCAGGAGACATCCCCATGGTCACATGCAGATCTTTGTGAAGAAATTCAAGATCAGATACGCACTAAGAAGACCACAAGACCCCCGGCAAGCGCCTTGCCGGGGACGATAGCAGGCGCCTCGGCCAAACCCTTGCCGGGGGCCCGGCAAGGCCCTTGCCGTGGACATCCGCAGGGCCACCATCAGGCCCACGCCAACTAAGCCTCCACCGCCGTACGCATGCAGCTGCCAACCCAACCAGATGGGCAGGCACCTGCGTGGCGGCATGTAGATCTTCGTGAAGACCCACCACTGCGCCACCTCAGCTGCCTGCCTACCTACATGGCATCACAAGCATCGCTGGCCAGGGCGCGTGTCGACACAAGAAGGAGCGGCGACGGACGAGACGGGTTTCTCCCCCGTCCCCGATAAAGCAAGGACACCTAAGCGAGACGCATTAAATGTGTCTTGTCATGTAATGCAAGGGATAACCTCGCATCACTGTACCCTTTCCACCTCCTGTGTGCCACTGTGGCGACCCCTTTTTCTATAAAAGGAGGCCCGAGGCGACCAGGAGGAGGATTCGGCTTTTTGGAGCTCCTAACGCCTCAGAGCTAGCTCAAGAACAGGAATATACATCCACCAAAGCCAGAGTAGGGTTTTACACATCCTCGCGGCCCGAACCTGGATAAACAAACTGTGCACTATCTGTTAGATCCGCTCTTCTCACGACCCCGTGCCCCGCTAACTGTAGTAGGGATCCTTGTGATCCCATAGGTGTCGTTCTCACCGACATCTTTGGCGCGCCAGGTAGGGGGGCGCAGTTGTGAGAATCGGCTTTAGCAGTTAGCTCGACGCTTCTTCATCATCATGGTGCCCAAGAAGAAGACGATGGTGGCAGTTGGCCAGTCGGAAGCCGGACAGCCCGTCCCGACAAGGGCGAGCAACGGACCGGTCGCAGAAAGGACCCGGGGCGCCGCTCGCGAACACCAACACCGTCCCAGCAGCCGGAGTTTGGGAGGCGGCGATGTTTGTGTGCCTGGTAACGGGCCACACATCGCCAAATCCAAAGGTGGAGCCAGGCCCTCCGCGGGTGGAGCGGGACCTTCCAAGGTCACCGCCGCCCCACCCGAAGGCAACGCAAGGGCCTCCAAGACTCCCACGCCGGTGCCAACAGCGCGCGACGAACGGTGGCGTCATCACGCCGAAGATCCCGGCCGTCGCCGCGGGAAGATCCTCGAGCGCCACCCCCGGGACGTAGAAGACCTGCCCGCTCGCTGAGGCGCTGGTGAAAACGGCATGCGGCCGCGGGATCGCGATAGAGCTCCTTCTGACATGGTCAGAAGTCGAAGTGCGTTGCGGTCCATGCAGGTTCCGCTGCCGCCGACACCAGCAGAGGCCCTGGCATGCGCAGTTGCTCCTCGACTTTCCTCCCACTACGGGGAAACTCGACGAATGGAGAGCCACTATCCGAAGCCTTGTTGCGGTGGCCAACAAAGACGAACCAAGTCCGGTGGAGCCCCCGGGTTGACGCTCCGATGGAGTCCCACGCACCAGTGGCGGAAAAGCCGGCGGCGCCGCGACCACGGTGCATTCACCTCCTCCCCATCCAATACCGCGGACGCCGGCTCGTCGCGACGTCACGAGCGACGACATCTCCATAGCATCGTCCGACCCACGGACCCACTGTGACCAGCGCCAAGTTCTTCGAGAACGAGCCCATGCAGACGCTTGAACCACTATCGAGCGCCGGCGCGGAGCGCGCCACCAGACAGACAGGCGAGCAGGGCCTGCTGCGAACCACCCAGCCCCAGGGAGCCCTGGAGGCCTACCTTACGAGGTAGGCTGTCCGACTTTTACCCGTGAGCTGCGGCAGTTCCAGTGGCCCACTCACCACACCTTCAAACCCGACGTTGGCGAGAAGTACAACGGCAAGACCCACCCGTCTGAGTTCCTCAACATCTACACCATCGCGATGCAAGCTGTCGGGGCCCGCGACGATAAGGTGCTTGCGAATTACTTTCCATTGGCTCTTAAACCCAACGCCATGTCGTGGTTGATGCACTTGCCGGTAGACTCTATTTCCTCCTGGTCGGATTTGTGCCATGAGTTTGTTGGTGCCTTTACTGGAGGTCACCAAGCCCATGGCCAAGCCAGCGACCTGCACGTCATTCCCCAGAAGGGAGGCGAGAGTCTGCGCAAGTATATACAGAGGTTCACCCGGGTACAGTACAATATCCCTGACCTTCACCCTGCCGCCATCATTAGCGCGTTCCATCAGAACATGCGCAACCGCAAGATGCGCGAAGAGCTGGCGATGAACAAGGTGAAAGATGTGGCAGAACTCTATGTTCTTGCTGACAGATGTGCCCGGGCTGAAGAGGGAAGGAAGTACCCCGGCAAAGATGCCGGCGTGGAAACCGACTCTTCGGATGAGGATACTGCCGCCCCGGCAAAGAAAGGCCGGCGCCGCAACAGGAAGCGCAAGGGTAAAGCCGTGCTTGCCGTCGAGGGATCTGATGACGCCGGCTCCACCAAGAAAACCAAGGCAGATGACCCCGGCAAGGAAATTGCCGGATGTTTTGCCTGCCGGGCCTTGGCGGCTGCCGAGAAGCCAGGAAACTCCGACAAGCAATACTGCAAGATCCATCGCACCAAAGTCCATGATCTCCAGAACTGCGCTCCTTGCTGAGAAGCAGAGGGCTGAATATGAGAGGAGGGACAAGGAGAAGGGCCAGGACGGTGCTGAGGGGTCCGGCAAGAAGCATGACGGCCAGGCGGGCCGTCGCGGCAAGGATAAACAGCGGGAAAGGCCCGCTCGGGGCCGTGACAAAAAGCCAGAAGACAATGATCACGAAGAGGACGATGAGTCTAGTGACCAAGAATTTCAGAAAGCTACAGAGGCCATGTGCGTCGATGGCGGCGCCTCGCTGCATACCTCTCACCGCCAGCTCAAACAGTGGGCGCGTGAGATTACAGCGGCAGAGCCATCGTTTGATGCCCAAAGGCCGCTGAAGTGGTCCAGCACTCCTATCATTTTTGGCACTGAGGATCACCCTGATCGCACTATTGCAGTCGGGTGTTTGCCATTGTTGGTTTCACCAACAATACGCAACCTCAAGGTGACAAAGATGCTAGTCAATGGCGGGGCCGGTCTGAACTTAATCTCGCCTACCATGATCGAGAAACTGCAGATTCCTGATGGAGACCTCAAAGAGACGGGCACGTTTCAGGGGGTCAAACCGGGAATAAGTCAACCAAAGGGAAAGGTCACGTTGCCCGTGACTTTTGGGAGTGATCTGAACTACAGGACAGAAAGAATTGTGTTCGACGTTGCCAAGATCCCCTTGCCTTACAACGGGATCCTTGGCCGCCCAGCGCTGGCCAAGTTCATGGCGGCGTCAATTACGCCTACAACACCCTGAAGATGCCAGGGCCTGTGACGGTCATCACCGTCCCATCGGACAAGAAGGACACGCTAATTTGCGCCGACCAACTCTACCAACAAGCAGTTGCCGCAGCCGCCGCTGCTAAGGCGCTTGCTCCTGCCGCTGGAGCCCCGAGAAGGAAAAAGAAAAAGACCGGTGAGACCTCAGGCACCCACTCCGGCAAGCGCACCTCTTCAGAGTGTAGTGCTCCCGTCGAGGACGTGCCAGAGAGCTCCATCGGCAGAGAAAAGAAGGCCAGGGCCACACCGCCAGGAACCAAGAAGGTTTCTGTCAAGGAGGACGGCACGGGAGGGGCTTTCACCATAAGCTCCGCCCTTGACGACAAATAGGAAGACGCGCTCGTCACCTTCCTGCGGGCGAATGTCGATGTGTTTGCATGGCAAGCATCCGACATCCCCGGCGTTCCCATGGAGGTGATTGAGCACCACCTTGTTGTCTGTCCTTATGCGCGGCCCGTCAAGCAGAAGGTCAGAAAGCAAGCTTTGGAATGACAAGAGTTCATCACAGAGGAGATCCGGAAACTAGAAGCAGCAGGTTTGGTAAGAGGAGTGCTCCATCCAACGTGGTTGGCCAATCCAGTGGTAGTGCGCAAGGCGAATGGGAAGTGGAGGTTGTGTATTGATTACACAGATATCAATAAGGCTTGTCCCAAGGACCCCTTCCCGTTGCCGCGCATCGACCAGATTGTTGACTCCACGGCTGGGTGTGATCTGTTGTCATTCCTCGATGCCTACTCCGGCTACCACCAGATCTTCATGACAAGAGAAGACGAAGAGAAAATGGCATTCGTCACCCCATGTGGTACGTATTGTTTCATACGGATGCCTTTCGGGTTGAAGAGTGCCGGTTCAACGTTTGCAAGGGCGGTCCAGATTGGTTTTGGACCCCAGCTCCATAGAAATATGGAAGCTTATATGGATGATATAGTGGTCAAAACCAAGAACAAGGCAACCCTTATACCAGATTTACAAGAGACATTTGCAAAACTACGCAAGATCAATCTCAAGCTGAACCCTGAGAAGTGCGTCTTCGGCGTCCCGTCCGGCAAGCTTCTCGGGTTCTTTGTATCGCAGCGTGGGATAGAGGCCAATCCGGACAAGATCAAAGCTATAGAACAGATTGAAGCGCCCAAGCGGGTCAAGGATGTACGTCGGCTTGCTGGTTGCGTTGCCGTCATGAGCAGGTTCATTTCCAAGTCCACCGAGCGCGCCCTTCCCTTTTTCAAGATTTTGAAAAAGGCGGGCCCGATGGAATGGACGCCAGAAGCCGAAGTAGCATTGCAAGATTTGAAGAGGTATCTCTCCTCCACGCCAGTACTACTTGCGCCTAGGCCACAAGAACCGTTGCTGCTATACCTGGCGGCAACGAACCAGGTGGTCAGCGCCGCGCTAGTGGCGTAGTGAGAAATTGATGACGGGGTGATAGCAGCGACAGAGCCTGATGCCGTTGGTGTAGAGACGACACGGCCGGTTGGAGTGCCACCAAGGAAGAAAACGATGCAGCACCCGGTCTACTTTGTTAGCTCCCTCCTACAGGGGGCTAGATCAAGGTACTCCGGAGTGCAGAAACCGCTCTTCGGCCTTCTTATGGCCTCAAGGAAGCTGCGTCACTACTTCCAGGCGCACGAGATCACCGTCGTTACTCGCCTCCCTCTGCAACGGATATTGCACAATCTAGACGCAACGGGAAGAATTGTAGAATGGGCACTGGAGTTGTCCAGCTTTGGCCTCAAGTTTGAGAGTACCTCGACGATTCAAAGCCGAGTCCTGGCGGAGTTCGTTGCAGAGTGGACCGCGACGCCTAATGAAGAAACCCAGTAGACTGTTCTCCCCGGCAAAGAGGCAAGTTGTGACTGGGTCATGTACTTTGATGGATCTTTCTCCTTACAGGGCGCCGGGGCTGGTGTACTGCTTGTCGCGCCCACCGGAGAGCACCTCAAGTACGTGATCTAGATGCACTTCCCCAGGGAGATGTCGACAAACAATACTGCTGAGTACGAGGGGCTGCTTGCTGGTCTTAGGATCGCAGCAGACCTCGGAATCAAGAAACTCATTGTCAGGGGCGACTCACAACTTGTCAAACAAGTCAACAAGGATTACCAGAGCCCGTTGATGAAGGCCTACGTCGATGAAGTGAGAAAGCTGGAAGAGCGTTTTGACGGTATACAGGTAGAGCACATTCCCCGAGCAGAGAATGACATCGCCGATTACCTGTCAAAACGCGTTGCCCTCAAGCTACCTGTGGAACCAGGCACCTTTGTGCTTCAGTTAACTCAGCCATCCGTTAATCCATCAACAGAACAAAACAAGAGGAGAAAATCAGGGCCCGGCAAGTACTTTCCCGCCGAGCTCCCCGAAGCCGCCGGCAAGGATGTTGCCGGAGACACTGAGCCCGCCACGGGATGGCTAGCTCCGACGGAGCATCAAGCTTTTGTCGTGGAGACAGCCGCTCCTATAGCAGAGGAAATGCCTTTAGTCCTCGCCGTCGAGCCCCAGGATCCAGCGTGGGCACAGCATACCGTCCGATTCCTCCAAACGGGGGAACTTCCTGAGGAGCAGGAAGAAGCGGAAAGAGTAGCCTGTCGATCTACTATGTACCAGTTCGTCAATGACGTCCTGTACAGAAAGAGGCCGAACGGTGTGAAATTGAAGTGTATCCCTCAAGAGGAAGGACTGGGGCTGTTGGCAGAGATACATGGAGGCATATGTGGATCCCACATAGGGTCGAGGGCCCTTGCCGGCAAAGCGTTTCGGCAAGGCTTCTTCTGGCCCACCACCCTCCAGGATGCAACGACACTAGTCACCAGGTGTGAAGCGTGTCAGCTCCATTCAAAGAAGCTTCATCAGCCAGCTCAAGCCCTTCAAACCATTCCTCTCTCCTGGCCTTTCTTGGTCTGGGGGCTCGACATACTGGGACCTTTCCCCCGCGCTGTCGGGGGCTTTGACTACTTGTACATTGCAATCGACAAGTTCACAAAGTGGCCAGAAGTGGAAGCAGTGAGGAAGGTCACAGCACACTCAGCCGTCAAGTTCTTCAAAGGACTGGTGTGCCGTTTTGGTGTACCCAATAGAGTCATCACCGACAACGGCACGCAGTTCACAAGCAACGCCTTCATGCAATATATTCAAGACCTCGGCAGCAAGGTCTGTTTCGCTTCCGTTGCTCACCCACGAAGCAATGGTCAAGCTGAGAGGGCAAATGCTGAAGTACTGCGAGGCCTAAGGACAAAGACCTTTGACAGACTACGCAAG
Source organism: Aegilops umbellulata (assembly GCA_032464435.1). Lineage (NCBI taxonomy): Eukaryota > Viridiplantae > Streptophyta > Magnoliopsida > Poales > Poaceae > Aegilops > Aegilops umbellulata. Next base: position 147,058,115 of record CP136054.1, on the reverse strand, counting down.
AGTGGAAGGCGCTGGATTGATGAATTGCCGGCGGTTCTTTGGTTAATCAGAACAACACCAAATCGAGCCACCGGCCAGACACCCTTTGCCCTGGTATACGGGGCAGAAGCAGTTCTCCCCACAGAACTCATATACGGGTCACCTCGAGTACTCGCTTATGATGAGCTTGAGCAAGAGCAATTGCGGCAAGATGACACAACGCTCCTTGAGGAAGATCGTCTTCAGGCGGCTGTGAGAGCAGCACGCTACCAGCAAGCCTTGCGCCACTACCATAGCCGCAAGGTTCGTGCCCAAAGCTTTGAGGAAGGCGACCTTGTTCTTCGGCGCGTTCAATCGACCAAGAATTCCAACAAGTTGACGCCAAAGTGGGAAGGCCCTTATCGGGTAATACGAGTCACCAGGCCCGGCGCAGTCCGCCTAGAGATCGAAGATGTCGTTCCGGTGAGTAACTCCTGGAACATTGAGCATCTTCGCAAGTTCTACCCATGAGGCGCGGCTTGTCGGGATCCCCGGCAAGCCACCTTTTGTACAAGCCTTGCCGATGATGCATGTAACCCTTTGTACAAAGCCAGGCGCAGACCCTGAGCATAAATAAATGAAGCGCTGGCGCCCTAAGTTATAGCATGCATGCTAGGTCGAGTCTCGTCCTTGGTTAGGGTTGATAGTGCTTAGCGGCGGCTAACCCCTAGCTTAGAGGTCGAGTTTGCATCTCTTTGTCTTTCTTTTGTCTTCTTTGGTTCGCAGGACACACAGATATCCTTGCCAAACCACTTGGGGAGAAAAAAGGAATACACCAGCATCTAGGCCCCGGCAAGCCAGTATTGCCGGGGACTGCAAGAGCAAAGATTCACCCACGGCAAACCAGGGTTGCCGGGGGCTGCAGATTCAGATAAGTTTTTCATCCCTTATCATGCATTTCCTTACGGACTGAGATATGTGAAACCTCGTTTTATCCTCAAACTACCATGCTCCCCTAACTCTAGGCCCTAGGGCCCGTTCCTGGGACCGAGTTTGGTCGTAGTCGCGGCAGCAAAAGGATGAAACGAGGAGCCTAAACCCACCTCATCCCTGCCTCCGCCAAAGGCGTGAGAAAGGTCGAGCGAGTTGGGGAGACGACAAGGCCTGTTGCCGGGCGAGAAAATGTTTATCCTAGAGATATCAAGGATTTATTCCTTATCGTGGGTTTCACCCACAAACAAATGACCCGGCAAACATCCCTTTTTCATTAAAAACATTCCACTCAGGTACAGTCCATAGGGAATGAAAAACATGAATGAGAGGATTACAAGTTTTAAATTCAACAAAGGCCCGAAGGCTTACAAACTAAAAAGAGATAAGGTGCCAGTAATCCCTTTCTTGTCCCTCTCCTCAGGAGGCGGGTCAAGGAGGCGAGAAGGGCGAAAGGAGCGCCTAGGCGAGCTACGGGTGGCAGAAGACACCAAGAGAACATCTTGGTGGCCGTCCAAGGGCTGGATGGTGATGGCGGCGTCGGAAGCAGAGCTCGAAGACAAGGCGGCAGGACGTCAGTACGCGTCGAAGGCGTCGGTGCCCGCGTACTCCGACTTGACGGCCTTGCCGCCCGCCCTCTTCCTCTTCCGCAGCCTCCCAACGCCAGCCGCCCAAGGAGACGACCCCGAGAAGTTCAAGGAGCCGGCAACACGGATGATGGGGTCGCCGGTGCCGCACGTAGCGACGGCCGACACCTAGTCGGACCCGTCATCCTGCCGCCTACCACCCTCGTCATCGCTGCTGCTGTCCTCCTCATCACTCTCGCTCGAGGAGGAATCTTCACCATCAAAAGAGCTCTCCACGCAGCACCTTGCACGAGTCCCAAAGTGCCTGAAGACCTTGATGGAGAGGAGGCCACCCTCCATCAGCTTAAAATGGAGAGTGAGCCCCTCCGCCAAGCTGTGGATACGAGAAAATGACTTCCATCCCCGACGAAGATACATCACGTGAGGGGCAGGGAAGTCGACGCCGACCCGTGTACCACTGATCCCGCAGCCCCTCATGTGCAGCCGCAGTGACTGCGGCGGATCCAGCTCCATCTCCCTCGCGAATGGAGTCGGGAGACGAAGGCGATGGCGTGGCGGCCGGCGCAGCCTGACGAAGAACTAACAGGGGTCATCCCCAACATGGCCATCCATTGGAGAAGGAGCTGCTGGCGGGGGCGAGGCCGGCGCGCCACCCCGTCCTCCTCTTCCCCGAGCGCCCCAGCCTCGCCCACGGCCTTGCCCCCTCCCCCTTCCCCTCGCGGCCGGCTCTGCGACCGCAGGCGCAGGAGAAGGGGAGACGCGTTGTCGAGCAGCGACCCTCGCCGCCACCGTTGAAGGACCGGGATTTCCTCTCTCCATGATGGATGGAAGAGAGGAGCAGAAACAGAAGGAAGAAGATGGAAGAATACAGGACGCCATCCCCCCTCCCGCTCTTTATAAAGGAACAGGGTTGGGGCTCGGCCGCCCCGCTCGGCCAATCACGACACGGGAGGCGCAGGGAGCGAGGGCCGACCCGCTGCCCCAACCAGCGACGCCCGGTTCCCCGCCTCCACCGTTTGCCACCCCAAGCGCATGGGAGACACGTGGCAGACGTGCAGAACCGAGGGGACAGGTGAGGTGACCTCTCCCCACCCCGTGATCGTGGGGAGTGGACGCCTTGAATACCGCACCTCGGCCCCATTCAGTTAAATGGGCCGCGCCTCCACGCCTCCCTCTATTTATGGGGAAGGCGCGAAGCCACCTCTTTACTACGATGTGACGCATGCCTACAGGGACCGACCCACGCATGCCGCCCACGTCACGCCCACCTCCCGTCGCCGTGCCACGCACGCGAGTTGTGGGAAGCATAGCGCACGAAAAATCTTACCACGTTTAAAACCGCCCCGCCTGCCTGTGCACCGTCTTTGGGCCTAGCCCAACAACGCGTTGCGCTTATGTGTGGCCCAGGCCCGGGGGCTCCTGTCGGTGTACAAAAAGAGGGCCAGTTTTTATACCCCTATAACTATGCACGAGCAGTCAGAGCCGCGCCCATGACCACACCAAGAAAGGCAAGGGAGGTGAGCCAGGGTAAGACCGAAGCTCAAGGGAACTAGAACGACGCCAAGGCCAGGACCACGAAGAGCCAAGGGACGAGGCAGGCTCCCCCGGCAAGATCCTTGTCGGGGCCGGCTTTAGCAGCCCCGGCAAGACCCTTGCCGCGGCAACTCGCCCCACGCTTACGGAGCAAATCACCCTTGAGTCCACTACCCCCATGGGGCAAGGATTCGGGAGACATCCCCGTGGTGGCATGCAGATCTTTGTGAAGACATTCAAGATTAGATACGCACTAAGAAGACCACAAGACCCCCGACAAGCGCCTTGTCGGGGACGACAGCAGGCGCCTCGGCCAAACCCTTGCCGCGGACATCCGCAGGGCCACCATCAGGCCCACGCCGACTAAGCCTCCATGGCCGTACGCATGCAGCTGCCAACCCAACCAGCTGGGCAGGCACCTGCGTGGCGGCATGTAGATCTTCGTGAAGACCCACCACTGCGCCACCTCAGCTGCCTGCCTACCTACATGGCATCACAAGCATCGCTGGCCAGGGCGCGTGTCGACACAAGAAGGAGCGGCGACGGACGAGACGGATTTCTCCCCCGTCCCCGATAAAGCAAGGACACCTAAGCGAGACGCATTAAATGCGCCTTGTCATGTAATGCGAGGGATAACCTCGCATCACCGTACCCTTTCCACCTCATGTGTGCCACTGTGGCGACCCCTTTTTCTATAAAAGGAGGCCCGAGGTGACCAGGAAGAGGATTCGGCTTTTTGGAGCTCCTAACGCCTCAGAGCTAGCTCAAGAACAGGAATATACATCCACCAAAGCAGGAGTAGGGTTTTACGCATCCTCGCGGCCCGAACCTGGATAAACAAACTGTGCACTATCTATTAGATCCGCTCTTCTCACGACCCCGCGCCCCGCTAACCGTAGTAGGGATCCTTGTGATCCCATAGGTGTCGTTCTCACCGACATGGAGGCTATGTAATCATATGAGGTAACACTTTTAAGTAGCGGACTGCAATATCCATTTCTGTCGGATGTGGGGTTCTGGAAAACCCTTAAGGCTCGAACATTAGGGTGCGCGCGAAGTCTTTCCCTCCTACCGATCTATGCCCTAGCTCGCTAAGATATCGCGGACGAACTCGACGAACTCACAACACAGAAGGACACGAGATTTATACTGGTTCAAGCCATTGTTGTGGTGTAATACCCTACTCCTGTGTGGTGGTGGTGGATTGCCTCTTGGGCTGGTGATGAACAGTACAAGGGAAGAATAGCCTCCTGAGGTTGAGGTGTACTTGTGGGTAGGCTATCGATCGGGTTGGATCAAGCCAAGATGAGATGCCCTCTGTATGGTGGCTAGATCTACTTATATAGGCCCTAGTCCTCTTCCCAAATGTTGAGCGGGAAGGGAGCCAACAACGGCAGGCAAATTTGAAGGGGGACGGCTAGTACAAGCTATACTGACAAAAGCGGTCTTCGCCTGCGAAAAGCTCTGGTGGTGACGCCATCTTGGGCTCCACGATGACCTCCGTCTTGCCGTCCTCCTGATCTTGGTCTCGTTGCACCAATATAGTAATGATACGTCTCCAACGTATCTATAATTTATTAAGTATTCGTGCTATTATATTATCCATCTTGGATGTTTTATGGGCTTTAGTATGCACTTTTATATTATTTTTGGGACTAACCTATTGACCCGGAGCCCTATGCCAGTTCCTGTTTTTTCCCTTGTTTCAGTGTTTCGAAGAAAAGGAATATCAAACAGAGTCGAAACGGAATGAAACCTTCTGTAGAAGTTATTTTAGGAAGGAAAGCAACCCGGGAGACTTGGAGTGAACGTCAGGAAAGCAACGAGGGAGGCACGAGGCAGGGGGCGCGCCCAACCCCCCCCCCCCCACCTGGGCGCGCCCTCCACCCTCGTGGGCCCCTCGTGGCTCCCGTGACGTATTTCTTCCACCTATATATATCCATATACCCTAAAACGAACGGGGAACAGAAGAGATCGGGAGTTCCACCGCCGCAAGCCTCTGTAGCCACCAAAAACCAATTGGGACCCTATTCCGGCACCCTGCCGGAGGGCGGATCCCTCACCGGTGGCCATCTTCACCATCCTGGCACTCTCCATGACGAGGAGGGAGTAGTTCACCCTCGGGGCTGAGGGTATGTACCAGTAGCTATGTGTTTGATCTCTCCCTCTCGTGTTCTTAATTTGGCACGATCTTGATGTATCGCGAGCTTTGCTATTATAGTTGGATCTTATGTTTCTTCTCCCCCTCTACTCTCTTGTAATGGATTGAGTTTTCTCTTTGAAGTTATCTTATCAGATTGAGTCTTTAATGTTTTGATAACACTTGATGTATGTCTTGCCATGCGTATCTGTGGTGACAATGGGATATCACGTGATTCACTTGATGTATATTATGGTGATCAACTTGCGGGTTCCGCCCATGAACCTATGCATAGGGGTTGGCACACGTTTTCGTCTTGATTCTCCGGTAGAAACTTTGGGGCACTCTTTGAGGTTCTATGTGTTGGTTGAATAGATGAATCTGAGATTGTGTGATGCATATCGTATAATCATACCCACGGATACTTGAGGTGACATTGGAGTATCTAGGTGACATTAGGGTTTTGGTTGATTTGTGTCTTAAGGTGTTATTCTAGTACGAACTCTATGATAGATTGAACAGAAAGAATAGCTTCGTGTTATTTTACTACGGACTCTTCAATACATAGATCAGAAAGGATAACTTTGAGGTGGTTTCGTACCCTACCATAATCTCTTCGTTTGTTCTCCGCTATTAGTGACTTTGGAGTGACTCTTTGTTGCATGTTGAGGGATAGTTATATGATCCAATTATGTTATTATTGTTGAGAGAACTTGCACTAGTTAAAGTATGAACCCTGGGCCTTGTTTCCTAGCATTGCAATACCGTTTATGCTCACTTTTACCACTTGTTACCTTGCTGTTTTTATATTTTTAGATTACAAAAACCTATATCTATCATCCATATTGCACTTGTATCACCATCTCTTCGCCAAACTAGCGGACCTATACAATTTACCATTGTATTGGGTGTGTTGGGGACACAAGAGACTCTTTGTTTTTGGTTGCAGGGTTGTTTGAGAGAGACCATCTTCATCCTACGCCTCCCACGGATTGATAAACCTTAGGTCATCCACTTGAGGGAAATTTGCTACTGTCCTACAAACCTTTGCACTTGGAGGCCCAACAACGTCTACAAGAAGAAGGTTGCGTAGTAGACATCAAGTAACCTTTGCCTGATGCCTCGGTACTCTTCGCCCGCACTGGCCTCCTTAGCACCAAAGAGGAAATAAGGACGCTGCGCCTGGTGTCGTTCGTCATGGCTCACGTCACGAGAGCCTCGTGAGGTTTTCCCCCCTTTATATCTCCGCTCCTCGTGAGCCTGCCTGGCTAGGCCACTCCAGAGGAGGTCTTGCGTCATCCGCCTCACGAGGCTCGGACCCTCGTGAGGGTCTTGGATGCCTTGTTGATGAAGATGGGCCGTACGGCCCACTGCCTTAGCCACACCATGGGCCGTAGGCAGGCAAGTCTGGGGACCCCCGTTCCCAGAACGCCAACAGTAGCCCCCGGGCCCAAGGTGCGCTCGGGCTTGGCTTCGCGGCGAAGCCAAGGGTCAAGTTCGGAACACCACGGGCCCCAAAAGCCTGCGACCTCGGTTGACGCGTGGCGGTTGATTGGACGTGGGTGTGTCCGCTTCCCAACGCTACCTTTGAATCCGCCTAGCTTTGCGGCCCCAGTGGACTACACAGTTATTCCTCCGTTGCCTGCGCCTCGCTTCCCCAATCCCCCTGCTTCCTTGAGTCTCTGCTTCCCTTCTCCAATCTGACCTGCACTCCCCCTGCTTTGTTGCCATGGCGCCAAAACAAGCGGACAAGGGGAAGAAGCCTATGTCTCCGTCAGGCACGCCTCCAGCTGTCGAGCCGGCGCTAGGCCGAACCCGGGTGCTCAACGACGAGGCCATGGACAAGGTGCGTCCGATGCTCACTTCCAGCTTCAACGAGTGGGGGGAGATGGTGGCTTGGCCTGCGTCTTGCACTCGCATGGCTCGGGAAGCCACCGAGATCCCAATCTTCATTGATGCCCTCTGGGTTGGCCTGATTCCTCCCTTATCTGCCTTCCTCAACACGGTGTTGGAGCATTACCAGATCCACATGCTGCATCTTGACCCCCAATCGGTGACTCTTCTTGCTGCCTTCGCCTTCGTGTGCGAAGCCATGGTGGGCATCGCTCCTTCGGTGGCCCTCCTCCGTCACTTCTTCTCATTGCACCTGGCTGACCCTCAGCAATGCTCGGGGTACGTGAGCTTCCAGGCTGTGGCTGCGACTGCGGGCGCGGGGATTGACTTCGAGCTCCCTTCATCCACGAGTGAGTTTCATACGAGATGGGTGTTTGTCGATGCTGGCATGCTCAGTCCCCTGCTTCGTCTCCCGACGGGGCCTGCTGTTCCAAACTCCAGCTGGAGCCACCAGGAGCTCTCGAGCCCCCGCCTTGCTCTCGTCTGGGCCAGGCTGAGGCTGCTGAAGGACCACGGCGTGACCGCGCCGATGGTGGTGAAGGAGTTCGTCAAACGCCGGGTTGCTCCGCTTCAGTGCCACTCTCGCTCAATGTGGACCTTGCTCAACAGTCAAGACCACATGAGGTTCCAGGAGTCTAGGCTCCCTCTTGGGACGCGGAAAACAGTGCTCAAGGTCTTGACGGGTGTCCCCTTGCCGGCCGAAATGCCTGTGGGAAGAATTACCTGTTGTATCGCTGCAAGAACAAGGACGAGTTTGCAGCGAGCATGCCTTCCTTCGACGAATGGGGATCGCGGCCGATTGGACTGGTGGGGCCCCGCGAGAACCCCGTCGTCGTGGTTCCCTTCTTCGCCGCCGGCGCCGAGCTCGCCCCAGGTGAGGGTGCGGGAGAGCGAGCTCCGTCGGGGGCCGGTGGCCCAAGTCCTGAGGAACACATGTTGAATGGTGATCTTGGGGCGTCGTCTTCAGGGGCCTGCGACCCCCCTCCTGAGGCGCCGATTATTGAGGAGGCGCAGCATGCGGCTCCCGAGGCCAAGGCTCCAGGGGCCTCGGGAGGTTGTGGGGAGACGGTGTCCGGCTGTTTGCCGCAACCGGGCACCTCTGAAGGTATCCTTCCAAGGTCTTCTCCGGCCCCTCTGCGCACCGGCCGTCACGTCCAGCGTTTCGGTCATCTTTGTGTGGACTTCGGGGAGCTCCGCAAGAGGAAAGGATCCCCTAGCGGTAGCAACATCTTTGGGCCGTTGAAGTGGCAAAAGTACATCGCCATTCACGCATATGTACCTTGTTGTCACGGCTTCCTACGTGTTGCCTTCTTGTCCTAACGTCAGTTCTCCAGGGCTCCTTCCGCTAAAGCTGTTGCGTCTCCCGAGAAGCGGCCTCCTCCTTCATCAACGCCCCCGTCCGCCTTGAGCGTTCCTGGTCTTCCTACCGCCCTTGGAGCCGGGTCGGTCAGGGAAGCATCTTCGTCTCCGCGGCGCGCTGAGCCCGCAGCTTGGCCATCCCTCCCCCACGGTCTGGTGTGGAGCTTGGCGGGCGTACCCAAGGCTCCTCCTTCGCTCATAGGCAGCAGATGGCTGGCTTCGATCTTTGGTTCCTCTTCAGGCAGTGAGCCTCAGTCAGCTGGGGCTTCTCATAGTACGGGCTGGCGTTAGGTGCGGCCTCAACCCCCAGCCCCATGCTGGGGGGTGGTGCGCCGCTTGGCGCCCCGCCAGCAGCCCCCATGGTGGAGGACGAGGAGGGTTGAGTGTTCGAGCTCGAGCGCGGGCGGAGCGTGGTTCACCACGAGCTCTTCCAGGAGGCGATGGGCGCGATGAGCCGACTTGGTGAAGAGCTCGCGGGTGTTGACTCGCACCTTGAGGCCGAGAGTCTCCGGCTGGTGGAGGAGCAGCGCAAGCTGAGGGTGGCCATCAACCTCGGTTGCTACCAGCGCGACCTTGAGAATGCGAAGGCCGAGGCGTCCCTCAAGATCGCCCATGAAGCCCGCTCGCGAGCCTTGGAAAAGGCTCGCGAGGCTGACCGCCGTCGCGAGGCTGCGAAGGAACGCGCGTGGGAGCTCCAGGCCTGGAGCGCATCCCTTGAGCAGCAGGTGGAGGCGCGCAGGGCCGCTCTTGCATCGCTGAGGGGGACGCCCGCGGAGGACGAGGAGGTCCGGAAGCGCGGTGAGACGCTGGCCCTGGAAGCCGTGGAGCGCAGCCTCGATCTCGAGCGACTGGAGACGAGGGAACATCAAGTTGCTCAAGCAGAAGATGCCATTGGGGCTCGCGAGGCCAGAGTCGAGGAGGAGGTGAACCACCGGGTGGCCGAGGTTCACGTGGACCTGGAGGGTAGGTACGACCTGAAGCTAAAGCTCGCGGGTACGAAGGATGCGGGCAGGGCCGCTGCCCTCAGGCCCAGGCTGGATGAGGCTGAGAGGCGCGCGGAGGCCATGGCCGCCGCCCTGGTTACAGCGCAGGCGGACTTGGCCTCCGCCCGCGCCGAGCTGAGCTCCCTTCATAGGCGGGTTGATGACACTGAGGCCGTTGCACGACACAACACGGAGGAAGTGCTCCAACGACAAACGCTGGAGCGCGAGCATGCTCCTATGCTTCAGGATCTTCAGAATAGGGCCAACACCACCCTGGGCCATATTTGCAATGTGGAGGTGCCGGCCCCTCACTCGAATGACTATGCCAGCCATATGATCTTCTTCACTAAGGTGGTGACGCGCCTGGAGGCTCGATCTGCCAGAGCTCGCCAGCTTGTGGAGGAGAGGGGGCATGGCCTGCTTGAGCGCAATTTCTCCCGTGTCTTCAGCCACCTTCTGAATGCCAACCCCAACTTTGATTTCGACGCCGCCATCGCCCCCGTTCCAACGGTCGTCCGGGACGACCTGGCGCGTTGGGTTGAAGACAACGTGGACGCGTTGGTCAGGGCCTTCACTACGAAAGATGAGAGGGTGGTGGTCGCCACAGACGAAGGGGACGTGGTTGACGACGGCGCCGTTGTTGCCGATGAAGACGATGATGACGCGAGTGACGCATCCGCGGGTGATGTGGCGAGTGACATTTCTGGCTGATCCCATGTCCTCATGTCGTTTCATCCTGCACACGAAGCTCGGGCATGGCCCTTGGAAAACTTGTAAGAGCATTTTGGGAGGGGGAGCCCCTCATGTAAGCAAATTGCAGTTTTTACTTTCCTATGTGATGTGAGTTTGTGTCCTCGTGAATCCGGATGCGAGTTCTTTGTCGTGATTTACCTTTGCCAGCGCCAGCTTTGAGCTGGGTCGCGACGCATCGAGTTTCTGAGAACCCTGCGGAGCTCGTCGCCCCGTCAGAGGGGGTCCCACAAGAGGTGAGCACCAGTTGTAGTGCTAGCGCGCACTGGGCGTGCGCGCTTCGCGCTGCCCCGCTCGCGAGGAGCTCGTGAGGGGAAGGCGACGGACATGAGTCCCAGGAAAAACGAGATCCAGAAGGCAAGAAATTGCTTGAACGAGAAAAGGTTCCCCCCGCGCGCATCGATAAAAACTCAGCTTCAACTCAAATCCAGATCCAGAAAGCAAAGCTACAAAGAGAGAGATCCAAAGCAAAAGGCCGCGTCCGGCACCTAATCTAGTCTTCTGGTCTTCAAGTCTTCTCACCAGCGCAGAGCTAGGTGCTGGCACTAGGCGTGGGAGGGAGCCCCAGGGCCTGAGGCCGGCACCCCTGAGACTCCGGGACGTGTACAGCCCCAACTCATTATTGCGTGAGAGTGTCACGGGCGGCGAGCTTCACAGGCACTGGGCCTTCTTCACAGGTACCGGCCTTGCTTCATATCCCCAGACGAGGGCCCCGCCTTGCGCCACCCTTGACCTCCTTTGAGTCGACCGATCACCGGGACGACAAAAAGGACGGTATGAGGATGCCAGCGGTGCCCCCAGCGACCACAGGTCCTCTGCCAGGGGAAGGGTCGTTGAGGCCTCCCCGACAGAGGGCCTACCTCTGGGTGTCGCCAGGCGTCGCGTGCCGTGGGGAGGGGCCTTGCTCCTGACCCCCTCCCGGCGGCCCCCAGCGTGTCTCCCTTGTTGGAACGGGTGTTGTCGTGCCAGGGTCGACGATCGACGCTGCAACCTGAGTCATTTGCAGCCCATGGTTAGCATAAGCTTGTTCCTCAGAGATTAGCGGTACCCTGTAGTTGTCGTTGCCGGCGCGACCGTCGTGGTTCTCTATTGGTTCTTGGAAGGCTTCGGCTCTTAGCGCCCCATCTCCCCAATCTTCTCAAATGAATGTGCCAGGGTCGTCCTCTGGTGCGTACCTGTGGTCCATCATGCGGGGCACATAGGCTTCCGGGGCCGTCACCCCGAACACCTCGCCATTGTGCCCCACGCTCCATGTTGCTCGGAGTGTGGCATCCGGCTGGGACCATGGAGGGCGATGCTTGCGCTCGTGCTTATCACGGGTGGCATGGGGGAGTCGAAACCCCTTACGCCGTTGGCCGTGCTGATGTTGATGAAGCCCCCGGGCATAGTTGATGGTGCGCTGATGTGGTGAGGTTCACCATGCAGCCCTGCAGTGGCCTGGGGAGGAAGTCGATAGCAGAAGGGTGGTGCTCCCGACGCCGCTGCATCCAGCAGCTCGACAACACGCTCCAGCAGTGTATCCCGGCCGCTTTCCATCAGCCTGCATCATAGCAGCTCCCTTGCCACGGTGAGCGCTGCCCGCATGTTTGCCTGCTCCCGCCGTGAGTGCGACGCCGTTGTTGCGGCATGGCTCGTTGCTCTTGCAGCGGCTTGTACTTGCCGTGGGGTGAGGATGGACGACGCCTGGCCGCGCTGCCCGCGATCGGCGGAGTTTGGCAGCGCTCGCGCCGCCTGGAGCGCGGGGACGAGATCTACATGGGCAGGCGGTGCTGCCCAGCGGTCAGAGCCGGCTCTTGAGTCGCCGGTCATCGCGGCTGGGGAGCGTCGGCGAGCTGGTTGGTGGAGGAGAAGCTCCGACGCACCCCTACCTGGCGCGCCAGATGTCGGATGTGGGGTTCCGGCAAACCCTTAAGGTTCGAACACTGGGGTGCAAGCGAAGTCTTTCCCTCCTACCGATCTATGCCCTAGCTCGCTAAGATCTCGCGGACGAACTCGACGAACTCACAACACAGAAGGACACGAGATTTACACTGGTTCGGGCCACCATTGTGGTGTAATACCCTACTCCAGTGTGGTGGTGGTGGATTGCCTCTTGGGCTGGTGATGAACAGTACAAGGGAAGAACAGCCTCCTGAGGTTGAGGTGTTCTTGTGGGTAGGCTCTCGATCGGGTTGGATCAAGCCAAGATGAGATGCCCTTTCTATGGTGGCTAGCTCTACTTATATAGGCCCTGGTCCTCTTCCCAAATGTTGAGCGGAAAGGGAGCCAACAACGGCGGGCAAATTTGAAAGGGGGTGAGGGAGTCCTGGATTAGGGGGTGTTCGAATAGCCGAACTATATCTTCAGCCGGACTCCAGGACTATGAAGATACAAGATTGAAGACTTCGTCCCGTGTCCGGAAGGTTCTTTCCTTGGCGTGGAAGGCAAGCTAGGCATGCGGATATTCAAGATCTCCTACCAATGTAACCGACTCTGTGTAACCCTAAACCTATCCGGTGCCTATATAAACCGGAGGGTTGTAGTCCGTAGGACGAACACATCATAACCATCATCATACCCATAGGCTAGCTTCCAGGGTTTAGCCTCCTTGATCTCGTGGTAGATCTACTCTTGTACTACCCATATCATCAATATTAATCTAGCAGGAGTAGGGTTTTACCTCCATCGAGAGGGCCCGAACCTGGGTAAAATAAAGTGTCCCTTGTCTCCTATTACCATCTGACCTTGACGCACAGATCGGGACCCCCTACCCGAGATCCGCTGGTTTTGACACCGACATTGGTGCTTTCATTGAGAGTTCCTCTGTGCCGTCGCGATCAGGAAGAATGCCTTTTCCCGTCTTTAAAGACGGCGCCGTCACTGAGGGAGCTTTGGCTATCGGCCAACCCCTCCGGCTGGGTGGTTTTCTCATGACCGCCCGTTCGGCCATTACGCCGACGGTGACCTCTCGGGTCATCGAAAACAATCTCCGCGTCAGCTCGGAATTGGTCGAGCGGCTAGATCCGGTGGAGCTCTCCTCCATAAACGAGCTCCTGGATCGCATCGCCGCCTTGGGGGTCGCTACAAACTACGACCAGGTTGGGCCTAAACCCGATCTAAGGGAAATCAACTCTCCCCAAGCCACCCATCATGTTGCTGTGGTGGAAACACAATGCGGTGACCCTTCATCAATCTTAAGGACCAGTTACGTCCGAATTCCGGAACCCTCCATGCCGGATATCCACGGAGGGGAGGATACAACCCAAGACCTGGGCTTGGAACCAGGCAAACCGGAAAACATATAGGACTCCGGATCTCGGAATCCGGAGGTCGTTCAGCCTCCGAACAGCAAACCGGGCGAAGTATCAAATCTAATGAATTCCGCCTGTCCGATCTTAAGCGATCTCTCCCAAATCAAGCAGATGCCCGAAGAAACAGTACATAATTACTGGGCCAGATTCCTCCTGCTTATGAACAGGATAAAGGACTGCCACGAGGGATACACGATTTCAATCTTCTGCAGTAACTGCACGGACAAGGGGATACTCAACGCCATAAGTCGTCGTAATATTACGCGCTTTGCTGACTTGGCGTCCATAGTACAAAAATACTGTGCGATGGAAAGTGCTCGGAAAACCGAAATTAAATTTTGGGATAATCCGGCCTTGAATAGCAATCCCGTCCGAATCAAAAGGGTGCACTACAGCAAAGCGCCCAGATTAAATAAAAAATCAAAACCCTCTAGGGGGCACGGAACCGTGCTAGAAAGGTGGCTCGATGGACCCTGCAAGATTCATAGTACAGAGGATGCCACCCCAACTCACAGCCTCAGGGCATGTTGGATACTCCGGCAGGTGGCCAAAATTGGCGAGGACCTCCTAAATCCAGAGGTCAAAGGAAACCAGCCCGAGAATTTCAGTACCGTTCTCACAATCTCCGAGACTTACGCATCAAATAACATGCGAAAAAGAACACTTCGCAGCCTCACCGAAGTCTACAAAGTAGGGACCATAAATCCATGGAGCAATACTTCCATCACCTTCAATGCGAGCGACGAACCTAAATTCCGAACAGCCAGAGCGCCAGCCGCATTGGTTCTCAGTCCCATAGTGGACGGCTGTCGCCTCGCAAAGGTACTTATGGACGGAGGCAGCGGATTGAACCTCATCTGCGAGGAAACCCTCCAAAAGATGGAAATAGACTGGAACCGCATTGAGCGAAGCAGCACAACCTTTAGAGGAATAATCCCCAGTCAGGAAGCGTGCTGCACCGGGAAGATCACACTAGATGTGGTATTCGGCACGCCGGATAATTACAGGTCCGAACAAATCACGTTCCAGGTGGCCCCGTTCAGAAGCGGCTATCACGCTATATTAGGACGAGAGGCATTCACAGTTTTCCAAGCCATACCCCATTACGGGTACATGAAGCTTAAGATGCCTGGGCCAAACGGAATTATCACTCTCGCTAGTGATCCGGACATAGCACTCCGCGCCGAAAACAAGACAGTCGCATTGGCCCTCGAGGCACTATCTGAAGCCTTAGCGGCCGAAGAGCTGACGGCGCTGCGATCCACGGTTAGCAGGGATGATGTGATACTCGATAAGAGATCCAAATCCACATCCTTCAAACCAGCGGACGAAATAGTCAAATTCCAGGTCCACCCAACGGACCTGAATAAAACAGCCTCCATCGGGGCACAATTGAGCCCTGATGTAAACGCCGCACTGCGCGAGTTCCTACGAGAGAACTGGGATATTTTCGCTTGGCACCCCTCAGATATGCCAGGAATCCCACGCAGGCTGGCCGAGCACAGCTTAAATATCCAGAAAGGATTCAAACCTGTCAAACAAACCCTTCGACGTTTCTCCGAACCAAAGAGACAGGCCATGGGAGAGGAGCTAGCCAAATTATTGGAGGCCGGATTCATTAGAGATATCAAACACCCGGACTGGCTAGCAAACCTGGTAATGGTACCAAAGAAGGACAAATCCTGGCGCCTGTGTGTCGACTTCAAAGACCTTAATAAGGCCTGCCCAAAGGATCCCTTTCCCCTTCCTCGAATTGATCAAATCATCGATGCCATCGTAGGACACGATTCCCTGTGTTTCCTCGACGCATACTCCGGTTACCATCAAATAAAGATGGCAGAATCTGACCAAGCTGCAACAGCATTCATCACGCCATACGGCCCATTCTGCTTCAACACAATGCCCTTTGGGCTCAAAAACGCCGGCGCGACATATCAGCGCATGATTCAAACATGTTTGGCAAACCAGATTGGCAAAACAGTGGAGGCGTACGTAGATGATGTGGTCGTTAAATCAAGACACGTCGAATCTCTAGTAGACGACTTGAGACTTACATTCGACAACCTGCGAAAATATGACATCAAGCTCAATCCGGAAAAATGTGTTTTCGGCGTCCCAGCCGGAAAGCACCTGGGCTTCATTGTATCCGGCAGAGGAATTGAAGCAAATCCAGCTAAAATCCGAGCTCTGTCACAATTGGATGTCCCAAAAGATCTCAAGCAAATTCAGAAACTCACCGGATGTGTGGCGGCCTTAAGCCGCTTCATCTCCCGCTTGGGAGAAAAGGCACTACCCCTTTACCGCCTCCTTAGGCGCACCGAACACTTCGAGTGGACGGACGCTGCCATGGCCGGACTCGAGGAAATAAAGGCCATCTTGGGAACAAACCCCGTCCTGGCCGCGCCGAATACCGGCGAACCCATGCTATTGTACATTGCCGCAACCCATCAAGTTGTTAGCGCAGTACTCGTCGTCGAACGGATAACGGACGGACATAAATTACCCCTTCAAAGGCCGGTTTACTACGTGTCCACTGTCCTCACACCATGCAAATCACGGTACCCGCATTATCAAAAAATCGCATACGCGGTATTCATGGCATCCCGGAAGCTACGACACTACTTTCAAGAGTGTTCTATTACAGTAGCCTCGGAAGTACCACTCAACGATATTATCAACAACCGCGATGCAACAGGCCGGATAGCAAAATGGGCCATAGAGCTCCTCCCGTTCGATATAACCTACAAGCCACGGCGAGCAATTAAATCGCAAGTCCTAGCCGACTTCGTCGCCGAATGGACAGAGGCCGAACTCCCCAAAGAGTACGGCACGTACTCAAACTGGATCATGCATTTCGACGGCTCCAAAATGCTGGCCGGACTGGGGGCTGGCGACGTTTTGACGTCCCCTACAGGAGATACAGTCCAATATGTACTCCAAAGTATGTACAAGGACTCCAACAATGCAGCCGAATACGAGGCCCTTCTACATGGCCTCCGGATGGCGGTATCCATGGGCATTCAACACCTGGAAGTACGCGGGGACTCAAACCTCGCGATATCCCAAATAAATGGCGACTTCGACGCAAAAGACCCAAAAATGGCAGCTTATCGCAATGCCGTACTAAAAATGTCAGCTCGGTTCGAGGGACTGGAGTTCCATCACATACCCCGAGAAAATAATCAGGCAGCGGACGTCCTGGCACGCATTGGAGCAAAACGAGATGCAGTCCCCCCCAACATCTTCTTAGAAATATTATTCAAACCATCCGTAACATGGGAGGGGGAACCCTCGGATAATAGCCCGGGCATAACCGCACAACCTAATACCGAACAATCAGACATAATCGGCGGCCCCGCCATCGAAATTACACCCTCAGCCCACGCAATAATGGCGGTCATCGCCCCGTGGACGGAACCATTCCTAGCCTACCTTACTAGGCAGGAACTCCCCGAGGACCAAAACGAGGCACGCTGCATAGTGCGGCGATCTAAAGCCTATAAAGTCCACGAGGGAGAGCTATATAAGAAAAGCACTACAGGAGTCCTTCAATGTTGTATCTCCGAAGAGGAAGGGCGGAGTCTGTTGGCTGAAATTCATGTCGGACTCGGTGGCCATCACGCCGCAGCTCGGTCCCTTGTAAGCAAGGCTTTCCGTATTGGCTTCTATTGGCCGACGGCTAGAGCAGACGCTCAGGACCTAGTCAAACGGTGCGTCGATTGCCAGCTCTTTGCCAACCAAAGCCATATGCCACCCAACGCCCTCTGAACTATCCCCATCACTTGGCCTTTCGCGGTCTGGGGGCTCGATATGGTGGTACCCCTTAAAGGCGGAACCCACAAGAAAAAATACTTATTGGTCATGGTGGATAAATTCACCAAATGGATAGAAGCAAGCCTCTCAAGACGGCCGAATCCGGACCTGTGATAGACTTCGTATCCGGGGTCGTACACCGTTATGGTGTCCCCCATAGCATTATCACTGATAACGGCACAAACTTCACCTCTGATGAAGTAAAGCTGTGGTGCAAAAACATGGGCATTAAGCTCGACTACGCTTCTGTCTATCACCCACAAACTAACGGTCAGGTCGAACGTGCAAATGGTCTCATCATGAGCGGCATCAAACCCAGACTAGTGCGGTCCCTTAAGGAATCTGATATGCACTGGGTAGAGGAGCTCGACTCCGTACTCTGGGGGCTGCGAACCACGCCAAATCGTACCACCGGATTCACGCCATTCTTTATGGTGTACGGCGCTGAGGCGATTCTGCCCTGCGACATAATTCATGACTCACCTCGAGTGCGCATGTACGAAGAAAGAGAAGCCGAGCTTGATCAGCAGGACAACCTGGACGCCTTAGAGGAAGAGCGTGACATGGCTAAGGCCCGTTCCGCATTCTATCAACAGCAAGCTCGAAGATATCAAAGCAGAGAAGTACGGGCCAAAAATTACAACGTTGGTGAACTAGTTCTGCGCCTGCCGGATAAGAAAAGGAACAAACTCAAGCCCAAATGGGAAGGTCCATTCATAATCGACCAAGTCCTAACTGGTGGAGCGTACCGCCTGCGAGATGCGTCGGACAACCTACTCGAGCCGAACCCATGGAACGCCACACGTCTCCGAAGATTCTATGTCTAGCGCCGGACTCTGTGTTTGTCTCCTTCCTCTGTCCATTATTTACATTTATACCTTTTTTTTACTTTGTCTACTACTCTTTTCTTTTCTAGCCCTTAAAAGGCTCATTATGTGACGCGCTATCCGCGCTCCTTAAACCTGGGGGCTTATTTAACAGAAGCTTGTCTATATGGGTTTCACACCCAACGCATGCGTCAGACTTCCGCATGCACCTTTTCTTCGCCATTATATGCATCGATATGACTTAAGTTTTGGCCAAGCTGGGTTGCCTGGATCCTGTGCTTACCCCTACGTTCCCGATTGTTCGGCTAGGCGGTAAAGGGAGCACCTCTGCGATTGTTACTGCCGGATAAGCCGGATGTGTACCTCAGACTGGGTGAAGCCGAAAGCTAGCGTTCTTAAGGGAATATTCGGTCGGTGAACTAAAGATGAACCTTTTTATTTTATACATGCCCCCAGATGATCTTCTGCATTTGCAGTCCGGACGTGCACTTTAGGGCACGCCACCCCAGCGAAAGGAACCCTTAACGGAACTATTCTCTCTGGAAGATGTTTCTTACTAACCATGTAATATAACATAACTAGTTGGGCACTTGTCTGATAAAGCACTAATGACCCCTACGCCTGGTCTCCATGCATACCCCAGCTTTTATATAGCCGTTATGGTATTCGGACACACTCCGGACCGTCAGGTCCCGAGGTCGAAGCGAAAAGGTCGGCAACGACAAACGATCTACAATCCGGCTAGAAGGCATTACACATGTCAATTATAAATTACATAGTCATCTTGACTGATCGTATTCCTCCTCTATACCATCTAACAGGCTGTCTAATTTACAGTCCTGCTAGGAATACTTTGCGGCCAGCTCTACCTGGCCATACACCAAGCTCACAGGGATCTCCTTCCCGTCAGGCCCCACTGGTCCGACCTCGGCCATGTGATTGGGGTCAGACTTCGTAAAGCGGGTCTTCACCATGGCCCAGGCCTCCCTCGCGCCTTGTCGGCAGGCTGATATCTTCCACAACCGGATGCGCCGCCGAGCTCCCGTCAGCTTCTCCGCAAGCTCTCCAAGGCCCTCGGGCGTGGAGTGGGCAGGCCATAAGGCCCGGGCAACCCCTTGCATTGCCTGCCGAATTCGTTCGTGCAGTTGCAGGAGTTCGGGGAAGGTCACCCGTAGAACCGGGCATCTCCTCTGCAGGACGACCTATGAGTGTACCTACAGACATAATTCTGTTATTCGTCTTCCTCGCCGAACTCCTTTTTTTTCAAAGGGTTCGCTCAAGCACTTACTAAATATGCCGCGTCGAAGACGCTAATTCTCCTTCGTGGAGTCAGATAGCTGGCCACGAACGTCTTTCAGTTCAACATCCAGCTTGGTGTTGGCATCCTGAAGATCATTCTTCTCTCGCCTCACCCTTGTCAACATACTCTCGCCTGCCTTTAACCGGCGTAAGAGTTGTGGCCTCTCCGGATCTAGTCCGGCACCATCTGTAACATTAATTGTCAGATTCGCACATAAGCCGCACAATACTAATCTCTCAAAGTATATCATACCTGAGGGGGTCCCTTTGGGCTCCCCTGTTGCAGCTAGTGTGGCCTCTAGTTGGGCCTTGCACTTTTCCAGCTCCTGGGACAGCACGGTGTTCTTCTCAGTAAGAACCTACATATTATATGATCCTTAAATCAGTTAGTTTAACTGTTTCAAGTCTCGGGGGCTACTGGTATATATATATTTAAATTTTCTTACCCGTATGTCTTTCACATACTGCTCCGTGGCTCTGGCTAAACCATCTTGAGCAGCACGAAGGTATGCATCTCCCGAATTGAAGGCGTCTAAGGCCTCTCGGGAGAAACAAGCGTCGCGTAGAACTATCCGGCGACGCCTATGGTTCATGGCGCTCTCCACTTCTGAATTTGTGGCAGATAGCCGGTCCGCGTCCTCTGTTGGAGGAGCGTTCGGCGCAAGCCTGGTGTTTGTCCCTGCCTCCGGACCAGACGTTGGGGCCTGGCTGGTAAAGGCGCGGTTGGCGGCCCCTCCGGATATAGTCCGGCGAGGCCTCTTCGTCCTGGAAACAGTACGGATGTTAACATGCCCTGACAGAATAACGCTAGGAAGACAGAGGGCGCGTTATACCTTTGTGCCGAACTCTCAGTCCGGACTCCATCCCTTTTTACCCCACGGGGCCCGGTGGCTCCTCGTTGGCTAGCCGCCGCAGGTTCGGCCTCCCTCCTCGGAAATCTCCCCTATAAAATACGGTTGTCGTCAGAAACACCGGAATATGTAAGGACGGAATCTCTCTTGTGGGAATAAACACTCCGGTTTCTGTCACCTGGGAGGCCGGGATTAACCCGGGATAATCAGCCGTAATGGCCACCAAGGTATTATCTTTGCTTAACTGGTGGAACACCCCGTCGATGAGCTCCACCGATATGTCCGGATCCTCTTCAGAGTCCGGATCGAGGGACCGTTCTGGGTCCTCAGGCTGTGGAGGGCAGCTGTTGATATCCTTTACCTCCTGTCGAAGCTCCTGCATTGAAATCACCAGATTACGTATCTAGTCATGGGAGCATTAAATAAGCGGGCAAGTGCAATTGTTCACTTACCCAACTTGGAGGTTCATACATAGTGAATCCGGCCCGCGGGTTGACGCGGAGGAAGTCCTCATTTTCTCCCTTGTACAAAGATGTTAGAATCTTTACTAGAGCGGCAGCTGTGTCTGGCCCCTTGCGGCCATAACGGGTGGCGTCATCCTCCCCGTTGAAATCCCACATGGGGTGGCTCCTATATTGAAGCGGCTGCACCCCCCGCATAATACATGCGGCCATGACTCCAATCATGGTTAGTCCGGAATGAGCCAACAGTCTTATCCGGCCCATCAGGTAAAGAACGTCTTTGTTGCTTTCTCTCTGAGAGCTCCGCGGACGCCAACTTAAGCGTTTCTTTAAGGGAGCCATGCTGAACTCAGGGAGGCCGACCCGGACAGGGTCCGGCAGCGGGACGTCGTCTATGTAGAACCATTCTGAAGGCCAGTCCTCGGACGCCTTCTTTGGGGTTCCGGATAGGTATCCGGTCCCGGCGATGCGCCATATTTCGGCTCCGCCCACTTGCTATATAGACCCCTTCTGAGAACGGGGCACCAAGCAGAACAACCTCTTCCACAGCGCAAAATGAGCCTCGACGCCTAAAAATAGCTCGCAAAGGGCAACGAAGCCTGTAATATATAGCATGGAGCCAGGCGTGAGGTTGTGCAGCTGGAGGCCGTAGAACTCCAGAAGCCCGCGGAGGAATGGATGAATTGGAAATCCCAGGCCCCTTAATAAATAAGGGACGAGGCACACCCGCTCTCCTTTAGAAGGATTGGGGGTGCTCTCCGCTTGCTTGCCGCCGTTGTAGGTGGCGAGTCCGGCTCGGACCGGGACCATATATGCTTGGGGAAGGAATCCTTTGGCCTGTAGTGACACTAGCTCGCTGTGTGGGATGGTGCAACTCTCCCAGTCTCCGGATTTGGGGCTGGAGGGGCGAGGGGAGGAGCTACGACGGGTGGCCATGTTGGAATGGACCTTTGCTGGAGACGCTCTGATGATAACTCGCGGGGAGAAGAAGATGTGGTTTGGATCTAGATCCCCATCCCGTTAAATAGGCGGCTCATTTATATGACCAAGGGTGTGAATATAAAAACACCCCCGGGCTTTTCGCATTCGTTCAACACGTGGAAGACGGCAATTATTGGGCACCGAGACCGAGGAGCGCTACGGACATTATTCATACAGGTACACAAGATTCGGAGGGGGAACCCGCCTTGCAATGCCGAAGACAAATTTGCGCGCTGGACTCGACGTCATTGAAGCCTGGTTCGGGGGCTACTGAGGGAGTCCTGGATTAGGGGGTGTTCGGATAGCCGAACTATATCTTCAGCCGGACTCCAGGACTATGAAGATACAAGATTGAAGACTTCGTCCCGTGTCCGGAAGGTTCTTTCCTTGGTGTGGAAGGCAAGCTAGGCGTGCGGATATTCAAGATCTCCTACCAATGTAACCGACTCTGTGTAACCCTAACCCTATCCGGTGCCTATATAAACCGGAGGGTTGTAGTCCGTAGGCCGAACACATCATAACCATCATCATACCCATAGGCTAGCTTCTAGGGTTTAGCCTCCTTGATCTGTGGTAGGTCTACTCTTGTACTACCCATATCATCAATATTAATCTAGCAGGAGTAGGGTTTTACCTCCATCGAGAGGGCCCGAACCTGGGTAAAATAAAGTGTCCCTTGTCTCCTGTTACCATCCGACCTTGACGCACAGATCGGGACCCCCTACCCGAGATCCGCCGGTTTTGACACCGACAGGGGACAGCTAGTACAAGCTATCCTGACAAAAGCGGTCTTCGCCTGCGAAAAGCTTTGGTGGTGACGCCGTCTTGGGCTCCACGATGACCTCTGTCTTGCCGTCCTCCTGTTCTTGGTCTCGTTGCACCAATATAGCAACCTTTGCCTGATGCCTCGGTACTCTTCGCCTGCGCTGGCCTCCTTAGCACCAAAGAGGAAGTAAGGACGCTGTGCACGCTGGCGCCCGCCTAGTGTCGTTCGTCATGGCTCACGTCACGAGAGCCTCGTGAGGTTTACCCTGCCTTGATATCTCCACTCCTCGTGAGCCTGCCTGGCTAGGCCACTCCATAGGAGGTCTTGCGTCGTCCGCCTCGCGAGGCTCGGACCCTCGCGAGGGTCTTGGATGCCTTGTTGATGAAGATGGGCCGTACGGCCCGCTGACTTAGCCACGCCGTGGGCCGCGGGCAAGCAAGTCTGGGGACCCCCGTTCCCAGAACACCGACAATTTCTTTTGTGGGACTACATTATCCATTTCTTTTTGTGCGCCTCTACAATAACACGTCAATGCATTATGTTTAAAGTAAATAACCAATGGCACTAAATTATTTATTTACATGAGAAATACATAGGCTGAGTGTTTGATCCTTTTTTGTGAACGCGCCTCTACACCCGTATGATTGGACGTGCCCGTGTAAACATCCAAGTTATCGGTGCATCATCCTGAGTTATTGTATTTTTTTATGGGGTGGACTTCACACCAGTTATTAACTGCTGACGCGTGCCCCGTGTACACAGTCTCGCATGACCTTCCCACTAGCACTGTCCAAAATTAGTTGAAACTAGATATGAACGATCCCGCGAGCGGCAAAATCTCCCGCCTCCTTCTAAAATTTCCGCCACCTAGTCTTTAGCCTGCGAAATTCCCCTTCTGTCCTTCGTGCACGGAAAACAACAGTTACAATACCGCCCTCATTTACATAATAGGTCGGGGATGCTTCGGTAAATTTCGGTCCCCCCACCCACACGGCACCCCCATTTCCTCATCAGCCTTCCGTACTTCATCGGCCTTTCTACCCCTCCCCTCTCGAAACCCTGGACTGCTCATCCACCGGCGTACCAGAGCCCATTCACTGCCAGCGACGTCCACCTCACCGGATCTGCTTCTACGGCCGCATCTACCCCTCCCACCTCCCCTAGAAACAAGTAGACTGCTCATCCACCACTGTAACATAGCCCATTCAGTGTTGGCCTTGTCCACGGTGCCGGATCTGCTTCGCCGGTACTCTCGTCAAACGCAGTGCATCTACAGCGGATCCTTCGTACTCCCCATTGGAGATGCTTCGTCCACACCCCCCCCCCCCCGGAGCCCCCCCACCGACGCCCCCGTCGACGGTCTTTGATCCTCTTTGCCGACACCTTCATCAACCCTACCGGAGCCGCTTCGCCGACACCATCGTCAACCCTACCGGAGTAGCTTCGCCTATACCATTCTCAACCATACTAGGGTCGCTTTGCCAACTCACAAGTCCACGGCCTCAGATCCGCTCCGTCGCATCCTCATCCAACCTACCGGAGCAGCTTCTGACGCCCCATCCACGGCCGCAGATCCGCATCATCGACACCATCCTGAACCCAACCACTGGAGCAGCTTCACTGACGCCCTCATACACGGCCTCACATCCGCTTCGCCCACACTGTAGTCCACCCTACCGGAGCCGCTCCACAAACACCCTACTCGACGGTTCTAGATCTCCTTACTGTACCCCGACAGCCAGCGCTGCGTCATCACCCTTGACGTTTCTAACCTAATTCCCACCGTCTGGCAAGATGCCAAGCACCCGCCACGGCCTAGGTACTTGTCACCTTTAAACCCGTCCAGCATCACCTGCCCGATGTACTTCAAATATACTAACAGGTCGCTGTTACATGTTATGCAGCTAGCAAAATCTACAATGACGATGCTTCTTCTGGATCTAACAGTTTGGCCAACCAAGATCCTGGACTGATGCATTGATATGATCTTCTAAGTGCGTCTCTCTCTCTCTTGTATTGTTGTGTGCCTGCCAGCGTGCTTTGCTAGGATTTTCGACCAGTAATCCCTTTGTGCAGACAATGATTTCTACTACTGGCTGCTAAATTAGATATGTAGATGCCATACATGATACTACCTCCGTTCCTAAATAGTAGTCTTTCTAGAGATTCCACTATATGCTACATACAGAGCAAAATGAGTGAATCTACACTCGAAAATGCATCTATATACATCTGTATGTGGTCCATACTGGAATCTCTACAAAGACATATATTTAGGAACAGAGGTAGTACATTACACAAAATCGTAGGTGGCATGTAGGAATTCCAGTGCACTATATTAGGCTCCCTTAGAGTGTCTGCTAGTCCAGCACACAGAGTGATGGCTAGTTTATGCTACGCACACAATCGTTAATTGGTGGTTTAAATATGCGCAAGGGATATGCAATGTATTATCATGTAGAGATGTCTGAAATTAGCCATGTCAACTTGCAGATAGGGTTACGCAATGAAAAATTACAAGATGTATGTGGCAATTTCATGGAACATCGCAAAAAAAGAAGAGGCAGCGGTGAGCCTATACAGTGTGCTATGGTAGGTCACTCCGGCCCAGTTTTTTTGTAGGATTCTCCCAGAATCTGCCCCTCTCTAGCTTCTCCTAGAATATTTGACTCCCTTTTGTTTTACAATCCTACCTAATTAGACCCTAACTAGATAGTATTGTAAAACAAATGGGGCTCAAAGATTCTGGGAGAATCTGGGTAGGGGTCAGATTCTGGGAGAATCTGGCAAAAGAACTGGGCCTCCATTGCAATCATCATGACATGTTATTTGTATGTCAGTTCTATTGGCCAAGTTTCTTTGGGGCAGTTATTACGGTTATCCTAAGAAAACGAGCACATGTGAATATAAGCTCCAGGTAATAAGCCAACAAGTTGCTTTCATTGCCTTCCTTTTCAGCTTATCTTTGGTATGATCAGTGAAAAGTCTAGATTGCATTATATTTTGTTATTTTGCTGCCCATATGAAAATTAATTTGACTTGCAAACATCACAAATTGAACCCGGTACAGTAATTAATTTGATAGGAAAACATACCCTCAATATTTGTTCAAAATGCAAATACAAAGATACCATCTACTTGGCACAATATACTTTTGTCAATGTCTTCCATAGAGATCCCATTGCCTAATTTAAACGAAGAACACATGACCCAAATTTAAATGAAGAACAATTATTTATCAAAATTCGATGGTCCAAGTGGCTGGTTATTATCATATAGCAGCACCACCTGAAAGCATCATATAGCAGCAGCAACAACTCATCATACAACAGCAGCAGCAGTGTGCAATTCATCATATAGCAGAAGCAGGAGCAACTCATAGCAATTCATCATATAGCAGCAGCAGGAGCAGCCCATAGCAATTCATCATATAGCAGCAGCAGGAGCAGCTCATAGTAATTCATCATATAGCAGCAGCAGGAGCAGCTTATAGCAACTCATCATATAGCAGCAGCAGCTCATAGCAATTCATCATATAGCAGTAGCTCATATCAATTCATCATATAACAGCAGCAGGATCAACTCATAGCAATGCATCATATAGCAACAGCTGAAGCAGCTCATAGCAATTTATCGTATAGCGGATCAGAATGAAAATTTGGCAAAAAATCAGAGGAGATCCTCACCTTGTTGGATGAGCTCATCCTTCAACAGCACCTCAAGGCCATGGCATGGGAGGAGGGGAGGGGAATGAGGTGCCTTCTGCCGCAGTGTGGCATCGGCCGTAGTTGTGCGGCGCCCGCCGGAGTAGTGCGTTGGACGGACTACAGTGGAGTAGCTGCTGGAGACCATGAGAATGAGGGGCGGCGCCAGAGGGAGGAGCAATCGAGGAGATTTGGCCCTACCCACCGGCCATGTAGCCTAGCTGGACAGAGCATCGTCGAGGACCAGGCTAGATGGGACCAGTGGCAACGGCTCGCTGGAGGAACCCTAGTGCTGCTGGCAGGGGATCGGGGTAGAGGGAAAGGGAGAGGAGATGCAAGCGGGCAGGGCAATGAACGCTTGCGTGTTTGTTTTTGCTTGAGGGTCAGGTGTGACGCGGGCGTGAGCAGTGGCATTTTGAGTGTAATATAGGCAGACAATAGAGTCATTTCACTATTCCCCTTCCCTTCAATTTTTGGTGAGCTTCTACCCGAAACACCCCCCTCCAAAGCGAAATAAGTTAAGCCCAAGCCCATAACTCAAAAATGTCGTCTTTACATCTTTTATGGCTTATTTTGACAATAAGCTCTCAAAAGACGGAATAGAACTGGCCCTTAACCTGCAATTCAATTGTGCGTGCAATGAGGAATCACTCCTACCTGCTATAGTGTACATTTAGGCATCATCATACATGGCATAACCTAATACATGTGCATTCCATTGTAGAATCTGGAATATGCAATGTTTATGTTAGTTCATACGTTGCACATGATGTTTAAATGCCCATTAAATCTGGTTAGTCAAGTGATGGTCTTTAAGCCTCCTTCTTTGCTTCTTTTCTTGATATGTAAGATTTGCTCACACATCTGTTCAATTGCTTGTTTATATCAGCCAGCCATACTACGCGGTTTGCTTTGATTACTTGATGTTCTTGACCTAACACTCTAACAGAGCTTGTCAACGATTTAAACACTAAGGGCAGCTGTAGTGGGGGCTTGTCGAACTCATTGACATAAAGGTTTGGTTGTACACTGAGGTAGGCTCTCCAAGAGTACCTGGAGAACCAGTTCGAAGGTATTCCTAGTTTTTACATAGTGCACACATAGTAAATGCTCATTTCATTGTGTCCAAGAGATGTGGCATGTTTCATTATGTGGTGTTGTTTTGTTATAATCTCATACTTTTGTGTTGTTCACAGACTGGAAAGTATGGATATTTATCTTCCAAGGAGACGAGTAACTAGTCCGTGTCACCTTGCAGAGGGGGTGCAATGAAGATAAGATTGAGGATTTCCAAGTACAAGTTGTTAGGAAGGAGCCTTGCAAGAGAAGGAGGAGCAGTGCTGAGCATGTTCAACCAGTTAAGGTAAGTCAATGTATCCAACTCAACAGTTCAATTGCTTGTTTGTTTCAAACATAGTTAAATTGCTCATTTCAATTGCTTTATTTGTCCTCTCTTAATGAGATGCCCAAACAATGATGCCTGATGTTGGGTACTTGTATAACTATTAGTTGACATAATTAAAGTCCTTACCATTTAATTACTCTAGCAAAGTGTGCCTGAAGCTTTGAAGTCTATTAACCAACTATTACTGCATGATGCTCACAATCTAGTTTATACTAGGCTAATTATTGCATAGTTTTGCTTGATGTAGTAGGTTTGTATGAATCCCTCTGCTATTCATTATGCTCCCTAAGACTTTAATTGAGCTACAAAATGGCCAACTGCTTGCTTACTTATACGCAACGTGTTGTCTAAATTTGTAACATGTCTGTGTTTTGGATTTGGCCCCAACATCATGCTCCTCTGGTGAGCTAAGAGAGATTTCTGTATGCAGGCTGCACAGACTACCATTTTTATAATTTTTAAAATATCACCTACTTATGCTTCATGATGTGTAACATTATTGTTAATCCTGTTTTGCCATGTACTAAATAGTCTGACTTGCTCGCTTCACTATTGTAACTATATTTTTTCCCTAGTCATGTGTACTTACAGAAACATTTCAGGATGAAGTGACATCAACACAAAGATCTGTGAGCAGTGCGGCATGGCCGTTACCAAATGATTATGGATTGGAATTGGAATGTGCTGATGTTCTGAGCATCAACTAGAGGTGGCAAGACAACGTGTACATGATTCTCAACATGCAATCAACAAGTTGAGACTGGACTTGCACGTATTAGACGTAGGAGTCAAAAATGAAATGAGACACTGAGGTAACCACGAAGCAATTGGAGATTTTATAGACTGAAATTTGTGCTATCCGAATCCGGCCAGTCCTATTTTCTGAGGAGAGTATAGTTCAAATGGTAAGTTCTGTTGATGCGTGTCCATGATGTATGAGCTTTATTTGTCCAGTGTATGCAATTTGTTGTTTGTGTACGCTTTTATTATCACTGGTGCCGAACTATAATGCCCAGTGGGTATATTCGGCTGTAATTTCTTTATTGTATAGTGTAGGATTATTCTATGTTTCTATGTCTTAGTCTTTTTATTGTATAGTGTATGTTTTTTAGAGGCAATAGTATAGAGTAGGATAATTCTTTGAATATGCTATATCGTTGAAACGGGGCCAACACGCCCAAACATTTCCTGGACGCCATACAAACGAACAAACATGTGTAGTCAAAGCGGGCCTTAATTGGGCTGGTCAATATAATATTTAGTGGATCCCAAATGATGGCCCACCGTAACAACGGCTCTTAGCAGGCCGTTAACAGGCCAAAAGCTCGATAGGGTCGTATAAATGGAAATGGCCCGCGGGCCTCTAGCAGGCCGAGATAAATGTTAATTTTGTCTCGACCCTTTTACTTTACAGGCCAGTAAGAGGCCAAAAGTGTTATGGGGTTTAGGGTTTAGGGTTTAGGGTTTCGGGTTAGGGTTTAGGATTTTAGGGTTTAGGGTTTAGAGTTTTTAGGGTTTAGGGTTTTTTAGGGTTTTAGGGTTTAGGGTCCACGTTCCCATTGGTCCCACGCGACTTTTAGCATGTTAAAAGCCTAGTTTGCAAATTGGGCCCACGTTCCCATTGGTCGGGCTGTTAACGGGTTACCGGATCCAAACCGGAACCCGATAGCTTAACGGTGACCCGTTACGATGGATGCCACGTGTGAGTTACCCTGACGAAAGCACTTCTATGACGCGCGATTTATCGTCATGGAAGTGGACACTCCTGTGATTATAATTTTGGTAATGTCATGGAACACTTCTACGACATCACAGGTATGATTATCTTGATTCTGTCATAAAATCATCATGGATGTACATGCATGACAGAAAACGTGACCTACTATGACAAACACGTATCATCAAGAAGTGTTTTTTTGTAGTGACTTCTGATCTAGGGTTATTTCTAGGGGTTTCTGTATTTATAGGATTTTTTGCATCGGTTTCACGCGAAGATGGGCCTCGAGGTGACCACGATACACTAGGGCACCTATGGGGCCTAGCGCGCCCTCGTGGGTTGTGGCCACCTCGTGGCTCTTCTGGCCCTCCCATGAATCTTCTAGTGCCTCTTTTGTTCCAAAAAGATCGTCAAAAAGTTTCGTTGCATTTGGAGAACTTTGATTTCTACACGAAAAACAACACCACAGTAGTTCTGCTGAAAATAGCGTCAGCCTGTGTTAGTTCCTCTCATATCATACCAAAACCATATAAAATTATTGTAAACATGGCATGAATACTTCATAAATTATGTATACGTTGGAAGCGTATCAGACACCGACGAGGAGAAGCTATAATTTCGTGCCATGGCGGAATTTCAGATTTCTGGTGTCACGACAACGTTTTCTGAAATGGTCGCCATCACAACATTTTCTAAGATTTCCGCCACGACAACGTTTGTGAAACGGTTGCCACGACAATGAAATATTGGCCGTCACGTCGCTTCAACTGGAATTGAAGACGATCACGGAGAACTCCCAATGCCCAGGGCTATACCATATCATACTATTATGAATTGCATGTGATGTTTACCCTTTTTTGTTTGCACCCTTTGATTGCGTAGTAGTCAATTATTAGGGTGATCTCTCATGGTAAATATCAAGTTAAAAGGTGCTCTTCACAGTGTTGCAACCGTCTATAACACGTAGCATTCCGGAGTGCGTCATGTCCACACAGTACAAACAGGATGTGAGGTGTAAGACGGAGATGGTCAGCCCATGTATGCGGATAGCATTCAGTTGTCTTGAAGTTCTAGAAGAATCATTCTAAGCTCGGAGCACAAAGCATCAGAAGACAAACAAGAGTCATATGGAGATATGATCGGGACAATTTTGCCTACTGGTCAAAATTATCGTCATCAGTGATGTCCACATCACTGGCTGAGAATTAGATTTGGATCTTGAATCACTCACTATCAATTATGAGATATATATTAGAGTGGGAGCACAATTATGTATTAATTAAGTTTAATAACTAGTGCAAATTAATTATGAACAATGTCTATGTGTAGTTTGTGTTATAGTTGTAGAATTATGGCTCACAGTTCCACCTTTCTTGTTGAAATTGATTGACTGTTATTTATCTAGTTGGAACTTTATGTTTGAGAGGATCGTCCTCTAAAAGTGTAAAAAAGGGTTTTATCCTACTGCATGTTTACAATACTCTCTTGTTGATGCTATGGATGACGAGACTTATGACCTTCGATCCAAAAGCTAGAATTACATTATGGCCGGCTTGCTTCCTAGAACCCAAACTTCAAAATGTTTGGGATAGTTATGTGATATTCTTGGAACTATTTTTTTAAAAAAAAACAAACAAAGGCTAAAAGATATGCGATATCTAAATAAGTGTTTTTGTTTGCAAGTGAAGCGTTCAACTAAGTTTAAGACTGAAATGCATAAGATCAAGAAGAACACCAGTCATGTGTTGACGACGAGAACTTATACAGAAAGAACAAAACTGAAGGATGTACTGAGACTTACACGCCTGGGGAAGTTCAGGGCTCAAGCCACTCTTAAAGTTGATGTTTCTTGTGAGAGTGGGAGAAATATTGAAGTAAAACCATAAAAGTAAAAGGCAGAAAGAAAAGAATACTGGAATGTCCAGCTCAGGTATGAATGTCATATAAGTTATGAGATGTAGAGATGTTTGGTCAAGTAAAGTATAGTTCTTGGGAAATATGATCAATTTGTTGATCACTCATTCTTCGGTATTGTGATTAAAAGGTTGATCACAAGGGTATCGACTCGATTACATATTATTGTGAATCGTTGAAAGAAACTTTGAACGGCCTAAATGACCAACAACTAATGAGTTTAAAATATTTGATGGATTGTAAAAGGTTACAGTATTTCCATGAGTATATTTTCTCTCTATTTATTATCATAAATCATTTTAGAGTTTTTATACACTCTAGCCCATTTCATAGAAGTTGCAAGGAGGTTGTTCATGAGATAACAATAGTTGTTCGATGTTATGAACAAAAGGTCATACTCCTATTGAGAATAGGATGTAAGTTATGAATATTGATGATAGGATTGAACATCCATAACAGTGACGCTAAATGTCGCAATACTAAAAATACCACATATGTGTGTGGCGCACTACATTTAGTCACATTGGAGAAACCCGCGGGGAGAAATTCATAATGATGGATTTTGGAGTCATATGATTATGAATCATCTAACACTTGCAACTTTCGTCCAAATAGTGAAGTAAACTAAAAAACCATTCACAAGCCAGAAAGAACGAGCAACAAAATAATTGGGAATCTGCATATTGATGTATGTAGTCCAATAAGTGTTGTTGCAAGTAGTGGATTTATCTATCTTCAATGACGACTCAAGTTTATATTTATATTTACTAATTGAGACATAAACCTAGATCTTTTGAAATGTTTCAAGAAGATTTTCAAATCAAAGTAGAAATTATTGTAACAAGAAAATTGTGTTTCTACAACTGGATTGAAGAAAAGAATATTTGAGTTACAAGTTTAGCGAATGTCTGATGAGTTGTAAAAAAAAATTTATAGTTTGCAACTCCGAGAACACTACTAAGAGTAGAGTGTTTTAAGTAGATGCAATCAAGCTATGTATGACATAGTGAGATCAAAGATGACATTAATTATTTCGCCAATATACTTTCAAAGTGATGTTTTAGAGACTGTGGCTTCTACACTGGAAAAGGGGCGCCATCAAATTTATTGAAATAAGTGCTACTTTGTAGGTTATCCCAAATAGTTGGGTATTCCTCTATCACTACACTGAGGCAAAGTGTTGCCATAGAATGCGGAAGTTTAGAAGAAAATGTTTTCTACAAAAGAGTGAGTGGGAGGACAGTGCAACTCGACAAGATTGCGGAATCTTCTTAACAAGATCAAAGAAAAGAAACACTAGAAGTAATTCTAGAATTTCTTACTACAACTGATACAAAAGCCTCTACATGAGATATAGATACTACGGTCGAACTTGCAGCTGAACTATATAGGTTGGGAAAATCCGTGCAGACCTTTGTGGTATGCAAATGAAATATTGTTGGGCAAACAATGAACCTATAATTCATAGAGAAGCGTTGATGGGCCCTGACTCCGAAAATTGGCTATATGCCAACATAATCCGAGATAGTATCCATTCACATAATTCAAGCTTACAACTTGATGAACCCTCCAAAAGACTTAGAGTCTAAAGAATAGTAATGGATCTATAAACTGACGCGGATAAAAATGTTTAATAATACTAGACTTGTTACAAATAGTTTATGACAAGATCAAAGAATTGATTATGACGTGATTGTCTCATCATAACAATACTTAAAGTGAGTTCGGGTTAAACTAGCAATTATTAAAATTTCAAATTACGAGATAAAACATATGGATGTTAACATGATTCCCATGAGATGGAAATAGAACCAAGGTTGTATATTTGATACGATCCAGGGTAATTTTGTTGATCCAGAGGATGCTAGTAAGTATGCAAACTTCAAGAGATCCTATAATGATCTGAGCAAGCATAATGGAGTTGGAATCTTCGTACTGATGAATTAGTCAGATAACTTGATTTCATCGAGTAAAGCGAAGATGCTTGTATTTACAAGAAAGTAAGTGGGAGCATGATAATATTTCTAAACACTATATGTACATGACATATTGTTGATTGGAAGTTATGTAAATTTCTTGACACGGATTAAGTCTTATTGAAACTAGTTTTTCAATAAAATACTTAGGCAATGAATAGTCTTGGTATTAGACATAATGATTTATGGAGATAATAGTGTCTAATTGGACTTAGCCAAAATACATATTGACATAATACTAAAGCAGTTTAGTATGTAAAATGTGAAGAAGAGATTCTTGTCAATGTCACATGGAAGGAGTCGGTATCCTGGAATACTGATGAGCTAAATATGATTTCAACCACACTTGTATTCCATGATATGTAAACAAGCAGATATTTCTAGTACTGCAAGTTAGTTGTAAGTAAAAGTTACTAGTATTGTCAAATTGTTGATCATAGGACAAACAATGAAAATGTCATTAAGGATTAACAACATATTTCTCACACACACAGAAAATGAAGAGATTGTTGTAAGGAGTTACATCAATGAAGGCTCGTTGTAAGTAGTACATCGATAAAATCTTCATGTTTCTCACACATGAAGAAAATAAAGAGTTTGTTGTAAGGAGTTACATCAATGAAGACTCGTTGTAAGTAGTACATCGATAAAATCTTCATCTATGCTCCAAGTGTTTTTTTCGATTTCAATTAGAAGTGATTTATCGTGGCACGGTAAGTTGGAATTGGTCCAAAAATTTACTGTGGTGGATTCTATAACAGAAGGGTAAATATATTATTGCTTTAGAAGCAAAAATGAAGGGTGATGACTCGAAAGTTCAATTATGAGCTTGGTATGGTTTCTAAATGATTGTATCATTGGACCACTATTCTTAATAGTGGTTCCATAACTCAGTCTAAGGAATCAGATGTTCTATTAGTGATTCAATATATATATATACGAAGCTGGTTTCACACAAATTATGAATTCTTGTGAAAGCACAATAGATGCATAGAAATGCAAATGTTACACGAAGATCTAAAGTTGTCAGATTTGATCATATGACAGAGTCTATACCATAAGAAAAGTATGGACTGACACCGAACTGCCATTGGTGTTAAAGTTAGAAGTGCTAACTAGATTATTAACTCTAGTGCAAGTGGGAGACTATTGGAAAACATTCCCTGGAGGCAATAATATTGTATTATTATATTTCCATATTCATAGTTAAGAGTTTATATTTCATGCTATAACTGTTATGATCCTAGAATATGCGATTCAGTGGAAAACTCATATGCACGTTGGAATAATAAACAGTAATAGTAGGTTCCCGATCTCGCCTCTAAGACTGGCTCAAGTATTGTTAGTGATCACGTTTTTCGGATCTTAGGATATCATTAAGTGTAACAATAGTCCTAAAGCAACATTGAGGCTATGACATTAGAAGAACGATCATATCGAATCGACCCAGTACTTGTTTGTTATACTATGTGATTATATCGTCCAAAATCATCTGTTATAACACAGAGTGTTAGCATGTGTTTTACTTCCTCAGACCATGAGAGTATCTCCGTCACTTCCTACCAGAAGGTGGGCTTTGGGGTTTCTCAAACGTCATCTATAACAAGGTGATCATAACAACGACTTTTAGGTTCACCGAAAAGTTTGACAAGTGACCAGATAGCTCAAGAGTGGGATTTTCTCCTCTGGCGATGGAGAGATATTCTTAGGGCCCTCTAGGTGTGACGCCATCCATCATCGTATGGCCAAACACAGGTGACTACATCACGGGGATGCCGGAACACGTCAACGTGAAAGAAGAACAAAACCGGTAACGGGAGCAACGGTATAATGAGCATGGTGATGACTCAGGAGGATACCGATGCACACCGGGTTTCGTAAAGTATCGCGAAGCAAAAGGGAACATCACATGTAACCAAGGGTTCACTCGAATATCATTCGTGTAATCATAGGTACCGATATGGATGTCCACGGTTCCGCCATCGGTCATTGAACGAAGGGATTTCGTTCATGTCCATCGTTTACCGAACCTACGGGGTCACAAGCTTAAGGTAACATGATATGTTGAGTGTTAGTGGGACGGGAGTAATGAGAATATATTTGTGGAATTGTTTCATTAATATCCGGAATAGTTCCGAGAGGTTCCGAAAGCGTTTCGGGGTCACTTGAAGGGTTTCGGTGAATATCGGGTAATACCGGGTATTACCGATTAATTATATATGAGTGGAAAATGTTTCCGAGATATTAAATTATATATATATAATGCTCTGAAAATATTTAGAACATTTTATATTTTATTTAAATATCAATGGGGCTTAAAAGGCCAAGAGGTGGAAGGCAACTTGGGCCACAAGGGCCCAAGTAGGAAGGCGCCCCCTTTCCTTGTGGCGGGGGGGGCGAATTAGACTAGGGGAGGGAGTCCTACTCCCTCTCCCCAGGCCGGCGCCCCAAGGAGGACTTCCACCCTTGGTGGCTGCCCTCTCCCTCCCCTCTAATCTATATATACTAGAGGATTTTCACCCCATGGATATACAAGTTTTGGAGCCTCCTCTACTTGATCTAGTTCTAGTTCTTGTTGGTCCTAGTTGACTAATTAGATCTAGCCATAGACACCTCTAATCCTCATAATTAGAAGCCCCATATGGTTCTAAT
This sequence comes from Aegilops umbellulata, assembly GCA_032464435.1. Lineage (NCBI taxonomy): Eukaryota > Viridiplantae > Streptophyta > Magnoliopsida > Poales > Poaceae > Aegilops > Aegilops umbellulata. The sequence continues at coordinate 147,022,266 of CP136054.1, read as the reverse complement.
CTTCTCCCTCTAATTCTTTGGCGATGATTAGCTCTAAACGGTGAAGCGTTGCCGGATCGTGAAGACCATATGCTTGCAACCAAGTAGAGAGATCGTGCTTTTGGCCTTACCTTCGAGGGACCGTTCGAGGGTGGTTCACAGGATAGTCATCAATGTTCGAGGGACTCCAAGTATGATCTACACCGACTCATCTACTTGCACTCCCGGAGTCGGTAACGATCGTTGATCACAATCTGTTATGCATCTTCATATTGCTCCTGGGTGATCCTAGGGAGAATTTGTTTCTACTACGTTTTCAACAATTAATAGTAGCAACGGAAGTGGCATCGTGTTTGGATCTTCATATGTATTCATTTTCTATAAAACCAAAAACAAGCAAAAAACAACAATTAACACTAGGTACTTAATTAATATGATAGTCTGGAAAAATAATATAAAATGATGTAAAATAATGGCAAAAGTATGTAGGAATAATAATATAATAGCATGAAATAATAAAATATTATAGATACGTCAGACACATATAATGTGCCAACAAAAATGAATGTTGTTACTGTATATTTTGGTGATGGTTCAGGAGCTACAGCTACTATTCTTTGCAACTCAAAGGAGGAAGCCATGGTGGGACGTGCATGGAGAAATATCTAGTACTCCCATCCTTGGGGTGCTCCCCATGCTCCAACTTCGAATAAATCAATTTTAAATGTTTCAAAAATTTTGATAAAATATGCATGCTCAAGGAATGTGACTACAAGTCCTAAAAATTTTAGGTCCAAACTCTAAATGCACATTGAGAAACAAAAATGTGAAATCTAGCATGAATAGTGTCATAAAAAGACAAAAACAACATTTGACACTCTTTATTTCTAAATTTTTCTTTTTTGTTTCTCAATGTACATTTTAAGTCTGGACCTGAAATTTTTAGGGGGTGTAGTCACATTCCTTTTGAACATTCAAATTTTTTGAAACATTTAAAAATGATATTTTAGACTTGGAGCATAGGGAGCACCCTAAGGATGGGAGCACCTGATATTTCCCCGGACATGCATCACCTCTGTCTAGCGTTTTGGATAGCACGACGATGGGACTCTTGCATTACAAAGGGGACTTGCCTTGTTGCAAGATCTTGGATGCACTAATATCATCATGGACTCTGATCCGCTTGAGCTTGTGAAAACTTATAATGAGAATAGTGATTGGGGCGCCTAACGGTGTCCTGGACTAAGGGGTACTCACCACGTCATCTCCCGACCAGCTGGATTGGGCCGAGGTCCTCGTGGCGGTTTGCTCACGGGCCACTTCGGGCAGCCCATGCCGCATACAAGGGAGATCCCACAAGACTTGGCGCCCAAGACGAGGACTCTCCTAAACCCTAGGTCTCTGGTGTGTTATATAAACCAAGGCCGGGGTAGTCAATAGAGCATCAGATATTCATGAGAACAATCTCATGGTAGATACATGTACTCTGTACTACACCCCATATAAAAACAATCAAAAGCAGCATGTAGAGTATTATCTCTTCGAAAGAGCCCGAAGCTGGGTAAAATCCCGTGTCCATGTTACCATCACTCCAAGACGCTTAGCTTAGGACCCCTACTACGAGATACGTCGGATATAGAACCGACATTGATGCTTTCATTGAGAGCCTGCTAGGTGATCGCCACGGACCGATGAGATGATCAGGTCATATCTTTTCAGTTGGATCTGTTCTACATAATTATCCTTTTTATTTTTTTCAAATCATTGCCGCTAGCTCCATGCTGCTTTGGTCACAGACGTCGACGACCGTACCCTGCACGTGCCATTACGCCGGACCTGGGCTCCTCTTACTAGACTCGCATATGGCATGAAGGTCCCGAGGAGGCTGGCGCACAAGCAGCACTATGTGCAAATCTGAGAAAGAAAATAAATCAATCGAGAGACGCTTCAGTCAAAGAGTCATGATCGGACATAGGCCGATCATGCGGCAAGCCGCACGGAGATATGACCCTTCTTTTTCTTTATTGTTTACCTAAAGGAGCCGTGTACGCTTGTAACTACTAGTAGTCTAGTTTGCTTTTTCATGCACGTATCACTACTAGTCGCCTTATACTTCTCTTGCCTATAATTAAAGTGTGCTAATTGTACGCAATTTGGAGTCTGGATTCCTGTCCGCAGATCGGCGAATACGGTATGTTATGCACAGAAACATCGTCAAGACGTTGGCGCAAACGCGTCGTCACCGATGATTCGCCAAACTCTGACCATCGCCACTCCACCGGACCGACCTCAGCAATCAGGCCATATTTTTTTACTTCACTTAAATTGATTAAGTAGAAGAATTTTTTTCTTAAAAAAATATCATTTTTATTACTTTTGGTTCGCACTAATTTTTGTGCATAGGTAAATCAATTGGTCCATGTCGCCACCTCGTCTGGTAGTCGGCTTTGTCGCTTACCACCTGTGATCCGACCAACTCTGCGTCTACGGCCGGACAATCAAGGAGCACCATCCAGCCAAGGAGGACGAGCATGACTGCGTACAGTCCACGCAGGGCAGCGCCCATAGCTACCACAAATTCAGCTATGCGACAACCCACAGGGAGATAAATCCTTCCTTTTTATTTTTAAGATAAGAGGTTGTCTACGCTTTTAACTTGTGGTCTGCCTGCACTTTTTCACATATTAAAGTGATTTGACCCATGTGTGTCAAGTGGTACTACACTAGTGCTTTCCTATTACCTGTGTGAGATGCTAGACCTCCTGCGCCATATTGATTTGGATCTGACGTTGATTACTACATCATCTGCTGATTGCCTCACAAGACATCAGGTGCTATTATTCCTACTAATTACACACAATATAAATTCTTTGTGCCATCATATTTTCTCCTAGGTTTGTACTGTTGTGAGTATACACATCGCAGCACGGCCTATGCAGCAGCCCAATCAACTTCATGTTCGGGGCCTGGTGAACGCGGCATCTGAAACTCGGACCACCCTCTGAATTTAGGCTTCGACGTGCCCTTACCGTAACGACAATAACCCGCATCGACATTGTCCTCGGCGCTCAGGCTATATTCCTTCAAATTATCAACTTTGCATAAATAAATTATGCAATTTCTTAATTGCTAGTATTTTTGGTTTGCACTATTTCCATGTGAGCAGGAAATCTACCTCGTATGCGTCACTTTGGCAAGCTGACGTCGTCGTACCAATCGGCGTAAATCGGCTCGTGTGACCACCTGTTGGGTGAATTGCCATACCAACATGTCCGGTTGCCTCAGGGACTTTGGCATCGGCGAGAGAGCTCTACCTCGTCGGGTGTTCGGCACACGGGCCATATTTCTTTTATTATTTACTTTGCATAAATTATTTATTATGCTATGAATTTTATTATTATTATTATTATTATTACTATTACTATTATCTTCAGCTTGCACTATTTTCTATGAAGAGGTAAATGCTCCGGGTTGAGCAGCGCTGTCACCTCGGCGTACCGACGTACCACGTCACTTCGGGTGGACCGGGGGCTTCGTCATCACTTCATTAACCCACGTCGGGGGCTTCGGCGTCATACTGCCAGCCTGCTCCGTCGCCTCGGTCGGACTGGGGGTTCCACCTCGCCACATTGGCCGTGCTATGTCGTCACTTCGGAATGCCGAGCTCTTCGCTCTGCTACCTCGAGACCGGCTTGGGGCTGGGACCTCGTCCTGTGGTAAGCTCAGGCCGCACATCGACACCGAGCACATTAACCAACTAAGTCGCTTCCATGCTCAGTTTGTTTTTCTAATTCTTGTTTGGTTCAACCAAGCATTATATTTATGTTAAAATCTGTTTGTTAAAAATGAGGTTCATTAGAAACTGCCTTTCTTTTCCCATGTTAACTGGGGGCTCTTAAATTTATATGAGTCGTTTTATAATAAGTGTTCTTCTTCGAAGTCGTTGCAAAATCTTTTTCTACCACTCCTTTCTCGACTCGAGTGTGTGGTCAATCGCCAGACGGCCTAGTTTCTCTCTAAAGCCGCTCGGGTTTGGTTCGCTAAACTGGCCTAACGAGAAGTATTCCGCCTTTGGGATAGGAGGCTGAAGCCATAGGCTGACCCGCTTGAAGTCTTGAGATCGGATGTGTCATGTTAAAGCACGACAAAAGCACAAAAAATTTTAAGACTAATTTCGGATTGGCACAAAAAACTTGATTTAGTTCGGGCGTAAAGTTTTTACTGAAGTTTTTTGGTTTTTCAAGCCTATGGCACTTTTAAACTATTTGTGTGTTTCCAGTATTAGTCTCGTAGTGCAGCGTCGGACACCTTTAGAGATTCGGCAAAAACATTCTCGGATATTGCTATATATGCATTGGTTTCGAATTGTGTCTTCGGTCAATAGTTGGGTTGCCCGACTCCTGTGCTTGTCTCCGACGTCCTGCTTTATTCGGCTAGGTGTGGAAAGGGAGAACCACTGCGATTGTGCTTCCAGCTCGAATAGTTAAGCACCTCAGTGGAGAAAGCTGAAAACTGACCATCGCAATAAGCGCAAACTGGTCAGCGATCCGATGACTATGTTAAACTATAAGATCGATAGAGGTCATCCCGTGTTAAATGACGGGCCATTCATAACATTGGCCGAAGTGTTTACGGCTTGACCTCGGCTGTTGCCGAACAATAACCGGGGCTAATAACTGGCCTCCCAACTTTAAGCTCATATGACTAAGTGAAAGTTATAAAGCCCGCATATCTGATTGCCTCGTTTTCGCTAACACAACCGCCTTCGGGCACCGAGACGTCGGCTAAGGGTTGTTTTGTTATTACGAAAACACTCTGCGTAGCATCTACAAGGGGGTGGAAGCCGACGATGGGCCACTTTCAACTGATAAACGGTCGCAACAGAGTCAAAATAAACATATCATCGGCATTTGTATTTAATATACGAGGGCTGCCTTCTGTAATTATCGTTATAGAGCCATAAATATGCATCAATTTGACTTAAGATTTTGGCCAAGTTGGGTTTCCTGGCTAATGTGCTTACCCCTACATTTCCGATTGTTCGGCTAGGTGATAAAGGGAGCACCTCTGTGATTGTTACTACCGGGTCATCCGAGTTAGTACCCTCAGACTGGGTGAAGCCGAAAGCTAGCGATCTTAAAGGTTATAATTGGTCGGCAACGACGGAAGTGAAAATTTAGGTTTGCTAAAGACCACATAGTTCAGGAACTTTCCCCAAACTAAATCCTCAATATTTTTCTCCCGCATTGCTCAGAGGTGAGGTTTCATGATCATGGTCGGCATGACAATCCAAAGAAAGGAACCGATAGTGGGACTATTTTCTTTGGAAGGTGTTTTTTACATTACATAATAAAATAACATTCTCTTTGCATGCCTTTGTTTATAAAAACGTATGGCCGGATTGCCTTGTTTGTCATAAATATTTGCCGTCACAAAGGCTTTATAAAGTGGGACAAACACTCCCCGGCTACTGACCAAGGAGGTTGAAGCCGATGGTCGGTCAACAAAGTTTTGTACAGTGCGGATCCGAGCATTAATGATATAGAGTACTTGGATACATAGAATCATTACACATAATTTGTGATTTTACTTCCATATATCGATCCTTAATTCGGTCACCCGTGCCCGCATTAAGGCTCGAGGGCTACTGGGCTTCGGGCTTATTATTTACTAACATTAAGGGGCACATCGATCCCCTGATCTGGTGTTGCCACCCGACTAGTGTCTTGGGGGCTATTGCATTATCTATTCAATGCAGAAAATTCAAAGTTCTCAGTTCTCGGCTTGATCGAACTATGGGCAAATGCGTCTTCAGACAACAATAGGTACCAACTGGGACTTATCCGGCATCAAGCTAATATATTACGGCGACTTCTCAAAACCCTCTTTCAAGGGCACGTCTGCCGATCACTATCTCCTCTAATGTGCATCTTAGATTTTTGGCCGACACACACCATGAGGACTATTGGCTATACATCTCGGAAGAGAATACATTGCACAAATCAAAATTAAATCCATAGAGGTCATCTCCGACATTAAGCTTGGTTGAACCCTTTCAAGACCAAGGTAATATATGACACCTCGGATACAGTCCGCGCTGGAGCTCGACTGTAAAAAGACTCTTCGGATACAGTCCGACGTTGGAGCTCAGAAGCAATCCGGCGTTGGTGCTCGGCTGCAAAAGATACCTCGAATGCAGTCCGGTGTTGGAGCTCGGATACAAGAGGACACCGCCGCACGGGAACAATTTCAAACCCGAGGTGCGGCATAAAAATAATAAGGCATTGATAAAGGCCGAGAACTTAAAGGGGCTCCTCGGATACCCGACATGTAACCTCTTCGGATTCACTACGACGATCCTCAAAGATCGAAGATGAGAAGATTTGTTGAACCAGTTTTCAAGACCGACGACCGAAGATGAAGAACAGTTCGGAAGAATCGAGGAGTGTCCCCAACTTGAAGACCGGTTCAGGGGCTACTAACGGTGTCCTGGACTAGGGGGTACTCACCACGTCATCTCCCGACCAGCTGGATCGGGCCGAGGACCCCCGTGGCGGTTTGCTCATGGGCCACTTCGGGCAGTGTCGTGGAATTGTCACGGCAGATGTCCTTAGTGTCAGGACTTAGTCGCGAGGCCAACGCATCTATGTGATAGCTTGAGAGGGGTTGAGTGGGACGAGAGACGCAGGGCGGATCAACACACAAGACAAGGGTTTAGACAGCTTCGGGCCCCGGGAAACATCATCCGGTAATAACCCTACATGTTGTTTGAGGCTAGATCTCATTATGCTCATGAGGGAATCGCCGGTTTACCGGCTCTTTGTGTCTAGCCCTAACATTGTTTCTTCTTGCTTGTATCTTCTAACTTGTCACTTGTCCCTCTTTGGGGAGCCCTGCCCCTCCTTATATATGTTGAAGGGGCGGTTTACATGTGGAATCCTATTAGGATTAGGACTAGTCTATCTCTAATACAAACCGGATACAAGTCCAGGTCTTTAACTCTTTATAAGACAAATATTCCTTTCCTCTTAAACCGGCCCACAATAGTTGAACCGGCCTTCTGGGCCTTGGGCCTTGTCATCCGTCTGATCCGCCCGCCGGGTTACCAGTGAGTCATAACGACCAAGCGGGTTGCTTGTAAACCGCCAAGGTCAGGGCGGATCTTCAGATAAACCGCCAAGTCCGGTCGGGTTAGCTTCCGGCCGGTTTACGCCGTGGGGTATATCCCCGACATTATCCCCCAAGTTTAGCTTGGATTTATCCATGGTAAACTTATGCTGCAAATAAACACCAGAACAAATTTGACAGGTTGTGCTCCGGGTTAAGAATTTTTGTAAACCGGCACCTGATCGTCCTTAAGTCCTTGTCATTTCCTCCTTCTAGAAAATCCGGGTCAATAACCAGCTTCATACTCAATTTGCTGACATTGGTTTCTCATAGAAAAATATTATGAAGAATAGTCCACTTGAGTCGGGTTCCAAAGCGCCGGTTTAAGAAATATTGGTCTTGAAATACTCATCTGATATTCAACCGGTTTGAAGATGCAGAACTTGCCGGTTTATCGTTGCCAAAAACTGTCGGGTTACAAAAACTGATAATTCCGGGTCATGATTGTTGCAGACACCGGTTCATGATTGTTGCCAACACCGGTTTATGATTATTGATGACACCGGGTTGCAGCCACAGGGTCATAATGATTGGTGACGCCGGGTCATTCTAGTTTGCTCAAACAGAGAATTTGAAAATATTTCTTCGATAGTAATATAATACCTGTAGCCCCCAAGTGTCAGGTTGTCATGCTTGCAGTAACCTGGGACTTGTAATTGACTGATTCCCATAAAACTTCAACCAATGTAGCCCCCAAGGGCCGGGCCATTATGTAATAATCAGCAGGGACTTTGTAAATATAATCTTGTAAACTTTGAACAGCAACGTGTAGCCCCCAAGGGCCGGCTCAGTAAGATAATATTGAGCTGGGATTTTGATATATACTTCAATGAAAATAACATCATATGATGTAACCCCTCATCATGGGGCTTGAATCCACGTCCACAAGGTTAAGAGCCTTGTGCTTTACCAACTGAGCAGTAGAGCCTTCAATATAATAGATAAAAGCTTTGTACCTTGAATAGTTGACAGGAGCAATTGGTAGCCCCCAAGGGCCGGCTCATTATAATGTGATGAGTCGGGTCTTCAATAAGGTGAGCAAAACAATGACTTTGCATTGCCCCCAAGTGTCATGGTGCATGCTTGCAACGACATGAGACTTGCATATTTGATGTAATCTCAACTTTGAATAATGTAGCCCCCAAGTGCCGGGTTGTAAGCCTGCAGCAACTCGGGACTATTCCTTAAATCGTAGAAAATGATAACCATTACGCTAAAGCGACTTTGAAAAAACCTTAATCATAATATTAATAATAAAAATCCAGCCATGTTGGCTATTCAAGATAATACAGTCTGGTATGAAAACCTTATTCATCCAATATCATAATGAAAATTCAGCCAAGTTTGGCTATTTGAATAATATAATCCAATAATTTATAAGCGCAAGATTCCAATGGCGCAATCCAAATATATACTGGCGACTTATAGTCCAAAGCCAGACCGGTTTAATAAACACCGGATAATTTCTCATCATATATTGGCAACTTATCGTCTTAAAGCCAGGCCGGTTTAATAAACACCGGATAATTTCTCATCATATACTGGCAACTTATCGTCTTAAAGCCAGGCCGGTTTAACAAACACCGGATAATTTATCATCATACTGGCGACTTATCGTCTTAAAGCCAGGCCGGTTTAATAAACACCGGACAATTTATAATCATGCTTTATTCAACCTGTGACATTGAATCACATCATTGGTTTACCAACTTTTTGTAGTAAGAGTGATAGCCCCAATCTTGAGTAATGATAACTCCTTCCATATTGTGCCGGTTTATGATAAAATCGTACCGGGCTGTGATAAACACCGGATTAACCATATATAATACTGGTGACTTGTAGTCAAACCAGGCCGGGCTGATAATCTCCGGATTATAACTTGATCATGTACTCACAACTTGTAGTTGAAAGCCGAGCCGGGTTGATAAACACCGGTTTACTCCATAATAGGATGGTAACAGAAAATCAAACCGGGCAGATAATCTCCGGTCTAAAAATGGACCGTGTTCCGCCAATTTAGCTGTTTGAACCGGTACAAAATACTGTCGGTTTAAAGAACGCAAATAAAATAGCAACTTCTCAAGAAAGGCTATTAAAGCAAAAGCAATGGTAACAACTTTTTGCAAAAGAAGAGCTCTACTGAGCTTGGTCAGATGGAATTACCATGGTCAGACGCAACCAAGCCCCCCGAAGGCGTAGCGATGGTGCCAGTCAGCCAGGACCCCAAAATGACGCGTGGCGTTACGCCGGCCAAGTGGCATTGCTATGGTTCGGGTTCGACCAAGCCCCCAAATGACTCTAAGGCCCGTAGGCCGACCAAGAGGCGTGACCGGTTCAGACGTGACCGTGTCCCCAAATGATCTGGTGGCTTTCGCCGGCCAAGAGGTATTGCATCGGTTCGGACACGACCGAGCCCCCAAGTGACCTGGTGGCTTTCGCCGGCCAAGAGGCATTGCATCGGTTCAAAACATGACCGAGCCCCCAAATGACCTTATAAGGACGGCTATGTTCTCTTTGGTTCGAATACGACCTATGTTTGAACAGGAAGCCCCAAGTGATCTTGATAAGACTTGCAAGGGGTAAACCGGATGTTGTTTTAAAACAACTCCATGTAACCACACATGATATAAAAGAATAGATACCCCGCTTTATAAAGCGGGAGCCCCCATGTGATCAATAATATATTAGGCCAATAAGGCGGGATACCCATGTTTGAACCGCGCATCATGGCAGCAGGTCCTCTTCAATAATTTTTAACTTTTTTCAAGAGATAAATTCTTCTTGAACCGGGATTTTTGAACCGGATGTTTAAGAGATTCAAAGCTTTGTGGGAGACATCCTTCCCTTGAACCGGATCGTAAACCGGAATCTTCATTTTCAGTCGGAAATTTTCTGACGGCCTTTAAACTCGAATTTGCAAGAGGTTAATTCCTTTTTGAACCGGAAATTCTTAAACCGGATTTGAGCGCTTCAGAGCCTTGTGGGAGAATAGATTTCCCTTGAACCGGATTGTAAACCGGATATTTGAGAGCTTCAATGAGATTGACTTCCCTTGAGCCGGATTTTAAACCGGAATCCTTTCTGATGACCCGGATCCTCTTCATTGAGCCGGGATTTTGTAACTGTCATATACTTTCTAAGCCGGAAATTTTCTGACGGCTTTTAAATTTTCATCAATATAACAGTAGTCTCCGGGACAGGTTATCTTTCCCTCCATCGCCCTGGGGGTCTTAAACCGGCTGAAACTAGCAAGATTTGCTGAGTCATGTCATCGTAGCCCCCAAGTCTCAAGGTGACTCGAGGAGTTGACTTTGAGATTCTCCATATTTGACCGTGATATAAACCGGCATAACTTGTATTGTTGGAAATATGCCCTAGAGGCAATAATAAATGGATTATTATATTTCCTTGTTCATGATAATTGTCTATTGTTCATGCTATAATTATATTGTTCGGAAATCATAATACATGTGTGAATACATAGACCACAATGTGTCCCTAGTAAGCCTCTAGTTGACTAGCTCGTTGATCAATAGATAGTCTTGGTTTCCTGACTATGGACATGGGGATGTCATTGATAATGGGATCACATCATTAGGAGAATGATGTGATGGACAAGACCCAAACCTAAGCATAGCACAAAGATCGTGTAGTTCGTTTGCTAGAGCTTTTCTGAATGTCAAGTATCATTCCTTAGACCATGAGATTATGCAACTCCCGGATATCGTAGGAATGCTTTGGGTGTATCAAATGTCACAACGTAACTGGGTGACTATAAAGGTGCACTACAGGTATCTCCGAAAGTATCTGTTGGGTTGGCATGAATCGAGACTGGGATTTGTCACTCCGTGTGACGAAGAGGTATCTCTGGGCCCACTCGGTAAGACATCATCATAATGAGCTCAATGTGATCAAGGTGTTGTTCACGGGATGATGTATTACGGGAACGAGTAAAGAGACTTGCCGGTAACGAGATTGAACAAGGTATCGGTATACCGACGATCGAATCTCGGGAAGGTATCGTACCGATGGACAAAGGGAATTGAGTACGGGATTGATTAAGTCCTCGACATCGTGGTTCATCCGATGAGATCATCGAGGAGCATGTGGGAGCCAACATGGGTATCCAGATCCCGCTGTTGGTTATTGACCGTAGATCGTCTCGGTCATGTCTGCATGTCTCCCGAACCCGTAGGGTCTACACACTTAAGGTTCGGTGACGCTAGGGTTGTTAAAGATATTAGTATGCAGCAAAACGAAGGTTGTTCGGAGTCCCGGATGAGATCCCGGACGTCACGAGAGGTTCCGGAGTGGTCCGGAGGTAAAGAATTATATATAGGAAGTGTCGTTTCGGCCATCGGGAATGATCTGGGGGTCACCGGTATTGTACCGGGACCACCAGATGGGTCCCGGGGGTCCACCGGGTGGGGCCACCTATCCCGGAGGGCCCCGTGGGCTGAAGTGGGGAGGGAACCAGCCCATAGTGGGCTGGTGCGCCCCCCCATGGGCCTTCCCCCTGCGCCTAGGGTTGGAAACCCTAGGGCAGGGGGCGCCCCACATGGCTTGGGGGGGAAGCCATCCCCCCTGGCCGCCGTCCCCCCCCCCCTGGAGATGGATCTCCAGGGCCGGCGCCCCCCCTAGGGGGCCTATATAAAGGGGGGGAGGGAGGGCAGCCGCACCCTGCAGCCTTGGCGCCTCCCTCTCCCCGTTACACCTCTCCCTCTCTCCACAAAAGCTTGGCGAAGCCCTGCTGGAACTCTGCTGCATCCACCACCACGCCGTCGTGCTGCTGGATCTTCATCAACCTCTCCTTCCCCCTTGCTGGATCAAGAAGGAGGAGACGTCATCCCAACCGTACGTGTGTTGAACGCGGAGGTGCCGTCCGTTCGGCGCTGGTCATCGGTGATTTGGATCACGACGAGTACGACTCCATCATCCACGTTCTTCTTGAACGCTTCCGCTGCGATCTACAAGTGGTATGTAGATGCTCTCCTATCCCCTCGTTGCTAGAATACTCCATGGATAGATCTTGGTGATGCGTAGGAAAATTTTAATTTCTGCTACGATCCCCAACAGTGGCATCATGAGCTAGGTCTATGCGTAGTTTCTATGCACGAGTAGAACACAAAGTAGTTGTGGGCGTCGAATTGTCAATTCTTCTTGCCGTTACTAGTCCTATCTTGGTTCAGCGGTATTGTGGGATGAAGCGGCCCGGACCAACCTTACACGTACGCTTATGTGAGACCGGTTCCACCGACTGACATGCACTAGTTGCATAAGGTGGCTGGCGGGTGTCTGTCTCTCCCACTTTAGTTGGATCGGATTCGATGAACAGGGTCCTTATGAAGGGTAAATAGAGATTGACAATTCACGTTGTGGTTTCAACGTAGGTAAGAAACGTTCTTGCTAGCAACCTATAACAGCCACGTAAAAACTTGCAACAACAATTAGAGGACGTCTAACTTGTTTTTGCAGCAAGTGCTTTGTGATGTGATATGGCCAGAAGTTGTGATGAATCATGTGATGTATGAGATGATCTTGTTATTGTAATAGGAATCACGACTTGCATGTCGATGAGTATGACAATCGGCAGGAGCCATAGGAGTTGTCTTTATTTATTTATGACCTGCGTGTCAACTTAAATCGTCATGTAATTGCTTTACTTTATTGCTAAAGCGTTAGCCATAGCAGTAGAAGTAATAGTTGACGTGACAACTTCACGAAGACACGATGATGGAGATCATGATGATGGAGATCATGGTGTCATGCCGGTGACGACGATGAACATGGCGCCCCGAAGATGGAGATCAAAGGAGTGAAATGATGTTGGCCATATCATGTCACTATTTGATTGCATGTGATGTTTATCATGTTTTACATCTTATTTGCTTAGAACGACGGTAGCATAAATAAGATGATCCCTCATTAAAATATCAAAAATGTGTTCTCCCTAACTGTGCACCGTTGCTAAGGTTCGTCGTTCCGAAGCACCACGTGATGATCGGGTGTGATAGGTCCTTACGTTCGCATACAACGGGTGTAAGCCAGATTTACACACGCAATACACTTAGGTTGGATTGACGAGCCTAGCATGTACAGACATGGCCTCGGAACACGGAGGACCGAAAGGTCGAACATGAGTCGTATAGAAGATACGATCAACATGGAGATGTTCACCGATGATGACTAGTCCGTCTCACGTGATGATCGGACACGGCCTAGTTGACTCGGATCATGTATCACTTAGATGACTAGAGGGATGTCAAATCTGAGTGGGAGTTCATTCATTAATTTGATTAGATGAACTTAATTATCATGAACTTAGTCTAAATCTTTACAATATGTCTTGTAGATCAAATGGCCCACGCTAATGTCACCCTCAACTTCAACGCGTTCCTAGAGAAAACCAAGCTGAAAGATGATGGCAGCAACTATGCGGACTGGGTCCGGAACCTAAGGATCATCCTCATAGCTGCCAAGAAAGATTATGTCCTAGAAGCACCGCTAGGTGATGCACCATTCCCAGCAAACCAGGACGTTATGAACGCCCATCAGTCTCGTGCTGATGATTACTCCCTCGTTCAGTGCGGCATGCTTTACAGCTTAGAACCAGGGCTCCAAAAGCGTTTTGAGCAACACGAAGCATATGAGATGTTCGAGGAGCTAAAATTGATTTTCCAAGCTCATGCCCGGGTCGAGAGATATGATGTCTCCGACAAGTTCTTTAGCTGTAAGATGGAGGAGAATAGCTCTGTCAGTGAACACATACTCAAGATGTCTGGGTTACACCACCGCTTGACTCAGCTGGAAGTTAATCTCCCGGATGAGGCGGTCATTGACAGAATCCTTCAGTCGCTCCCACCTAGCTACAAGAGCTTCGTGATGAACTACAATATGCAGGGGATGGAAAAGACCATTCCCGAGTTGTATTCAATGCTGAAATCTGCAGAGGTGGAGATCAAAAAGGAACATCAAGTGTTGATGGTAAATAAAACCACTAAGTTCAAGAAAGGCAAGGGTAAGAAGAACTTCAAGAAGGACGGCAAGGAGGTTGCCACGCCTGGTAAATCAGTTGCCAGGAAGAAGTCAAAGAATGGACCCAAACCTGAAACCGAGTGCTTTTATTGCAAGGGAACTGGTCACTGGAAGCGGAATTGCCCCAAGTACTTAGCAGATAAGAAGGCCGGCAACACTAAAGGTATATGTGATATACATGTAATTGATGTGTACCTTACCAGTGCTCGTAGTAGCTCCTGGGTATTTGATACCGGTGCCGTTGCTCATATTTGTAACTCGAAACAGGAGCTGCGGAATAAACGGAGACTGGCGAAGGACGAGGTGACGATGCGCGTCGGGAATGGTTCCAGGGTCGATGTGATCGACGTCGGCACACTACCTCTACATTTACCTACGGGATTAGTTTTAAACCTCAATAATTGTTATTTAGTACCAAGTTTGAGCATGAACATTGTATCTGGATCTCGTTTAATACGAGATGGCTACTCATTTAAATCTGAGAATAATGGTTGTTCTATTTATATGAGTAATATGTTTTATGGTCATGCTCCGATGGTTAATGGTTTATTCTTAATGAATCTCGTACGTGATGTTACACATATTCATAGTGTAAATACCAAAAGATGTAAAGTTAGTAACGATAGTCCCACATACTTGTGGCACTGCCGCCTTGGTCACATTGGTGTCAAGCGCATGAAGAAGCTCCATGTTGATGGGCTTTTAGAGTCTCTCGATTATGAATCATTTGACACGTGCGAACCGTGCCTCATGGGCAAAATGACCAAGACTCCATTCTCAGGGACAATGGAGCGAGCAACCAACTTGTTGGAAATCATACATACAGATGTGTGTGGTCCAATGAGCGTTGAGGCTCACGGAGGCTATCGTTATGTTCTCACTCTCACTGATGATTTGAGTAGGTATGGGTATGTCTACTTAATGAAACACAAGTCTGAGACCTTTGAAAAGTTTAAGGAGTTTCAGAGTGAGGTTGAGAATCAACGTGACAGAAAAATAAAGTTCTTACGATCAGATCGTGGGGGAGAATATTTAAGTCACGAATTTGGCACACACTTAAGAAAATGTGGAATCGTTTCACAACTCACGCCGCCTGGAACACCTCAGCGAAACGGTGTGTCCGAACGTCGTAATCGCACTCTATTGGATATGGTGCGGTCTATGATGTCTCTTACAGATCTACCGCTATCATTTTGGGGATACGCTCTAGAGACAGCCGCATTCACTTTAAATAGGGCTCCGTCAAAATCCGTTGAGACGACACCGTATGAATTATGGTTTGGGAAGAAACCTAAGCTGTCGTTTCTGAAAGTTTGGGGTTGCGATGTTTATGTCAAGAAACTTCAACCTGAAAAACTCGAACCCAAATCGGAAAAATGCGTCTTCATAGGATACCCCAAGGAAACAGTTGGGTATACCTTCTACCTCAGATCCGAAGGCAAGATCTTTGTTGCCAAAAACGGGTCCTTTCTAGAGAAAGAGTTTCTCGCGAAAGAAGTAAGTGGGAGGAAAGTAGAGCTTGATGAAGTACTACCTCTTGAAAATCAGAGTAGCGCAGCTCAGGAAAATGTTCCTGTGGTGCCTGCACCGATTAGAGAGGAGGTTAATGATGATGATCAAAATACTTCTGATCAAGCTCCTACTGAACTTCGTAGGTCCACAAGGACGCGTTCCGCACCAGAGTGGTACGGCAACCCTGTCCTGGAAGTCATGTTGTTGGACAACGGTGAACCTTCGAGCTATGAAGAAGCGATGGCGGGCCCAGATTCCGACAAATGGCTAGAAGCCATGAAATCCGAGATAGAATCCATGTATGAAAACAAAGTGTGGACTTTGAGTGACTTGCCCGATGATCGGCGAGCCATAGAAAATAAATGGATCTTCAAGAAGAAGACAGACGCGGATGGTAATGTGACCATCTATAAAGCTCGACTTGTCGCTAAGGGTTATCGGCAAGTTCAAGGGGTTGACTACGATGAGACTTCCTCTCCCGTAGCGAAGCTGAAGTCTGTCCGAATCATGTTAGCAATAGCCGCATACTATGATTATGAGATATGGCAAATGGACGTCAAAACGGCATTCCTTAACGGCTTCCTTAAGGAAGAATTGTATATGATGCAGCCGGAAGGTTTTGTCGATCCTAAGAATGCTAACAAAGTATGCAAGCTCCAGCGCTCTATCTATGGGCTGGTGCAAGCATCTCGGAGTTGGAACATTCGTTTTGATGAGATGATCAAAGCGTTTGGGTTTATGTAGACTTATGGAGAAGCCTGCGTTTACAAGAAAGTGAGTGGGAGCTCCATAGCATTTCTCATATTATATGTGGATGACATACTATTGACGGGAAATGATATAGAATTCTTGGAAAGCATAAAGGCCTATTTGAACAAGTGTTTTTCAATGAAGGACCTTGGAGAAGCTGCTTATATATTAGGCATCAAGATCTATAGGGATAGATCGAGACGCCTCATCGGTCTTTCACAAAGTACGTACCTTGACAAGATTTTGAAGAAGTTCAAAATGGATCAGTCCAAGAAGGGGTTCTTGCCTGTATTGCAAGGTGTGCGATTGAGCACGGCTCAATGCCCGACCACGGCAAAAGATATAGAAGAGATGAGTGTCATCCCCTATGCCTCAGCTATAGGGTCTATTATGTATGCCATGCTGTGTACCAGACCCGATGTAAACCTTGCCGTAAGTTTGGTAGGTAGGTACCAAAGTAATCCCGGCAAGGAACACTGGACAGCGGTCAAAAACATCCTGAAGTACCTGAAAAGGACTAAGGATATGTTTCTCGTTTATGGAGGTGCCGAAGAGCTCATCGTAAAGGGTTACGTCGATGCTAGCTTCGACACAGATCTGGATGACTCCAAGTCACAAACCGGATACGTGTATATTTTGAATGGAGGGGCAGTAAGCTGGTGCAGTTGCAAGCAAAGCGTCGTGGCGGGATCTACATGTGAAGCAGAGTATATGGCAGCCTCGGAGGCAGCACAAGAAGCATTCTGGGTGAAGGAGTTCATTACCGACCTAGGAGTCATACCCAATGCGTCGAACCCGATGACTCTCTTCTGTGACAACACTGGAGCAATTGCCCTTGCGAAGGAGCCCGAGTTTCACAGGAAGACCAGACATATCAAGCGTCGCTTCAACTCCATTCGTGAAAGTGTTCAAAATGGAGACATAGAGATTTGTAAAGTACATACGGACCTGAATGTGGCAGATCCGTTGACTAAACCTCTCCCTAGAGCAAAACATGATCAACACCAAAATTCCATGGGTGTGCGATTCATCACAATCTAACTAGACTATTGTCTCTAGTGCAAGTGGGAGACTGTTGGAAATATGCCCTAGAGGCAATAATAAATGGATTATTATATTTCCTTGTTCATGATAATTGTCTATTGTTCATGCTATAATTGTATTGTTCGGAAATCATAATACATGTGTGAATACATAGACCACAATGTGTCCCTAGTAAGCCTCTAGTTGACTAGCTCGTTGATCAATAGATAGTCTTGGTTTCCTGACTATGGACATGGGGATGTCATTGATAACGGGATCACATCATTAGGAGAATGATGTGATGGACAAGACCCAAACCTAAGCATAGCACAAAGATCGTGTAGTTCGTTTGCTAGAGCTTTTCTGAATGTCAAGTATCATTCCTTAGACCATGAGATTATGCAACTCCCGGATATCGTAGGAATGCTTTGGGTGTATCAAACGTCACAACGTAACTGGGTGACTATAAAGGTGCACTACAGGTATCTACGAAAGTATCTGTTGGGTTGGCATGAATCGAGACTGGGATTTGTCACTCCGTGTGACGGAGAGGTATCTCTGGGCCCACTCGGTAAGACATCATCATAATGAGCTCAATGTGATCAAGGTGTTGTTCACGGGATGATGTATTACGGGAACAAGTAAAGAGACTTGCCGGTAACGAGATTGAACAAGGTATCGATATACCGACGATCGAATCTCGGGCAAGTATCGTACCGATGGACAAAGGGAATTGAGTACGGGATTGATTAAGTCCTCGACATCGTGGTTCATCCGATGAAATCATCGAGGAGCATGTGGGAGCCAACATGGGTATCCAGATCCCGCTGTTGGTTATTGACCGGAGATCGTCTCGGTCATGTCTGCATGTCTCCCGAACCCGTAGGGTCTACACACTTAAGGTTCGGTGACGCTAGGGTTGTTAAAGATATTAGTATGCAGCAAACTAAAGGTTGTTCGGAGTCCCGGATGAGATCCCGGACATCACGAGAGGTTCCGGAGTGGTCCGTAGGTAAAGAATTATATATAGGAAGTGTCGTTTCGGCCATCAGGAATGATCTGGGGGTCACCGATATTGTACCGGGACCACCAGATGGGTCCCGGGGGTCCACCGGGTGGGGCCACCTATCCCGGAGGGCCCCGTGGGCTGAAGTGGGGAGGGAACCAGCCCATAGTGGGCTGGTGCGCCCCCCATGGGCCTTCCCCCTGCGCCTAGGGTTGGAAACCCTAGGGCAGGGGGCGCCCCACATGGCTTGGGGGGGAAGCCATCCCCCCTGGCTGCTGCCCCCCTGGAGATGGATCTCCAGGGCCGGCGCCCCCCCCCCTAGGGGGCCTATATAAAGGGGGGGAGGGAGGGCAGCCGCACCCTGCAGCCTTGGCGCCTCCCTCTCCCCGTTACACCTCTCCCTCTCTCCACAAAAGCTTGGCGAAGCCCTGCTGGAACTCTGCTGCATCCACCACCACGCCGTCGTGCTGCTGGATCTTCATCAACCTCTCCTTCCCCCTTGCTGGATCAAGAAGGAGGAGACGTCATCCCAACCGTACGTGTGTTGAATGCGGAGGTGCCGTCCGTTCGGCGCTGGTCATCGGTGATTTGGATCACGACGAGTACGACTCCATCATCCACGTTCTTCTTGAACGCTTCCGCTGCGATCTACAAGTGGTATGTAGATGCTCTCCTATCCCCTCGTTGCTAGAATACTCCATGGATAGATATTGGTGATGCGTAGGAAAATTTTAATTTCTGCTACGATCCCCAACATGTATATCATTGGTGTTGATAGCACGATGTGAATCCATAGAAGGTTGAGGTGACTGCGGCGGGTTGTAAATGATCCCGTATGAACCGTGTCAGCAACTCGGCCAATGGTTCGTTCCAACTGGTGATTTGAAGTTTAACCAAACTGTAGCGGCGGCGACTTGTGCGCCTGCCCATTGATCCATCCAGTGCAGACGGCGGTTGATAATAATTTGCCTCCAATTTGAAAGAAAACCGGGCTACCCAAGCTGTGACTTGCTCATACTCAATAAATGGCTCATGCAGACACGTGCGGCCCGGTATGTTGATGTAGACCAGACTGCAGGGGATGGCAGCCTGTGCATGCGCTATTGGGTAATTCGCATGGTCCTGACGAGTTGACGCGGACTGATATGTTAGCCAGAAACTATCCACCACGGAGTTGACGATTACCACAGTGAAACTGAAATCAACTATGGCAAGTCGGCCACGCGAACAGACAGATGAACCGGTCGCGGCATTCTAAACCGGTGCGGAGCAAGTTGTCCTCTGCGCCGTAAACCGGTGTGGACGCGTGAACCGGCCGTGAGGGCGGACGGGCGAGTCGTCCATGGCGTTGTAAGGCAGCGCGAACGGATGAGTCAATCACAGGGATGGTCCCGGTAAGTTGAAGTAGTCCGGGCTGCAAAGGTGGCAGCTTGCACGTCCATTTACCAGGTAATGAGGCACGGACGAACACTGGGCGCAACATTGCAAGTACGTGCTCCGTACCCATGATATAAACCACAATTGTCCTGCGTACAAAACATACAACAGGGCGGAGTAGTTGTTTGAAGAATCGAATATGTACTTAAAAATAGATAGGGTAAATAGCACCTAGTATTTTATCGGATGAACGCGGATGCCGGTGCTTGATGCGGTAGTAGAGCGAGGCCGGCGGAGGCGAGCCGGATGACTGTGCGCACACCCACGCACGCGGGGTAGCAGCAGAGGCGAACCGGACGGGTGTGCACTGGAGATTAGATCTGTTGACTTGCCAGTCTGATCCGGTGTGGTAATCCTTTGCCTAATGACGTACGCTCACGTGACACCGCTTTAACAATATTATTTCTTCTCTGGATAGGTTGCTTCCTCCAAATCTGAGCTTTAACATGAATAGTACTCAAGCACTTGATGGATCACTTTACGTGAATATCAACAACGGAGAACAATAGCAGCAGACTTTAGCGGATCAATTTACGAAACTGCCTCGGAACTTGATCATTGCCTTCTCACGTGTATGCTGATACGGATTGACTTGACCCGGCGTCCGGCAGCTATAGGAAATTCTTTTTTATCGGCCTCAGCGATACGCGCGTGTAACAGCCAAAATTGAAATCCTACTCGGATTCGACGGATCGCACACAAACATTAAATTTGCTGGCTCTGCCGAAGACCATCTCACGGCGGATTACCCTGGACGCTTTCCATACTGGCGCTTTTTCTTATCTAACATATCGCGAGCTTCTTGATGTTGACAGATCGTGTCGCGTTGCCAGCAGTGCACAGAACATCAAACCCTACTTATTTTCATCTCAATCTGGTAAACTTGCACTTGATGCAAATCCTTCCAAACCGGCTCATCTTCATCTGGTAAATTGCAAACTTCTCGATCCCTGGAAGAAATCCCTCCAAGAACTCAACACCATCGTGCGCAGGCCCCACAGTGGGCGCCAACTGTCGTGGAATTGTCACGGCAGATGTCCTTAGTGTCAGGACTTAGTCGCGAGGCCAACGCATCTATGTGGTAGCTTGAGAGGGGTTGAGTGGGACGAGAGACGCAGGGCGGATCAACACACAAGACAAGGGTTTAGACAGCTTCAGGCCCCGGGAAACATCATCCGGTAATAACCCTACATGTTGTTTGAGGCTAGATCTCATTATGCTCATGAGGGAATCGCCGGTTTACCGACTCTTTGTGTCTAGCCCTAACATTGTTTCTTCTTGCTTGTATCTTCTAACTTGTCACTTGTCCCTCTTTGGGGAGCCCTGCCCCTCCTTATATATGTTGAAGGGGCGGTTTACATGTGGAATCCTATTAGGATTAGGACTAGTCTATCTCTAATACAAACCGGATACAAGTCCAGGTCTTTAACTCTTTATAAGACAAATATTCCTTTCCTCTAAAACCGGCCCACAATAGTTGAACCGGCCTTCTGGGCCTTGGGCCTTGTCATCCGTCTGATCCGCCCGCCGGGTTACCAGTGAGTCATAACGACCAAGCGGGTTGCTTGTAAACCGCCAAGGTCAGGGCGGATCTTCAGATAAACCGCCAAGTCCGGCCGGGTTAGCTTCCGGCCGGTTTACGCCGCGGGGTATATCCCCGACAGGCAGCCCATGTCGCATACAAGGGAGATCCCACAAGACTTGGCGCCCAAGATGAGGAATCTCCTAAACTCTAGGCCTCTGGTGTGTTATATAAACCAAGGCCAGGCTAGTCAATAGAGGATCCGATATTCATGAGAACAATCTCGTGGTAGATACATGTACTCTGTACTACACCCCATATGAAAACAATCAAAAGCAGCATGTAGGGTATTATCTCTTCGAGAGAGCCCGAAGCTGGGTAAAATCTCGTGTCCATGTGACCATCGCTCCAAGATGCCTAGCTTAGGACCCCTACTACGAGATACACCGGATATAGAACCGACAAGGCCACCCTGTGGCGTCGCTTGAGATGAAGCTGTGAGCATGTTTTATTTAAAAAAATACATAAAGTCCTCGCTTCCTTCTAAAAAACATCCCAGAAAAAAATCCCCATCTTCATCTAAAAAAACTTAAAAAAGAAAAAATATCACCACAACCTACCAGCGAATGCCACTTTGCAACCCTCCGTTCAAAAAATACCAGAGGTCCTCACCTTCTTTTAGAAAGAAAAAATACATTTTAAAATAATTCACACCTTCATCTAAAAAATTCTAAAAGATTTCTCACCGCAGCCAACCAGCTTGCGCCACATGGCATAGCTGGTTGGCCGCCCTTTTCACGACCATTTTAGCTGATTGCTTTCAGAAAGTTCACAATATAGGTTTAGTGAAATTATCTCACCCTAGGGATGTTAATTGGGTAGACATACATATCCTCTATAACACTTAGTTTCCTAGTTTTTAAACCTAATTTTGACTCGGTCAACTATTTCTCAAAGCTCTCTCACTTTATTCTTTTATACTATACACTATGCTTCTTAATTTTTAAGGCCTCACATATAATTGAGGTCTTCAAATTAGAATTTGGACCATCCAATTTTGATCGGGTCAATAATTTCTCAAGGAGCTCTCTCATTCAATTCTTTTAGTTCACTATATTCCCCAATTTTGAAGCTCTTTCATTCGATTAAGGAATTCAAATTTGGATATGATTTACAATTTTGATCAGACCAATGATTTTTAAACCAATCAGCAACTGGTCTATAAAAATATATTAATCCAGCGCACCCTCCCACCACCTTGAAAAAAGTGTCACCATACGATACTGTAGTACCAATATAGTACATGCAATTACCAACGCAGAAATTTTCCCACTTAAATATGAGTTGATTAGCAGTATATACAGAAACACACCACTAAAGGCGCACCAAATCAATGCCATATAAATAAAAAATAAACACACTCCATCATCTCCCCCACCCACCAAACTAAGCATTCCATCAATTCCAAATACAGGGGGTATTAGTTTTTAGAAAAATCAAAGTTCTTTACCTTTGACCAAGTTGGAAGCAAAAATATAGACATCCACAATATTAAACAATAAAATAGAAATTCATTTCATGATGAATCTAATTATATCAATTTGATATTATGGATTTTGATATATTTCTCTACAAATTTTATCAAACTTAAAAGCCTTTGACTTTTCAAAAAAGTAATACACCTTATATTTTGAAACATAGTGATTTTTTTTAAGAAACCCAATAACACCAACGGCGCAGCAAACCGCGTCCAACCCTTCTAGTACAGTTTGGTCTTTGGGACATGTTGTTTGACTGAAAGGGAACACGCGTCTTGCCGCGCCGTTTTTCTTTGTGATTGTAAAGTCAGTTTGGTCTTTTTTTCTGTTGTTAGACAGAACAGGTATATGTGTTTCATCCCATATCTCACCGCATATCATCGAAGTCATGGAGTAGGTAGCGTCTTAACATATTTTTTTCATGCAGCAAGAGTAAGAGTGAAGGTAATCACTATAATTTAGTGAACATTGTCTGATAGATAGAAAATGTCAGATATTGACCAAACAAAAATATGCTGTGACGCCCGGGTATTTAAGCTACAGTGAACCTCTGCTAATGATGCCACGTCACCTTTATTATTGTTACTAATCTCGCGTTAGTTCGAAACTGGTTCGAATTCAAATTCAAAATTTAGCAAACAATAAAGTTTTCAAACATTGAAACAAAATTGTTCGGAGTGTGCAGTTAAATGCCTAGGTAATTATAGTGCAGAAAACACCTTTTTAGAAAGTGCCTACATACATAAAAATGAAATAAAACATAAAAGAAAATAAATTAAAAAAGGGAAAGAATCAAACAAAAAAAAAACAAGTCCCCTCAGACAACAAGCTTGGTTTTGAGTTTGTGTCGTACCCATGGTTCCAATAACCTCTTGCTTCATCATTCTTTTGACTTGATGTGATCGCGGATCGATTACATCTTCAGGTAATCTCTCGACAAATGTGTCGTGATCATTATCAACATTCTGAGCTATTCCAGAATATCAATCAAATTCATGATGAGAATTACCATCCTTGCCCCTCGAGCCTTGCCCCTCGATGATTTGTGATGTCATCGACGACTTCCTTGCCTTCTTTCCAACACAAACTTGTTCGTGTTGTGGCTATACCTTGAGTTCCTTGTTAACCGACTTATGTTATGTTCTACCTTGGAGTATTGCTATCTTTTATGTCAAGAATGTCATGGGAAATTCTCCACCCTTAAGAATTCTTGATACAAGTGATACTTATTAACATCACCATTCTTTTCTTGGTCCCCGTGTTGTTTCTAACCGGAATACCGACAAATGGTCTGTGATGTGTAAATTCTAAACTTCTAACAACCATATTGCTTTGAAGTTATTGGTCTATAGTTTCGTTCTACGTCTATGGCCTATCGAATCATCATTCGAACATTGATCGTGCTACCTAGCCCATATTTCGGGTGCACATTTCGACCAATGTTTAATTGTGTATGTCTTTCCTCGAGCATACAACATTATATCATTTTAATTGACAAGTGTCATCTTCTTGTTCACATTATTGTGGAAGCCATCCGTTTGGAATTCTCAATGAATTGTTGCTGAGCCCATCAGCCACCTTCTCATCCCCTCCTTGGTTTAAGGATGAACTATTGCTTAAAGAACCCGCTCCCTTAGTTCATTTCCTGAGAATCTTGAAATGTCATTTCGTCTATTTGTGTTGCACCTTTTCTTCTCGGACATCCCGAGTCTGAGGTATCATGACACCAATGGATCTGAATCTCGGTCAGATATGATGGCTGGGACAACTTTCCAAGAGTTATGATATTTGTCCTTTGATGAAACGGTAACATGATGTCATGCCTAGCACCCCCCCTGGGTGGAGGACCGATCATTATAATATCTTTTGCAAGGATAACCATTCTTCTTGGAGGAAATTGTAAGACCTATTTTATAAGCTGTTCCTGATGGATCCATTGAGTATCTAAAGTTCGACCTTTGTTTGGAGACCATGTCAATGCTATCTCAAAAGCTTGTCTGTGGAACTCTGATTCTCAACAAGAACATTTGAAGCCCAATGCTAAATGTTTCTTGCTCAATTATCCAAACACCGTTGTATGGGTAATGTCATGAAATTTCTCTCCCCTTACCTAAAGGGTTTTCTACATTATCTCTCGTCGTGGATATCCTGCTCTGCTTGTCCGTGGGAAGGGTATACCCCTGGTACATGTGTCAAACACATTTTCCTTTCCATTGTTCTGTTTGATCTGATGACCACATTCTCCTTTTCCATTGATTTGTTTAACCTTCCTGGTGATCCATATGATCTAAGAAGTAATATTCTTCTGCTTATGTAAACACCTTGGCGTATAACCGTGTCATTAAGACCCTGTTGCATTTGTCGGTAGCATTCCGGTAACCACCGATGGACGAGAACTTTGCCTATTGGTCCGCCTCGTTCAACGAGCAGGAAAATAGTTCTCTTCGTCCCTCGCCCTTGGTACCGATGTTGACGTTGACATAACTGACAGGCTTTCCTCTGACCTGCATTGCTATCATGATCGTGCATGATCACAACGCCCTCCCTAAATTTTTTTACCCACATGGTGGGCCCATAAACCACAGTTCCACAGGATCGAAACCTGACTCTCCTATACACCCCCTGTTTCCAAAGTTATTCCTCCCGCGTGGACTCGTATGTAATTCATGAGCCACCTTCCGACGAGATCATCAATTCTGGCATCGGACACAATAATTATTCTGTGGCTTTGAAACCACTTTCACCTTCTGTCTAGGCATTGAATGATTGCCTGGCTGCCTGAAACTTCTTATTGTACCTTCCAACTTTACTATCGATGTGTTTTATTTGTTCAACTCGAGAGGTACTCATATGCTCCTTCATGGATTAATCCCAGATCATTACCCTTATAACATTCTGTCGTTGCCGGCCTGCCTCGTTACCTATTCGTAAATACGATGAAGATCCCGAAGAAAGGATGCCGACTTCATCATGATGACCTAAAGCGGAGAAATGAAGACATCAATGTACTGGACCGATCTCTTCGAGAAGAGCAAGCCAGAATGAGAAGACCCGCTAGATTCGTTACCAAACCTTCCCCCCTTTCACTACCTCTTAAATCTCGGGACGAGATTTCTTGTAGTGGAGGAGAATTGTGACGCCCGGGTATTTAAGCTACAGTGAACCTCTGCTAATGATGCCACGTCACCTTTATTATTGTTACTAATCTCGCGTTAGTTCAAAACTGGTTCGAATTCAAATTCAAAATTTAGCAAACAATAAAGTTTTCAAACATTGAAACAAAATTGTTCGGAGTGTGCAGTTAAATGCCTAGGTAATTATAGTGCAGAAAACACCTTTTTAGAAAGTGCCTAAATACATTAAAATGAAATAAAACATAAAAGAAAATAAATTAAAAAAGGGAAAGAATCAAACAGAAAAAAAAACAAGTCCCCCCCCCCCCCGCTCGGCCTTGGCCCAGCTAGCCTATGGGCTGCCAGGCCGACCCAGCCGGCCTCCCCTTAACACCCCACCCCGACCGGAACCCTAGCCGGTCCGCCCCCACTACTCCCGCATGATCCCCACCCCTTCCCCCACGTCTCTCACCTGCCCCCCCTCGATCCAGATCGGATCGGGCGCATCGCCCCTGCGCCCTCGTCAGCGCCCCGCCGCCACATCGACGCCGCTCGTCCTCAGCTCCTCCCCCGCCGGACTTCCTCGACCCCTTGCCACCGCCTGGACGTCGCTGGATTCGCCGTCTCCTCGTCCCCTCACGCCGCTGGACCTCGCCGTCGCCCGAAGCCGACTCGCCGGGCCGCTCCCTCGCCGGACCTCTTCCTCTACGTCGTCGACCTCGTCCCCGACCTCCTCCCCAAGCCCCACTGCCTAGAACCCTGCAACCACGGTGAGGCCCCCGGCCTCCCCTTCCTCTCGCTCGCACGTCGTCCCGCACCAGCACGCGACCACCAACCTCCGCCCCGGTTCCTCTGTTGCCGTCCCCTGCGCCTCGCCGCACACGCGCCCGTGCGCGCCTCGCCACACGCCGGCGCCCCACAGCTCCCTCCGCCTCATCGCTTGGCCTCGGCCGCGCCCGCACCACCGCACCCGTGGCCGCGCCGCCCGGGCCTCGCCTCCGTCGCCCCTGCTCCCACTCCGCCACACACCGCCGTGCGGACGCAGTCCCGCACCGGTCTGCGTCGTCGCCGCCCACCGGTGAGCGTGCTCCCCCGCCTGTGCACGCACACGTGAACCCCCATTTTTTCTATTAGTGCTAAACAAGATTAGTGATAACCCCCCCCCCCACTAGCCACTGTATGACAAATGGGCCCTACTAGATTAATTAACAGTTAAACATTTTAATTAAGTCAAATAACTCCATGTGACACTGACAGTCTGGCCCTTCTAGCTAACTAAATTGAATATTAAAAACTGTTAAATAGCTGAGTATGACGTGTGGGCCCTGGACCCAATTGACCAGCCAACTGCTGACTGGTCAACTGTTGACTCACTACTGACTGAGCCCTGTGGACCCACCTGTAAGACACATGTACATAGTGATGGGTACACTTCTGTGTACCCATAGCATTTCTCCAATTAATTTCGAATTAATTAATACTTTTGGGATATTAATAAAACTTTGAAAAATCATATAAATTAATCTACAGCTCGGATGGAAAACCTTTGTACATGAAAGTTGCTTAGATCGACGAGGCGATTCCGGATACGCAACCCGTTCGTTCGCCACACCCCCTAACCTATCGAACTCGCAACTTTCCCCCTCCGGTTCACCTGTCCGAAAACACGAAACACCGGGAACCCTTTCCCGGATGTTTCCCCCCTTTCACGGTATCACCTAGTACTGCGTTAGGGCACACCTAGCACCGCGTATTGCCATGTTATGCCTTGTGTTGCTTTGATTTCTCTATTATTTATTATGTTCCCCCTCCGTCACTTCTTTCCGGTAGACCCCGAGACTGCCGGTGACCCCCAGTTCGACTACGGTGTTGATGACCCCTCCTTCTCGGCTGAGCTTCCGTTATCCCTATACTGCTTGCATTAGAGTAGTGTAGCATGTTACTGCTTTCCGTTATCCCTATCCTGATGCATAGCCTGTCCTTGTTACTACTATTGATACCTTTATCTGCAGTCCTACCTGCTTAGTATAGGATGCTAGTTTCCATTAGTGGCCCTACATTCTTGTCCGTCTGCTGTGCTACTATCGGGCCGTGATCACTCGGGAGTTGATCACGGGTATATATTACTTTATACATGATAGATGTGGTAACTAAAGTCGGGTCGACTCGAGGAGCACCCGCGAGTGATTCACGGATTGGGGGCTGAAAGGACCTTTGTCCCAACGGCCCTCTATGTGGATCTTTGTGGCCGAGCGGCAGCGCAGGTTGAGGCTACCTAGGTAAGAGGTGGGCCTGGCCCTGTCGGCGTTCGCGGATACTTAACACGCTTAACGAGATCTGGGTATTTGATCTGAGTCTGGCCATTTGGTCTATACGCACTAACCAGCTACGCGGGAAAGATATGGGCACTCGGCGTCGTGGTATCAGCCGAAGCACTTCTTGACGTCAGCGATGGAGCGGCGCGCGCCGGATTGGACTGGAACGCCACTAGGCTAGGTCTGCTTCCGGCCGCCCTCGCAACGTGCAGGTGTGCTCAGGGCGATGGGCCCAGACCCCTGCGCGCTTAGGTTTAGACCGGCGTGCTGACCTCTCTGTTGTGCCTAGGTGGGGCTGCGACGTGTTGATCTTCCGCGGCCGGGCATGACCCCGAAAGGTGTGTCCGGCCAAATGGGATCAAGCGTGTTGGGTTATGTGGTGCACCCCTGCAGGGAAGTTAATCTATTCGAATAGCCATGATCTTCGGTAACAGGACGGCTTGGAGTTGTACCTTGACCTTATGACAACTAGAACCGGATACTTAATAAAACACACCCTTCCAAGTGCCAGATACAACCCGGTGATCGCTCTCTAACAGGGCATCGAGGAGGGGATTGCCGGGTAGGATTATGCTATGCGATGCTACTTGGAGGACTTCAGTTTACTCTCTTCTATATGTTGCAAGACGGAGGCTGCCAGAAGCGTAGTCTTCGACAGGATTAGATATCCCCCTCTTATTCTGGCATTCTGCAGTTCAGTCCAATGATATGGCCCTTTACACATATATCCATGCATATGTAGTGTAGCTCCTTGCTTGCGAGTACTTTGGATGAGTACTCACGGTTGCTTTGTTTCCCCCTTTTCCCCATTCCTCTACCCGATTGCTGCTACAAGAAGATGGAGTCCAGGATCCAGACGCCACTGTCGACGACGACTTCTACTACTCTGGAGGTGCCTACTACTACGTGCAGCCCGCTGACGACGACCAGGAGTAGTTAGGAGGATCCCAGGCAGGTGGCCTGCGCCTCGTTCGATCTGTATCCCCGTTTGTGCTAGCCTTCTTAAGGCAAACTTGTTTAACTTATGTCTGTTCTCAGATATTGTTGCTTCCGCTGACTAGTCTATGATCGAGCACTTGTATTCGAGCCCTCGAGGCCCCTGGCTTGTATTATGATGCTTGTATGACTTATTTATGTTTTAGAGTTGTGTTGTGATATCTTCCCGTGAGTCCCTGATCTTGATCGTACACTTTTGCGTGCATGATTAGTGTACGATTGAATCGGGGGCGTCACAAGTTGGTATCAGAGCCGACTGCCTGTAGGAATCCCCCTTCCACACTCCTTGGCCGAAGTCGAGTCTAGACATTGCAAAAACTTTTACTAACTTGGTTGTGTGCCTTACGGGCCCACGTCGCCATCGGGTGGTACTTGGATCTTTTACTCCTCGACCTATACTCGGGGACTCTGACATCTCTTCTATTCGGGTTAAACGGTTTTGCTTACTCTGACTCTAGGTTCTCGTAACTACTTCCACACGGAGAGCCCCTTCATTCTGGATGGTTTCCTGCTTCACCAAGACTTCGAAGATACTCTCAGACCTACTCCCGAGAACTTGTGTTCATTTCTTTTGCAATCCCTTAACACCGTTGAATCCTTATGGATAACTGTGTAGCCTCGCCGTTCATACTTCCATCCCTAGTTGTTTTTGTTATTACAAGATACTCAAAAGTATTCTCAGACTTTCGAGAATCCTTTTTTTCGACTGCCTTGCAGCTCTTTTCCACCTGAATAACCCTACGAATAATTCCTCACACTTATCGGGGATTCGTTCATCCCTAGTTGATCATATGTCTCACAAAATTCTTCGAATGCAATTTGATCTCCCGGAGATCCTCTAAAGCCTAGTGCTCTCGAAAGTTTTGTCTACCTGCATTATGGTTAAACCCATATGTCTGACAATATTCATTAAATATCCTTTGTCATTGTCATCCTGAGCCTATTAATTCATTATGTTGCGATTACTCGCAATCATCAGTCGAACCCTGATATTTGACCTTCCTGCTCACAAGTCATTCTGGACATGAGCTGGTTCTCGACCAAACTATTTGTCGTCAATTGTGCCTCTGGTCTATCCAACTTATCCATCCTAGATCAGAGCGTCTGCTTCTGATCCTTTGTTTTGGAAATCATAATTCATTTGTTATCTAAGCATCAAATTATTCAGATGTTCTATAATATGATGCCCGTGCATTCTTCTTCCTCGGGTTGAGTACCGATACTCACATCAGCCCCGTTGTGGACCGCCATACCCATTGCCGGGTTATTATCTGACAATGTCCTTCACAACCAAAATTCTTGTGAGTTCTTTTCCTGATACATAATGCCCTTTGTAAATTGTATCACCTGCTTGGCCAACCATGCTTTGCTTTCGAGCTGGTGGTATTTACTATTGAAGCTTGTGGTATAGGTTACCACGATACCCTAACGGGTTGAACCTATGCCTTCCTTAATATGAGTGAACGGAAGTTTCCACGAGTCATACTCATCTGGTATTTCACCAGGTAAAACATTTAACACTAATGCCTTTATCAAAGCGAGAAGTGAATGGAAGGTTATACATTGAAGAAGTGGGAGTCGACCTTGAACCTTGTGTTCATGCCCATGGACACGATGTAGATCTTATCATTAAAGCTTCTCTTAAATTAATTATTCCCTTGGTATAAGTTCTTATATCTGGGATCTGGCCTTTTACAATCGTGATTCCGACCATGTTCTCCTTTAAATACCATCCTCGATGCAAGTGTAAGCACTTGTCTTCTGTGGATCAATACCCCGGTCCAACCTCTACTGTGATCCGTCTTCGAGTATTACCCCCTGGTATCTCGAGATTATCTTGGAACTGCATAACTTCTTATGAGTTCTTCATCAAGTACTACATTCTCACTGATTACAGTTTTCATGGGCTCTGAGTTATTAAACACTCAAAGACACCGATAACTGAACCGAGTCTGCCCTACGGTTCAACAACTCTTGATAATCTTCTTTAAGTCCGAGTTTGTACTCGATCATGTCATACCTAGCCTGATCGGCTATATCATTAACGTGCTAAATCTTAACTGTGCTACCTGGTCCTTCTTCCCAGAACACAATTTTCGACGCTGAGCAAGGCTTAGGTTGATTTCCTGGGCTTATCATTCCACCTCAGACAACAAGCTTGGTTTTGAGTTTGTGTCGTACCCATGGTTCCAATAACCTCTTGCTTCATCATTCTTTTGACTTGATGTGATCGCGGATCGATTACATCTTCAGGTAATCTCTCGACAAATGTGTCGTGATCATTATCAACATTCTGAGCTATTCCAGAATATCAATCAAATTCATGATGAGAATTACCATCCTTGCCCCTCGAGCCTTGCCCCTCGATGATTTGTGATGTCATCGACGACTTCCTTGCCTTCTTTCCAACACAAACTTGTTCGTGTTGTGGCTATACCTTGAGTTCCTTGTTAACCGACTTATGTTATGTTCTACCTTGGAGTATTGCTATCTTTTATGTCAAGAATGTCATGGGAAATTCTCCACCCTTAAGAATTCTTGATACAAGTGATACTTATTAACATCACCATTCTTTTCTTGGTCCCCGTGTTGTTTCTAACCGGAATACCGACAAATGGTCTGTGATGTGTAAATTCTAAACTTCTAACAACCATATTGCTTTGAAGTTATTGGTCTATAGTTTCGTTCTACGTCTATGGCCTATCGAATCATCATTCGAACATTGATCGTGCTACCTAGCCCATATTTCGGGTGCACATTTCGACCAATGTTTAATTGTGTATGTCTTTCCTCGAGCATACAACATTATATCATTTTAATTGACAAGTGTCATCTTCTTGTTCACATTATTGTGGAAGCCATCCGTTTGGAATTCTCAATGAATTGTTGCTGAGCCCATCAGCCACCTTCTCATCCCCTCCTTGGTTTAAGGATGAACTATTGCTTAAAGAACCCGCTCCCTTAGTTCATTTCCTGAGAATCTTGAAATGTCATTTCGTCTATTTGTGTTGCACCTTTTCTTCTCGGACATCCCGAGTCTGAGGTATCATGACACCAATGGATCTGAATCTCGGTCAGATATGATGGCTGGGACAACTTTCCAAGAGTTATGATATTTGTCCTTTGATGAAACGGTAACATGATGTCATGCCTAGCACCCCCCCTGGGTGGAGGACCGATCATTATAATATCTTTTGCAAGGATAACCATTCTTCTTGGAGGAAATTGTAAGACCTATTTTATAAGCTGTTCCTGATGGATCCATTGAGTATCTAAAGTTCGACCTTTGTTTGGAGACCATGTCAATGCTATCTCAAAAGCTTGTCTGTGGAACTCTGATTCTCAACAAGAACATTTGAAGCCCAATGCTAAATGTTTCTTGCTCAATTATCCAAACACCGTTGTATGGGTAATGTCATGAAATTTCTCTCCCCTTACCTAAAGGGTTTTCTACATTATCTCTCGTCGTGGATATCCTGCTCTGCTTGTCCGTGGGAAGGGTATACCCCTGGTACATGTGTCAAACACATTTTCCTTTCCATTGTTCTGTTTGATCTGATGACCACATTCTCCTTTTCCATTGATTTGTTTAACCTTCCTGGTGATCCATATGATCTAAGAAGTAATATTCTTCTGCTTATGTAAACACCTTGGCGTATAACCGTGTCATTAAGACCCTGTTGCATTTGTCGGTAGCATTCCGGTAACCACCGATGGACGAGAACTTTGCCTATTGGTCCGCCTCGTTCAACGAGCAGGAAAATAGTTCTCTTCGTCCCTCGCCCTTGGTACCGATGTTGACGTTGACATAACTGACAGGCTTTCCTCTGACCTGCATTGCTATCATGATCGTGCATGATCACAACGCCCTCCCTAAATTTTTTTACCCACATGGTGGGCCCATAAACCACAGTTCCACAGGATCGAAACCTGACTCTCCTATACACCCCCTGTTTCCAAAGTTATTCCTCCCGCGTGGACTCGTATGTAATTCATGAGCCACCTTCCGACGAGATCATCAATTCTGGCATCGGACACAATAATTATTCTGTGGCTTTGAAACCACTTTCACCTTCTGTCTAGGCATTGAATGATTGCCTGGCTGCCTGAAACTTCTTATTGTACCTTCCAACTTTACTATCGATGTGTTTTATTTGTTCAACTCGAGAGGTACTCATATGCTCCTTCATGGATTAATCCCAGATCATTACCCTTATAACATTCTGTCGTTGCCGGCCTGCCTCGTTACCTATTCGTAAATACGATGAAGATCCCGAAGAAAGGATGCCGACTTCATCATGATGACCTAAAGCGGAGAAATGAAGACATCAATGTACTGGACCGATCTCTTCGAGAAGAGCAAGCCAGAATGAGAAGACCCGCTAGATTCGTTACCAAACCTTCCCCCCTTTCACTACCTCTTAAATCTCGGGACGAGATTTCTTGTAGTGGAGGAGAATTGTGACGCCCGGGTATTTAAGCTACAGTGAACCTCTGCTAATGATGCCACGTCACCTTTATTATTGTTACTAATCTCGCGTTAGTTCAAAACTGGTTCGAATTCAAATTCAAAATTTAGCAAACAATAAAGTTTTCAAACATTGAAACAAAATTGTTCGGAGTGTGCAGTTAAATGCCTAGGTAATTATAGTGCAGAAAACACCTTTTTAGAAAGTGCCTAAATACATTAAAATGAAATAAAACATAAAAGAAAATAAATTAAAAAAGGGAAAGAATCAAACAGAAAAAAAAAACAAGTCCCCCCCCCCCCCGCTCGGCCTTGGCCCAGCTAGCCTATGGGCTGCCAGGCCGACCCAGCCGGCCTCCCCTTAACACCCCACCCCGACCGGAACCCTAGCCGGTCCGCCCCCACTACTCCCGCATGATCCCCACCCCTTCCCCCACGTCTCTCACCTGCCCCCCCTCGATCCAGATCGGATCGGGCGCATCGCCCCTGCGCCCTCGTCAGCGCCCCGCCGCCACATCGACGCCGCTCGTCCTCAGCTCCTCCCCCGCCGGACTTCCTCGACCCCTTGCCACCGCCTGGACGTCGCTGGATTCGCCGTCTCCTCGTCCCCTCACGCCGCTGGACCTCGCCGTCGCCCGAAGCCGACTCGCCGGGCCGCTCCCTCGCCGGACCTCTTCCTCTACGTCGTCGACCTCGTCCCCGACCTCCTCCCCAAGCCCCACTGCCTAGAACCCTGCAACCACGGTGAGGCCCCCGGCCTCCCCTTCCTCTCGCTCGCACGTCGTCCCGCACCAGCACGCGACCACCAACCTCCGCCCCGGTTCCTCTGTTGCCGTCCCCTGCGCCTCGCCGCACACGCGCCCGTGCGCGCCTCGCCACATGCCGGCGCCCCACAGCTCCCTCCGCCTCATCGCTTGGCCTCGGCCGCGCCCGCACCACCGCACCCGTGGCCGCGCCGCCCGGGCCTCGCCTCCGTCGCCCCTGCTCCCACTCCGCCACACACCGCCGTGCGGACGCAGTCCCGCACCGGTCTGCGTCGTCGCCGCCCACCGGTGAGCGTGCTCCCCCGCCTGTGCACGCACACGTGAACCCCCATTTTTTCTATTAGTGCTAAACAAGATTAGTGATAACCCCCCCCACTAGCCACTGTATGACAAATGGGCCCTACTAGATTAATTAACAGTTAAACATTTAAATTAAGTCAAATAACTCCATGTGACACTGACAGTTTGGCCCCTCTAGCTAACTAAATTGAATATTAAAAACTGTTAAATAGCTGAGTATGACGTGTGGGCCCTAGACCCAATTGACCAGCCAACTGCTGACTGGTCAACTGTTGACTCACTACTGACTGAGCCCTGTGGACCCACCTGTAAGACACATGTACATAGTGCTGGGTACACTTCTGTGTACCCGTAGCATTTCTCCAATTAATTTCAAATTAATTAATACTTTTGGAATATTAATAAAACTTTGAAAAATCATATAAATTAATCTACAGCTCGGATGGAAAACCTTTGTACATGAAAGTTGCTTAGATCGATGAGGTGATTCCGGATACGCAACCCGTTCGTTCGCCACACCCCCTAACCTATCGAACTCGCAACTTTCCCCCTCCGGTTCACCTGTCCGAAAACACGAAACACCGGGAACCCTTTCCCGGATGTTTCCCCCCTTTCACGGTATCACCTAGTACTGCGTTAGGGCACACCTAGCACCGCATATTGCCATGTTATGCCTTGTGTTGCTTTGATTTCTCTATTATTTATTATGTTCCCCCTCCGTTACTTCTTTCCGGTAGACCCCGAGACTGCCGGTGACCCCCAGTTCGACTACGGTGTTGATGACCCCTCCTTCTCGGCTGAGCTTCCGTTATCCCTATACTGCTTGCATTAGAGTAGTGTAGCATGTTACTGCTTTCCGTTATCCCTATCCTGATGCATAGCCTGTCCTTGTTACTACTATTGATACCTTTATCTGCAATCCTACCTGCTTAGTATAGGATGCTAGTTTCCATTAGTGGCCCTACATTCTTGTCCGTCTGCTGTGCTACTATCGGGCCGTGATCACTCGGGAGTTGATCACGGGTATATATTACTTTATACATGATAGATGTGGTAACTAAAGTCGGGTCGACTCGAGGAGCACCCGCGAGTGATTCACGGATTGGGGGCTGAAAGGACCTTTGTCCCAACGGCCCTCTATGTGGATCTTTGTGGCCGAGCGGCAGCGCAGGTTGAGGCTACCTAGGTAAGAGGTGGGCCTGGCCCTGTCGGCGTTCGCGGATACTTAACACGCTTAACGAGATCTGGGTATTTGATCTGAGTCTGGCCATTTGGTCTATACGCACTAACCAGCTACGCGGGAAAGATATGGGCACTCGGCGTCGTGGTATCAGCCGAAGCACTTCTTGACGTCAGCGATGGAGCGGCGCGCGCCGGATTGGACTGGAACGCCACTAGGCTAGGTCTGCTTCCGGCCGCCCTCGCAACGTGCAGGTGTGCTCAGGGCGATGGGCCCAGACCCCTGCGCGCTTAGGTTTAGACCGGCGTGCTGACCTCTCTGTTGTGCCTAGGTGGGGCTGCGACGTGTTGATCTTCCGCGGCCGGGCATGACCCCGAAAGGTGTGTCCGGCCAAATGGGATCAAGCGTGTTGGGTTATGTGGTGCACCCCTGCAGGGAAGTTAATCTATTCGAATAGCCATGATCTTCGGTAACAGGACGGCTTGGAGTTGTACCTTGACCTTATGACAACTAGAACCGGATACTTAATAAAACACACCCTTCCAAGTGCCAGATACAACCCGGTGATCGCTCTCTAACAGGGCATCAAGGAGGGGATTGCCGGGTAGGATTATGCTATGCGATGCTACTTGGAGGACTTCAGTCTACTCTCTTCTATATGTTGCAAGACGGAGGCTGTCAGAAGCGTAGTCTTCGACAGGATTAGATATCCCCCTCTTATTCTGGCATTCTGCAGTTCAGTCCACTGATATGGCCCTTTACACATATATCCATGCATATGTAGTGTAGCTCCTTGCTTGCGAGTACTTTGGATGAGTACTCACGGTTGCTTTGTTTCCCCCTTTTCCCCATTCCTCTACCCGATTGCTGCAACCAGACGATGGAGTCCAGGATCCAGACGCCACCGTCAACGACGACTTCTACTACTCTGGAGGTGCCTACTACTACGTGCAGCCCGCTGACGATGACCAGGAGTAGTTAGGAGGATCCCAGGCAGGAGGCCTGCGCCTCTTTCGATCTGTAGCCCAGTTTGTGCTAGCCTTCTTAAGGCAAACTTGTTTAACTTATGTCTGTACTCAAATATTGTTTCTTCCGCTGACTAGTCTATGATCGAGCACTTGTATTCGAGCCCTCGAGACCCCTGGCTTGTATTATGATGCTTGTATGACTTATTTTATGTTTTAGAGTTGTGTTGTGATATCTTCCCGTGAGTCCCTGATCTTGATCATACACGTTTGCGTGCATGATTAGTGTACGATTGAATCGGGGGCGTCACATATGCAAACCATGAATTAAAGAATAAAATAATTTACCAATTCAATATAGGCTAATGTATTTTATTTGGATCATATAGAACAAATTTACATGTAAGTGGTGGATAGAAACCACTTCTCTGAATCTCTGTAAAGATAGCTTACTCACATAATGGTAGAGTGGGCGATTTCCTTCCTTCACAACAATGTAATTTATAATGAAGAGAAGCAAAGTGAAGAAAACAACAACTTATTGAGCAATATGATTCGAATTTCTAACCAGGCTTAGTAGAAAAATTAGACCACAATCATCTGAGAAGAAAAATGATACTCCCCTTCGATCTATATTACTTGTCGCTCACTTAGTATTAATATAGATCAGAGGGAGTAACAGAAAAACCACGTTAGGGCATGCCACATTTCAAAGATCAAGGTGTTAATACTTACTCTCCCATTCCAAAATAAGTGTCGTGGCAGAAGACTTCAAATGTTTGGAAGTCTCGTATTAATCTTCAACATTACACTTGCATAGGCCAAGTATTTCACGTTTTAACTAAATTTATAGCATCTATACTCTCTTCCACTACCTGTATTTCTACAAATGTGTATCCAAAAAGGAAATTATGCATTTAATTTTTAATCCACCAGAATTAACATTTTCATGTCAACACACATGTTGTTAGGGAGAACAAATAATTATATAATGACAAATTGGAATCATTATTTGTTAAATGCACACCTATCTTTTTAACATGTGTAGTATTTGTCTATTCATGACAAAAAAAATTAGCCCGTCTACAAAATTGCTCAAACAAAAGCACCTCACAGGTGTGTCCGCTCTATGTTCGAATTACTATAGCCATAGGAACATGAGATCAAGGTTTCTATGGCCACAAGCCATCAGATATGACATCTTAAGTCTTTAACGACGATTAGAAGATGATGAATAGTTGCATGTTTGATGTGAAACAATTTCTCGACATCTACACAAGACTAGGAAGCTACATAATCAAAACTAAGATGGTGTGACACAATCTGAGCAGTAGTAGAGTTTGCACTTCTATTACTAATAAGCCATGTTGCGCACAAATAGCATATGCTAATATATATATATATATATATATATATATATATATATATATGCAAAAGCGGACAGCGCTCAGAACACATGCCATGTTATGATATGCTAATAGACAGGGCATTGTTTCCATTGATTTGACATCCAGAAACCAACTATGTTTACACTAAATAAAAACTTCAATTATGAATAGAGATCATACACAACAACCAATGGGTTTTGTCGGTGTCAAAACCGGCGGATCTCGGGTAGGGGGTCCCGAACTGTGCGTCTAGGCGGATGGTAACAGGAGATGAGGGACACAATGTTTTACCCAGGTTCGGGCCCTCTTGATGGAGGTAAAACCCTACGTCCTGCTTGATTAATATTGATGATATGGGTAGTGCAAGAGTAGATATACCACGAGATCAAGGAGGCTAAACCCTAGAAGCTAGCCTATGGTATGATTGTTGTATGTTGAAGTTCTGTCCTACGGACTAAAACCCTTCGGTTTATATAGACACCGGAGAGGGTTAGGGTTACACAAAGTCGGTTACAATGGTAGGAGATCTAGATATCCGCATCGCCAAGCTTGCCTT
This sequence comes from Aegilops umbellulata, assembly GCA_032464435.1. Taxonomy (NCBI): domain Eukaryota; kingdom Viridiplantae; phylum Streptophyta; class Magnoliopsida; order Poales; family Poaceae; genus Aegilops; species Aegilops umbellulata. The sequence continues at coordinate 146,983,252 of CP136054.1, read as the reverse complement.
CCACGCCAAGGAAAGTCCCATCCGGTCACGGGACGAAGTCTTCAATCTTGTATCTTCATAGTCCAGGAGTCCGGCTGAAGGTATAGTCCGGCTACCCGGACACCCCCTCATCTAGGACTCCCTCAGTAGCCCCTGAACCAGGATTCAATGACGACGAGTTCGGCGCGCAGATTGTTTTCGGCATTGCAAGGCGGGTTCCTCCTCCAAGTTCTTCATAAAAGTTTGTAAACACCAACGGTAGTGTCCGGATCTGCAAAATAAGTTTCCACATATTGCCATAGAGAGAATAATATTAACACAAATCTAATCTGCTGACGTATTCCATAGCGTGACATCACACTACGGCCAAGCCTTTATTCGAATCGTTTTTACTTCCCCACCTCAGCGCATTTTGCGAGGAGGTTTCCTTGGCACGTCTTGTCAAAGCAGAGATAGTGTCCCCCATTTACAGGATTCTCATCAATACGGGCGTGGGTAACCCAACCGCGCCATTTATCACGGCGCTTGGGAGATAAGCGAGTTTTACCAGGCTGGTGGGGACGCATAGCCGCATCCGCCCATATAAGGGGATAAGGATCCACCTTTTTACCTACGCCTTCTTCCTCCTTTGCCTATCCATTTCCTGCGCACCCGAGCTCCAGCGCCCAAGTCCGCACTTCCCACCTCAACCTTCTCCAGCCATGTCCGGAGCGGGAGGCAAGTGGATGGTCTCCTCCGTCACGGAGGGCCATGTCAAAAAGCTGAGGAAGGCCGGATACTTGTCTAACGACATCGCGCACCGGCTTCCCGAAAAGGGGCAGCTCCTCCCCACCCCAAGGCCCCATGAGAGGGTAGTATTCCTTCCCCATTTCCTCCGCGGACTGGGCTTTCCTCTCCACCCATTTGTCCGGGGGCTCATGTTCTACTATGGCCTAGATTTCCACGATCTGGCCCCGAACTTCGTCCTCAACATCTCGGCGTTTATCGTCGTGTGTGAGGCCTTCCTCCGTATCCGCCCCCATTTCGGCCTTTGGCTCAAGACCTTCAATGTCAAGCCGAAGGTGGTGCGCGGCAACCAGGCGGAGTGCGGAGGCGCCATGGCGGGCAAGATAGCCAACGTCCTATGGCTCGAGGGCTCTTTTGTGGAGACCCTGAAGGGGTGGCAATCGGGGTGGTTTTACATCACCGAGCCGCACGATCCGAAGTGGATCGCAGCCCCTGAGTTCCGATCCGGACCCCCTACGCGGCTCACGTCCTGGAAGGAGACGGGCCTGTCGTGGGGCGACGAAGAAGAGGTGACCGGACTGCAAAAATGCATCCAATCCCTGGTGAACAAGCAGCTCAAGCTTGTCAATATAGTCCAAGTCATGCTCGTCCGCCGGATCCTCCCGTGTCAACAACGGGCCTTTACTCTGTGGGAGTTCGATCCGACGCAACACCAAACCTTGAATAGGCTCTTCGACACGATGTACGAAGATGCCTGGAAGGTGCTATTCAAGGGCGCCGACGCTCCCACATCCGCATCCGAGGATCGCGGATACAGCACATAGCGTCAAGCTAGTGCGGTGAGTTATCTTTACCTTTTACAGGACATTTGTTTCTCATAGTTTGACTCTATGCGGGATCTAAACTCCCTTACCTTTGACAGGAGTGGCGGGCGAAGTCCGGACAGGTAAACTGTCCGGCCCCTTTGCCTGAAGACCCAGCAGATGCTCGTTTATCGAAGCTGCTGGCTCCGACACCTTACGTGGTGCCAAAGAAGAAGGCCAAGAAGAAGGCCACGGGGACTCGAAAGAGTTCCCGGCGCCAGGAGGTGTCGGATTCTTCATCCGACGAATCCGAGACGCGCTCCTCCCGTGAAAACGAGGAGGAGGAAGAAGGAACCTCTCCCCCTCCAGCGGGGGGAGGAAAGAAGAGGAAGGCCGCCCCAACAGGGGAGGCCGAAGGGTCCAAGAAGGGGAAGACCCTTCCCCCGGACTACTCCACCGACGCCAACGAGGGCGAACAGGAGTGGCCGCAAAGGGCCAGGCGCCCGGCGGGATCGTAAGTATTCAGATACCAGAGTAACTCCTAGCATTCCCTTGTCGCACAGCTTTTCCTTCTGTCGAATGTAATTGTGGAGCCCGCCCAAGGCCGGGCTCGACGAGTCGTCGAGCGGCTCCCTGGATTCATCGGACGTGAATTCAATTCCACCCGCTGTCTCCCCCCGCACTGCGGACGACGCCGAAGTGGCGTCGCGACAAGCTACGGGCCAAGAGGAGGTGGTCCTGGAGGAGCCGCGAGGTGACCTCCCGGACTCCAGGAGTAAAGGGGACAAGACCCCTCAGGGCTCCAAGTCCGGCTTTGAGCCGGACACCGCGCCGGAATCTTCAACGGTTCCGGACCGCGGTAGGCGAACTCCTTCTAAGAGGAGCAAGCTTTCTGAGCCGGCGGCCTCCATCCAACCGGAGGTGCCGGACAATCTGCTGGAGGTGCTTAACGGCGCCTCCATCGACGAGGAGCACCGTACTATTATGAGTACGGTGATCCAGAAGGTTCAGTCCGCCAAGAGCGGACTGACTGAAGCTTGTGCCAGCCTTCTAACAGGCTTCAAGGTAAGTAAAAATATGTAAAAATATTACCGCATAGACAGTAGCCCCTGATGCTCTGTTTGGCGTTCGGAAAGAAAAGCCGAATAGAGGATCAAATAAATTTCGCAGGAGTCTAACAAAAAAGAGTCAATATGCGTATGCAGGCTTCGCTGCTTGCGACCGCCGCACTGACTGCGGAGGTAGGCGCCCTGAAGCAGGGTCTCGAGCGGTCCAAGCAAGAGCTCGGCCTGGCCAAGCGGCAGCTCGAGGAGAAAGAAGGTAAGAGATACCTTATAGAAATATAAAAAGATGCAATTGCAAAAAATGATAGGATTATGCTGCTTATTGCAGGGGCCACGACTGAGGTGGCAACCCTCAAGCAGGCATTGTCCGAGGCCGAGAAGAGAGCGGCCTCAGAGCGCACCGAGCGAGAGAAATTTGAGGCGCAGGTCGGCGAGGCGCAGCAAGAGCTTCAGGCTCTCATGAAAAAACATGAGAGTTTGGAGCTTGACTCAAAGACGCGAGCGTCCGAGCTCGCCGCGGCCATCGAGACTGCCAAGTCTGCCAAGGCCGAAGCCCAGAAGGCCCTCCAGGAATTGGATGTGGTGAAAAAGATAGCGGCGGGTAAAGCATTCTTTATGCAAAGCAAACATACAAAAGTAAGCTACTTGTTACTTACCCGAATCCGGAGCTCTCCAGGGGCGTTCGTAGATCTTCCCCGTAGCGTGTTTGATGCCGCCGCATTCTACCGAGCCGAGGAGGGCAGTTCGACGGAGAAGGTGTTCTGGTCTTAGTATGCTGAGGCCGGACACCCCGTGCCCTTGAGCGACCAGCTGAAGCAGCTGGTCGAGCTCCACAAGGCAGTCGAACAAGCCTTGAAGGGCTTCATAGTTCGGCTGTGGCCTGGAGAGGCCCTGCCTAGGAGCTACTTCGGAGTGGTGCGGCGGCTGGTGGAATCCCGTCCAAGGCTCAAGGTCATCAAGCGCTCCGTCTGCATCGAAGGTGCCCGGAGGGCCCTTGCCCGTGCTAAGGTGCACTGGGGCAAGCTGGACGGTGAGAAGCTTGTGAAGGACGGGCCACCGCCGGGGAAAGAGCATCGCAAACCCAAGAACTATTATAAGGATGTTCTGAAGGGTGCCCGCGTTATGGCGGATGAATGTACCAAGGATGTAATTTTTGAATGAACTCGCTCGTGTTGTCATGTGCGCTGAAAACTTGTTCATATGCACTAGGCAATGCTTTTTGAATTTAAAATATTACTTTCTGTGCGGCCGTTTATCAAAAATTTAGAGATGGCTAGTCGTCGGCTTCTGCCCCCATGCCACTTGTGCTGGGGTGTTCGGGATAAACCTGAGCGCTCTTTTTCCCATGTTTGGGTCCTTCGAGGGAGGCGCTCAGCACAACGAACAAGGCAATCGGACTATAATGCTTGAACACTCTCACTTAGCCATAGAACTCTATAATTTTAAATTTCGGCGAAGCCCCTAGTATTCGGAAGACCGAGTTCGGGGCGCTATCCACGCCTTGGCCGGACAAAATCCGGTTCCTCGCTCTAAGCGGCATAAGTCTTTAAGGACTCGAAAAACCTCTCGAACAGCGACCGGTCTCTCGCCTCATCATGACAGTCAGTTTTAGCTTTCTCTACTAAGGTGCTCAGCCCAGCTCAACTGGGGCACAATCGCAGTAGTTCTCCTAGTGCTACCTTAGCCGATATAGCGGAACGTAAGGCACCAAAACATAGGAGCCGGGCAAACCCAACTATTGACCCAAATCATGATTCGGAGCCGATGCATATAATGCTATAAGTTCGGGGTGCCGCACTTGTGAAAGTGTTCGGACTTCTCACACCATATTAAGGGGTACTGGAGCCCCTGGCGTATTTGCCGTACCACAGTGTATGGGTGCAATATGTCATTAATGAACATATATATAAAAAGAGAGTAATGCAAAAAAAGCTATGTATTGTTTATAAGAAGGCTGCTATGCAAGCAGAACGATACAAATAGTGCGATAAGCAAAAGAAATTGGACTATTTAACATGTCCTGTCCAGGGGCAGGCCGCGGAATTGTATTGAAAATAGGTATACTGCTCGTAATAGAGACCACCTGGGAGTTCCATAATGCGGCATGGCTTGTCTGCTTCCCTGGTTCTTGCATCGTTTGTGCGGCAGTTGAATTGCCGAACAGGTCGTCCGAAGTATGGAGTCCTGAAAGTAAGAGAAGATAAAGAAAGAATTCGGCAGCCCCTAGTATGGTTTAAGCCATGTTCTGGGCGTGCCGTGATGGTGCCCCTTCCCCTGCGCCCATGGTACTTTGAGAGCGTAGTTATGTACGCGAAGCACTGGTTTTGCTATTTCGCGAGGGCTGGTGTTGGCGTCAAAACCGGCGGATCTCGGGTAGGGGGTCCCGAACTGTGCGTCAAGGTCGGATGGTAACAGGAGACAAGGGACACTTTATTTTACCCAGGTTCGGGCCCTCTCGATGGAGGTAAAACCCTACTCCTGCTAGATTAATATTGATGATATGGGTAGTACAAGAGTAGATCTACCACGAGATCAAGGAGGCTAAACCCTAGAAGCTAGCCTATGGTATGATTGTGTATGATGATGGTTGTCCTACGGACTACAACCCTCCGGTTTATATAGACACCGGATAGGGTTAGGGTTACACAGAGTCGGTTACAATGGTAGGAGATCTCGAATATCCGCACGCCTAGCTTGCCTTCCACGCCAAGAAAAGATCCTTCCGGACACGGGACGAAGTCTTCAATCTTGTATCTTCATAGTCCTGGAGTCCGGCTGAAGGTATAGTCTAGCTATCCGAACACCCCCTAATCCAGGACTCCCTCAGCTGGGGTTGGGGCCGCATTGCTACGCCTGCTCAGACCGTGCCAGGCGGTCTTGTTGTAGGTTACTCCGGGCGCGCTTGACAGTGTCCGGCTTTTTGAAGGCCGGACTGGAGAATTGCCTGGAGAGGCTGCTTTGTACTTCTGCTACGAGCGCTGTCGTATGCTCCTCCGTTCGGAGAGAGCGTTCGGTGTTTCCATTGACCGTGATTACTCCTCGAGGGCCTGGCATCTTGAGCTTGAGGTATGCATAATGCGGTACCGCATTGAACTTTGCAAATGCGGTTCGTCCGAGCAGTGCGTGATAGCCATTGCGGAACGGGACTATGTCGAAGATTAACTCCTCACTTCGGAAGTTATCCGGAGATCCGAAGACCACTTCAAGTGTGACTGAACCTGTACAGTTGGCCTCTACACCTGGTATGACGCCTTTAAAGGTCGTTTTGGTGGGCTTAATCCTCGAGGGATCTATGCCCATTTTCCGCACTGTATCCTGGTAAAGCAGGTTCAGGCTGCTGCCGCCGTCCATAAGGACTCTTGTGAGATGAAATCCGTCAATAATTGGGTCTAGAACCAATGCGGCGAACCCGCCATGACGGATGCTAGTGGGGTGGTCCCTTCGATCAAAAGTGATCGGGCAGGAGGACCATGGGTTGAACTTTGGGGCGACTGGCTCTATCGCGTATACGTCCCGTAACGCACGCTTTTGCGCCCTTTTAGGGATGTGGGTTGCGTATATCATGTTCACCGTCCGCACTTGTGGGGGGAAACCCTTCTGTCCACTATTGTTCGGCGGCCTGGGCTCTTCCTCGTCGTCGCTACGCAGCCCCTTGTCTCTATTATCGGCATTTAACTTGCATGCCTGCTTGAACACCCAACAATCCCTGTTGGTGTGATTGGCTGGCCTTTCGGGGGTGCCATGTATCTGGCACAAGCGGTCGAGTATTCGGTCCAAACTGGACGGGCCCTGAGTATTTCTTTTGAATGGCTTTTTCCGCTGACCGGATTTGTAGCCTCGGAATCCGGCATTGACTGCCGTATCCTCGTTGTTGTCGCTGTTGACGCGGCGTTTTTGCTTGTTCCGGCGCGAACTGCCACTTTTGTCCTTGGTATCCGAACTACCAAGGTTTTTGGTTAAGTTGTTGCTGCGAGCTAGCCAGCTGTCTTCTCCCGCGCAAAAGCGGGTCATGAGTGTCGTGAGGGCTGCCATAGATTTCGGCTTTTCCTGTCCCAGGTGCTGGGCAAGCCACTCGTCGCGGATATTATGCTTGAAGGCTGCTAGGGCCTCTGCGTCCGGACAGTCGACTATTTGGTTTTTCTTTGTTAGGAACCGTGTCCAGAATTGCCTGTCCGATTCTGCTGGCTGCTGAATTATGTGGCTTAGGTCATCAGTGTCCGGTGGTCGCACATAGGTACCCTGGAAATTGTCGAGGAATGCGGCTTCCAGGTCCTCCCATGAACCGATCGAATCTGCTGGCAAGCTGTTAAGCCAATGCCGGGCTGGTCCCTTAAGTTTGAGTGAGAGGTATTTGATGGCGTGTAGATCATCGCCGCGGGCCATGTGGATATGAAGGAGATAGTCCTCGATCCATACCGCAGGATCTGTTGTGCCATCATATGATTCAATGTTCACGGGTTTGAAACCCTCAGGGATTTTATGATCCATTACTTCATCTGTGAAGCATAGTGGGTGTGCGGCACCTCTGTATTGGGCTATATCATGACGCAGCTCGAATGAGCTTTGTCTACTGTGTTCGGCCCGGCCGGATTTATTTTGTCCGGAGTGACGATCCCTGTCACGTGCCGTAGGGCGCCCACGCGATCCGTAGATCGATCTTGTTTAACTTGCCTTGTCCTCTAGTATCTCTCGCAGGTCTGGCGCGATTTCCCGTGCCTTAGCATGTTTTGGGCAGCGCCAGGGCACGGCTTGAGTGGAGGGCCGAGAGGCCTCTCTGTCACGGCCACGAGGTGGACGGTCGGCCATGTCATGCGCTGGTGATGTAGGTGCTTCCTCCTCTAATCGGGGTAGCAGCCTGCGCTTTGGGTAACTCTTGGAGGGGCGTTCAAGTTCATACTCTTCGGCCGTAAGGACTTCAGTCCATCTGTCAGCTAGCAAATTTTGATCAGCTCTAAGCTGTTGCTGCTTTTTCTTGAGGCTGCTTGCCGTGGCTATAAGCCTGCGTTTAAAACGCTCTTGTTCGGCGGGATCCTCTGGCACGACGAATTCGTCGTTGTCGAGGCTTGCCTCGTCTTCGGAGGGAGGCATGTAATTATCATCCTCAACCTCTTTGTCTGCCGCTCTCTCGTGAGGGCTGGCTTCTCCATCCTCTTGCTGGACGGGGTGTTCTTCGGCGCTATCCGGAGTATTATTATCTCCCGTGCCGGAATCACCGTTTTTGCTTTGGCGGGATTTAGAGCGGCGCCGCTGACGCCGGCGCTTGGGCTGTTTCTTGGATGTGTCATCCCCCGCTGTTTCATCGCCATCTCCATCTTTTGGAGTGTCCACCATATATATGTCGTATGACGAGGTGGCCTTTCAGTGCCCTACAGGTGTTGGTTCTTGGTCGTCTCCTGCATCGTCGTCTGTACCGTCGATGTCTTCGGAGTCGAAGTCGAGCATGTCGGTTAAGTCGTCGATAGTGGCTACGAAGTGGGTGGTGGGTGGGCTTTGAATTTCTTCATCATCCGTATCCCAACCTTGCAGACCGTAGTCCGGCCAGGGCTCTCCTGATAAAGAGAGAGACTTTAGCGATTTCAGAATGTCGCCGAAGGGCGAGTGTTGAAAGATGTCCGCGGCGGTGAACTCCATGATCGGCGCCCAATCGGATTCGATCGGCAGGCGCGCGGAGGGCTCGGAGTCCGGAGAGGAATCCGGCCCCTTGGAGTCACAGGCCTTGCGGAGTGCGGGGCTGGTGTTCGGCTCGATCGCCTTTGAGATCGCAGCCCCCGAGGCGGCGTCCAACCACTCATCCTCGATTGGCGCAGTAGGCTCCGAATTAAGGGTCAGAACCGAAGCGTGTGCGGCCTCCAAGGCACTATTCGGCGGCAGTGCTAGATCATGCCCATCGAGACAATGCGGCGCGCTCGGCTGTGGCTCGAATCCGTCGAAGATCAAGTCCCCACGGATGTCAGCCGTGTAGTTTAAACTTCCAAATCTGACCTGATGGCCAGGGGCGTAGCTTTTGATCTGCTCCAGGTGGCCAAGCGAATTGGCCCGCGGTGCAAAGCCGCCGAACATGAAGATCTGTCTGGGGAGAAAAGTCTCACCCTGGACCGCATCGTTGTTGATGATCAAAGGAGCCATCGGGCCTAAAAGCGACGACACCGAGGAACTCTCAATGAAAGCACCAATGTCGGTGTCAAAATCGGCGGATCTCGGGTAGGGGGTCCCGAACTGTGCGTCTAGGCGGATGGTAACAGGAGACGAGGGACACAATGTTTTACCCAGGTTCGGGCCCTCTTGATGGAGGTAAAACCCTACGCCCTGCTTGATTAATATTGATGATATGGGTAGTACAGGAGTAGATCTACCACGATATCAAGGAGGCTAAACCCTAGAAGCTAGCCTATGGTATGATTGTTGTATGTTGAAGTTCTGTCCTACGGACTAAAACCCTCCAGTTTATATAGACACCGGAGAGGGTTAGGGTTACACAAAGTTGGTTACAATGGTAGGAGATCTAGATATCCGCATCGCCAAGGAAAGTCCCATCCGGACACGAGACGAAGTCTTCAATCTTGTATCTTTATAGTCCAGGAGTCCGGCTGAAGGTATAGTCCGGCTACCCGGACACCCCCTAATCCAGGACTCCCTCAGGTTTCATCCAGAAAAGAAGAATGGTGAAAGGAGACCATGCCGTAATCATGAAAATGGATGCCGCTTCAGAAAAATGAATCGATGAGTTTTTTCCTTCATAGTGTATACTATTGGGCCCCATCAGATAAATGAACCGAATGAAAGAAAATAAGAAACTCTCACTGTCTTTCTTCCTCTGCTCCTTCTCTCTCAGCCTGCAAACACACATTCAACTCTCCAAATTCGTGCGAAGCAACAACAAATCTCATAGTTGTTCAACGAAAATGGATTCCACATGTGCAGGTGGCCACGTATCCTGTTTTCCTTACGGATTCGGAACCTATAAGATGCCCTAAATTCAGAATCATAGGTATCACTTGTTACCAACAATGAGGGGAGAAGATCTAAAGGGCTTTCTCTAAACCTGCATCAGTTTGAACTGACCCCGGGCTTGACTGCGATGGTGCCGGCCTAGATGGCAAAGTGGTCGCACTCGGAGAACACCTGACCATAGAAGTCAGGGGGACATGTTCCAACCCACGTACTCCCTCCGTTCGGATTTAGATGTTGCAACGTTTTTTTTTGCGAAAACCCCCTCCATCTATTTCCGACCGAACCCGCGGTCCTCGACCGAACTCTCTTCTCCGGCTGGCCGCCGTGGTCCGCTCGGTGCTCTTCTCCGGCTCGCCGCCGCGCTGCCGCCGCGCCCTCCCCCTCCCCTCCCCTCCCCACCTTCTATCGCGTCGCCACGCTCTCCTCCCCCACCTTCGGTGGCCTCGCCACGCTCCTCTCCTCCTTCCCGCGGCGACGGATTGGGTTCAAGCTTCGACCTTTGAGTTCAAGTCGGCGACGGATTCTGTCGATGCGAGGCCTTAACCGCCGCCAAGCTCCTAGCGCCGGTGGCCGCGAGCTTCAGGGGAGACCCCATCCTCTCTCCCTCCCAGATCCACCACGCACAGCTCGTCTCGCTCGCGCCTGCTCCGCTCCGTGCCCCCGACGCTCCGTGCCCTCGCGCCTGCGCCTACTCCGCTCCGTGCCCCCGACACCCCTGCTCTGCTCCGCCATGGAGGATGCCGCTCTGCCATGGAGGATGCTTCTCCACCCCGCCATGGAGGATGCTTCTCCACCCCTGCTCCGCTCCGTGCCCCCGACGCTATGGAGGACGCCGCTCCACCCCTGCTCCAGCCTCAAGGTACTCCACCCCTGCTCAAGCCTGAAGGAACAACCATGAAGCTGCTTGTGAATGTTGCGCTGCTGTTCATCTCTGAATGTTGGGCTCCATATCTGAATATTGAGTGCTCCTGCATATTCTGAATTACTAGTGCATCCAGGAATCATTTAAGTTATGAACCATTGCATATTCTGAATTTTGTTCTACTCGTTGTGGTAGTGCTGCTGCTAGATGATGATGCCATGCTCTATGTTGTACTCAATGTTTCAGACTGCATAAAAGTTCTGCATTGCCACTGAACTGGAGCATTTTCTGGTCGCCGCCTTTCTTGCGGGTTGCGCCGGCATAGGGAGGCCACGAGGACCATGTTGGCGATGTCGATCGGTTGGTCGCCCTGCATCTCAAGTAAGCAAGGAGGGAGCTTGCTGCCATCAAGATCACCTGGTACTCCTCCCAATCCTGAATCCAATCTTATTACCTTACCTATAGTAGCAATCTCAAAACTACGTAGTCCTGAATTTTGGCTACTCATCATCTGAAACAATACATACATTCTGTTTTCTTTCTTGACATTACATAGCATCCCTTCCTTTAATACCAAGGCCATCAAATACCAACTGAACAGTCACTGCCCAGTTTTTGATGATCAAAAACCAGTCCTCAACTTGCAAGTTTGTTTCATAAACTGGGCAGTGGCTGATGCATTTGGAAGTTTTGACCTATAAATAGACCCCATTTTCATTTGGAACCAGCATTCTTCATAGACATAGGATTCTTGTTACATGAAGACCATCAAATGCCAAATGAACTGTCAATTTTATATCATCGATGATTAATTAAAAACTAGTCCTGAACCTGCAAGTTTGTTTTTTAATTCCCTAAATAATCTCTTCCAACTTGCAAGTTTTGACACATACAATACTCCAAATTTAGGAGTACATCTCAAGTAAGCAAGGAGGGAGCATCTCAAGATTCAGTGTAACAAAGAATAGATTCTACAGTACATCAATGTAACAAGGATTAGATTAACTATAATTAGTCAGATATAGTTAGTCAAGCTCTTTGTTTGGAGTAGATATAATTAGTGAGATGCTAATTCAGTTAAATTCAGAGATGCTCCTAAATTCAGTCATGCTCTCTATTTGGAGTAGATATAATTAGTCAGATGTTATCCAGTAAGTTGAGATACTTGACTATATCCGGTAAGTTGAGAAACTTGAGTAGATTTTAAAAACACTTTGCTGAATCTACTCGAGGAGTATATGCACCATGTAATCCAGTAATCATCTGACTACCCTTGCTTAATTCCCCAATCGAGTCCTGAGCATCTCAAATGGGGATAATGCTGGTGATTTGGGTGACAACATGGGGAGTACCTTCAGAATACACAATATAACCAATAGTAGAGAATAGATGAATCGATTGTCAGTTGATTGTAGCACTAGCTGACCCCAAGTAAAGAAGAGCTGCTCTTTTCCTGCTGCTTGGAGGCTGCTGGTGCTCTTTTATTGCTACTTGAAGGCTCCTAGTTCTCTTTTCCTGCTGCTTGGAGGCTACTGGTACTCGAAGGGTGTTTCTGCCGCTTGAAGGAGGTGGCGGCTCTTTTCCTGCTGCTCGGAGGCTGCTCGTGCTCTTTTCCTGCTGCTTGAAGGTTGTTGCTGCTCTTTTCCTGCTTCTTGGAGACTGATGGTACTCGAAGGGTGTTTCTGCTGCTTGAAGGCTCCTGGTTCTCTTTTCCTGCTGCTTGGAGGCTGCTGGTACTCGAAGGGTGTTTCTGCTTCTTCAAGGCTGCTGCGGCTCTTTTCTTGCTGCTCTTTTCCTGCTGCTTCTGCTCTTTTTCTGCTGCTAAGATTGCTTCTGCCTCTTCTATAAAGGCTATGGTCTGTTCAACTAGCTCACGGTCGATAGATAGAGCTATAGGAAGTCATCCTTCTGCCTGCCGGTGATTCTTGTTCATGTGAGGGATCGAGTAGTTTATCGCTCCCTTGTTTCTCATTACTTCTCGGATGCATGACTGCAGCGTCACGAAGCTTCTAGCTAGCTTATCAACCGGGTAGTTTCGATATTCCTCCTCCACACCTTCTATCAGTTCCCTGATGCTTTGAGGTGCTCTGCTATCAGTGTGGGACTAGAGAGACCTGAATATGCAGAGATCAAGAATGTTCATGTCGGGACTGTTTGGAGGCTGTTGAAGCAACTTAATATCCAAATCAGTCTGTTCTATGACTTGTCGGAAAACCGGGTCATTGGGAAGAATATGTGGCGTGGCATTATCTTGTTGGATATAGATTGTCCGTCCTTCATCTTCGTCCGGCCAGCGCTCTTGGATCGCAGGAATAAGTTTCTCACACATGTAATACCTCATTACATCTCGTGTGACTTTCAATGATTTGAGCTCGAGCGTCCCTTTATCTCTGTTTTCACTGGTTCTTTGAGCAGGAGACTCTGTGACAAAAGCCCAAATGCCGAGCTTTCCATCAAAAGTGACCTCACCACCTTTGCCGTATCTTGGTTTAGCCACAGCTGCGAGAAACATCACCTTGGCGATGCTATCCTTATGATGCAAGGTGCGCAAGGGGTCGGGTTCTTCGGGAAGCAAATAGTAGTTGTTCACCTCCCCAGTCATGTTGAACCACTTTTCATCCATGTAGGCTATGTTGTCTAATTCTCGTGTCGCAGACCAATAATCTTCACACATAGCCAAGCACCATTTCAATCTCTTTACAATGTTGGATAGGTTTAAGTGGGGCCTCAACTTATTACTGTGACGCCTCAAATGACCCCACTCGAACCTTGAGTGTAAGATCGTGCAGCTTACACCCAATGCCTTTGACAGACCTCGCAATGTTCTCCTACTGTTCAATGGGATTGTCACCACCCTCGACAGATCCAAATCTTTCCGCTTGCGGCCAACTCTACCTGGCTTTTGATTTGAGACATCAACTTTCTCCCCTTTTTCAATCTGTTTAAGAGCTCTTTCCCATATTCTCTCAACAGTTCTTATGGTTGTATCGAGTAGGCTAGCAATGACCTCCTTGTCTTTTTTCAGAACTTGTCCATTTTGGGTGTTGATCACCATGAGTGCAAAATAAATACCATATCTCTCCTCATTTGTGAGTTCCCCATGAATTGGTTTCTATACAGCACTTGCTTCTTCCCCTGTCAAATAAGGAGCAAAAGATAAGTCATGTAGCTATTGCAAATAATAGGAGTAGATCATGAAAATGAAAATGCAAATGCAAAAGTTTTGGAGGTAGTACTGTACCTGTTGCTTCATTATTGACTGGTTCCTCATTGTTGTATTGTTGTTGACTGTTGTGTTCTTCCTGTTGATCTGCAGGTTCTGAGGCATCATCTTGTGGAGGACTCATGTTGAGATCAATCCCAAACATCATTGCGGCGGTGGGGCACTTGCTCAGGTAACTGTTCATGTTCCAATAAGAAAGAACATTCCGGTCAAGTTAAATCAGCTAAATCAAAGAGGTACCTGAAAATAGTTCTCTCCACAAGAATTGTTTGCTAGACTGATGGTTATTGCTTCATTGGTTATTGCAGAACAAGTAGGTAGTGATGGGCTGCTTGCTTGAGCCTACACCATGCTGTCTTTTGTTCAGACTAGAGAGTAAACAAAGAGCAGCTGTTAAAAGCTTTGTTTCTTTTACAATTCCTAGATAAGTGGAACAGTGGAATGACATTTGGCATTCAGGACATGTGCCACTTATTTTGCATTCAGGACATGTTTGCAAAATGCATAATGCAAATGTTCAAGTTCTGTTTAATCCAGCTTCATTTGGTATTCAAGTTCTGTTTAATACCAGCAGCAATTAAGTTCTCTTTAATTCAGTATTCAGTACAGAACATCAAGTATTCAGTATTCATAAACATCAAGGTGAACCCGGCCGAGCTCTGCCGGTGACTCAAGAGGAAGATGACGAAGGATGTCAAGATCGTCTGCCCTCATCCGCCGGCTGTGAATCCTAAGCAGGTGTGTATCTATCTTGTTTCTCTCTAGTGCTACCTTCAGATTGAAGGATCATGTGTACCATCAGTATTCCGTGTAAATATTAATACCCAAAGGAATGCACTTCTGAATTTGTACCGTACTTTGGTTGGTATCCTCTGCAAATAGCAAAAAGGAACATACGTACTGTGTGCTTGCAAGAATGATGATACAGAGACCAAATTGCAACAAAAAGTAGAAACCAGAGAACCTATTGGTCTAAGCCCGTTGTAAAAGAAGAGATCAATCTGCAGCTCCAAACAGTGAATTTGATTGACAGATTTTACAACTTCAGAGAGTGACATTTTTTTCCCTGTTTCCACAATTACCTCCACAACTCAGACTAAACCCCGCTTCTTGTTTGCAGAAAATGATACTGGTTCTGGGAAGCAGCTCAAGAACCGGGAACCGGGGACAATCAAGGGAGGTGATCAGCAACAGTAAGAAGGCTCTACTAGACAATGCCCTGAGCCAGCCCGACGCGTTCAAGAAACTAGAATCACTCACTCAATGCCCTGATCTTTCAAGTATTAAGCAATCCAGCAATTAAGTACTCCTGATCTGAGTAATTCAGTATTCAGCTTTACAATCAAGTTCTTTTTAATTCAGCAGCAACAGCAACAGAGGCGGGGACGGGGAATACCAGCAGCAACAGAGGCGAGGGCGGGCGCGACCTTCGGAGGAGGGCCAGCACGGAGAGGAAGACCCTGGGCTTGGAGGAGAGGTTGAGCAGGGCCAACGCGGCGATGAAGACCCTGGGCTAGAGCGGCGATGAAGACCCTGGGCTAGAGCGGCGATGAAGACCCAGCGCCGCGACGGGGTCCAAAATTGTCCGCGGCGACGGCGGCCAAGGCGGACCAAATCGAGGACCTAGTCGTCGATTTACTGCTTCTTGGCACGATTCAGAGGGAGGTGACAAAGAGGAAGAACTTTAGGAGCAATCCCGCTGCTCAGGTAGGCGAGGGCACACCCATGGCGGCTGCGCAGCTGGGCGGCGGCGCAAGGCGCCTCCGTGGAGGTCGTGCGCGTCTCCTCCGGGACGACGCAGGTCGTCTCCTGCACAGGCGGCTTGGGTCCTGCGACGCGCGGAGACTCTCTCTGGGTGCTGAGGAGAACGGGGGAGGAAGACGGGGGATGGTGGCCGGAGCCGGCGACGCGCGAGCGACGGTGGAGAAGTGAGGAACGAGACGTGGGCGTTTTTTAAATGATTCAAAAGTATAAGGACATGTTTGCAAAATGCATAATGTACAGCATCCGCGACATCTAAATCCGAACGGAGGGAGTATATCTCAGTGAAAGTGAGGTCGTCATAGTACTCCATGACCTTGTCGGGAGGCCGGTTGCGCTCCTGGAAGGAGGTGGCCGTCAATTGTGCGCTCCTAGAAGGTTGGAGGTGGCGTGGTCGCTGCTAGGCGGCGGCGTCGAGGACGACCGACCATCGATCGAGGAGTGTCGAGAGGGAGGAAGGGGGCCAACGTGAGGCGGCACGATCGGTTGGGAGCGGCGTCCAGGCAGGGAAAAATGGAATCAAGGGCTGGAAAAAGAAAATCGAGTCCACCCGTACTCCACGTGCCGCCAATAGGGGCACTTACCTTCTCAAAGAAAACAAATAGGGGCACTTACTCGGAATGGCTTCGTTACGGTGCACAGGAGTAAACAAAGTTTGGTTCGTAGGCGGTAAGTATGCCTTTTTTTGCGTGGTTAAGTATGTCTCTCTCACTGAATGGCATGTAGGTCCCAATACTGCCTACATCCCCGATTCAACCAGAAAACTCCATTTTCTAAGAGCTTAGTAACTCTAGGGGTGTAACATTCGTTTCATTTTTTAATAAAGTGCGCCCAAGGGCATAAAAAAACGCTCCTACCGGTCCCAGAAAAAAAACTCTTACCCGAAGAATCTAATGACTCAGCTCAAAATTTGTCTCCTTTCTTAGAGCAACTCTAGCAGACCCCGCATCCTCCCAGCCCGCAAAACGTGTTTGCAGTTTACGGAAAAACGCCTTTGCGGGTCGGCGCGAACGGTCGCAGTTACAGACCCCGCATAATGGACCCGTATAAAAGGATATTCCCGGAATATGTTTTTTTACGGGTCGGCTTCGCGGCGTCTGATCTGGCGCAGCTCCTCCCGACCCGCAAAATTTAAATTTGCACCTTAATTTGATCTAGCATAATGCATTTCTTTGCTTTTCAACAACATTGAATACAAAAGACATCACCAAATCATTGCTAGAATAGTAAGACCAAAGAAAACAAGAACCACAAGTATGCATTTCAGAAGATTTCCAACTTCCATAACTGCTCCCACAAGTTGGACTAATATCTTCTCCATGCATTCATCGTTTATCTGCGGATTCTTGATTTTGCATTCTTCTTTCTTCAATTTTGGTCCGAAAGAAGTAGACGTTGCTTCCCCTCTAGTTGCACATGCAACCGCATCCATTGCCTTCGATTGTACTATCTATTAAGTTTCTTTCTATCAATAAATCAATGTATTGGCCTTCCCGAAACCAAAATGAGCATCCATCGTCCTACACAAAAGAATGAGCAAGTTCGAAGTGAGCTACCACAATTGAACTAAAGAATGAGCTATCAAATGAGCTACCGCAAGTGCACGTACCCCCGTCGTTTTCGCATTTGAAGAACACCCATCCGGGGTGCTTCGGCGTGCCCGAAGTTAGCCGCAACACTTTTCGTGTGCAGTCCTCGCATTGTATGAGCGGCATCGGCAAGCCACAGAGACGCTGTGCGAGCGCCGAGCTCGGTGGACGGCCGGACAAATCCATGCCCGCAAACCGTCGGCGGCGGCGGGCGGACGAACCCGTACCTGCATGCGGTGATGCGCCCTTGTCGGGGGTGTGAGAGAGGCTCCCCGACCACTCCATCGCTTGGCGCAACAACCGGCGGCCGGAAAAGCCAAATCTGACGGTCCGCGATGAAGTGCCGCAGATCTGGCGGCCCGCCGATGCAGGGGGAGGGAGGGGAGGCCTCATGCGCGTGGCGGCCTTTCGGCGTGCTCCTGCCGTCTGCTTTCGCCGGAATCTTGGGCGGCGGCGCAAGGGGAGGAGAAGAAGTGGTTGGTGGGGAAAGCGCGGGCTGAAATGCCCCCCACCAACCGTTTCCGCTTATATGCAGGGCACCGCAGCCGCGAGGGGGAAACCCGCATATTCTCGGGTTGTGGTTGGGATTTTGCCGCGCCCCTCAAAATTTTTTGCGGGCCAAGATGAAATGTGGGGTCTGATCGAACTAGTTTTTTCATCCCGACCCGCATTTTGATGGTTATTTTACGGGTCAGGACGGAATGCGGGGTCCGCTAGAGTTGCTCTTTAATGACCCAAAAGCTTTGGTTACGCGATTACTACCGGTTAACATTTCTAAGGCAACCCCACGAAACTACGTTCCATCTCTGCGAGATCTGCCGTGCTTCTCCCCTTGCTCCCCGTACCGACTCCCGGTTCTTTTCTCCGGTTCCTCGGCGATGGTCGTCTGCAAATGCCGCAAGGTTACTTCTTGATCATTTCTCCACCTATTCGGCGATGCCCCTGCGGTCTCCTGCGTGTTCTTTCTGTTGCGCGTCGACATGTGAGGGGAGATTTTGGATCTGGGCAGGGGAAGTACGCGGTGGCGGATTTGGCGTTCGCGTGGCCTGGATCTGAGAGGGCACTGCGAGCGCGGATTCGAAATTTTAGTTTGGGGTTCTTGGATTTACTGCTGGCGTGTTGAGATTTGTCAGTGCTGCCTGAATTTTGTGTTGACAGGGCGTGTGTGCTTGCTTTGGATTTTCAGGCGACGAGGGTTTATTGCTTCGTCCACCAGGTTCCGGTCTGTGGTGAGTGCATCTGCTTCCCAGAACATCAATTATGCGTGGTGAGCTTTCCGACTTGATCCCCTCATCCCAATTAACTCAGAAAAAGGCAAAGCGGTTAATATGTGCTTGCTCAATGTGCTCCATCCTGTTTAGTGTCTATAGTGTATCACAAGTTTGTCTCTCATGTTAGCTGTTGTATATTGGCATTAAGCTTGCTGGACATGAGTGCCCTTTCAAATATATTGTTTCGCATATGCTTTGAAATGTGCTAGTAATATAGGTTTGTAATGTGAAATATACTTGTTTACAGTGTGATAGAAGATTGGATTTGGATCACATGTGAGTACTATTTAACAAATAGCTGCTGAGACAACATTTTTATGCCTGGTGCTGCTGCTAGAGTATCATATTTTTTACAATGCATTGGCTCTTAGTGCGCTCTCTTACGAGATGGTAGATTTTTAGAGACAACTACCCCAATGCATTGTATCTTACATATGCTTAATATTGGAGTAGCCCCCATTTTTATTAAGATACTTGACTTTTATTGGATGATACTATAAGAATGATATATGTGTTGGATTCCGTGTAGAGATGGTTTCTTAGATAAGAGATGGTTTCCATCATCTCTTGTCAATAATTATGAATTACATAGACAAGAATCTGATGTGTGATGCTAAGAGAGCCTACGTAGGGCATTGGGAGAGACCTGACTATAAGTTAGATCCATCTTTTTTTTCCTCTCTAGTTTGGCCCTATAACAGAGCCCTACAATTTCCACCTCCACTTTCTTACTGAAACATTTGGAGTTCATTATTGTTGCTTAGTCCTATTGCTGCACCTATGCTGTAAAATTTTGTGACACCATATATGTGCATGCTATGATCATATCATTTTCCTGTTCTGTTTATTTTGCGTGAAGAGAAATTTAATAATCACATGTAAGTATATAACGTTGCTATTGGCTTCATATCAGCTACTTGCATTATATTCTTACAATTCTGTTAAAGTAATCGTGTAACATTAATTTTACAAAACTAATATCCTCTTTTTTACTTTCTGTAGGTAAAAAACTATGCTGAATGGGTTGTTAATTCTGATTATGACTGGCCACAACACTGTTCTTTGTGTAATTTGGTTCTAGAAGCTGCAAGTGAAGAAACTACACGATTGGGTTGCCTCCGTATGTATTGCTTCAAGTAGAATATTTGAATCCATTCGTCTCTTGGAGCCACCTTCACTAAATATAACACGATATATTTTGTCTTCTTGACATCTTTTAGATGTGATGCACACAAAATGCTTGATATCACATGTCCAAAGTTTTCCTGCACAAACAGCACCAGCAGGATTTGTCTGCCCCTCATGTTCAATTCCTGTAAGCTAATCTCTGGCTTGATATGCTATTACTTTGAGGCTCCAACAGTTCTTTTAACCTTAACATGTGACATAGTTATTTCCTGACAGATATGGCCTCCTTCGAGTATTAAAGATACAGGCTCCCGCCTCCATGCTAAACTGAAGGAAGCAGTAGTCCAGGTTTGTCCTTCAAATCAGTTCCTTCTTGCAAGATCAAAACCACTAATTTTCCTTGAATTTTTTCCCTTTGTTTTTATTTGTGCGAATAAATTCTTCTTTGGTGCACTATTACACATTTACCTATGAACTACGACTCTTTTAGCTAAGCATATTTACTGCACTGTTTGACAAAGCTTGCACTTTGTAACATGTCGCAGACTGGTCGGGAGAAGAATGTATTTGGGAATCATTTTGTGACAATGCCTAAAGCTGATGCCCGCACACCCCCTGCATTTGCTTCAGACCCCCTTAAGCGTCTATCATATTCTGGTGAATCTACTGATGCAAACATGCTTAACTCTTCGAAAGATGCAACTTTATCATCAGCAGTACTCTCCCAGGGGGATACATATCCTGCTGGGATGTACTCTTCTGGGACTCTTAGCCATGTGGAACCAGAAATAGTTGAAATAGATGGTCCTAGTACCATAGCAACAAAGTTCCCAGAGCAGGAGCCCAATTTCATCAGAAGTCCAAGCCCGCACGGGGTAAGTCGTGACATATCCTTGTGTATATGGTTAGCGTCTGTTTGTTTTCTGTTCACCTTAAGCAGAGTTAGTGATCCTATTCCTTCGTTATGTAGCCTAGTGCCACGACAAGAAAAGGTGCTAACTATGTTGAGAGACAAAATTCAGAGATGTCTTATTATGCTGATGATGAAGATGCAAACAGCAAAAAGTACACTAAAAGGGGTAAGAATGCCATTATCAAAAAATCTATTTTCTACTTCCGTCTTTATGTCAGGTCCTTCTTTTCTTGAGTTATACCGAGCTTTTGTCATAAGATTATTTGATTTTTTTTTCCCAATATTCGAGGTGACATTTCTGTCTCAAATTAGTTGCCAAACACTAGTCATGTTTCCAATCACCCACAAAATAATTACTATTTTATTTATCTCAGTTTGATGTGTTAACCTCGTCTTCTACCACCCCTCTCTTACAATACACCTCTATTCCCAGGGCTGTGATACATCTAACATGAAATGTACATGTATATATATGCTGGAAATGCGTAAGACTATTTAGATTGGTTCATATGTAACTAGTCAATTCTAGGTGAAACATTTATTTCAAAAGATGGTTGTGCTTGTTTCTTATGAAGCTTCAGTTTACAGGTACATACCGTCACAAATTTTTAAGGATGCTGCTACCTTTTTGGTCTAGTGCCCTGCCAACATTACCGGTTACAGCACCCCCTAAAAAGGAAAATGATGCTCCAGAAGGCCGGTCACGACATCAGAGGACATCACGAATCGATCCCACAAAGATCTTACTTGCAATGGCAATCATGTAAGGTTTCTGCCATGCAATTGTTTTAGCCTCTGACTAATATTCTCCTGCAATGGATCTTAATTTCGTGAAGTAATGTTCAAAACGGATATTACATGGCTGAAGTTTTATTACTGTATTATCGAAGATGTAATACATTCAGAAGTAAATGATTATTTTGTGCTTTGAATATATAAGATGGCCAGCACTGTTAGTTTTCCCCTTTGATTCATCTGGGTCTCTGTTTGAGTGGCCTCCTACCCATATTTCTAGCAAATTTGAGGGAAACAACCAGAAATTGGTACTCGCAGTATTATGTTTTTAATTTGAGTTCTGTACAATCAGCAAGGTTGCTAGCTGTGCAATTTGATTTTATTTTTCTTTAGAGATGTTGCACCATTTATTATCAGAGTGTTCGTCTATGAGTATGATATCCATTTCTATATTCTTGATTTTATGTGTATAAATAAATAGATATGTCTGTTCCTTCATTCTGTTAGCTTGATTTGTGACATAGCAAGCAGTTCTGTATGTCTTAGATGCGAGTCCTGTAAAGCTAATAGTCTGTCTAATGAAAAACTTTAAGATGTGTTTCATTTCCTTATTTTAATTTTGCCTTTTAGTTTGTGTTGGATGCAAAGATTTTATTATTCTTGATTTAATTAACCTGCATTAATGTGCTGTTAATGCAGGGCATGTATAGCAACGATGGGAATTCTCTACTACCGGTTGTCGCAGCGCAGTCTTTCTGAAAACTTTGCCGATGATGAGGCTCAGTAGTACAGTTGAAACTTCCAACTTGCAGTTTGTTTCTGGTACTGCCTTGCTGCTGATTCAAGGGTTTTACCCTGCCTGTATTATTTTCCATTTCCCCCTTTTTGGGCCTTTCAGGGTGGTTGTGGATGGGAAGGTGGAGGTAGTGATTATAGTTACATAAGAGTTATACCAGACTGGTTTTATATGCTGATTCATCTGTTATCTTATACCAGACGGGAAATTGTTGAAGCTGTCAACTATTTTCTTATTCCTGTTGTCGCGCCTTCTGAACTGCTACAGGTGTTACTTTGATCGAGCCATTCTAAAACATCCCTGTGTTATTTCTCCAGTATTTTTCACTTGTCACGACGATGCTGGGAAATTATAGGCGTCTTATGCACAACATGGCAGGAGATCATGATATTCTTTTAGTTTGCAAACGCAGATGCTGATTAATTTCAGCAGGAATAAAAGTGCAACAATTATATATGACACAGAAATGCAATGTTGCCCGTAGCTACTTCCATAATAGCAATACATGTTGCAAAAAGTCACTTTGGAACCCGGGTGCATTGGAGCCTTATTTTTTGAACTGTGTGAAAATGCTATTTTGAAATCCTGTAAAGCTAATAGCATTATTCACTATTTGGAGATCATCATTTTGTCATTTTTGTATAGGTCGCATATTTACTTATTTCATCACCAAACTTTACACATGTGTAATATACATCTGTATGATATGTAGAATTTTTTTCAGAATTTTTTGAAACCTTAAATGTGATTTTCAAAGTATTTAAAATAAGGTCCTCCAATACACCAGGTTCCAAAAATCCGCTCTCTATATGTTGCATATAAGTAAATTCATATATAGTTCACGGGTGTTATTTCTCCTTGCCATGTTCTAATTTCACTATTGTTTGCATTTTTTTGTCGGGTAGCTTACCAACCTGACCGCTTGGTCTAATTTCACTCGTCAAAACAATTTTTTTTTAGAAATGGCAGTTCATCAAACTAAATTGATATATGCCCTCTTACTACTTCCGAACATTCATCCCTTATAGTCACATGTGTCCTCAGAGTGCTTGGCAAGAAGTCATCTTTGTTGGCGACCTGCGTCCTCAGAGTGGGCCGGTTGGATGGAAGGACCCAACAGATGGGCTTGGGATGCTAACATGGACAAAGGAACAACACACTACGAATAGGATACTCCTAAAAAAAACTACTAATAGGATTTTCTAAAAAAAACTACTAATAAGATTGACTCCCCTCAAAAAGAAAAAAAACTAACAGGATTGTCTAAAAAAAAAAGAAACTACTAATAGGAGGAACGATAGAAGTGGAAGGTGACTTGAAACGGAACGACGACTAGAGCCGAGGCTTGTGTACGTGTGCTTGTACTCTTCTCTCATTGGTCTTGTCAATTCTTCATTGACGAGTTTCCACTCCATCTCTAGCTCAGTTGTAATTGAACCTATTAATAGCTGGATTCTAACATTTGGTATCAGACCCATATATTCTTTGCAAATGTCACCAGACACCCTCAAACCCACATTTGAAATATCCCCCAACATCTCATATCATCGCCATGGAGGATGAGACTCAGTTGATGAAAGCAATGCAGGAGTTCGCGTTGACGAATCCAGTAATTGGCACTGAGAGTGGTCCGTGTACATGGCGCTGGTAAACATAAAGGAGACAACACCAATTTCTTTTTCAATGAACTCTACCTCATACCGACACTCTCGTGCTCACGCCCCCTCCTAGCAGCATTGTCCTCATCTCTGGCGAGCACGTCTATGTGCAACATAGCCTCCACCAACTGTTGGGTCGCAACCTCTTTGTTTGCGGCGACGACCACGAACATCTCTACGCCGACCACAACCCTTACCCCTCCTACATTAGGCGACATCAACTCCGTGCTTGCTCAAAACACGACCACTCTCTTGGTCCGCAAGGATGATCTCCACTTCGTGCCACACACTAGTGTCAGCATGCCTTCTTCCAAGCTCGTCGTGTCCACTGTGCTCTCTCCATCCTCGACCACGCGTGACGTCGTTGCCACGACATCGACAACCACCATATGCTTGACCACCGTCTGTAAGGGGTGTGTACTCGATGAAGCGTTAGCTACATCCTCCCCGATGGCCATACTGACTTCCTTGACTACTGGCTCAATGGCAACAACTTCCACGATGACATCTAAGGTCATTCACGTCCCTGCCGCTACTCCTGGTCCCTCCTCATCTGGCGACACTAACATCGTCATTAGCCTGCCCGTCACCCGTCACCCATCAAAAATAAATAGTTAGCAATTAATCTCTTATCTTTGTTAATCCAATAAAGCAAATCAATTATGGGCACATTGTCTGTTTAAGCAATGACAGAAAATCTATGCTTTACAAACAAAATATAATTTTTTTTGCGGGCAAATTATAATTTTGTTTTATTCTATCTGTTTTGCATCATAATTTATCCCGTATAGTCCTCCTATATATTGTGTTAATCTTTACCTAATAATAAAACAAATTGGGTTTCTTTCGTCCGTCATGGTATTGATGAGGACATGACTACCTTGGATACGACCAAAAATATTGCATACATGCATATTTGTCAGGTGATTTCTAGTGCAAACTATTCAATAATCTATTTATGTTATCCAGAACAAAAATACTTCATACACTTTTGTGTTTTGTCTAATTGCAGGTGTATGGGACATTTGTGCAATCCACATATGAAGATAAGGGAAAAAGAGAAGTTTAGGTGCTGTTCAAAAAGTCCCTTCACGTCACTTTTGGGCCAAGAGAAGATAGAGTCCAAGTCTCTCACGTTCTGGATTCAGATTCGGACTGCACAGACATACCTGACTCAAAACGGCAAGAACTTTTTCATACGTACTCCGAATTGGGTGATTCTTTTTTTGTTGGAAAATAGATTTCGTCCTCTTTCCACTCCATTTGGATTCACCTTTAAATTCGTCCGGAGCGTTGAGATATGGACGAAACAATCTGACGCTGCAGCAGAATCCGAGTCAAACAACAAGTCCAAAGGTGTTGCATCACCTCCACTTGGGCCCATGAGCCTTGTACGACCTAGGGTTGGTTTTAGGCTGCCTTGGGACGTCCTCCCACCTCCTTGGCCGCCACCCCTTGCTCCTATATAAGTAGATCCATATAGTAGCTTTTTCCTTGGGATTTGTTTAGTTAAAAGTTAGCCATTGCAACTTCGTGTACTTCGTTTGTGTCCAACGACCAGACCAAGACCGCTTTCGGATCCCCACCATTATCAATACTTCATTTATATTCGCAATATTCAGATTGCATTATCATATTCTTGCATGTTCTTCGATTGCTTGCAGGAATAGACCTTCGTGGTCAGGTTGATTGTGCTCCGGCTTGGTCAATAACCTCTCGGAGTTGGTTTAGCGATTGCTAAGGCGCAACGTCGTGCACGTTTGTAGTCGGATCGTCAAAGTCATCTCCACCAAATCGATAGTTATCATCTCATCGAAAGATCGGCACACCCCCGCCTCTATCAAGTGGTATCAGTTTTCAGGTTGCTCGGTGAGAATTTCAAGTTTTCCCTAGATTAGATTTATTTTCTTACCTTTTGTCCAAGAAAAAGCCACAAAAAAGTTAGATCTATTCATTCTTTTGTCCAAGCCAGTCTGAGCCTTTGCAATTTTCTTTTCATTGCTTGCATTATTGAATTATCGGTTGCATCGTCGTGTCGAGTTGCTGGTCTTAGTGTTTAGTTCGTTTAGAGTTTCGAGTTCTGTTCACATTAGTCACATCGCCGCTGCATCGTTCTTCCTTCCGCTGTCCACCACACCATCCATCAATTTCCACCACGTGCTACCCATAGTTCATTATCACAATCATATTTGAGGTCGTTCACATCTTCGCTTGATCCAATCTGCATCTTATCTAGTTTGTTTTGGAAAGAGGGAGAAAAAAAATACAGAGAAAAAAAGAAAAAAAAAGTCAGAGAAAAAAAAAGAGAGAAAGAAAAAGAAAAAAAATGTGAGGAACAAAAAGAGAGAAGAAAAAAAAACAAAATTCGGATCTATCTAGACTCAATTTCGTAGTTGAATTCGGATTGAAATCTGTTTTGTGTACTATTCAGTAAAACATGCATAACTTCCTCATACGAAGTCCGTTTTGGCTCCACGAGTACTCAAATGAAAGCTAGCGACGAGCCGCATCTAAATAGTTGCAAAAGCTAGTTTAATATTTGACACCTCAAAATCGGCTTCTAAATAGGTCTTTTTGCCCTCCGAAGTTCACGGACACATCTTATTCCAGTTTTTCAGGCTAGTTTTAGAATTCTTTGACTCCTCATATCAATTCGGAATTGAGTGATTCTTTTTGCATTGGAAAGCTTGAGTTAGTAGCATTCTTTGAAAAAATTTATCAGAAAATTGGCTCAAACTTTTCAAGAGGAAAGTTGGGGAGAGACTTGTTGTATATCCTACTTGGCAGTTGTTTTTCATCATTATTTTTACTGTCGTTGTGATCTTCACTTATATCTTGTTGTCTAGAGCTACTTAGTATTCTTCATTGATGCTAGTTGTGCTACGCCGTGACCTCATTAGTGTTCTAGGCTCGCGTCTCTAGTCCGGGCTAGCCTAGGACCAGCACAGTACCATCGTTGAGCGTTTATTCAACATTGCATCTTTGAATTGATTATTGCTAATATTTTGCTACCATATATAGCCAATCCAGCTCCACATATTTCTACACAGTGTATATGTATGTTCTCCTGGCAATCGCTTTACACAATCTTCGGAGTTATTTGACACCGCTGGTTGCCTGTCACCACCTGCCGCATGGTAAGAACTTGTAAGATATTGATATTTGCTTTACTGTGAACACTTTACAACCACATCCTAGCAGTTCATAGGAACATTATTCTCGAATTTTGTTTCTTGTTTCTACTAATCATGACAGGTTCCGGAGATAGAAGTTCTTGGATGACGGACACATCTTCACCATCACGAGAGTTGGGACAACACACAGAAGCGCATGGTCAGGTTATCTCTTTACCGTCATTTGAGGGTAGATTTAATCCTGCTATTTATCTAGCTTGGGAGCTTGAAGTTGAACAAGTTTTTAGTCACCATGACTTTTCTGAACTTGAGCGAGTACGTGCTGCCACTAGAGCATTTACTGGTTTTGCTTATGTTTGGTGGAATGTGCATTGTAAGAAAAACATTGATAACCAACCCACAACTTGGAAAGATTTGAAAGATGTAATGAGACAACATTTTTCCCTCCTTACTATCGTCGTGAATTGCTTCGCAAATTTGAACAATTTAAACAAGGCAACAACATTGTTCATGCTTACTACCAAGAGTTCAAATCTTATATGCATCATTGTGACATAGAAGAATCTAAGGATGATACAATGAATAGATTTTTTGGTGGTTTGAACCATGATATTCAGGCAAGATTTCAGTATATTTCCCGTTGCATTACTGGTATGTATGTTCGTGCTTGTACCTTTGAGAGACAGATGCAGGAGGATGCATTGGGTGACTACAACAACTACTATTCCAGTTCGTGCTCACCACCGCCGGTTGGTTCCTCCACCGTTGCACCTACTAGAGCAGCCCCACCTCGGATTGTGAGCGCGACATCATCTCAAGAGTATGGTGCATTGTCAACGTCCGTACCTACATCAGCTACGTCTTTACGACAAGGTAACAGTAAAGGTATTGATGATATAACTTCACATGAGAATGATGCATCCCTAGTTAACTTAAATGCATCATGTGTTCAGTTACCTGGTGATTTGAGCACAACACCTATTTTAGAGAATCTTGATACTGTCATGAATGCGTCATGTGATCAAACAACTGAAATACCAACAATTTTGAGTGCACCCATTGAGTTAACTGTTGATGCAAAAGAATCAATGTTTAATCATTTTGATATGACCTCTAATCTTGGTGATGATTCTGTGACCAAAGACTTATTGCATGTTTGCCTATTTAAGCATGTTGTAGCATGTAAATTAGATGCAAGTAAGGATTATTCACCAATGTTGGGATGGTTTAATGATGAACATTGTCAATCTTTTGATATGAATAAGAGCATCACTTATATGTGCAAATTGAGTTGCAATATTTTCATGTCTTCTACTTCTAGTGATAATATTTTGGCTTCAGATTTTATGAACTACGCAAGTTACTCATCTATACATGTGTCATATGTGCAAAAACCAAGAGAAGTAAAAATGGATGACATATACATATACAACATGTACACCTTGTCTCTTTTGTTAGCCACATTTCAGATTAAGCAACGCGGAGGACGGCTTTGTTTTCAAAAAGGGGAGGATGATGAGGACATGACTACCTTGGATACGACCAAAAATATTGCATACATGCATATTTGTCAGGTGATTTCTAGTGCAAACTATTCAATAATCTATTTATGTTATCCAGAACAAAAATACTTCATACACTTTTGTGTTTTGTCTAATTGCAGGTGTATGGGACATTTGTGCAATCCACATATGAAGATAAGGGAAAAAGAGAAGTTTAGGTGCTGTTCAAAAAGTCCTTTCACGTCACTTTTGGGCCAAGAGAAGATAGAGTCCAAGTCTCTCACGTTCTGGATTCAGATTCGGACTGCACAGACATACCTGACTCAAAACGGCAAGAACTTTTTCATACGGACTCCGAATTGGGTGATTCTTTTTTTGTTGGAAAATAGATTTCGTCCTCTTTCCATTCCATTTGGATTCACCTTTAAATTCGTCCGGAGCGTTGAGATATGGACGAAACAATCTGACGCTGCAGCAGAATCCGAGTCAAACAATAAGTCCAAAGGTGTTGCATCACCTCCACTTGGGCCCATGAGCCTTGTACGACCTAGGGTTGGTTTTAGGCTGCCTTGGGACGTCCTCCCACCTCCTTGGCCGCCACCCCTTGCTCCTATATAAGTAGATCCATATAGTAGCTTTTTCCTTGGGATTTGTTTAGTTAAAAGTTAGCCATTGCAACTTCGTGTACTTCGTTTGTGTCCAACGACCAGACCAAGACCGCTTTCGGATCCCCACCATTATCAATACTTCATTTATATTCGCAATATTCAGATTGCATTATCATATTCTTGCATGTTCTTCGATTGCTTGCAGGAATAGACCTTCGTGGTCAGGTTGATTGTGCTCCGGCTTGGTCAATAATCTCTCGGAGTTGGTTTAGCGATTGCTAAGGCGCAACTTCGTGCACGTTTGTAGTCGGATCGTCAAAGTCATCTCCACCAAATCGATAGTTATCATCTCATCGAAAGATCGGCACACCCCCGCCTCTATCAGGTATTTTTCAGAAAAATTCCTCTATTTCAGAGAATTCAACCCGCAGTCCTATTTTAAGTTAAAACGAATCGTTATTTTCGTGTTTTACATAAAAGTCCATGTCTTTTCCTGAAATCAACCCGCCGTCCGGATTTAAGTCACACCCGGACCGTTATTTTACATTATTCAAAACCCCCCTGATGTTTTAGGTAATTCGTCCGCGGATCATATTTAAGTCAAATAAATGCTTTTTAAAATCATCCATATCTTTTAAACAGTAACTCCGATTTGAACATGTTATATATGAAATTTGATTAGAAAAATATGTAGAATATGAATATGAGATTATTTTTACCTGTTAAGTATTTTTAAATATTATTTTGGAATATATTTGAGTCAAACCAAATGATTTTCTAAATTATCTGTATCTTTTAAACCATAACTTCGATTTTAACATATTATATATGAAATTTTATTATAAAAATGTGTGGAATCTAAATATGAAGTTAATTTTACCTGTTAAATATTTTTAAAATATTGTTATGAAAGCAAACTTTAATTTATAGCGCAAGATTCGTTTTTTTATACCGGCGGCGATCCCGATTGCAAATAAACACCCCACTATAACCATATACGGAAAAGAAAATATCGATAACTACACATGCATACCTCTGAAAAATGTCGCAGGAGAAAACAACAGATTTTTCATCGTGAGAGTGAGAGAAAGCGAGCGAGAGAGAGAGAGGGAGAGAGAGAGGGAGAGGGAGGAGAGAGGGAGAGAGAGACGCCTTAGGATTAACCATATTCAACACACGTTTTTTGTTGTTTTATGTGAACACCGAGGCCATCGCCGGCGAGAGTGAAAAGGAGGATAAGCGGCAACACAAATATGATGCCTCGCAAAAATAAAGGAGATGGACCTATTGTGCTTTTGAGTGATGGTTGTTGAGTTAAGAGTATGTGTTATGTTTTCTCTCCCGTTGCAACGCACGGGCTCTTTTGCTAGTAATAATAATATTTGGATCATGCGGCAACGCCTGGGCACATTCATAGTCCAATTTTGTTGTTGGTAAAGATCGAAATTGGGCTAGTTCGACAGGCCTTCTGTACCGAGCATGGCCCAGCCCACAAATAGACCTATAAAATCGTATCCCACTACTCGCGGCCGCCTCCAAACCCTACCTCCGTGGCCGCCACCCCTCGACCTCCCTCAGGCGAAGAAAGGGTGAAAGCACCATGTACACGGCGAGGAAGAAGATCCAGAAGGACAAGGGCCTCGAGCCCTCTGAGTTCGAGGACTCCGTCGCGCAGGTAGCTAGGAAGCCCTCTCGTCTCACGTCACTGCTGTTGCGCGTGGTCTCTGCGCTCCGTGTTTCACCACCGCGGTTTCGTGTTTGTAGGCATTCTTCGACCTGGAGAATGGCAGCCAGGAGCTCAAGAGCGACGTTAAAGACCTCTACATCAACGCCGCCTTGTAAGTCATCAGCCAGTCTTAACCTTGGTTTTCGTTTCTGTTGAGTAGCAGTCCAAGTGGTAGCGAGGTGTGATGGTTTCTGGTTTGTGCTGCCTCGTGTTGCAGCCAGATGGATGTTGCAGGGAACAGGAAGGCCGTGGTCATCCACGTCCCGTACAGGCTCCGCAAGAACTTCAGGAAGATCCACGTCAGGCTCGTCAGGGAGCTCGAGAAGAAGTTCAGCGGCAAGGTTAGTGAATTGCCATTCACCTTGTTAGAATCCTTTCCTTTGAGAACAGTGTGATCTGGAGTAGTAATCAGTATTTCACATAGGAATAAGTCGGAGTAAGTTCGCTAGTCCGAAGGATTGCTTATGTGTTGTAGATTTCGTAGACAAAGATGGTATTCCCCTACGGCTATAGCAGTATACTACTTTACCAGAGAGCATGCCCGTATGCTCCTCCTGAATCCTGTTATGTTTTGCACTACACTCTGCTGCTACAAATACAATGCGATACCTCTGTGTGTGGAATGTTCACCAGTACGCTTCCTAGACTACAACCAGGATGCTGTACTCTTATGGGCATGTGTTTTCCGTTTGAAAGAGTTGTATTTACTCAAATGCTGTGGCAGTTATTTCTTATTTCCTTCTTTGTCAGGTGCCATTTACAATGTTTGTCATCTTTTATTCAATGTTACTGGTTTAAAGTCGAATTTGGTTGTTCGTCTAACGTTATTGCAGAGTAATTATTGTATTCACGTCACTTCCCTCTAATTGCCAAATATACTCTGTTTGAGAAATTTCTTCATAGTTGTGTCCTTCGCCTAGCAAAATGCCAAAAGCCCCCAATTACACTGAAGCAAATGTTAGCCATTGTCCCGTTTGTTCCGTGCTTGTTGAAATGTGTGGTTGACTATGACCAATGTAGGATGTTGTTATTGTTGCAACAAGGCGGATTGTGAGGCCACCCAAGAAGGGTTCTGCTGTTGTTCGCCCTCGTACCAGGACTTTGACCGCTGTTCATGATGGTCTTTTGGAGGATGTTGTGTACCCAGCTGAGATTGTGGGGAAACGTGTCAGATATCGCCTAGATGGCTCGAAGATCATTAAGGTAAGATTTGACCACTGCATTGATATAGCTGATTATTGTCTAGACAATTTTTGATTAGCCTGAACTTTTACATCTCTATTTCACCCTTGTAATTTCTTCCAAATTGATCAACATTGACACTTTTGATCCAAACAATTTTTTGTTGGTGCCCTGTTTATTTTACTGGTGTTGTTGCAGATCTTCTTGGACCCAAAGGAACGCAACAACACAGAGTACAAGTTGGATACCTTCACTGCAGTGTACCGCAGGCTTTGTGGCAAGGATGTTGTGTACGAGTACCCGGTTGCCGAAACTGCTTGAAGATCCATCTTGATTTGCATATTGGCCCTCTTGTTCATGTATTGAATTTGCGACGGCTTGCTTGAGCTTGTTGTTGCTCGGATCATGTATTCGAAAAATCAAAATTATAGCTGTGATGCCAAACCTAAATATTTGCTAGTTCGAGATGGTAATGAGTGAAAAGTGTTGAATTTTGAGCTTTAAATTAAGTTGCACTTGTTCTATTATGTGACGAGTAAACACTGAGTTTCCTTGAAAATTCAGGCCCCTGAAATTGTAGGGGCTGAACCCTTGAAATGTCCTAGCCTCTAACCTGGAAACCTTGTAGGGGAATGGATGCCTCTTGAAGTGGTGGTTGCCTCTGACCTCCATTGTGTCCACCGCTTTCTACCCCCAGCAACCAGTGGTGTTGGGGATGCACGAAAGCACTAGCAGCTGCTCCCTGGGTTGTGTCTCTGCCATTTTTGTCGTGACAGAAACAGCAACCGGAGCCAGCCGGCAACACTGAGCGAGGTGGGCAGCTGCACTGCGGTGGTGTTGGGCAAGGTGTGGACGACGGTGGTAGGCAGCTGCGCTGTGTGGTGCAGCGCTGGCCGAGCTCAGGCGACGACGCTAGGTTAGGACCCCAGCTCTAGGTCGTGATGGAGGAGGCGTTGTGCAGGGTGTGAGGATCTCACCAAACGGGTGGTGGATTAAGAGATGGAAGGGGGAAGGAGAGGAAGAGAGGCTTTTCTGGCCGGGACTGTGTCTCTAGTGATTTAAGAGCATCTACAACGAATCTGACCCCTCAAACGTCCGCGAACGCGTCCGGTCCCAAATCTGGTCGGAGTTGTTCACTATCTCCGTGCCCGGCTCCGGCTACATGGGCGGTAGCCACAGCTCTGGCTCCTGTGACTCCTCCATGTCGGCCTACGCATCCATCTCTGTTTCGACCTCGTCGAAGAGCGTGGCGGTCGCCACCCGTTCCTGCCGGATGAACTGCCGGCCTCCACACATGCCTCATTCTGGATAGACTCCAGGATGGCCTGCTGCTCCGCCATATCGGTAGCTTGGGCGACCGCGAACTCCGCCTCGTCCTTCATGCTGAAGCCCGGAGCCGGAGCCGACGCCAGCTACTCCCCCGGTTGCTCCGCCTCCTATGAATCTGCCACCTCCATCGGAGCCGGCTGCTGCTCCTCTTCCTCCTCCGCCTCCGGCTCCTCCTGCTCCGGCGAGTCCGAAAGCAAGTTGACCGCGATGCGTGCTGCACGCCTCACCCAAATCTCCTTGTCAATCTGGAACCAGCGCTCCGGTGTGAGCATAGCATACATGAGCTTCTTTTGCCGAACCATGGCGAAGTCGGAGGGCGTGGGAAGAGCGGGAGAGAGGTGGTGGATGGGCTTGGGCTGGCAGCGCGGAGAGGGAGGCGGTGGATGTGGCTGGGTTGGGGGACGACGGCCGGCTTAAATAGCCGGATTTGGCCTCGGGCGGCGAGCTGGAGCGGCGCCACACGACATTCATACCCCCCCCCCCCCGAGGAGACGTTCATCGAACCGCCGGGTTTTCGGGCAATTCCGTCTAGGACCCCATCGTGAGTCCGACGTGGCGGAAATGGCCGGGCGCGCCCGGGGGCTCTCATATTGGCCCCATATTTGGGATGGATATAAGAGGTGCCGGTCAGCCCAGGCGTTTGAGGCCCGTTTAAGGAGCCCGTCTTGGTCGCATTTTTGTGACTAGTCAGTGACCGGGCCGTCCATCCGGTTGTTTGTTTAGGGTGCCCGGTTGTAGATGGTCTAAGCATTTCTACATATTTTATCTCTGAACATTTTAGGAGTTGTGTTTGAAAAGATGATTTTGGGAGTTAATATGCGGAAGAAGGCTAGTGATGCTCTTACTAGTCATGTCTATATTCGTGCTGGTGACCAGTGAGAACTGGTCAGATCTGTTATAAAAGTTCATCGGAGTACAAAACATCTCAAATATAAAAACATTTCATCAGAACTAGTGAACTGCTTAGATCTATTATATAAGTTCATCAGAGTACAAAACATCTCAAATATAATAAAAATCATATCGAGATGCCGAGACCATCGAACGACCACTACTGTCGTGAGAACAAGCTGCGGACGTGCCGCTGTCGGCATTCTCCTAGCGGAGACGGCTTACCTTGTTGATGACAGTCGATAAGTCTTCGTACCCGTGCCCCTAAGGACCAGCATGATGGAGTCGCAATCGGCGCCATTGAACTCTTACATAGATCTGAAGTACCTAAAACCAAATCTCGCCACATGACGAGAAAGCCTAACCTCACCATCCCAAGGAGACAACAAGAATCTACGACGGAGTTCCGTCGACTACGTTGGGATGGACAAGCTCGAGGGGGATCGGAGCCCGGAAGACAAACTCGAAGAAGAAACGCCGCCATCCGCCCGAGCGCTGCACCCGCGAGGACTAAATAAGTTCCTAACCTAAACTACTAACCTGAGCGGAGGCACCGTGATTCCCTTCCATGCCACCGGTCGCCGGAGTGGCAAGAAGAGGGGAGGCGAATCCACGAACTCACTGGTGAAGCCTGGAGGGGAGAGTTTTCCCTAGCCGCCTAGGGTTAGGGGAGGAAGACGAGAGGAATTTTCTGCCCTAGGTTAGTGATGCAGAGCATCCTACGGACATCACCATGTCAAGAGTCCATTTGGCAAGTGACACGTGCGACATCTATTTCACATATATGAAGGTGAATCATCTCCTTTACACTTGTTCACTTGACCCCTTTAAGGATGGTATACTACTTGACACTCCTCTCTTGTGCACACATAGGTATTGTCGAAGCTTCACGGATGACGAGGAGGAGTCCAAGAACAAGAGTACATATACACCATCCTTAAGGGAAGCATGGAATGGAAGGAAGAAGAGGCTGCCCGAAGTAGGCGAAAACCATGGATGAAGAGTGGTACAACCGGTCAGGAACACTGGTACAACCGGTCCAACCGGTCCAACTACCGCTCCAACTGGAACCTTGCTGGAATTTAAGCGGTACAAGCCAGTACTACCACGGTTGTCCTGGTAGTTGCAGAATAACTGGTAAAACCGGTCCTTTGGTACAACCCGTCTACTTGCCGCAGAGTTGCCCGAGTGGCCTTGTATCTTTCCCATTTCAGCCCTCACTTAGCCCTTCATGGCTAGGACTATATATACTCTTCCCCACCTCATTTCTAAGGTTAGCTAAGAATAGATCTCATATCATAGAGCTTAGCTCATGTACCACCCCTTGTGAGATTCCTCTCAGGAGAAGATCCATGAGTGGATTCAAGGCCTCTTTGGAGAAGATCCCCCAAGTGGATATCAAGACCCCATCATGGGAAGATTCCTCCATGGAATTCAATGTGACACCCCTGTAATTAAGCTACAGTGATCTCTGACAAATGATGCGATGTCACCTCCATTTTACTAAGCTTAATTGTCACTTAGTTGAAAGCTAATTCAAATTTAAATTCAAATGCAAGTCAAATATTTGCATCTTCAAACATGCCAAAAAAATAGTTCATAATTTTGTGAATAATCCATAGTAATTATTTGAAGGCAGGGAACATCACCAAACTCCCCAATTTGCCCCTGGAAATTAAAACAGGGTTAAACAACCCCATTTTAGCTCCATTTAAATGCAAACATAATTTTAATAAATTCAAACAGACTCCAAAATTTTCATGGCAGCCCAAGATATTGCTTTGTCGTTATTGCCAATTTGCAAATTAAACTAAATTCATTTAGTGTGAGAAAGAAATGAAAAGAAGAAAAGGAATAAATAAATAGAAAAAGAAAAGGAAAAAGAGAAAGGGTGCATTGTGCACTTGGGCTCTGTGTGCACAGTGCACCAGGCCCAGCCCACCAGCGCCCTTCTTCAACCCCCTGTTCATCAGGTGCGCGCTTGCTGCCTCGCGCACGTCTACGCCGCCGATCTGCCTCGTGTTGGCCATCCGAGCCGCCCCGATGAAGATAAGGCTGCTCCCGCCGCCCTAGGGTTCGCCCACGCCCACTCTCCCTAGCGGTTCTTCCCCTCCCGCCCCAGATCCACCTATTTGAGCCCGCCCGAGCGCTTCTGCCGGCGCGCCATCACTGTTCTCGCGGCCACCGTCGTCCCCGTGCCGTGCGACCAAGTCAGGGAGCACCGCTGTCGACTGCTACATCTTCCTCGCCCATGAGATCAAACCCGAAGCCTCTATGTCGCGGGATCGACCCGTCTTCCTTCTCGGTCACCGCAGATCGCCGCCACTGCACCGTCTGCTCCACGCCTCCCGTGTGCCCACTTAGCACACATGCATGCTCTCTGTGAGCTCTCCTTCCTTCTCCCTGTCTCCTCTACCTCGCGCGCATCCTCGAGCTGCTCGCTGCCATTGCCCTAGCTTGCTGCAGCCGCCCGCCTAGCCGTCCCGGCCACCGCATGCGCCGTTCGGGTCCGAGCTTTGTGTTGAGCTCCTGAGCTTCCCAGGAACCACATGCAGCCATCCACTCGTCCTCCCGTGCCCCGTAGCAACTTACTTGGTATCACTCGAGCTCCTACGTCCGCCGCGGTTGGTGCCCCTGTCGATTTAGGCCCCCGACTCCCTTCCTTAGCGCCGTTAGTCGTGGCTCGCTCTGCCCGTTCAAACGACGCCTCCCACGCCTTGTTTAGCCGCCAGAGGGCGAATCCTGATGCCCTCCGCCGCATTCTGGCGTCGCCGGAGCGTTGTCTCCGGTGTGCCACCGCCCTGGGTTGCCGACAGGTGGGCCCAGGTGGTTTCTCCACTAATCTGGCTGCTAGACAGCCGCTGACATGTGGGCCCCTTTACTGTAGTGATAGGATTAGATTAAATCTAACAAATAACTAATTCGGGCAATGACAGTTGGGATCCACCTACTAATTAACCCCTTTTAGTTAATTTAAACACTGGTTAAACTCTCGGTGTATGACATGTGGGGCCCTGGCACTATTAAAATGGATAAGGCTGGGTGAGTTAGCCCGCTGAATCAGCAGTTGGGCCACCAGTCAGCCTCTGATGACTGGGCAGTTGACCCAGTCAACAGGGCCCACTATCAGCCTCACATGCTCTCTGTTAGGTACATTTTTGGGTACCCGAAGCATTTTATTCTTTTATTTTCGAATTAATAATTAATCCAGTAATTTCAAAAAATCATTTAAACTTTGAAGAATCATATAAAATAATCCGAAACTCGGATGAAAATAATTTATATAGGAAAAATGATCAGAAAAATATGACGAATCTTTTTATGCACTCCACATACCTGTCAGATGCCTCCAACACTGCAAACATGGAACCTTCCCCTCTGGATCGCTTGTCCGGTAACTACCTAAAGCGGGGAAAATATTCCCAGATATTTTCCCGCTCCATCTGTAAAGCTTAGCACTGCATTAGGTCACACCTAGCACAACATATTGGCATGTCACGCTTTGTGATGCATTTGATTGCTTTATATTTACTGTTTCTCCCCCCTCTTCTCTCCGGTAGACCCCGAGACCGATGCTGCTCCTGAGTACGACTACATTCCTGAAGACCAACCCCTTTCAGCAGAGCTTCTAGGCAAGCAAAACCCCCTTGATCTTTCCTATATCGCCCATTCTTTCCCTCTCATGCTTGAATTAGATTTTGCTACCGTTGTTCAATAGCTCCTATTCTGATGCATAGCCTACTTTTGTAACCTGCTGTTGTTACTTTACCTGTTATCCTATATGCTTAGTGTAGGTTGGTTAGTGATACATCTTCATCATATCTACTTTTCCAAACTCTTTTGCCCTTGTTTTGGACTCTAATTTGCATGATCTGAATGGAACTAACCCGGACTGACGCTGTTTTCAGCAGAATTGCCATGGTGTTATTTTTGTGTAGAAATAAAAGTTCTCGGATTGACCTGAAAATTTATGAGAATATTTTTGGAATATATAAAAAATACTGGCAAAAGAATCAACCAGAGGGGGTCCACCCACTGGCCACAAGCCTGGGGGTGGCTTATGGGCCCCCTGGACCTCCTCCGAGCCTAATTCCAACTCTATATATTCACATCCGGAGAGAAAAAATCAGAGAGAAGGATTCATCGCATTTTACGATACGGAGGAGGGCACATCTGGAGTACGTTCGGGGCTCCGGAGTGGGGGATTCTTCACCATCATCATCACCAACCTTCCTCCATCACCAATTTCATGATGCTCACTATCGTGCTTGAGTAATTCCATCATAGGCTTGCTGGACGGTGATGGGTTGGATGAGATTTATCATGTAATCGAGTTAGTTTTGTTTGGGTTTGATCCCTAGTATCCACTATGTTCTTAGTTTGATGTTGCTATGACTTTGCTATGCTTAATGCTTGTCACTAGGGCCCGAGTGCCATGATTTCAGGTCTGAACCTATTATGTTTTCATGAATATATGTGAGTTCTTGATCCTACCTTGCAAGTTGTAGACACCTATTACAAGTTATGATCCGCATACCCCAAGGAGACAATAATTGGGATTCTTTCCGGTGATTACCGTAGTTTGAGGAGTTAATGTATTCACTAAGTGCTAATGCTTTGTTCCGGTTCTCTATCAAAAGGTGACCTTAATATCCCTTAGTTTCCATTAGGACCCCGCTGCCACGGGAGGGTAGGACAAAAGATGTCATGCAAGTTATTTTCCATAAGCACGTATGACTATATACGGAATACATGCCTACATTATATTGATGAATTGGAGCTAGTTCTGTCTCACCCTAGGTTATAACTACTACATCATGAATATCATCCGACACAATTATCATTGCTGATCCATTGCCTACGAGCTTTTCACATATTGATCTTTGCTTAGTTACTTTACCGTTGCCACTGTTACAATCGCTACAAAACTGCTACTGTTACTTTTGTTACCGTTACCGTTTTTTTGCGGGGTACCGTTACCGTTACTTCCATACTACTTTGCTGCAGATATTAAGTCTTTCAGGTGTGATTGAATTGATAACTCAGCTGCTAATACTTGAGAATATTCTTTGGCTCCCCTTGTGTCGAATCAATAAATTTGGGTTGAATACTCTACCCTTGAAAACTGTTCGATGCCCTATACTTGTGGGTTATCAGTTAGTGATCCATCAGCGATCCCACACCCTTGTCCTTGTTGCCCCGCTTTGTTACTGGTGACTCGATCAATGTGATCAACAAGCAGAGACCGGCACATCACCGACACCCCCCTTAGTTGTACGACTCTGCAGAGCTACTATCAAGTGCCGATGGTGATGCCTCGTATCCCACTTATGATGATACCTTTGTAGTGTAGCACATCGAGAGTGGTTTACCGTGGGTGATTCCTCGCTCACCACTCCCGATAGTGACTCTGTCGTGCAACATCTCAATCATGAACCCATTGAGGGTGATTCCTTCGAGTTCACCTGGACATTTTACCTCAAGTGTGAACCTACTGAGGGTGATTCCTCCAAGTTCACCTTGATGGTAAGGACACACTCTGTTCCCTATTTACTGTTACTGCAGGACTGAAGGGACAGGCGGTACCACCCCGGTAGAGGTGGACCTGAGTTCCCGACAGTCTCTGGACAAGTCAGGTTCACCAAGAGGGTACCTGCGAGATAATGACGCGGCACGACCGGGCAGGCAGTGACCGCCCTAGAGAGGGATGGGCCTGGCCCTTGTCGTAAGTCCGTGAGACGGGGCGATAGGATCACTGATCGTTTTCGTGAGCTCCTAATATACTAACGGGTTTGGGTATGTGATCTAAGTAGGCCTCTAGCCTTTTCTCACTAACCACCATGCGGGAATAAGTATGGGCACTCGACGTCGTACATTTCTTTTGAAAGCTCACCGATGTCAGCAGTTGAGCGGTGCGCGCCCGGTTGGACAGTAACCGCCTACGCTTGTATAAGGAGGCGGGTCTGCTCCATGCCGTGTACGCAATGCACATGAGTGCAAAGGATGATGGCCCAAGACCCCTGAGCATGTAGGATGTAGACCGGTGTGCTGACCTCTCCGTTGAGCCTAGGTAGGACTATGGTGTCTCGATCAGCCGATGCGGGCATGACTCGTTAAAGTGCGTCCGACCGGAGTTAATCGAGCGTGTTGGGTAAGTTGGTGCACCCCTGCAGGGAAGTATATCTATTTGAATAGCCGTGTCCACGGTAACAGATGCTCTGAGTTGTATCTCGATCTACTATAACTAGAACTGGATACTTGTGACAATAAATGGATATGATGGCTTCGGGATCGTTTTCTCGCAGGGAGTCGAGGAAGGATCTCTGGCCGAGGATAATATATACTTGCTAGTATATGTTATGTTACTCTACTGTCTTCTATGGGCTAGGCCTTCCCCTCTATTCTAGCAATTATGCAGTATAGTCCAATGATATAGCCCCATTCCTTTGATACCAATGCATACTTAGCATAGATCTCATGTAAGTCTTGCGAGTACTTTGGATGAGTACTCATGGTTGCTTTGCTATCCCTTTTTCCCCTCTACCCGATTGCTGTGATCAGATGACGGAGCCCAGGAGCCAGTTGATCCCGTCGATGACTAATACTACACCGACAAAGCCTACTACTACGTGGAGACCGAAGACCAGGAGTAGTTAGGAGGCCCTAGGTAGGAGGCATGCGCCTTTTCAATCCAGATGTCATTGTTTTTCTCAGCCTTCTTAAGGAAAACTTGTTTACTTATGTCTGTACTTAGATGTTGTTGCTTCCACTGACTTATGTATTCGAGCCTTCGTGGCCCTGGCATGTAATATAAAGCTTTATGTTTGAATTTGTGTCTAGAGTTGTGTTGTGATATCTTCCCGTGAGTCTCCGATCTTGATTGTGCGCATTTGTGTGTATGATTAGTGCACGATTAAGTCGGGGGTGTCACATTCAAGACTCGTCTCTTCAAAAGATTTGGGTGAACTACCTTGTATCTTTATTTCCCTTCTTGTTCTTGGATCTTGATGCACCTCTTGTATTGCTTGTGATTTGAGGAGTACTTGGAGTGAATCTTGTCCAATAGAGTGTTTTCTCCTTTGATTTCTCCATGTTTTCCCCTTGCGTTCTACGTGTTTCTCCTTCAATCCAACTCCAATTCATGAACATTGGGACAAATTACACTGATTAGGTTTTTTCCCTACATCATCTTGGTATCAAGAGCCACGTTGACACAAATTTGGAGCCTTGCCCCCACTTTCACCCTTAGTTTGTTGTGTTCTTCCCAATTTCAAAAGTTTCCCACAGAAAAGAGCCCCAACAAATTTCTTGCATTTTGTTGTTCTAGTAAGTTTTTATTGATTTTAGTCCATGGGTCCAGTGTTTGGCAAGTGGATCTACTTCCCTTGGCGTCCCCTAGCCCCAATTTTTCTTCCCCCCTTCAATTTGGTCTGAAAATCTCGATTTGGTTTTCCCTCGATTTCATCCCATGCTCAGATCTGGGAATTTTCTCATGCAGAGCGGTACAACTGCTCCCCCTGCACCTGATACTTCCACCGGCACAAAACTGGAACTCCAGTTTCGCCCTAGTAGCGGTACTACCGCCCTACCAAGTGGTACAACCGAAGCCCCAGGTACCGCACTTACGCATTCTAAAAAATAACACCTCCAGGATGCTTCAGGAGTGGTACAACTCCCCAGCCCAAGCGGTACAACCGCCCCTCCTAGTTCCAGCCTATGCTAATTCACCATTTTGACCATAACTTCTTCATCCAGAATCCGATTTCGATGTTCTTTAACTCGTTTTGTAGCTGTTGACATCCACCATCCACAAAAATTAGTTCCACCACCATTTGACTCCATATTTTTTTGAATTTTGGCATCTTTGCCTAGGCCCTCCACCCTATAATTTGCAATACCACCATAGTCTTCCGCAACCTAACCCATTTTGGCACCTTTTGAATTTGTGGTTGTTTGAGTTGTGATTTGAGTCTCCTAAGGTGTTTCGGCTACTTAGGGTCGGTTACTTCTTCATCAACCATCAACGACCACGTGTATCATTCCATCATCTACATCGAACACCGACGTTCGCAATGCGATGACGATCATCTGTCCTTTGAGAACACTTCAACCGGAAGCAATGCCGACTACCCCCCAACTTCGTGAAAGGTTAAGCGCGACGAAGGTATTCCTTCCATCACAAACTTTTCATTGCTTGCCATTAAACCTTGATAGCCCTACCATCTTAGCGGTTACCTACTTACTTATCAAGACTAGCTATCTGAGTATTGTTTGGCTTCGTAGAAACTTGAGCACCATACTGATACCATATCATAGCATTGCATCATTTGATATATCATATATTGCAATTGCTTGCTTCCGTGCATATCTTGTGATACTTACGCTACACAAAACACTTCCATGATGATACGTGTTTGTCATAGTAGGTCACATTTTCTGGCATGCATGTACATCAAGATAGTCATACCTGTGCTATCATAGAAGTCTTCCATGACAATACTCAAATTATCATCATGGAAGTGACCACTTCCATGACGATAAATGATGCATCATGGAAGTGTTTTGGTCTAGGGTAACCGACACATGGCATCCACCGTAACAGGTTGCTGTTAAGCTACCAGGTTCCGGCTTGGATCCGATAACCAGTTAACAGCCCAGACCAACAAAGATTTTCCTCATGTAAAATTCTCATTGGCCTAAGGAACCACGTGTCAGCTCGGCTCGGGACAGATGTCTGCTACTTGTGAGCTGCATTAGGATTTCCTCGAAGAGGATAGGATGATGTAGTACAACAGAGATAAGTATTTCCCTCAGTTAAGAACCAAGGTTATCAATCCAGTAGGAGAACCATGCGAAACCTCGTTAACAACACCTACACACAAAAGAGCAAATACTTGCACCCAACACAATCAAGGCGATTGTCAATCCCCTTGGTGGTTATTTGCAAGGATCAAATCTGATAGTGATACATAGATAAGTAAAACACAAAATAAAAGAACGGTAACTAAATTGCAGCAAGGTATTTTTGGATTTAATATATGATAAAGGTAAGACCCGGGGCCATAGTTTTCACCAGAGGCTTCTCTCTCGAACAAAAAAGCATACGGTGGGTAAACATATTACTGTTGGGCAATTGATAGAAAAGCGCATAGTTATGACGATATTCAAGGCAATGATCATGTATATAGGCATCATGTCCGAGACAAGTAGACTGACTCCTACCTGTATCTACTACTATTACTCCACCCATCGACCGCTATCCAGGATGCATCTAGAGTATTAAGTTTATGAAAAAAGGGTAATGCCTTAAGCAAGATGACATGATGTAGACAAAGTAAATCCAATCAATATGAATAAACCCCATCATTTTCACCTTAATGGCAACAATACAAATACGTGTCATGTCCCCTTCTTTCACTGGTATTGAGCACCGCAAGATTGAACCCATTACAAAGCACCTCTCCAATTGCAAGATAAATCAATCGAGTTGGCCAAACCAAATGGATAGATCAGAGAGAAATACAAAGCTATAATAATCATGCATAAAATAATTCAAAAAAGACAAAAATAATATTCATGAATAATCT
This sequence comes from Aegilops umbellulata, assembly GCA_032464435.1. Taxonomy (NCBI): domain Eukaryota; kingdom Viridiplantae; phylum Streptophyta; class Magnoliopsida; order Poales; family Poaceae; genus Aegilops; species Aegilops umbellulata. The sequence goes on along the minus strand of CP136054.1, from coordinate 146,939,834 downwards.
GGTCATAAACCAACAATTCATCGGATCCCAACAAACACACCGCAAAAGAAGATTATATCGAATAGGTCTCCAACAACATCGAGGAGAACATTGTATTGAAGATCAAAGAGAGAGGAAGCCATCTAGCTACTAACTATGGACCCATAGGTCTATGGCAAACTACTCACACATCATCGGAAGGGCAGCAAGGTTTATGTAGAATCCCTCCGTGATCGATTCCCCCTCTGGTAGAGTACCAAAAAAGGCCTCTACTTGGGATCGCGGAAGAATAGAAACTTGCGGCGACAGAAAAAGTATTTTGGGTGGCTCTCTATTGGTTTCCCGATTTTAGAGAATTTACAGAGGTGGAATTAGGTCAGACAGAGCCACATGGGGCCCATAAGGCATTAGGGCGTGCCTACCCTCTAGGCGCGCCCTATTGCCTTGCCGTCTCCTCGTTTGCCTTGTGCCTCCTCCCGAAGCTTCTAGGGTCTCTCTGGTCCAAAAAAATCATTAAAAAGTTTCATACCATTTGGACTTCGTTTGGCACTAATTTCCTGGAAAACAAAAAAAAGGCAAAAACAACAACTGACACTTGGCACTAGGTCAATAGGTTAGTCCCAAAAATTGCTGTATAATTGCATATAAAACTTCCAAGATTAATACTATAATAGGATGGAACAATAAAAAAAATTATAGATACGTTGGAGACGTATCAAGCATCCCCAAGCTTAATTCCTACTCGTCCTCGAGTAAGTAAATGATAAAAACAGAACTTTTGATGTGGAATGCTACCTAACATGTTCATCATGTAATCTTTCTTTTATGGTATGAATATTTAGATCCAAATGATTCAAGGAAATAGTCTATAATTTCATATAAAGACATCAATACTCAGGCATACCAAAAAACAATCATGTCTTTCAAAATATAAATGCTAAAGAATGCTATCCCTACAAAATCATATAGCCTTGCCATGATCCATGTTCTTAACACAAAGTATAAATCATGCACTACCCCGATGTCAGCCAAGTAATTGGTTCATACTTTTTAACGCGCTTCGGCTTTTTCAACCCCCACGCAATACATGAGCGCAAGCCATGAATATAACACTATGGGTGGAATAGAGTATGGTGGTAGATATAATATGGAGAAGACAAAAAAGGATGAAGTCTCACATTGACGGGGAAAATCAACGAGCTATGGAGATGCCCATCAATTGATGTCAATGCAAGGAGTAGGGATTGCCATGCAACGTATGTACTAAGAGCTATAAGTGTATGAAAGCTCAAAACGAAAACTAAGTGGGCGTGCATCCAACTTGCTTGCTCTAGAAAACCTCGGGCATTTGAGGAAGCCCATCATGGGAATATACAAGCCAAGTTCTATAATGAAAAATTCGCACTAGTCATATGAAAGTGACTACATAGGAGACTCTCTATGTGAAAAACATGGTGCTAGTTTGAAGCACAAGTGTGGAAAAAGATAGTAAATTTGCCCCTTCTCTATTTTTCTCTCATTTTTTTGGTGGGATGATGTCCCACAAGTAAAAGGTATCTATCATAGTCCTTTCGATAAGTAAGAGTGTCAAACCCAGAGGAGCAGAAGGAAATGACAGGCGGTTTTCAGCAAGGTATTCTCTGCAAGCACTGAAATTGTCGGTAACAGATAGTTTTGTGATAAGATAATTCGTAACGGGTAACAAGTAACAAGTGTAACTAAGGTGCAAAAAGGTGGCCCAATCCTTTTTGTAGCAAAGGACACGCTTGGACGAACCCTTATGTAAAGCAAAGCGCTCCCGAGGACACATGGGAATTATTGTCAAGTTAGTTTTCATCATGCTCATATGATTCGCGTTCGTTACTTTGATAATTTGATATGTGGATGGACCAGTGCTTGGGTTCTGCCCTTCCTTGGACAAGCCTCCCACTTATGATTAACCCCCCCCCGCAAGCATCTGCAACTACGAAAGAAGAATTAAGATAAATCTAACCATAGCATGAAACATATGGATCCAAATCAGCTCCTTACGAAGCAACGCATAAACTAGGGTTTAAGCTTATGTCAGTCTAGAAACTCATCATCTACTTATTACTTCCCAATGCCTTCCCCTAGGCCCAAACAATGGTGAAGTGTCATGTAGTCGACGTTCACATAACACCACTAGAGGAAAGACAACATACATCTCATCAAAATATCGAACGAATACCAAATTCACATGATTACTTATAACAAGACTTCTCCCATGTCCCCATGAACAAATGTAACTACTCACAAAGCATATTCATGTTCATAATCAGAGGAGTATTAATTATCATTAAGGATCTGAACATATGATCTTCCACCGAATAAACCAACTAGCATCAACAACAAGGAGTAATCAACACTACTAGAAACCCACAGGTATGTGACGCCCCCGATTCAATCGTACACTAATCATGCACGCAAATGTGTACGATCAAGATCAGGGACTCACGGGAAGATATCACAACACAACTCTACAAATAAAATAAGTCATACAAGCATCATAATACAAGCCAGGGGCCTCGAGGGCTCGAATACAAGTGCTCGATCATAGACGAGTCAGCGGAAGCAACAATATCTGAGTACAGACATAAGTTAAACAAGTTGCCTTAAGAAGGCTAGCACAAACGGAGATACAGATCGAATGAGGCACAGGCCTCCTGCCTGGGATCCTCCTAACTACTCCTGATCGTTGTCAGCAGGATGCACGTAGTAGAAGGCACCTCCAGAGTAGTAGGAGTCATCATCGACGGTGGCGTCTGGATCCTGGGCTCCATCTTCTGGTTGCAGCAATCGGGTAGAGAGATGGGGAAAAGGGGAAACAAGGCAACCGTGAGTACTCATCCAAAGTACTCGCAAGCAAGGAGCTACACTACATATGCCTGGATGTATGTGTTGTTGGAAATATGCCCTAGAGGCAATAATAAAAGCATTATTATTATATTTCCTTGTTCATGATAATTGTCTTTATTCGTGCTATAATTGTGTTATCCGGAAATCGTAATACATGTGTGAATAACAGACAACAACATGTCCCTAGTAAGCCTCTAGTTAACTAGCTCGTTGATCAATAGATAGTCATGGTTTCCTGACTATGGGCATTGGATGTCAATGATAACGAGATCACATCATTAGGAGAATGATGTGATGGACGAGACCCAATCCTAAACATAGCATAAGATCGCATAGTTCGTTTGCTAGAGTTTTCCAATGTCAAGTATCCTTTCCTTAGACCATGAGATCGTGTAACTCCCGGATACCGTAGGAGTGCTTTGGGTGTGCCAAACGTCACAATGTAACTGGGTGACTATAAAGGTATACTACGGGTATCTCCGAAAGTATCTGTTGGGTTGACACGGATCGAGACTGGGATTTGTCACTCCGCTTGACGGAGAGGTATCACCGGGCCCTCTCGGTAATGCATCATCATAATGAGCTCAATGTGATCAAAGTGTTTGATCACGGGATCATGCATTACAGTACGAGTAAAGTGACTTGCCGGTAACGAGATTGAACGAGGTATTGGGATACAGACGATCGAATCTCGGGCAAGTAAAATACCGATTGACAAAGGGAATCGTATACGGGATTAATTGAATCCTCGACATCGTGGTTCATCCGATGAGATCATCGTGGAGCATGTGGGAGCCAACATGGGTATCCAGATCCCGCTGTTGGTTATTGCCCGAGAGCCGTCTCGGTCATGTCTGCATGTCTCCCGAACCCGTAGGGTCTACACACTTAAGGTTCGGTGACGCTAGGGTTGTGAAGATATGTATATGCAGTAACCCGAATGTTGTTCGGAGTCCCGGATGAGATCCCGGACGTCACGAGGAGTTTTGGAATGGTCCGGAGGTAAAGAATTATATATAGGAAGTGCTGTTTTGGCCATCGGGACAAGTTTCGGGGTTATCGGTATTGTACCGGGACCATCGGAGGGTCCCGGGGGGTCCACCGGGTGGGGCCACCTGCCTCGGGGGGCCACATGGGCTCTAGGGGGTGCGCCTTAGCCTACATGGGCCAAGGGGAACCAGCCCCAAGAGGCCCATGCGCCTAGGGTTCCAAAGGGGAAGAGTCCCACTAGTGGAAGGCACCTCCTAGGTGCCTTGGGGGGGAGGAAATCCTCCCTGGCCGCCGCCCCCTTGGAGATCAGATCTCCCAGGGCCGGCGCCCCCCCAAGAGGCCTATATAAAGGGGGGGGGAGGGGGCAGCCGCACCCCTGGTCCTTGGCGCCTCCCTCTCCCTCTCCAACACCTCCTCCTCCTCCGTAGAGCTCGGCGAAGCCCTGCCGGAGTACTGCAGCTCCACCATCACCACGCCGTCGTGCTGCTGCTGGAGCCATCTTCCCCAACCTCTCCTTTGCCTTGCTGGATCAAGAAGAAGTAGACGTTACGCTGACCGTACGTGTGTTGAACGTGGAGGTGCCGTCCGTTCGGTGCTAGGATCTCCGGTGATTTGGATCACGTCGTGTACGACTACCTCATCCCCGTTCGTTGAACGCTTCCGCTCGCGATCTACAAAGTGGTATGTAGATGCAATCACTCTCCCATGACTCGTTGCTTAGATGAACTCATAGATGGATCTTGGTGAAACCGTAGGAAAAATTTTAATTTTCTGCAACGTTCTCCAACAGTGGCATCATGAGCTAGGTCTATGCGTAGTTCTCTATTGCACGAGTAGAACACAATTTGTTGTGGGCGTAGATGTTGTCAACTTTCTTGCCGCTACTAGTCTTATCTTGCTTCAGCGGTATTGTGGGATGAAGCGGCCCGGACCAACCTTACACGTACGCTTACGTGAGACCGGTTCCACCGACTAACATGCACTAGTTGCATAAGGTGGCTGGCGGGTGTGTGTGTCTCCCACTTTAGTTGGAGCGGATTCGATGAAAAGGTCCTTATGAAGGGTAAATAGAAGTTGACAAATCACGTTGTGGCTTTCACGTAGGTAAGAAAACGTTCTTGCTAGAACCCTAATTCAGCCACGTAAAACTTGCAACAACAATTAGAGGACGTCTAACTTGTTTTTGCAGCAAGTGCTTTGTGATATGATATGGCCAAAGTTGTGATGAATGATGAATGATCTATATGTGATGTATGAGATGTTCATGCTATTGTAATAGGAATCACGACTTGCATGTCGATGAGTATGACAACCGGCAGGAGCCATAGGAGTTGTCTTTATTTTTGTATGACCTACGTGTCATTGAGAAACGCCATGTAAATTACTTTACTTTATTGCTAAACGCGTTAGCCATAGTAGTAGAAGTAATAGTTGGCGAGCAACTTCATGGAGACACGATGATGGAGATCATGATGATGGAGATCATGGTGTCAAGCCGGTGACAAGATGATCATGGAGCCCCAAGATGGAGATCAAAGGAGCTATGTGATATTGGCCATATCATGTCACGTTTATTATTTGATTGCATGTGATGTTTATCATGTTTTGCATCTTGTTTACTTAGAACGACGGTAGTAAATAAGATGATCCCTCATAATAATTTCAAGAAGTGTTTCCCTTAACTGTGCACCGTTGCGACAGTTCGTTGTTTCGAAGCACCACGTGATGATCGAGTGTGATAGATTCTAACGTTCACATACAACGGGTGTAAGACAGATTTACACATGCAAACACTTAGGTTGACTTGACGAGCCTAGCATGTACAGACATGGCCTCGGAACACAGAAGACCGAAAGGTCGAGCATGAGTCGTATAGAAGATACGATCAACATGAAGATGTTCACCAATGTTGACTAGATCGGACACGGCCTAGTTGACTTGGATCATGTAATACTTAGATGACTGGAAGAGGGATGTCTATCTAAGTGGGAGTTCATTAAATAATTTGATTAGATGAACTTCATTATCATGAACTTAGTCTAAAATATTTACAATATGTCTTGTAGATCAAATGGCCAACATAGTCCTCAACTTCAACGCGTTCCTAGAGAAAACCAAGCTGAAAGACGATGGCAGCAACTATACGGACTGGGTCCGGAACTTGAGGATCATCCTCATAGCTGCCAAGAAAGATTATGTCCTACGAGCACCGCTGGGTGACGCACCTGTTCTCCCTGCAGAACAAGACGTTATGAACGCTTGGCAGTCACGTTCCGATGATTACTCCCTCGTTCAGTGCGGCATGCTTTACAGCTTAGAGCCGGGGCTCCAAAAGCGTTTTGAGAGACATGGAGCATATGAGATGTTCGAAGAGCTGAAAATGGTTTTCCAAGCTCATGCCCAGGTCGAGAGATATGAAGTCTCCGACAAATTCTTTAGCTGTAAGATGGAGGAAAATAGCTCTGTCAATGAACACATACTCAAGATGTCTGGGTTGCACAACCGCTTGACTCAACTGGAAGTTAATCTCCCGGATGAAGCGGTCATTGACAGAATCCTCCAGTCGCTTCCACCTAGCTACAAGAGCTTTGTGATGAACTACAACATGCAGGGGATGGTAATGACCATTCCTGAGGTATATGCTATGCTAAAATCAGCAGAGGTAGAAATCAAGAAGGAACATCAAGTGTTGATGGTGAATAAAACCACTAAGTTCAAGAAGGGCAAGGGTAAAAAGAACTTCAAGAAGGACGGCAAGGAAGTTGCCGCGCCCGGTAAGCAAGTTGCCGGGAAGAAGCCAAAGAATGGACCCAAGCCCGAGACTGAGTGTTTTTATTGCAAGGGAAGTGGTCACTGGAAGCGGAACTGCCCCAAATACTTAGCGGACAAGAAGGCCGGCAAAACAAAAGGTATATGTGATATACGTGTAATTGATGTGTACCTTACCAGTACTCGTAGTAGCTCTTGGGTATTTGATACCGATGCAGTTCCTCACATTTGTAACTCAAAGCAGGAGCTGCAGAATAAACGGAGACTGGCGAAGGACGAGGTGACGATGCGCGTCGGGAATGGTTCCAAGGTCGATGTGATCGCCTTCGGCACGCTACCTCTACATTTACCTACGGGATTAGTTTTAAACCTCAATAATTGTTATTTAGTGCCAAGTTTGAGCATGAACATTGTGTCTGGATCTCGTTTAATTCAAGATGGCTACTCATTTAAATCCGAGAATAATGGTTGTTCTATTTATATGAGAGATATGTTTTATGGTCATGCTCCGATGGTTAATGGTTTATTCTTAATGAATCTCGTACGTGATGATACACATATTCATAGTGTGAATACCAAAAGAGTTAAAGTTGATAACAATAGTCCCACATATTTGTGGCACTGCCGCCTTGGTCACATAGGTGTCAAACGCATGAAGAAGCTCCATGCAGATGGACTTTTAGAGTCTCTTGATTATGAATCATTTGACACGTGCGAACCATGCCTCATGGGTAAAATGACCAAGACTCCGTTCTCAGGAACAATGGAGCGAGCAACCAACTTATTGGAAATCATACATACCGATGTGTGCGGTCCAATGAGTGTTGAGGCTCGCAGTGGCTATCGTTATGTTCTCACCCTCACTGATGACTTGAGTAGATATGGGTATATCTACTTAATGAAACACAAGTCTGAGACCTTTGAAAAGTTCAAGGAATTTCAGAGTGAGGTTGAAAATCAACGTGATAGAAAGATCAAGTTTCTACGATCAGATCGTGGAGGAGAATACTTGAGTCACGAATTTGGCACACACTTAAGAAAATGTGGAATAGTTTCACAACTCACGCTGCCTGGAACACCTCAGCGTAATGGTGTGTCCGAACGTCGTAATCGCACTCTATTAGATATGGTGCGATCTATGATGTCTCTTACCGATTTACCGCTATCTTTTTGGGGCTATGCTTTAGAGACTGCCGCATTCACTTTAAATAGGGCTCCGTCGAAATCTGTTGAGATGACACCGTATGAATTATGGTTTGGGAAGAAACCTAAGCTGTCGTTTCTAAAAGTTTGGGGATGCGATGCTTATGTCAAGAAACTTCAACCTGAAAAGCTCGAACCCAAGTCGGAAAAATGCGTCTTCATAGGATACCCTAAAGAAACTGTTGGGTATACCTTCTACCTCAGATCCGAAGGCAAGATCTTTGTTGCCAAGAATGGATCCTTTCTAGAGAAGGAGTTTCTCTCAAAAGAAGTAAGTGGGAGGAAAGTAGAACTTGATGAAGTGTTACCTCTTGAACCAGAAAATGGCGCAACTCAAGAAAACGTTCCTGAGGTGCCTGCACCGACTAGAGAGGAAATTAATGATGATGATCAAGATACTTCTAATCAAGCTCCTACTGAAATTCGAAGGTCCACAAGGACACGTTCCGCACCAGAGTGGTACGGCAACCCTGTCTTGGAAATCATGTTGTTAGACAACGGTGAACCTTCGAACTATGAAGAAGCGATGGCGGGCCCGGATTCCGACAAATGGCTGGAAGCCATGAAATCCGAGATAGGATCCATGTATGAAAACGAAGTATGGAATTTGATTGACTTGCCCGTTGAACGGCGAGCCATAGAAAATAAATGGATCTTTAAGAAGAAGACAGACGCGGATGGTAATGTGACCATCTATAAAGCTCGGCTTGTCGCTAAGGGTTATCGACAAGTTCAAGGGGTTGACTACGATGAGACTTTCTCACCGGTAGCGAAGCTGAAGTCCGTCCGAATCGTGTTAGCAATTGCCGCATTCTACGATTATGAAATATGGCAAATGGACGTCAAAACGACATTCCTTAATGGTTTCCTTAAGGAAGAATTGTATATGATGCAACCGGAAGGTTTTGTCGATCCTAAGAATGGTGACAAGGTGTGCAAGCTCCAACGCTCGATTTATGGGCTGGTGCAAGCATCTCGGAGTTGGAACATTCGCTTTGATGAGATGATCAAAGCGTTTGGGTTTACGCAGACTTATGGAGAAGCCTGCGTTTACAAGAAAGTGAGTGGGAGCTCTGTAGCATTTCTCATACTATATGTAGATGACATACTTTTGATGGGAAATGATATAGAACTCTTGGACAACATTAAGGCCTACTTGAATAAAAGTTTTTCAATGAAGGACCTTGGAGAAGCTGCTTATATATTAGGCATCAAGATCTATAGAGATAGATCAAGACGCCTCATAGGTCTTTCACAAAGCACATACCTTGATAAGATATTGAAGAAGTTCAATATGGATCAATCTAAGAAGGGGTTCTTACCTGTGTTACAAGGTGAAATTGAGCTCAGCTCAATGTCCGACCACGGCAGAAGATATAGAAGAGATGAGTGTCATCCCCTATGCCTCGGCCATAGGTTCTATTATGTATGCCATGCTGTGTACCAGACCTGATGTAAACCTTGCCGTAAGTTTGGTAGGAAGGTACCAAAGTAATCCCGGCAAGGAACACTGGACAGCGGTCAAGAATATCCTGAAGTACCTGAAAAGGACTAAGGAAATGTTTCTCGTTTATGGAGGTGACGAAGAGCTTGTCGTAAAGGGTTACGTCGACGCTAGCTTCGACACAGATCTGGATGACTCTAAGTCACAAACCGGATACGTGTATATTTTGAATGGTGGGGCAGTAAGCTGGTGCAGTTGCAAGCAGAGCGTCGTGGCGGGATCTACATGTGAAGCGGAGTACATGGCAGCCTCGGAGGCAGCACATGAAGCAATTTGGGTGAAGGAGTTCATCACCGACCTTGGAGTCATACCCAATGCGTCGGGGCCAATCAAACTCTTCTGTGACAACACTGGAGCTATTGCACTTGCCAAGGAGCCCAGATTTCACAAGAAGACCAGGCACATCAAGCGTCGCTTCAACTTCATTCGTGAAAATGTTCAAGATGGAGACATAGAAATTTGTAAAGTGCACACAGATCTGAATGTCGCAGATCCGTTGACTAAAGCTCTCCCTAAGGCAAAACATGATCAGCACCAGAACTCTATGGGTGTTCGATTCATCATAATGTAACTAGATTATTGACTCTAGTGCAAGTGGGAGACTGTTGGAAATATGCCCTAGAGGCAATAATAAAAGCATTATTATTATATTTCCTTGTTCATGATAATTGTCTTTATTCGTGCTTAATTGTGTTATCCGGAAATCGTAATACATGTGTGAATAACAGACAACAACATGTCCCTAGTAAGCCTCTAGTTAACTAGCTCGTTGATCAATAGATAGTCATGGTTTCCTGACTATGGGCATTGGATGTCAATGATAACGAGATCACATCATTAGGAGAATGATGTGATGGACGAGACCCAATCCTAAACATAGCATAAGATCGCATAGTTCGTTTGCTAGAGTTTTCCAATGTCAAGTATCCTTTCCTTAGACCATGAGATCGTGTAACTCCCGGATACCGTAGGAGTGCTTTGGGTGTGCCAAACATCACAATGTAACTGGGTGACTATAAAGGTATACTACGGGTATCTTCGAAAGTATCTGTTGGGTTGACACGGATCGAGACTGGGATTTGTCACTCCGCTTGACGGAGAGGTATCACCGGGCCCTCTCGGTAATGCATCATCATAATGAGCTCAATGTGATTAAATGTTTGATCACGGGATCATGCATTACAGTACAAGTAAAGTGACTTGCCAGTAACGAGATTGAATGAGGTATTGGGATACCGACGATCGAATCTCGGGCAAGTAAAATACCGATTGACAAAGGGAATCGTATACGGGATTAATTGAATCCTCGACATCGTGGTTCATCCGATGAGATCATCGTGGAGCATGTGGGAGCCAACATGGGTATCCAGATCCCGCTGTTGGTTATTGCCCGAGAGCCGTCTCGGTCATGTCTGCATGTCTCCCGAACCCGTAGGGTCTACACACTTAAGGTTCGGTGACGCTAGGGTTGTGAAGATATGTATATGCAGTAACCCGAATGTTGTTCGGAGTCCCGGATGAGATCCCGGACGTCACGAGGAGTTTTGGAATGGTCCGGAGGTAAAGAATTATATATAGGAAGTGCTGTTTTGGCCATCGGGACAAGTTTCGGGGTTATCGGTATTGTACCGGGACCATCGGAGGGTCCCGGGGGGTCCACCGGGTGGGGCCACCTGCCTCGGGGGGCCACATGGGCTCTAGGGGGTGCGCCTTAGCCTACATGGGCCAAGGGGAACCAGCCCCAAGAGGCCCATGCGCCTAGGGTTCCAAAGGGGAAGAGTCCCACTAGTGGAAGGCACCTCCTAGGTGCCTTGGGGGGGAGGAAATCCTCCCTGGCCGCCGCCCCCTTGGAGATTAGATCTCCCAGGGCTGGCGCCCCCCAAGAGGCCTATATAAAGGGGGGGGGGAGGGGGCAGCCGCACCCCTGGTCCTTGGCACCTCCCTCTCCCTCTCCAACACCTCCTCCTCCTCCGTAGAGCTCGGCGAAGCCCTGCCGGAGTACTGCAGCTCCACCATCACCACGCCGTCGTGCTGCTGCTGGAGCCATCTTCCTCAACCTCTCCTTTGCCTTGCTAGATCAAGAAGAAGGAGACGTTACGCTGACCGTACGTGTGTTGAACGCGGAGGTGCCGTCCGTTCGAAATTACCATGCTATCTAAGACTCTCAAAATAATCTAAGTGAAGCAATAGAGATCAATAGTTTCTATAAAACAAATCCACCACCGTGCCCTAAAAGATATAAGTGAAGCACCAGAGCAAACAACAAACTACTTCAAAAGATATAAGTGAAGATCAATGAGTAGTTGTATAATTATGTGACTACGTGAAGACTCTGCAATTCCTGAATTTAATTTAATTCGAAAATACAATTGTTAAATTGCTAGGGGTACACAGAGTGTACCCTGCAGAATGCTCATTAGGCTAACAGGTGGGGCCAGAGACCCAGTTTGACCAAGTCAACATTGACTGGTCAAACAATGAACAGTAGACATGGGTCCCGCTTGTCATTGCCTTTTGCCGGTGTTTTCTGGCTCCTCGAGCACCTATGGGGACGGAGCCCCTTCTCGGTTCGGCGGGGGGCGGAGGTCGCGCGAAGAGCGGATCGAGGCGAAGCACACACGGGTTTTTTACCCAGCTTCGGAGCTCTCCGGAGAGATAACACTCCTACTGCTGCTTTGTGGATTGTATTCAGTTCTTGCTCGGGAGCGCTGAGTGCTACAGTACACTCAAGCAGCTAACGAGACCGAGCGTTCTTCTGTTTGTCCTCTCCCAGATCGCTCTCCGGGGGCCGATCCCCCTCTACGTTGTGCATGGGCCTCCTTTTATATGTTCAAGGGGTCTCCAACAGGTGGCAATATAGGTAAGGGCAAAAATGGAAACATGCTGTGGTAGGTACAGCTACCTACACAGTGTATCATACCTAACCCTGACGGCAGGGGACAAAGGCATTAAATGCCTATCTACGTCGCCCAGATGGTGCAGAAAAGGGACCGTTAGGGGCGCCACCGCTTGCCACGATGGCGATCTTGTCAGCGCTGCATGCCACATTGTACCCCTGGCTGCACAGCCTCCCACCACGTACGCCTGGAAGGGTCCCGGAGCGACACGTAGGTGGGTGAGCTGGAGTGCAGGTACATAGTGGTTGCTTGCCGCGGCAAATGCCTTGCCGCGGCCGTCGTCTTGCCGCGTCCGGGAGCTTGTCGCTCGCCGAGTCCTGCCGGGACGCGTGGCGCGTCGCGGCAAGTTCTTTGAGATGCTCTGGTTGGCCTTCCCGGCAAGCTCCTCTTGCCGGGGTCTTGTGCCTCGAGCGGCCTTCCCGGCAAGCTCCTCTTGCCGGGGACTTGTCTCCTTGGCTTAAATACTTTGTTCTCGAATGGCTCCAAAGGAACCATAGAGAGCCTTGGCGATCACCTGGCAGGCCTTGTCGCGGGGTGCTGCGACTGCCCGTGCACAAGTTCGGGATACTAGGGTACCCCTACTTTAGTACACCGACAGGAGCCCCCGGGCCTGGGCCATACACGGTGCCGAGCGCTGTTGGGCTAGGCCCAAAACAGGGCACGGCCACGCACGGCCTGGGTCACGTCGCACCTTGCTCCGTATCCACTGCGCCCTCCCCGAACGTCACGCGTCGATTGCAGCGTCGTGGGAGAGGTCGTGGGTGGTTTCTTTATTCGGAAAAACGAAACGCCCGCCTCCTGGCGGTTCATATCTTCCTCAAAAACGGAGGGAGGCGTGGAGGCGTGGTCTTCGAGGCGTCCACCCCCCACGATCACGGGGTGGGGAGAGGTCGCCTCATCCGTCGCCTCAACTCTGCACTCCTGCCATGCGGCCTCCATGCGCTTGGAGTGGCGAACGGTGGAGGCGGGAAACCGGGCCGTCACGGGTCGAGGCAGCGGGTCGGGCCCAGTTCCCTGCGCCTTCTATGTCTTGATTGGCTGAGCGGGGCGGCCGAGCCCCCACCCCGCTCCTTTATAAGGAGCGGGATAGGGGGGGGGGGGCGGAAACCCGCATTCTCTCATCTCCTCCTTTCTTCAGCTTCTACTCCCCTCTCTCTCATTTGCCATGGAGAAAGGGAACCCTGGTCCTTCGACGATGGCGATGAGGGTTGGCGCTAGGCAACGCGTCCCTCCTCCCCCCGCACCCGTGGTGGCAGAGCCAGCTGCAAGGGGAAGAGGGAGGGGACGAGGCCGCGGGCGAGGTCGAGGGCGAGGCCGAGGCGGTCGGGGAAGAGGTGGGCGAGGCAGTCCGCCGGCCTCGCCTCCGCCAGCAGATCCTCTCCCCGTGGCGGATCATATCGGGGACGACCCTTGTGAGTTCTTCGTCAGGCTGCGTCGGCCGCCTCGTCGTCGCCTTCGTCTCCCGACTTCGTTTGCGAGCGAGATGGAGTTGGATCCGCCCGAGACACTGAGGTTGCACATGAGAGGTTGTGGAATCAGCGGTACGCGAGTCCGCGTTGATTTCCCGGCCCCTAATGTGATGCATCTTGGTCGAGGGTGGAAGATGTTCACCCGCATCCACAGCTTGACGGCGGGGCTCACCCTCCATTTTAAGCTGATGGAGGGCGGTCTCCTCTCCGTCAAGGTCTTCGAGTGCTTCGAAACTCGGGCACGGTGCTGCGTGGAGAGCTCCTCCGACAGCGAAGGCTCCTCCTCGGGCGGGAGTGACGAGGAGGACAGCGACAACGACGACGAGGGCGGCGGGCAGCGGGATGATGGGTCCGACTAGGTGTCGGGTGCCACTCCGCGTTGCACCGGCGACCCCATCATCCGTGTCGCGGCTCCTGGAGCTTCTCGGGGCCGTCTCCTTGGGCGGTTGGCGTAGGGAGGCTGCGGAAGAGGAAGAGGGCAGGCGGCAAGGCCGTCAACTCGGAGTACGAGGGCACGACGCCCTCGACAACGTGCTAACGTCCTGCCGCGTCGTCTTCGAGCTCTGCCTCCGGCGCCGCCATCACCATGCCGCCGAGAAGTTCTCTTGGTGTCTTCTGCCACCCGTAGCTCATCTAGGCGCCCCTTTTGCCCTTTTCGCCTCCTTGACCTGCCTCCTGAAGAGAGGGACAAGAGAGGGATTACGGGCACCTTATCTCTTTTTAATTTGTAAGCCCTCGGGCCTTAGTTGCCTTTAAAGCTTGTAATCCCGTTATTCATGTTTTTCATCCTCTCATGAACTGTACCTGAGTGGAATGCTCTTTAACGAAAAGGGGATGCTTGCCGGGTCACTTGTCTCGTGGGTAGAACCCACGTCAAGGAGCGAATCCTTTATATCTTTAAGATAGACACTTCCTTTCCCGGCAGCAGGCCCTGCCTTCTCCCCGTGCCGCTCAACCTTTCTCACGCTTTTGGCGGAGGCAAGGAGGGGGCGGGTTCAGGCTCCTCGCTTCATCCCTTTGCTGCCGCGACTACGACCAAATCTGGCCCCGGGAACGAGCCCGAGGGCCTAGAGTTAAGGGAGCATGGTAGCTTTTAGGAAGAAACGAGGTTTCGCATACCCCAGCCCATAAGAGAATACATGATTAGGGATGAAAAACTTATCTGAGATCGCAGCCCCCGGCAACTTCGGTTCGCCGTGGGCTAATCTTTGCACTTGCAGCCCCCGGCAACGCTGGCTTGCCGGGGTGGCGCAGCCCCCGGCAACATTGGCTTGCCGGGGTCCGGGTGTTGGTCCGTCCGTCTTCTTCTTTTCGTCCTTAAGTGGTCCGGTCAGGGTGCGCGAGTCCTGCGAACCAAGGGAAACGAAAGAACGACAAAAGGACGCACACTCGACCTCTAAGTTAGGGGTTAGCCGCAACTAAGCACTGTCAACCCTAACCAAGGACGAGACTCGACTCAGCATGCATGCTAAAACTCAGGGCGCCAGCGCTTTATCTTCGCTCAGGGTCTGCGCCTGGCTTTGTACAAAGGATTACATGCAACAGCGGCAAGACTTGTACAAAATGGTGGTTGCCGGACAGGGTCCGACAACCGCGCCTTACGGGTAAAACTTACGAAGATGCTCGATGTTCCAAGAGTTGCTCACCGGAAAGCCATCCTCGGTCTCAAGGCGGACAGCGCCAGGCCTAGTGACTCGTTTCACCCGGTAAGGGCCTTCCCACTTCGGCGTCAACTTGTTGGAATTCTTGGCGGAATGAACGCGCCGAAGAACAAGGTCGCCTTCCTCGAGACTTCTGGCTTTAACTTTGCGGCTATGGTAGCGGCGCAAAGCTTGCTGGTATCGAGCAGCTCGTACAGCAGCCTGAAGACGGTCTTCCTCAAGGAGCAGCGCGTCATCTTGTCGCAGCTGCTCTTGCTCAAGCTCATCATAAGCAAGCACTCGAGGTGACCCGTATACGAGTTCCGTGGGGATAACTGCCTCTGCTCCATAGACTAGAGCGAAAGGTGTCTGGCAAGTGGCTCGATTTGGCGTCGTCCCGATCGACCAAAGAACCACCGGCAGCTCCTCGATCCAGTTTCTTCCGCACTTGTGCCGCCTGTCGAATGTCCTGGTCTTGAGCCCACGCAGCACTTCAGCATTTGCCCTTTCCGCTTGACCGTTGCTCCTGGGGTGAGCAACAGAAGCGAAGCAGACCTTGGCGCCAAGATCTTGGACGTACTGCATGAAGGTGTGGCTCGTGAATTGCGTACCGTTGTCGGTGATGATCCTGTTAGGGATTCCGAAGCGGCAAACAATCGACCTGAAGAACTTGACTGCTGACTGTGCTGTCACCTTCCTCACTGGCTCCACTTCCGGCCACTTTGTGAACTTGTCGATTGCGACGTACAAGTACTCAAAGCCCCCGACTGCTCGGGGGAAGGGGCCGAGGATGTCGAGCCCCCAGACCGAAAATGGCCAGGATAAAGGGATCGTCTGGAGAGCTTGAGCTGGCTAGTGTATCTGCTTGGAATGGAACTGGCACGCTTCACACTTGGTTACTTGTGCAGTTGCATCCTGGAGGGCTGTCGGCCAAAAGAAGCCTTGCCAGAAAGCTTTGCCGGCAAGCGCTCTTGCGCCAATGTGGTGACCACAAATGCCTCCATGTATCTCTGCCAACAGCCTCTGTCCATCTTCCCAGGGAATACACTTCAATTTCACACCGTTGAGTCTTCTTCTGTACAGTGCGTTGTCGACGAACTGGTACATACTTGACTGCCGCGCTACTCTTTCCGCTTCTTTTGGCTCTTCGGGAAGTTCTCCTGACTTGAGGAAACGGACGAGCTGCTGTGCCCATGCTGGAGCCTATGGCTCGACAACAAGGACTAAAGGCATATCTGCTGCTGCGGGAACATCCGCTTCTAAGGCGAGAACCTGCGGTTCAGCCAGAGCTTGATGATCCCCGACAAGCTTGCCGGAGTGAAACTTGTCGGGAGCGTCTGCTACAACAAAACAAACCGTGGGGCTTGTCGGAGCAGACTGCTCCTCAGCACTCTTGGCGTTGATCTTGGGGACCTTCTTGGCGGCGGCTTCGGGAAGCTCTGCCGGAAGATAGTTACCAGAAATCAACTTCCTCTTCTTGCTCTGTCCAGTTGATGGCGTCACGGATGGTTGAGTCAGCTTGAGCACAAAGATCCCTGGTTCCACAGGTAACTTAAGTGCCGCGCACTTTGACAGGCCGTCAGCGATGTCGTTCTGAGCTCTTGGAACATGTTCCATCTGTAGGCCGACAAAGCGCTCTTCCAGCTTCCTCACTTCATCAACGTAAGCTTCCATCAACGGACTCTGATAATTCTTGTTCACTTGGCGGACGACAAGCTGTGAGTCACCCCTGACAATGAGTTGCTTGATCCCAAGGTCTGCCGCGATCCTGAGACCGGCGAGCAATCCTTCATACTTTGCAGTATTGTTTGTTGCTTGCTCCTTGGGAAAGTGCATCTGGACCACGTATTTGAGGTGCTCTCTGGTGGGTGCGACAAGCAGCACGCCAGCACCGGCGCCTTGCAGCGAGAACGCACTATCAAAGTACATCAGCCACTCTTTGTTTGCTTCCTTGACGGGGATGCTCGTCTCTGGAATTTCTTCGTCTGGTGTTGGCGTCCACTCTGATATGAATGCTGCCAATGCTCTGCTCTGGATAGTTGAAGTGCTCTCAAACTTGAGGCCAAAGCTTGACAGTTCCAGTGCCCACTCAACAATCCTGCCTGTTGCTTCTGGATTCTGCAGTATCCTTTTCAGCGGAAAGCGAGTGACAACTGTGATCTCATGTGCTTGGAAGTAATGGCGCAGCTTTCTCGAGGCCATGAGAAGGCCGAAAAGCAACTTCTGCACACGAGAGTACCTTGACCTAGCCCCCTGCAGAAGGGAACTGACAAAGTAGACTGGGCGCTGCACCATTTTCTTCTTCTGTATCCCTTCGCACATCTGCGCAGATCCATCTTCGTCTGGACCAGAGCTTGTCGGGGAAGCCCCCTGGTTGTCGCTGGATGTGCTTGCCGTGGTCGCTGGCTCATCATCTGCCTCTCTCTCCGCTACTAACGCTGCACTAACCACTTGATTGGTTGCCGCCAGATATAGCAGCAACTTCTCTTGTGGTTTAGGTGCGACAAGTATTGGAGTGGAGGACAGGTATCTCTTCAAGTCCTGCAGCGCAGCCTCCGCTTCCGGGGTCCATTTCATTGGACCTGCCTTTTTTAAGATCTTGAAAAACGGCGGGGCGCGCTCAGCAGACTTAGAGATAAACCTGCTGAGAGCCGCCACACAGCCGGCAAGTTTTCGTACATCCTTGACGCGCTTCGGTGCTTTAATCTGCTCAATGGCCTTGATCTTGTCGGGATTGGCTTCAATTCCCCTCTGAGACACGAAGAATCCGAGAAGCTTGCCGGACGGGACTCCAAACACGCACTTCTCGGGGTTGAGCTTGAGGCTGATCTTGCGTAGATTTGCAAAAGTCCCTTCTAGATCTTGAATCAGAGTTGCTTTGTCCCTGCTCTTGACCACTATGTCGTCCATCTAGGCTTCCACATTTCTGTGTATTTGTGGCTCAAAAGCAGTATGGACTACCCTTGCGAATGTTGAACCAGCATTCTTCAAACCGAAAGGCATTCGTACGAAACAGTACGTGCCACATGGAGTGATGAACGCGGTTTTCTCCTCATCCTCTTCTGCCATGAAGATCTGATGGTATCCTGAGTATGCGTCAAGAAATGAAAGCAAGTCGCATTCGGCTATGGAGTCGACAATCTGGTCAATGCGCGGCAAGGGAAATGGGTCTTTGGGACAAGCTTTGTTGACATCGGTGAAGTCGATGCAAAGCCTCCATTTCCCGTTTGCCTTGCGCACGACTACAGGATTGGCCAACCACGTGGGATGGAGCACTCCTCTGACGAGGCCTGCTGCTTCCAACTTCTTGATCTCTTCGGCGATGAATTCTTGGCGCTCCACTGCTTGTTTCCTGACTCTCTGCTTGACAGGCCGCGCATGAGGACAGACGGCAAGGTGGTGCTCGATTACTTTCCTGGGAACGCCGGGGATGTCAGATGGTTGCCACGCAAACACATCGACATTCGCCCACAGGAAAGCAACGAGCGCGCTTTCCTATTTAGGGTCGAGAGTGGCACTGATGGTGAAAGTACCGCCAGTGCCGTCCTCCTTGGCGGGCACCTTCTTGGTCGCTGGCGGAGCTGCCATCGTCTTCTTACACTTGCCGGTGGAGCTTGATGGTGCATCCTCGACGGTAGCGCAGCACTCCGAAGAGGTGCGCTTGCCGGAGTGGGCATCAGAGCTCTTGCCGGACTTGGTCTTCTTCTTCCCCCCGGGAGCTTTAGCGGCAAGTGTCTCGCGATCTGCGGCGGCTGCTGCTTCCCGGTAGATCTTGTCGGCACAGATAAGAGCGTCTTTCTTGTCGCCATGTAAAGAGATGACACTTATCGGGCCTGGCATCTTCAACATGTTGTACGCGTAGTGAGAGGCCGCCATGAACTTGGCGAGCGCTGGACGACCGAGAATTCCATTGTAAGGCAACGGAAAATCAGCAACGTCGAAAGTGATCCTCTCAGTCCTGAAGTTCAGCTCACTGCCGAATGTCACTGGCAGCGTGATCTTCCCCTTCGGCTTGCTCCTTCCCGGGTGATTCCTTGGAACGTGCCGGTCTCTTCGAGCTCGCTGTCAGGGTCTTGGAGTCTCCAGAGCACAGCGGACGAGATCAGGTTCAAGCCGGCCCCGCCGTCAACTAGCATCTTAGTGACCTTGAGGTTGCGGATAGTTGGTGAGACCAACATCGGCAAACACCCGATAGCAGTTGTGCGATCAGGGTGGTCCTCAATATCAAAGATGATAGGCGTGCTGGACCATTTCAGAAGCTTGCGTGACTCGACGGGTGGTTCTGCTGCATTGACTTCCCGCACCCACTGCTTGAGTTGGCGGTGTGAAGTATGCAGGGAAGCACCGCCGTCAACGGACAAAACTTTTGTGGCTTTCTGGAACTCCTGCTCGCTGGTCTCGGCGTCATCCATGTCTTCGTCGTTGTCGTCTTCTTCATCCTTGTCGCGGCCGCGGGGAGGTCTGTCGCCTTAACGCTGCTTGGCGTTGCCGCGGCGTCCCCCCCGGCCGGTGCGTTTCGTACCGGATCCTCCAGCACCTCCTTGGGCCTTCTCCTTGTCGCGTCGCTCGTATTCGGCCTTTTGCAGCTCAACGAGCTGCTCGACCTTCTTGCAGCTCTGGAGGTCATGGCCTTTGGTGCGGTGAATCTTGCAGTACTGCTTGTTGGTGCCGTCCTGCTTGTCGGCGGCCGCCACAGCTTGGCAGTTGGCGCATGCGGCAACCTCCTTGCCGGAGCTACCAGTCTTGGCTGTCTTGGCGCCACCTTCGTTGTCGGACTGCTCGACAACTAGCACATCTTTGCCTTTCCTCTTCCTGTTGTTCCGCCGCCGGTTTTTGCTTGCCGGGGCGGCATCATCGCTGTTAGATCCTCCCGTTCCTGCGTTCTCTCCGGGGAGTTTCCTCCCTTCCTCAACACGTGCACATCTGTCGGCCAGGGCATACAGCTCACTGACGTCTCTGATCTTGCACATCGCCATCTCCTCCCGCATCCTGCGGTTACGCACGTTCTGGTGGAACGCACTGATGACCGCGGCAGGGTGGACGTCTGGGATGTTGCGTTGCACTTGGCTGAATCTCTGTATGTACTTGCGCAGAGGCTCCCCTTCCTTCTGGGCAAGCAGGTGAAGATCACTCTCCTGGCCATGAGGTTTGTGGCCGCCTGTAAAGGCGCCGACAAACTGATGGCATAGGTCTGCCCAGGAAGATATGGAGTTTTCCGGCAAGTGCATGAGCCAGGACCTGACGTTGGGCTTGAGCACCAGAGGGAAGTAGTTGGCAAGGATCTTGTCGTCTCGCCCCCCGGCAGCCTGCATCGCGATGGTGTAGATGCTGAGGAACTCCGACGGATGCAGCCTGCCGTCGTACTTCTCTGGTATGTCTGGCTTGAAATTCTTCGTGCTGGGCCACTGGACTTGCCGCAGCTCACGAGTAAACGCAGGGCAACCTACCGCGTACGGTAGGTCGCCTGGTTCCCCTGGCACTTGCATGTCGACAGCGGGGCCAGCGCGTCGGTCTGATTGACGCCGCGTTTCTCTTCGACGCTCGATGCGGGTACGAGCTCTTCTTGCTGCCGTTCGTGAAGAACGTGGCGCTGATCACGACGAGTTCGCGGATCTGATGAAGCAGTGGAGTCGCTGTCGTGGCGGACCCGGCAAGTCGGCGATCTTGGCCTTCGGGGCGGAGAGTGCACGATGGTTGCACCCCCACCGGTTTTGTCGCCATCGGCTCGCACCTGGCTGGCCTGCCGCGGCTGCGATGTGGTCGCCGGCCGTGGAGTGTCGCCGTTGGCGAAGCCGATGAAACTCTGAATGGTGGCCCTCCAGTCGTCGATCTTGTCTGGCGTTAGAGGGAAGTCTAGGAGCAGTTGAGCTCGTGCCAAAGCTTCTGCTGGAGTGGCGGGTAGCGGTGGCTAATGGTGCGAGGAGCGGGATATGCTCGGACTTCCAACGATGTTAGAAGGAGCAGTATTCCGTCCAGGCGACCGTGCCTCGCTCGCGCCAGCACGTTGGCGTGCATGTTGGCCTTGAGCATCCCGGGATCCGCCAGCTCGATTTGGGTCCAGCGAGCGTATGGTACCGTGAGTACCACGACGCTGCCGGTCCTGCGCTTCTTGAGATGGGCGCGGTGCGTCTACGGACGCCCGGTCGTCGTGGGAGCCGGCTACGCCGCCGACGGGCAGCGCGGTCTTGTCCTTGGACTTGGTGGCACCGCGGGCTCCCTCGTCGACGCCCGTTCTTCTGCCGGCGTCTTCCCCACCGGCAGTTTGCTCCGGCGGCGGTGGATTCGACGCGGACGGCGCAGCCGCCTCCGAAGCCTTCTTCTTCGGCGGCATGTCGATGAAGTCGATGAAGATTTAGCTCGCGTGAACGTCGGATCAGGTTCACACAACCTCGACGCCCCCTACCTGGCGCGCCAAAGATGCCGGGGTTTTCTGGCTCCTCGAGCACCTATGGGGACGGAGCCCCTTCTCGGTTCGGCGGGGGGCGGAGGTCGAGCGAAGAGCGGATCGAGGTGAAGCACACAGGGTTTTTTTACCCAGCTTCGGAGCTCTCCGGAGAGATAACACTCCTACTGCTGCTTTGTGGATTGTATTCAGTTCTTGCTCGGGAGCGCTGAGTGCTACAGTACACTCAAGCAGCTAACGAGACCAAGCGTTCTTCTGTTTGTCCTCTCCCAGATCGCTCTCCGGGGGCCGATCCCCCTCTACGTTGTGCATGGGCCTCCTTTTATATGTTCAAGGGGTCTCCAACAGGTGGCAACGTAGGTAAGGGCAAAAATGGAAACATGCTGTGGTAGGTACAGCTACCTACACAGTGTATCATACCTAACCCTGACGGCAGGGGACAAAGGCATTAAATGCCTATCTACGTCGCCCAGACGGTGCAGAAAAGGGACCGTCAGGGGCGCCACCGCTTGCCACGATGGCGATCTTGTCAGCGCTGCATGCCACAGTGTACCCCTGGCTGCACAGCCTCCCGCCACGTACGCCTGGAAGGGTCCCGGAGCGACACGTAGGTGGGTGAGCTGGAGCGCAGGTACATAGTGGTTGCTTGCCGCGGCAAATGCCTTGCCGCGGCCGTCGTCTTGCCGCGTCCGGGAGCTTGTCGCTCGCCGAGTCCTGCTGGGACGCATGGCGCGTCGCGGCAAGTTCTTTGAGATGCTCTGGTTGGCCTTCCCGGCAAGCTCCTCTTGCCGGGGTCTTGTGCCTCGAGCGGCCTTCCCGGCAAGCTCCTCTTGCTGGGGACTTGTCTCCTTGGCTTAAATACTTTGTTCTAGAATGGCTCCAAAGGAACCATAGAGAGCCTTGGCGATCACCTGGCAGGCCTTGTTGCGGGATGCTGCGACTGCCCGTGCACAAGTTCGGGATACTAGGGTACCCCTACTTTAGTACACCGACACCTTTACATTTTCTAGATGATTTTAATTCTTTTAATTAGACAGACAGGTCCACCTGTCATTGACTATAGTTTTAACATGTTCAATTAACTATTTAGTTTACCAATGGGGCCCAGTGTCATTGAGTAAAGGTGGGGTGGTTAGGTACTAATGGGAGATTATTCCCCTAATCATGTCACCGCACAAAACAGCCCCTGCAGGGGCTCAGCCATGGCTGCGAGGGAAACGCCAGGCCGTGATGGGCGGCACTGGGCGGCGGGCGAGAGCAGGCTCGATCCTAGCGCAGCGGAGCGCGGACACGGCGCGCACGCGGCCACGGCGCGCACGCGGCCAGGGAGCAGCACCGGGTGGTTAGCGCCGCGCGACGGAGGAAGAAACGAGCAGCAGCGGCAGAAGCATTAGGAGAAGAGCGAGGCATCGGGCGCGTGCGGCGAGGCGATGAGCGCACAGCGGCGGGCAACTGCGGCAGTCGGCGGCGGCCAGCGACGTGGAAGGTGCGGCCAGGCGATGGCGGGCACGCGGGGTCGAGCGGGTGAGTGGGCATGGCATCGGGACAGGGGAAAAGGAAAGCAGGGCGCGGGTGCTCACAACGAGGGGGTCGGGGTGGCGTTCTTGGAGGCCGGCGACGCCATGGTCCTCCCACGAGCAGAGGACGTCGCGCGCACTTGATGTTGAGAGGAGACGGGGATGGCACGATGATGAAGATGAGGCAGCACGGTCCTCGGGCGGTGAGGCGCGGGCGACCGCGAGCGGAGACGTCGGGGGCGACGCAGCGCCCATGTCGGGCCGGGATGAGGAGAGGGAAAGAGGGGATCAATCGGGGTTGCTCCCCCCGATCCACCGATCCAGATCGGGTGGGGGTGAGGGGAGACGTGGATCGGGAAGTGGGGAGAGTGGGGGTTACGGGTTAGGGTTTTCGGGGTGTGGGGGTGGCCTATAGGCCAGGGTTGGCCGGCTGGGCCATGGCCCAGTTGGGCCAAGGGGTCCAGTGGGGGGGGGTGGGTTCTCTTTCTTCTTTTTTTGCTAGTTTTGTTTTTCTGGTTCTGTATTTTCTTTTTCTTTTGTTGATTTTATTTCCTTTCTGTTTTAGCTTAGATTCCTTTTATTTTTGATTTAACAAAATACCAAAATGGCACCTAATTTGATGTTACCAAATATGCCACTGCCACATTAACTAGCTACCTAATCTAAAATAGTTGTGTAATTATTTATTATTTAAAAGCATTTAATTAATAGTTTTTGCTACTATTTTAGTTATCTTATAGCATTTAAATGTTGTATAGAAGTATGGGTGCTTCACCATAATCACCTATGCATTATTTGGCACAACTCAAACAATTTGGTTTTAATATTTGAAAACTTTTATTATTTGCCTTTAATTGAATTTGAATTTGAATCGGTTTCGAACTAACACGAGATTAGCGATAGTAATTGAAGTGACGTGGCATCATTAGTAGAGAATTACTGTAGCTTAATTATCCGGGCATCACAATTCTCCTCCACTACAAGAAATCTCGTCCCGAGATTTAAGAGGTAGTGAAAGGGGGAAAGGTTTGGTAACGAATCTAGCGGGTCTTCTCATTCTGGTTGCTCTTCTCGAAGAGGTTGATCCATAGCGTTGATGTCTTCACTTCTCTGCTTCATGTCGTCATGATGAATGTCATCTTCTGTTGGTAGTCTTCATCGTACGTACGAAGGACAAGGGGTAAATTCGGAAGAACGAACTGCTACAATGTTGCTTATCTGGTAGATAACACCAGGGAAGGTGGCGGAAAATAACTCTCGATTTGAAACTTAATAAATTATCGAGAGCAAAGTAGGATACCTTGAGAGGTTTCGAGCGAGCAGGTAATAGTTCGGTGCCTAATAAGAAGGTGAAAGGGGTTCAGGGCAACGAGAATAAGTATTACGTCTGATACAGAATAGATCACTAGGAAGGTGGCTCACGAATTACATATGAAACCAAGCACAAGGGATAACTTCGAAACAAGTATGTATAGGAGAGTCAGGCTTCGATCCTGTGGAACTGTGGGTTATGGGCCCACCATGTGGGTTAAAGGTAGGGAGGGCGCTATCTTCTTGCACGATCATGATAGCAAGGCATGTCAGAGAAGAGACTATCCGTTATGTCGGCAACAATATCGGTACCAAGGGCGAGGGATAAAGAGAACCATTTTCCTGCTCGTTGAACGAGGCGGACCAATAGGCAAAGTTCTCGTGCATCGGTGGTCACCAGAATGTCATCAACAATAGTAACAGGTTCTTGCTGACAGAATTGTACACCGAGGTGTTTACATAAGCAGGAGAATATTGCTGCTTAGATCATATAGATCACAAGAAAGGTTCAAACAAACAATGGAAAGTAAAATATGATTATCATATTAAACAGAACAATGGAAAGGAAAATGTGCCAAAACACATATTTCAAGGGTATATCCTTCCCATGGACAAGCAGAGCATGATATCCTTGATAGGATATAAAGTAAAAAACCCTTTTAGGTAAGGGGAGAGAAATTTCATGACATCACCCATACAGCTGTGTTTGGATAATTGAGCAGGAAACATTTAGCATTGGGCTTCAAGTGTTCTTGTTGAAAATCGGAGTACCACAGACAGGCTTCGAGACAGCATTGACATGGTCTTCAAGCAAAGGTCAGACTTGGATATACAAAGGATTCATCAGGAACAACTTATAGAATAAGTCTCACAATTTCCTCAGGGAAGAATGGTTAACCTTGCTAAGAAAGGAACTATAACAATAGGTCCTATGGCTAGGGGTGCCAAGCAAATACACCACCTTACCGGGTTATGTAGAGACCAATGTTATAAATTTTGGAAATATGTTCCAACCATCATATCTGACCGAGATTCAGATCTGATCGGTGTCAGGATACCTCAGACTCATGATGTCTGAGAAGAAAAGGTATAACACAAATTGACGGGATGACATTGTAATATTCTCGGGAAATGTACTATGGAAGCAATTCTGAAACAAGAGTTCATCATTAAACCAAGGAAGGGGGTGAGGGGGTAGCTGATGGAGTCAGCGACAATCCTCGAGATTTCCAAAAAGGTGGATTTCCACAATTATGTGAACAAGGAGATAACATTTGTCGGATCAAATGATATAATGATGTATGCTCAAGGAAAACATACATAATTATACAATGGCTGAAAGGTGCACCCGAAACATGGGCTTAGGTAGTACGATCAATGTTAGAATGATGATTCGATAACAAATGGTCTAAGAATGAAACATCGACCATTAACTTCAAAGCAATAGGGTTGCTAGAAGTTTTGAAGTCGCACATCATAGTTCAATCGTCGGTTCTCCGGTTAGAAACAACACGGGCGCAAAGGAATGAACGGATATGGCAAGAAGGATCACCTGTATCAAGAATTCTTAAGAGGTTGTGAAATTCTCACGACATTCTTGACATAAAAGATGGTAATACTCCAATGTAAAGAAGAACAAATGCTGGATAGCAAGGATCTCAAGGTATAACACAAAACGCGAACAAGTTTGTGTTGAACAGAAGGCAATAAAGTGGTCGACGATAAAACAAATCATCGAGGGCAAGGATGGTATTTCTCATCATGAATTCAATTGATATCCTGGAAGAGCTCAAAATGCTCATGATGATCACGACACATTTGTCGAGAGATCTCATGAAGATGTAATCGATCGGCGATGACATCAAGTTGAAAGGGATGATGAAGCGAAAGGTTATTGGAGCCACGGGGACATCACAAACTCGGAATCAAGATTGTTGTTCAAGGAAAAAATGATATGACGAGGAAAGTCGACATAAGCTTAGCTCATCATCGAAAATTGTGCTCCGAGAAGAAGGACCAGGTAGCACAGTTAAAAGTTTGCACAATAATGATATAGCCGATAAGGCTTGGAAATGACTTGAAGGATTATTAAACTCGTAAGAAATGAGAATTATTTAGATTTATTGAATCAGAGTGTGGAATCGATTCACTTATCGGTGTTCTTGAGTGACTAATAACTCAGAACCTGGGGGAAATCTGAGATCGGTGAGAAGCAATACTAGATGAAGACTCGCAGGAAGCAACCCAGTTCTCGAGATACCAGAGGTTAATACTCGAGGAAGATCAAAACAGAGGTCGCGGAGATGTATCGATCAACAAAAGACAAGTGATTTAACTTGTCTGAGAAATGGTATTTAAAGGAGAACATGGTCGGGACCACGATTGCAAAGGGCCAGATCCCAGATATAAGATGAACTTATACCAATGGAATAATTATTTTAAGAGAAGCTTTAATGATAAGATCTACATCGTGTCCATGGGCATGAACACAAAGTTCAAGGTCGACTCCCACTTCTCCAATGCATAACCTTTCATTCACTTCTCAATTTTGAAGAAGTTGTAGTGTTGAAATTTTATCTGGCAAAACACCATAAGAGTATGACTCGTGAAAAACTTTTGGGTTCACACAGATTAAGGAAGATAGGTTCAACCCATCGGGGCATCTTAGAAACATATACCTCAAGCTTCGGGAGTAATTATCACTAGCTCGAAAGCAGAGCATGGTTGAGAAAGTAGAGGATACGATTTCACAAAGGCATTATGTATCCTAGGAAAGGCTCACAAGGTTATTGAATATGAAGGACGTTGCCGGATAAAATCCAACAAAGGATCTAGTGGTCCATAAAGGATCTGATGTGAGTATCGGCACACAACTAGAGGAAGAAACAATGCAAAGTCACTGGATTATAGAAACAACTGACTAATTCAAAGCTCAATTGCAAAGGAATTATGATTTCCAAATGAAGGGATCAGGAGAAAATGCTCTGATTAAGGATGGGTAAGTTGAGTAGGCTTAGGGGCGCAATTGATGGCAATTTGATTGGTCGAGATCCAGCTCACGTTTAAAATGACGTCTGAGCCAGAAGGATGAATTCTAAGATCTGATTGAGGATTGCGAGCATTCGCAACAAATTGAATCAACGGACTCAAAATGATAATGACAAGAGATGCCAATAAGATTACGAGACTTATGGGATTAACCATAACGCAAGCAAGCAAGAATTTCAAGAGCAAGAGGATGCTCAGGATTTTCGAAAGATCGAATAGTATCTTGAAGTCTTTTGTGAAACACACGAACAACTGGGAATGAGCAAATATCCGGTGAGTGCTAGAAATTATCCATAGTGGTATTCATGTGGCAAAGAACAACAAGGTAGTAAGCTCAAAGGATTCTCAGAACAACAGAGAGAATTTCGGGGTATCTTGTAATAACAAGATCAAATTGGAAATGAAGTTATGGATGACAAGTGTATGTAACTTTCCATAAGGACTTATCGGTGATAGGGAATTGCAAAAGCAATGGCACAAAGTCTCAGGAGAACATCGGAGAGTATTGTTAGAATCTCCTGTTGAAGCAGTCGATCATCTGTAATGAAGGGGCTCTCCGGCAGGAAGTGGTAACGAGAACCTAGAGTTAGATTTTAGCAAAATCATTTAACCCAAATAGAATAGAGATTAGAATACCAGACTATAGACAAGGATTAAAAGATCCTAATACCACCCAATGGCGACGTGGGCCCGTAAGGCACACATCCATGTTAGTAAAAGTTTTGTAATGTCTAGACTCAACTTTGGCCAAGGAGTTTGGAAGGGGGATTCCTACAGGCAGTCGGCTCTGATACCAACTTGTGACGCCCCTGATTCAATCATACACTAATCATGCACGCAAATGTGTACGATCAAGATCAGGGACTCACGGGAAGATATCGCAACACAACTCTACAAATAAAATAAGTCATACAAGCATCATAATACAAGCCAGGGGCCTCGAGGGCTTGAATACAAGTGCTCGATCATAGACGAGTCAGCGGAAGCAACAATATCGGAGTACAGACATAAGTTAAACAAGTTGCCTTAAGAAGGCTAGCACAAACGGAGATACAGATCGAACGAGGCAGAGGCCTCCTGCCTGGGATCCTCCTAACTACTCCTGATCGTCGTCAGCAGGATGCACGTAGTAGAAGGCACCTCCAGAGTAGTAGGAGTCATCGTGGGCTCCATCTTCTGGTTGCAGTAATCGGGTAGAGAGATGGGGAAAAGGGGAAACAAGGCAACCGTGAGTACTCATCCAAAGTACTCGCAAGCAAGGAGC
The DNA here is from genome assembly GCA_032464435.1 of Aegilops umbellulata. Taxonomy (NCBI): domain Eukaryota; kingdom Viridiplantae; phylum Streptophyta; class Magnoliopsida; order Poales; family Poaceae; genus Aegilops; species Aegilops umbellulata. Next base: position 146,910,963 of record CP136054.1, on the reverse strand, counting down.
TACACTACATATGCCTGGATGTATGTGTAAAGGGACATATCAGTGGACTGAACTGCAGAATGCCAGAATAAGAGGGGGATAGCTAATCCTGTCGAAGACTACGCTTCTGGCAGCCTCCGTCTTGCAGCATATAGAAGAGAGTAGACCGAAGTCCTCCAAGTAGCATCGCATAGCATAATCCTACCCGACGATCCCCTCCTCGATGCCCAGTTAGAGAGCGATCACCGGGTTGTATCTGGCACTTGGAAGGGTGTGTTTTATTTAGTATCCGGTTCTAGTTGTCATAAGTTCAAGGTACAACTCCTTACCGAAGATCACGGCTATTCTAATAGATTAACTTCCCTGCAGGGGTGCACCACATAACCCAACACGCTTGATCCCATTTGGCCGGACACACTTTTCGGGGTCATGCCCGGCCACGGAAGATCAACACGTCGCAGCCCCACCTAGGCACAACAGAGAGGTCAGCACGCCGGTCTAAACCTAAGCGCACAGGGGTCTGGGCCCATGGCCCTTAGCACACCTGCACGTTGCGTACGCGGCCGGAAGCAGACCTAGCCTAGTGGCGTTCCAGTCCAATCTGGCGCGCGCCGCTCAGTCGCTGACGTCACGAAGTGCTTCGGCTGATACCACGACGTCGAGTGCCCATAACTGTTCTCGCGTAGTTGGTTAGTGCGTATAGGCCAGTAGCCAGACTTAGATCAAATACCAAGATCTCGTTAAGCGTGTTAAGTATCCGCGAACACCGACAGGGCCAGGCCCACCTCTCGCCTAGGTGGTCTCAACCTGCCCTGTCGCTCTGCCACAAAGTAACAGCCGGGGGCCGTTGGGAACCCAGGCCCACCTCTACCGGGATGGAGCCACCTGCCCCTTCAGCCCCCATCTCCGAACAGTATCACAGGTAATGTAACAGTGTAAAGTATATATTATATGCTCGTGATCACCTCCCGAAGTGATCACGTCCCAGTAGGATAGCATGGCAGACGGACAAGAGTGTAGGGCCACTGATGGAACACTAGCATCCTATACTAAGTAGTAGGATAGCAGGTAAAGGTAACAACAGTAGTAGCAAGGACAGGCTATGCAGCAATACAGGATTAACTGAAAGCAGTAACATGCTACACTACTCTAATGCAAGCAGTATAGAGAAGAATAGGCGATATCTGGTGATCAAGGGGGGGGGGGGGCTTACCTGATTGCTCAGGCAAGAAGGAGGGGTCATCAACACCGTAGTCGTACTGGGTAGCAGCGGCGTCGGTCTTGGTGTCTAGCGAGAGAAGAGGGGGAAGAAACAATAAATACAATGCAAACAGATGCATAACGATGCATGACAAAGCAAAGCGTGATGCTAGGCGTGCCCTAACACGGTATGAGGTGATACCGGTGAAGGGGGGAAACAACCGGGAAAGTATCCCGGTGTTTCGCGTTTTTCGGACAGATGAACTGGAGGGGGAAAGTTGCATGTTCGCTATGCTAGGGATGTGTGGCGGACGAACGAACCGCGTGTTCGGATTCGTCTTGTCGTTCTGAGCAACTTTCATGTATAAAGTATTTTCATTCGAGTTACCGATTATTTTATATCATTTTCTGAAAATTCCTGAATTTAATTTAATTCGAAAATACAATTGTTAAATTGCTAGGGGTACACAGAGTGTACCCAGGAGAATGCTCATTAGGCTAATAGGTGGGGCCAGAGACCCATTTTGACCAAGTCAACATTGACTAGTCAAACAATGAACAGTAGACATGGGTCCCGCTTGTCATTGCCTTTACATTTTCTAGATGATTTTAATTCTTTTAATTAGACAGACAGGTCCACCTGTCATTGACTATAGTTTTAACATGTTCAATTAACTATTTAGTTTACCAATGGGGTCCAGTGTCATTGAGTAAAGGTGGGGTGGTTAGGTACTAATGGGAGATTATTCCCCTAATCATGTCACCGCACAAAACAGCCCCGGCAGGGGCTCGGCCATGGCCACGGAGGGAAACGCCAGGCCGTGATGGGCGGCGCTGCGCGGCCGGGCATGAGCAGGCTCGATCCTAGCGCAGCCGGGCACGGCCACGGCGCGCACGCGGCCAGGGAGCAGTACCGGGTGGTTAGCGCCGCGCGACGGAGGAAGAAACGAGCAGCAGCGGCAGAAGCATTAGGAGAAGAGCGAGGCATCGGGCGCGCGCGGCGAGGCGACGAGCGCGCACAGCGGCGGGCAACTGCGGCAGTCGGCGGCGGCCAGCAACGTGGAAGGTGTGGCCATGCGATGGCGGGCATGCGGGGTCGAGCGGGTGAGTGCGCACGGCATCGGGACATGGGAAAAGGAAAGCGGGGCGCGGGAGCTCACAACGAGGGGGTCAGGGTGGTGTTCTGGGAGGCCGGCGACGCCATGGTCCTCCCACGAGCAGAGGACATCGCGAGGAGCGGCGGGGGTCCTCGAGCGTGGTCGCACTTGACGTTGAGAGGAGACGGGGATGGCACGATGATGAAGACGAGGTAGCGCGGTCCTCGGGCGGCGAGGCGCGGGCGACCGCGAGCGGAGACGTTGGGGGTGGCGCAGTGCCCAGGTCGGGCCGGGATGAGGAGAGGGAAAGAGGGGATTGATCGGGGTTGCTCCCCCCGATCCACCGATCCAGATCGGGTGGGGGTGAGGGGAGACGTGGATCGGGAAGTGGGAAGAGTGGGGGTTACGGGTTAGGGTTTCCGGGGTGTGGGGGTGGCCGGCTGGGCCATGGCCCAGTTGGTCCAAGGGGTCCAGTGGGGGGGGGGTTCTCTTTCTCCTTTTTTTGCTAGTTTTGTTTTTCTGGTTTTGTATTTTCTTTTTCTTTTGTTGATTTTATTTCGTTTCTGTTTTAGCTTAGTTTCCTTTTATTTTTGATTTAACAAAATACCAAAATGGCACCTAATTTGATGTTACCAAATATGCCACTGCCACATTAACTAGCTACCTAATCTAAAATAGTTGTGTAATTATTTATTATTTAAAAGCATTTAATTAATAGTTTTGCTACTATTTTAGTTATCTTATAGCATTTAAACGTTGTATAGAAGTATGGGTGCTTCACCATAATCACCTATGCATTATTTGGCACAACTCAAACAATTTGGTTTTAATATTTGAAAACTTTTATTATTTTCCTTTAATTGAATTTGAATTTGAATCGGTTTTGAACTAACACGAGATTAGCGATAGTAATCGAAGTGATGTGGCATCATTAGCAGAGAATTACTGTAGCTTAATTATCTGGGCGTCACAGGTACCAATCTAAGGTTTTGAGACAAAGATCGGATACAAGAGATGAACTAGGGTTTGAGAGGTGATGGTGCTGGCAAAGATTTGATGCACATTGAACCCCTCTCGATGAGAGGATTGTTGGTGATGATGATGGCTTCGATTTCCCCTCCTGGAGGAAAGTTTCCCCGACGGAACAGCTCCGCCGGAGCCCTAGATTGGTTCTGCCCAAGTTCCGCCTCCAAACGGCGGCGCTTCGTCCCGAAAGCTCTCTTCTGATTTTTTCCAGGTCAAAAGATATCATATAGTAGAAGATGGGCACTGGAGGCCTGCGAGGGGGCCCACAAGCCACAGGGGCGCGCCCAGGGGGGTAGGGTGTGTTGTCGGTGTCAAAACCGGCCGATCTCAGGTAGGGGGTCCCGAACTGTATGTTTGAGGATCAAAGGTAACAGGAGGTAGGGGACATGATGTTTACCCAGGTTCGGACCCTCTTAATGGAGGTAATACCCTACTTCCTGCTTGATTGACTTTGACGAGTATAGGGGTTACAAGAGTTGATCTACCTCGAGATCGTAATGGCTAAACCCTAGATGCCTAGCCTATATGATTTGTCTTAGCCTCTACAGACTAAACCCTCCGGTTTATATAGACACCGGAGGGGCCTAGGGTTGTACAAAGTCGGTATATAGAGAAGGGAAGCTACACATCCGAACGCCAAGCTTGCCATCCATGCAAAGGAGAGTCCCATCCATACACGGGGAAAGGCCTTCTATCTTGTATCTTCATGGCCCACCAGTCCGACCCATGTCTCATAGCCCGGACGCCCGGGGACCCCCTAATCCAGGACTCCCTCAGTAGCCCCTGAACAAGGCTTCAATGGCAATGTGTCCGGTGCGCAGATTGTCTTCAGCATTGCAAGGCGGGTTCCTCCTCCGAATACTTCAAAGCAGTTGAACAAGAGAACTATATCCGGCTCTGTATAACAGCTACAACCCTGAACCACAAGGGCGAAAATATTTAAAGAAAATAGGTCATGTCCACTGACAGATTTTTCAGCGAGACGTTATGTCCGGCCTTATTATTATTCCGAACCGTTTTGAGGCCCCCCGCTTTGCGTTTCGAGGCAGGACCATTGACACGTCTTGTCAAAGCAGAGATCATGTCCCCTTATCGCAGGATTCTCATCAATACGAGTTTGGGTATTCCAACTGTGTCGTTCGCACGACCCCTTGGGAACAGGCGAGTTTTAAGGCTTATGAGGGGGTGCTTGATATTCACTGCCTTTATAAGGGGATAAGAACCCACCTTTTTACCCCACGCCTTCTTCTTCCTCAGCCCTCCTGTCCTTGAGCTCCAGTGCCCAAGCTTCAATCTTTTCCGCCACCACCAAACACTCTAACCATGTCTGGATCCAGCTCTCAAGGCAAATGGGTCGCCTCCTCCGTAACGGAGAAGGGCATCAAGGAGATCCGTGAGGTGAGGTACTTGACAGCGGAAATCAAACACAAGCTCCCAGCCAAAGAGCAAGTCATTCCCACTCCAGAGCCTGGTGAGAGGGTTGTGTTCATCCCTCACTTCCTCCGCAGACTAGGGTTTCTCCTGCACCCCTTTGTTTGTGGTCTAATGTTCTATTATGGGCTAGATTTTCACGATCTAGCCCCGAAATCCTTTCTCCACATCTCGGCATTCATCGTCGTATGTGAGGCATTCCTCCGCATCCCCCACACTTCGGCCTGTGGCTCAAGGTTTTCAATGTGAAGCCAAAGGTGGTCGACAGACAGCACGCGAATTGTGGCAGCGCCATGGTGAGCAAACCCCCCAATGTTACCTGGCCCAGAAGGGCATTCGTGGATACCTCAAGACATGGCAACAGGAGTGGTTCTACATCACCGAACCCCGCGGCACCAAGTGGGCGGCCGCTCCTGCTTTCAGATCCGGACCCCTGTTGCGGCTTGCGTCGTTGACCAACAAGGGTCTGGACTGGGGATCATCCGACGAGGTGTTGAAGCTGCAAAAGCGCATCAAAAGTATCATAGAGAAGGACACTAGCCTCACTGACGTGATCCAGGTGAAGCTTATCTGCCGAACCCTTCCCTGCCAATGCCGACCTCTCCACATGTGGGAGTTCCATCCGGAAGGGCCGCTGACCCTGCAGCGGTTCTTCGACACGACACACGAATTGATTTGGAAGCTGCTCTTCAAGACTCAAAAGTCGTGGCCACAGATGTCCGAGGACATTGGCCTCGACTGCAATCATCCGGCTTCCCCCGTAAGTACTAAATTTCCGAACATAACTTAGTTCGTCAATCAAAGAAGGGGTGTACCGAGAATTCCATCCTATAACAGGGCTGGACAAAGAAGGCAGAGCGGATCAGGTGTCCGACTCCACTCCCCGAAAACCCAGCTGATCCTCTGTTGATAAGGATGCTGGTCCCGGCGCCCTATCAGGTGCCGGAGAAGAAGGCCAAGAAGAAGAGCAAGGAGGCCAAAGGTGGCCTCCGCCGTAAAGGTTCTTCGGACGCAGTGTCCGGAGAGACCGAAACTCACTCCTCCCATGAGGAAGATGAAGATGAAGAGGAGGAAGAGGCAGAAAGCAATTCTCCCTCGAAGGGGAGGAAGAAGAAAAGGGTGGCCTCCGAAGACCCAGAGGCGGAGGCACCCAAAAGGGGGTAAATATCCCTCCCGGACGGCTCGGGTTCGGAAGCCAAAGCCATCCCGGAGTGGCACCCCAGGCCGAAGCGCCTTTCTGCATCGTAAGTATACGAGGGTGCCTTTCATATGCCCAATCTTTATGATTGTATTCTAACACATTGTATGGTGCAGTCCAGCCCGCGATCTCCCCCAACAATCATCGGAGGGGAATTCTTTGGATTCGGGGATGATGGAGAGCGAGTCGTCTCTGCGAGCCTCCCCGCCTATTGCCACGGACGGCACCGAAGTGTTGTCCTGAAGGGCCTCTCCGGGCAACGGAGCGGTACGGGAGGCCGCCAAAACGGCGCCAGAAAGAAACGCCTTGGCTGCTAAGAACAAGGGGGGAGTGATCCCTCTGGAGACTGACGGTGGGGGCCTTGACCAGTCCGCCCCCCAGCCGAACACTGTTCCGGAAACCCAAGTGGCTCCGGAACCGAATAGGCGACCCCCTTCAAGGGAGGGGGGAGCACCAACTCCAGCGGCGACCTCCACTAATCCGGAGGGGCCGAACACACTGATGGAGGCACTGGAATGTGCTTCCATCATGGAGGAACACCGCACCCTAATGGGTGTGGTGGTTGAAAAGGTTCAGTCCGCCAAGAGCAGGCTGAATGAGGCCTTCACTAGCCTACTAACAGGCTTCGAGGTATGCGATGTAATATTCCTGACCGCTTTTCATTATGAAAAATATGCCTGTATATAGATAGTAGCCCGTGAGACTCTGTTCGTCTTTTGAAAAAGTGCGAATAGAGGATCGATAATATTCGCAGGAGATAATGTACTTTTCTATTCTGAGAAGTGGGCTTCACTGTTAGTGGCGACCGCCCAGGCCGCCGAAGTATCCGAGCTTAAGTGTAAGCTGGGGCTGGCCGATGAGGATCTCGTCCTCATCAATCAGAGGTTTGATGAAGCGCAAGGTATGTTTCAGAATATCTCGTTCATGCCTGTATTAATTTGCAGATTCCGAGTTGAAGCTCATGCGCTGCTATGTGTATGATTGCAGGCAGTGCTGTTGCGATCGAGACCCTCAGGGGCGAACTTGCCCAGGCCAAGGAGCATGCAAGGGTGAACAAAGCGGCCGCTGATAAAGCGGCCGAGGTCTTGAAGTCCGAGCAGGTCGTCCGACGCCAATACGAGGAGCGGGTGACCGAAGTGGAGCAGGCGCTCAAGGACGCCGCCATCAAGTGCGAGTCCCTAGAGGAGAAGAATAAGGCCCAGGCGACCGACCTGGCCAAGGCCCTTCAAGAGGCCAAGGAGGCACGGGCCGAATCCCGAGCGGAGCGCGAGGTGATCAAGCAGGCCGGACAGATAGCGCTTGGTAAGCCCTTTCTCTTACAGAGTAAATTCGGCAATCAGAAGTATGTCTTGCTCACTCGACTATGGAGTGCTCCAGACGCCTTTGCGGATCTTCCGAAGAGTGCCGCCGACGCCGCGCAGTTCTTCCGTGCCTAGGAGGGGCACACGACGGAGAAGCTATTCTGGTCACAGTTCGCGGGGCAGGAGCGCCCAGCGCTGTTGAATGACCAGATGGCGCAGTGGGCCGAGCTGCATAGGATGTCCGGATTGGCCATGAGGGACTTCATAGTCCGGATGTGGCCAGCCGAACCTGTCCCAAGCAGCTATTTTGGCCTTTGCCCGTGTCAAGATGCACTGGGCGAAAATGAAGGCCGCCGTCGTGGCAGTCGAGGGTCCGCCCAGAGGCAAGGACCACCGCAAGCTGGAGTGCTATTTTGAGGACGTCCTGGAGGGTGCCCGCTTGATAGAGGGCCAATGCTCGAAGGACATCATGTTCGAGTGAATGTATCCGAACTGCCAAGACATTGTATAAACCAAGGCTTTGTAATATATCTTATGCTGTTTATCTTTTAAAGTGTTTTTCCTACTGTGCGGCCGTTTTTATCCCTGAGAGTTTGCCAGTCGCCGGCTTCAGCCCCCACGTTGATACTATGGGGGTGTTAGGGATAGCACATAACCACACTTGACCCAACATCTTGGTCCATGAACGAGGTGTCAGTGCGGCGAACCAGGCAATCGGACTATGTGGCTTTATCACTCTCACTTAGCCATAGGAGTTTCACAATGGGACTGTAAGATAGCCCCTGGTGTGTATGTGGCTATCCAAACTTGGATGCCTTAAGCGCGTGCGTGGAAAGAGCCAGTACTTCGTGTAATACGGAAGAAATCACTAGATATTTAGTAGGTCGCCGAATTGCTGACCAGCTCTCGCCGCATCATAACAGTCAGTTTTCGGCTTTCTCTACTGAGGTGCTTGACTGGACGAACCAGAAACACAATCACAGTAGTTCTCCCTTTACTACGTTAGCCGAACAAGCAAAATGTAAGGTGGTAATCATAGGAGCCGGGCAACCCAACTATTGACCAAAGACATGATTTGGAGCCGATGCATATAATGCCATATTCAGGATGCTGAAGTATACTATAAAAGTGTTCGAACTTCTTTTGTTTGAAAAATATACGTGGCCAGATAGATCCCCTGGCGATTTGAATCATGCCGAGGTATATACGATAATTTGACGTAAAGAGGGGGTACATATTAGGAAATAAGCCAATACCGAACAGGGTTGGGCGGAACTATTTCCATTATAGTCTGATTGATACGTCAAAATGTATTTTTATAGAGGATGCGATAAGCATCGAGGCTATTTTACATGCCAAGCACAAGGGAAAGCTGTATACAGGTCCTAAAAAGAAAATATGATCTTGAAGATCCTTTGGACACCCTGCCGCATGTCTGTGCTACTTTTTGACTTGGTGTATGATCCTTTGAGAGGATCAACGACCGAGTACACATAAGGGGCCTAGAAAAAGGGCCCTTGGCACCATCGATAAGTGATGTGGGTTGTAAAGAACCTGAAAAATAAAAATGAGAAGAAGAAAAAAGAAGAATATGAGGGTCTGGACAGGGTCGACCGTATTGTGGACCTTATTTTTAGTAGGCCTCCGTCCTTGCCCATGGTATCTTTAGTGCGTAGTTATGTACGCAAGGTACATATGCCGCTATCAGGTTGGGGCTTTGACGGAGGCTGAATTTCTAATCTAGCTCTGGACGAGCCGGACTGCCATTCTGCAGGGTAGACTAGACTCTTTTGACAGTGTCCGGGGGCTTGACTGCCGATGTAGTATTTGGCTTAATGAGGCCACCCTATACTTCGGCTGCGAGGGCCACATTATGCTCCTCAGTGCGGAGGAAGTGCTCCATGTTTCCATTGACTGTTATAATGCCACGTGGTCCAGGCATCTTGAGCTTTAGATAAGCATACCATAGGACTTCATTGAAACGGGCGAAAGCAGTTCGTCCGAGCAGTGCATGATAGCCACTGCGAAAGGGGACGATGTCGAAGATCAAGTCTTCGCTTCGGAAGTTATTTAGTGAGCCGAAGACGACTTCCAGCGTTATGGATCCTGTGCAGCATGCCTCTACGCCGGGTATCACTCCTTTGAAGGTGGTTTTGGTGGGCTTGATTCTTGATGGATCGATGCCCATTTTGTGGACAGTGTCCTGATAAAGCAGGTTAAGGCTGCTACCACCATCCATAAGGACTCGCGTGAGCTGGAATCCGTTGATAATTGGATCGAGGACCAATGCTGCCGAACCTCCATGACAGATATTGGTCGGGTGGTCTCTGCGATCAAAAGTGATCGGACAGGCTGACCATGGGTTAAATTTTGGGGCGACTGGCTCTATGGCATAGACGTCCCTTAATGCGCGCTTGCGCTCCCGCTTAGGGATATGAGTAACGTATATCATATTCACCGTTTTGACCTCGGGGGGGGGGGATTTCTTCTGCCCCCCTGCGTTCGGTGGGTGAGGCTCTTCATCGTCGTCCTCGCTGGGCGGCCCTTTCCCCTTATGTTTGATGTTTAGCTTACTGGCCTGTTTAAAGACCCAACAATTTCTGTTGGAATGATTGGCAGGCTTGTCAGAGGTGCCATGAATCTGGCAAGGCCGATCAAGTATTCTATCCAAAATGGATGGACCATCTTTGTTTCCTTTGAATGGCTTCTTTCGCTGACCGGGTTTAGAGCCACCGGATCCGGCGTTGACCGCCGTATCTTCAGTATCTTCATTGATGCTTCGACGCTTGTGTTTGTTGCATCATGGCTTGCCATTGCCATCCCTGGCTTTAGAGGTGCCTGGGTCACTGGTGCTATTGCTTCTACGAGCTAGCCAGCTATCTTCTCCCGCGCAAAAGCGGGTCATAAGTGCGGTGAGAGCTGCCATGGACTTCGGTTTTTCCTAGCCGAGGTGTCAGGCGAGCCACTCGTCCCGGACGCTGTGTTTAAAGGCCGCACGGCCTTCGGCGTCCGGACAGTCTACAATTTGGTTCTTTTTAATTAAGAACATGGTCCAGAGCTTTCGGGCCGACTCTCCGGTCTGCTAGACTATGTGACCAAGGTTATCGTCGTCTGGAGGCCGAACATAGGTACCTTGGAAGTTGTCTCTGAAGGCATCTTCCAAATCTTCCCAGCTACCAATAGAGTTTTTTGGGAGGCTGTTTAGCCAGTGCCGTGCTGGTCCCTTGAGTTTTAGGGGAAGGTACGTGATGGCATGGAGATTGTCGCCGCGAGCCATGTGAATGTGGAGAAGAAAATCTTCAATCCATACTGCGGGATCCGTCGTACCATCGTATGATTCAATGTTCACATGTTTAAACCCTTCTGGGAACTAGTGCTCCATTACCTCATCGATGAAGCATAAGGGGTGTGCGGCGCCTCTGTATCGGGCGACATCACGGTGCAGTTCGGATGAAGTCCGTATGCGGTTTTCGGCCCGGGTGAGGTTGTGCCTATCGCACCAGGCTTGATGGCCGTCCCCTCGCGTTGGAGCACGCCCCCTTGATCCATAGATTGATCTTGTTTGACCAGCTCTATTGTCTAGGTCCTTGCGTAAGCCGTAAGTGTAGCCCAGAGCCGCTACTTCCTTGCCTCGATGGTGGGGTGGCGTGGGTTGGTGTTCGGCGTAAGTAGCCGCTTTGTCCTGTCCACGGGGTGGTCGGTCAGGTTCGTCAGCAGGTTTATACTTTGGCGGTATTGGCTCAAGGGCCTCATCATCAAATTGTTGTAGTAGCTTGCGCTTCGAGTAGCTCTTAGTTGGGCGTTTGAGGCCGTATTCCTCGGCTGCCAGGACTTTAGTCCATCTGTCATTGAGCGTATCCTGTTCGGCTTGGAGCTGTTGCTGCTTCTTTTTGAGGCTTCTCATTGTTGTGATTAGCTGGCGCTTAAAGCGCTCTTGCTCAAGGGGTTCCTTTGGCACGATGAAGTCTTCGTCGCCGAGGCTCACATCTTCCTCGGAGATCGGTAGATAGTTACTATCCTCCGAGTCCTCATTCCCAACCGGATCGTCGGGGTTAACTTGCCGATCCTCCCAATCATCCTTTTCGGATGTTGGCTCGACGGGGGCTTCGGGGTCTTCGGCGTTCTCCTGAGTGTTATTATCTCCGGTGCCGATATTGCTGTCTTTTTCGCGACGCGATTTTGAGCGCCGCCGCTGATGTCGACGCTTTGGAGGTGCTTCACCAGGCTTGTCCTCAACTGGATCCTTCCTGCCGTCGTCATCATCCTTTTTGGGTGTGTCCACCATATACACGTCATATGTGGAGGTGGCCGTCCAACGTCCGGTAAACGGCGAGTCTTGGCCTTGTTAGTCTCCGGCATCGTCGTCCATGCCGTTGATGTCTTCGGAGGTGTAGTCCAGCATGTCGGTTAGGTCTTCGACAGTGGCTATGAAGTGGGTGGTGGGTGGGACGTAAAATTCCCCGCTCTCAGCCCCTAGTCCGGGCTGGGCGTAGTTTGGCAGTGATTCCTCTATAATGGCGAGAGATCACATTAAGTCAAGAGCCTCATTTAAGAGCGATGTTTGGATGGGGAGGCGAGGGTCCGCGGGACTGGCTGGGGTGAAAGCCTCCTAGCCATGCCTGCTTGGCGTAGACTTCAAGAATTCGGATCTGGAGTCCAGGGGCGAGTCCGGCCTTTCAATGATAGGGGGAACCTGGTCTGATTCCGTGTTTGCCATGGACATAATCGCCTTCGGATCCTCGATAGTGCGGTCTGCAGCGGAGAGTCCGGTGGGCTCCAGACTCCCATCTTCGGACCTGGTGGTTTGCTCCAGATCTGATGCCAGAGCAGCGGTCGGGGCTGCGAACCCTTCGAAGATCAAGTCTCCTCGGCTATCGGCGACATAATTCAGGTTCCCGAAACTGATCTCATGACCAGGGGCATAGCTGTCGATCTGTTCGAGACGGCCAATTGAGTTGGCACGTAGAACGAAGCCACCGAATACAAAATCTGGCCTGGGAGGAAAACTTCCCCAGAGATGGCATCATTTTAGATGATCGAACGAGCCATCAAGCCTTCTGTTGACGACACAGTGGAACTCTCAATGAAATCACCAATGTCGGTGTCAAAACCGGCCGATCTCGGGTAGGGGGTCCCGAACTGTGTGTCTGAGGATCGAAGGTAACAGGAGGCAGGGGACACGATGTTTACCTAGGTTCGGGCCCTCTTAATGGAGGTAATACCCTACTTCCTGCTTGATTGACTTTGATGAGTATAGGGGTTACAAGAGTTGATCTACCTAAAGATTGTAATGGCTAAACCCTAGATGCCTAGCCTGTATGATTTGTCTTAGCCTCGACGGACTAAACCCTCCAGTTTGTATAGACACCAGAGGGGCCTAGGGTTGTACAAAGTTGGTTTATAGAGAAAGGAAGCTACACATCCGAAGGCCAAGCTTGCCATCCATGCAAAGGAGAGTCCCATCCGGACACAGGGAAAGGCCTTCTATCTTGTATCTTCATGACCCACCACTCTGGCCCATGTCACATAGCCCGGACGACCGGGGACCCCCTAATCCAGGACTCACTCACACGCCCCCAAGCTTGTGGCCTCGTGGTGGGTCCCCTCTAGTATTTTCTTCGCCCAATATTTTTTATATATTCCAACATAATTCTCAGTAAATTTTCAGGACTTTTGGAGTTGTGCAGAATAGGTCTCTCAGATTTGCTCCTTTTTCGGTCCAAAATTCCAGCTGCCGGCATTCTCCCTCTTTGTGTAAACCTTGTAAAATAGGAGATAAAAGGCATAAGTATTGTACCATAATGTGTAATAACAACCCATAATGCAATAAATATCAATATAAAAGCATGATGCAAAATGGACGTCTCGCGATAAACAAGATTCAGATATATTGTTCATGCTCAACGCTAGCACCAAATAACAATTATTGAGGTCTAAAACTAATCCCGAAGGTGGATGTAGAGGTAGCGTGCCGATGATGGTCACATCGACCTTGGAACCATTCCCGACGCACATCGTCACCTTGTCCTTAGCCAATCTTCATTTATTCTGTAGCTCCTGTTTTGAGTTACAAATATGAGCAACCGAACCGGTATCAAATACCCAGGCGCTACTATGAGCATTAATAAGAAACACCTCAATAACATGTATATCAAATATACCTTTGTTCACTTTGCCATCCTTCTTATCTGCCAAGTGCTTGGGGCAGTTCCGCTTCTGGTGACCATTTCCTTTGCAGTAGAAGCACTCAGTTTTAGGCTTGGGTCCAGCTTTGGGCTTCTTCACGGGAGCATCAACTTGATTGCCATTCTTTTTGAAGTTCCCTTTCTTTCCCTTTCCTTTTTTCTTGAAACTAGTGGTCTTGTTAACCATCAACACTTGATGCTCTTTCTTGATTTCTACCTCCGTCGATTTCAGCATCGCGAAGAGCTCCGGAATCGTTTTTGTCATCCCTTGCATATTATAGTTCATCAGGAAGCCTTTGTAGCTTGGTGGAAATGACTGAAGAACTCTGCCAATAGCACTCTCAACTAGAAGATCAATTCCCAGCTGAGTCAAGTGGTTATGATACCCATACATTTTGAGTATGTATTCACTGACAGAACTATTCTCCTCCATCTTACAGCTATAGAACTTGTTGGAGACTTCATATCTCTCAGCTAGGGCATTAGCTTGAAATGTCAACTTCAGCTCTTGGAACATCTCATATGCTCCGTGGCGTTCGATACGTCTTTGAAGTCCCGGTTCTAAGCCGTAAAGCATGGCACACTAAACTGTCGAGTAGTCATCACACCGAGCCCGCCACACGTTTGTAACATCTGCATCAGGTCCTTTAGCAGGTCTGTCACCTAGCGGTACATCAAGGACATAATTCTTCTGTGTAGCAATGAGGATAATCCTCAAGTTACAGACTCAGTCCATGTAGTTGCTACCATTATCTTTCAACTTAGCTTTCTCTAGGAATGCATTAAAATTCAAGGGAACGGAAGCACGGGCCATTGATTTACAACATATGTATGCAAAAACTATGAATACTAAGTTCATGATAAATTTTAGTTCAAATAATCTAACTACTGATGAACTCCCACTTAAATCAACATCCCTAAAGTTGTCTAAGGGATACATGATCCAAATGAACTAACCCATGTCTGATCATCACGTGAGATGGGGTAGTCTTCAATGGTGAACATATCTATGTTGATCATATCTACTATATGACTCACGTTCGACCTTACAGTCTCTAGTGTTCCGAGACCATGTTTGTACATGCTAGGCTCATCAAGTTTAATCCAAGTATTCTGCATGTGCAAAACTAGCTTACGCCCATTGTATGTGAACATAGAGTCTATCACACCCGATCATCACGAGGTGCTTCGAAACGATGAGCTTTAATAGCAGTGCATACTCGGGGAGAACACTTTTATCTTGAAATTAAGTGAAGGGATCATATTATAATGCTACCGTCGTTCTAAGAAAAATAAGATGCATAAAGGATAATCATCACATGCAATCAAAATATGTGACATGATATGGCCATCAGCATCTTGTGCTTTTGATCTCCATCTCCAAAGCATCGGCATGATCTCCGTCGTCACTGGCATGACACCTTGATCTCCATCATTGCGTCGGGGTCATCTCGCTAACTCTTCTACAACTATTGCTAACACATAGCGATAAAGTAAAGCAGTTACATGGCGCTTAGTGATTGACACACAAGTCATACAATAATTAAATACAACCCTAAGGCTCCTGCCGGTTGTCGTATGATATGTATCCATCGTATCTACTTTCCATAATGCTCTTGCTCTTGTTTTGGACTCTAATTTTCATGATTTGAATGAAACTAAACCGGTCTGCCGCTGTTTTTAGCAGAACTACCATGGTGTGGTTTTTGTGTAGAAATAAAAGTTCTCGAAATGGAAGGAAACTTTTTGGAGAATTATTTTACAATAAAGGGACAATTCCACCCCCCTAAGTTTGTCCCGACCTCATCTTGACCCCTAAATGAAAAGAGTGCTCAACTTTGCCCCTCTTCCGTTAAGTGCGCTTATAGAAATACCCTTCCGTACATTTTCCTTCCAGTCAAAGGCCTTTGACCGTTAGATTTTTCTATACGCGCACTTAATGGTCAAAGGCCTTTGACTGGACGGAAAATGTACGGAAGTGCATTTCTGTAAGCGCACTTAACGAAAGAGGGGCAAAGTTGAGCGCTGTTTTTATTTAGGGGTAAAGATGAGGTCGGGACAAAATTAGGGAAAAAATGTAAATCTCCCTACAATAAAAGATAAATACTAGAGCCAAGAACCACCGGAAGGGGCCCCTGGCTGGGCACAAGACACCAGGGTGCGCCCCCCCTCTGGCGCGCCCTGGTGGGTTGTCCCCACCTCGTGGCCTCATAGACCCTAATTCCGACACTATAAAATCCTATTTTTGGAGAAAAAATAAAGGAGAAAGTTTCATCGCGTTTCACTATATGGAGCTGCCGCCACCTACTGTTCTTCGTCGGGAGGCCAGATCTGGAGCCCATTCGGGGCTCCAGAGAGGGGAATCTTCGGTCTTCGTCATCACCAACTCTCCTTCATCACCAATTCCATGATGCTCCCCACCGGGAGTGACTAATTCCTTCTTAGGCTCGCTGGTCGGTGAGGAGTTGGATGAGATTCATCATGTAATCGAGTTAGTTTTGTTAGGGCTTGATCCCTAGTATCCACTATGTTCTGAGATTGATGTTTTTATGACTTTGCCATGATTATTAATGCTTGTCACTAGTGCCCGAGTGCCATGTTTCAGATTTGAACCGTTTATGTTTTCACAATTATATCTATGTTCTAGATCCGATCTTGCTAGTCATATTCACCTATTACATGTTATGTTCCGTAAACCCCAATGTGACAGTAATTGGGATACTTTCTGGTGACGACCGTAGTTTGAGGAGTTCATGTATTCACTATGTGTTAATGCTTTGTTCCGGCTCTCTATTAAAACGAGGCCTTAATATCCCTTAGTTTCCTTATGGACCCCGCTGCCACGGGAGGGTAGTACAAAAGATGTCATGCAAATTCTTTCCATAAGCACGTATGACTGTTAACGGAATACATGCCTACATTATATTTATGAATTGGAGCTAGTGTTCTATCACCCTAGGTTATGGCTGTTATATGATGAATATCATCCAACGAATTCACCGATCCAATGCCTACAATTTTTCCACATATTGCTCTTGCTAAGTTACCGCTACTGCTGTTACTGTTACACTTGCTACAAAACCATTGCTACCACTACTACCGTTACTGCTACTATTACCATTTGTATCAAAACTATCATATTACTATGCTAATGATCACTTTGTTGCAAATATTTAATCTTCAGGTGTGGTTGAATTGACAACTCAACTCCTAATAGTTACAAATATTCTTTGGCTCCCCTTGTCTCGAATTTATAAATTTGGGTTGAATACTCTACCCTTGAAAATTGTTACAATCCCCTATACTTGTGGGTCATCATCGTACTCATCAACATGCAAGTCATGAACTTATTATAAAACATTATCATCTCATACATCAACTTATATCAAATCACGTCTTGACCATATCACATCACAACATACCCTGCAAAAACAAGTTAGACGTCCTCTACTTTGTTGTGGCAAGTTTTACGTGGGTGCTAAGGGCAACTAGCAAGAACCGTTCTTACCTACGCAAAACCACAACGATGATTATCAAGTTGCTATTTAACCTTCTGCAAGGAGCGTCGTAGTCAAATTAGATTCAACTGAAGTAGGAGAAATAGACACCCGCCAGCCACCTTTATGCAAAACAAGTTGCATGTTAGTCGGTGAATCCGGTCTCATGTGCGTGGACATGTAAGGTTGGTTCGGGCCGCTTCATCCCACAATGCCGCCGAATCAAAATAAGACATTGGTGGGAAGCAATATGAACCTCACCGCCCACAAGTATTTTGTGTTCTACTCGTGCATATCATCTACGCATAGACCTGGCTATGATGCCATAGTTGGGGAAAGTTGCATGGAAAACAAAAAATTTCTATGCACACGCAAGATCTATCCATGGAGATCCATAGCTACGAGAGGGGGAAAGCCTCTACATACACTTGTAGATCGCTAAGCGGAAGCGTTTATCAACGCGGTTGATGTAGTCATACAGCTTCACGATCCGTCCCGATTAAGTACCGAACGTACGGCCACCTCCACGTTCAGCACATGTTCAGCAAGAGGGGTGAAGTAGTAGATGAGTTTCAGCAGCATGACGACATGGTGACGGTGGTGGTGAAGAAAAATTTCCGTAGGGCTTCGCCAAGCACAACGGAAACTATGACGGAGGACAAACTAGAGGGGGCGGGGTTGCCGGCACACGGCTTGGTGAATCTTGATGTTTTCCAGGTGCTTGCCCTGCCTCTCTATTTATATGTTGAGCCCTGGGGTCGTTTCTTGGAGAAAGAGCCTCCTCAAAGTCGGTTTGAAACGGAAGGCAAGAGTCTTTCTCGAACTCCAGGACCAGACGCCATGGTCCTCGGCGTCTGGCCCAGACGCCAGGTGTCGGTGTCAAAACCGGTGGATCTCGGGTAGGGGGTCCTGAACTGTGCGTCTAAGGTCGATGGTAACAGGAGGCGGGGGACACAATGTTTACCCAGGTTCGGGCCCTCTCTATGGAGGTAATACCCTACTTCTTGCTTGATTGATCTTGATGAATATGAGTATTACAAGAGTTGATCTAGCATGAGATCGTAATGGCTAAAACCCTAGAAGTCTAGCCTGTATGACTATATGTCTCTTTCGGACTAAGCCCTCCGGTTTATATAGACACCGGAGGGGCCTAGGGTTGTGCAAAGTTGGTTACAGAGAAAGGAATCCTCATATTTGGTCGCCAAGCTTGGCTTTCACGCCAAGGAGAGTCCCATCCGGATACGGGTGGAGTCTTCGATCTTCATATCTTCACAGCCCATCAGTCCGGCCCATGTCCAACAGGCCTGACGCCCGAGGACCCCTTAGTCCAGGACTCCCTCAGTAGCCCCTGAACCAGGCTTTCAATGATGAGGTGTCCGGCACGCGAATTGTCTTCGGCATTGCAAGGCGGGTTCTCCTTTCCATACACTCCAAGATAGTCTTTGGCCGGACGTGTCCGGATCTGTAACACGAGCATCACAAAAGAATATAATATTTCGCGAGTCCAATCTGCTGACGACTTTTCGTAACGTGACACCACGCTCGCCCAGCCATTATTTTGAACCGTTTCCTTCCCTGCCATTCCACGTTTCGAGGCGAGGTTTTTATTGGCACGTCTTGTTGAAGCAGAGATCGTGTCCCCCTATCGCGGGATTTTCATTAATATGAGCGTGGGTAACCCAACCATTCCATTGGAAAGATTCCATGGGAATAGGCAGGTTTTCAGGCTTAGGAGGAGGCGTTTGATGCTCGCCACCTTTATAAAGGCGCAAAGGGTCGTCTTTATTTACGCCAAAATTCTCCTCAGCCTCCCCAACCTCGAGTTCTAGCACCCAAGGCTCGACTCCGTTGCTTCAATCCTCCTAGATGTCCGGATCCAGCCCACAGGGCCGATGGATGGCTTCCTCTGTTACAGAAGAAGATATTGCGAAGCTCCGGGCGGCTAGATACCTGACCGTGGAGGTCCCCCACAGGCTTCCTGCTTAGGGACAGGTTACTCCGACTCCCAGATCCGGTGAGAGGGTTGTGTTCATCTCTCACTTCCTCCGAGGGTTAGGTTTTGCTCTGAACCCCTTCGTTCAGGGGCTCATGTTTTATTACGGACTAGATTTTCACGATCTGACCCCAGATTCTTTCCTTCACATTTCAGCATTCATCATCACTTGCGAGGCCTTCCTCCGATCTGACGTCAGGCGGCTCGGGCTTGAAGGGTGACGCCCTTGCACAGTCCCATGATGAGGACAAGCCTCTAGCCAAATTGTAAGTGATCCAAAGGGTGTTCTTTAAACATAACCCGTTCCTTTCTTGTTACCAGGGTGATATCTAGAGTATATGTTTTTGTAGCTCGGCAGATAGTCTTTCTTGCCAATCCTCTTCCTCGGGGGATCTTCTTCCGGAGATGATGGAAAGCGAGACACCTCCTCCGGTTTCCTCGCCCTATAAGGCGGACGACTTTGAGGTATCATCCCGGAGGTTCTCCCCTGATCAACAAGTGGGGCGAGGGCTGATGAAGATACTGCCCGAAGGCGTTACTTTGGTAGCCCAGGATCTAGGGGCCAACAATAAAGGCCCCAGACTGTCTAGCTTACAGTCGGGGATGACTCTGGGGACGGATGAGCGGATTCCTTCAAAGGGAGGCCGTACTCCCACAGCAGCTTCCGGAGGCCCAGAAGCGCCAGATATATTGACGAACATGCTATGACAGGCATCCGTCTCGGAGGATCATCGTACCTTGATGGGTATGGTGGTTGAAAAGGTTCTTTCCGCAAAAAGCGGATTGAATGAAGCTTGCGTGAGCCTGTTAAGAGGCTTCGAAGTTTGTATTGAAAAAAATCATTGAGTGTGTTTTTATTCCCGAACTGCACCTGTGTATAGGTGGTAGCCCCTGAGACTCTGATAGGCCTCCCAAGGGGGCAGTCAGAGGATCAAAAAAGATTTCTGTAGGAACTAACCTGATGAATTGGAATACATGCTGTTACCTCCCCGGCGACTGCCCGGACTACAAAGATTGCAGAGCTACAACGGAAGCTTGATGTAGCGGATGATGAAATTACGCTTATCAACATGCGGCTCGACGAGGTGCAAGGTATGTCTCGGGGGTGGTCATTACATGCACGCGCCTGTTATTTGATCATGAAGCTAATGATTGTATACTGAAATATGCATGACTGTAGATGGTGCTGCCGCAATCGAGGTCCTCCGGGATGAGCTGGCTCGGGCCAAGGAGCAGGCCTGGATTAGTAATGTGGCTGCCGAGAAGGCATCTGCCGAGCTAAAGGCCGAACAGGCTGCTCGGCGCCAATGCGAGGAGAGAATATCCATGATGGCGCGTGAGCTAAAGGATGCCGCTAGCCGTTGTGGAATCCTCGAGAAGGATAATAAAGCAAAAACGACTGTCTTGACGAGGCCTTGCGAGAGGCGAAAGAGGCGCGGTCCGAGTCTAGAGCGGCTCGGGAGGAGATCCAACAAGCTGGAGAGATCGCGGCTGGGAAGCCCTTTTTTATTGCAAACCAAGTTTGGCGATCCGAATTATGCTCCACTTAATAAGGTGTGGAGTTCTCCAGATGAATTGTTGGACTTGCCGAAGAGTGCTTCCGATGCGGCGCAGTTTTACCAAGAGCAAGAAGGGTATGCGACGGAGAAACTTTTTTGGTCGCAGTTCGGTGCGTCAAAACGCCCACTGTTGCTGAACGAACAGATGACCCAATGGTCCGAACTCCATAGACTATCCGGTTCTTCCATGAAGGACGCTGTGGCCGGGCTGTGGCCGAACGAGCCAATTCCGGATAGTAATTTTGGTTTGGTGCGGCGACTTGCTGATGCGGTGCCGCATATCGACGTCGTTAAGCGGTCGGCATGCATTGAAGGTGCACGGATGGCCTTTGCCCGTGTCAATACATATTGGGCGAAGGTGAAGGCCACTGATGTTGAGGCGAAGGGTCCACCCAAGGGCAAGGACCATTACACACCAGAGAATTATTTCGAAGATGTCCTGGAGGGTGTCCGCTTGATAGAGGGCCAATGCTCGAAAAACATGATATTCGAGTGAAATGTACTGGAATTTGTAAAATACAATATTATGATAAGGCTATATATTTTAGTTTCACCTAAAACTTTTGTTCCTCCTGTGCGGCCGTTTTTGTATTAATCTGGAAGTTTTCTAGTCGCTGGCTTCAGCCCCCTCGTATAAAGTACGGGGGTGTTCAGAAAAGCATTTGATCACTCTTGACCTAACGTCTTGGTCCGTTAAGGAGGTGTCAATGCGGTCAACTAGGGAATCGGACTATACTGCGTTAACACTTCCACTTAGCCATAGGAGTTTTATAGGCGGGGGCTACGATATAGCCCCTGGTATGTGTACAACTTATTCCAATATGGTGCGTTACACATATGACCTGAAGAAAAAGGTCCTTCGTATAATACGGAGGGAATCGCGAAAGATTCCGACAAGTCATCGAGTGGTTGACCAGCTCTCGCAGCATCATGACAGTTAGTTTTTGGCTTTCTCTACTGAGGTGCTTAACCAGATGAACCGGAAGCACAATCACAGTAGTTCTCCCTTTACTACCCTCGCCAATAGAATGGAACGTAAGGTAGCAAGCACACGAGCCGGGCAACCCAACTATTGACCCAAGACATGATTCAGAGCTGATGCATATAAGGCCAAACTTGCGACACCGAAGTATGCTACAAAGCTGTTCGGACTTGTCGGCAACTCATTTGTTCCCATACCGAGCCCCTGGCAAGTTATGCCGAGGTATGTGTGTGAAACAACCATAGGGGCCAAATTCAATTTTTTTTTGGAAAAAAGCGAATGCTGAATATGGATTTATGTTTACTGGGACCTGAGTGATATGCCGATATTTATTATATAGATAACAAAGCCGCAACACTAACTATTTGACATGCCCGGGGTCGAAGGCAGAGGAAAAAAGGCACATTACAGGCTCGAAATAAAGAGTGCGGTCTACAAAAAGTTGTTTTAGACCTCCTGTCGCACGTCTGCGCCGCCTGTCCTCGGTGAGGGGACTCCTTGACAGAAATAGCCCC
Organism: Aegilops umbellulata; assembly: GCA_032464435.1. Taxonomy (NCBI): domain Eukaryota; kingdom Viridiplantae; phylum Streptophyta; class Magnoliopsida; order Poales; family Poaceae; genus Aegilops; species Aegilops umbellulata. The sequence continues at coordinate 146,889,000 of CP136054.1, read as the reverse complement.
CTAGGTGAGTGTACGGATCCGAACTCCATTAGATGTTTAGCCTTTGCATCACTGTAGTAAAGGATAATGAAGTTGAAAGAGTAATTAGAAAAGAAATAAAGGTTATGGGAGTGTTTATAGGCTCGTTCGTGTTGTGCTTTCGCGGATGCCCAGGGTATCTTAAGTGCATAGTTATGTATGCGTGGTACAGATGTCGCAGGTATATGAGGTGGGCGGCGGAAGCCGAACTGCTAGTTCCGCTCCGGAATTGGTCGATCCTGTTGAATGGAGACTGGTGGCGTAAGGGCCGAACAGGTATGCGGTTTAATAAGACCGCTTTGTGATTCGGCTAAGGTAGTCGTAGTATGATCTTTAATTCGGAGGGAGTGCTTCTCCTGCTCCCTTGTAGCGTTGTGTGTCACGTATACTATGTTTACTGTTTTTACTTCGGGGGGAAATTGCTTCTGACCCCCGGTAGTTGGTTGGTGAGTCTCTTCGTCATCGCTATCACCGGGCGGCCTCCTCCCCTTGTGTTCGGCGTTGAGCTTGCCGGCCTGCTTGAAGAGCCAACAACTTCTGTTGGTATGATTAGCTGGCTTATTGGGGTGGCCATGAATCTGGTAGGGCTGGTCCAATATCTTGTCTAAATTGGATGGTCCGTCTCTGTTTGCCTTGAATGAATTTTTCCGTTGACCAGGTTTGGGACCGCTGAATCTGGTGTTGACCAATGTGTCATGCGTTCTTTTGTTATCATTGCAACGTTCGTGCTTGCTGCGGCGTGGCTTGCCGTTGCCGTCTTGGACTTCGGAAGTGCCCGGATCACTGGCGCTGTTGCTTCTACGAGCGAGCTAGCTGTCCTCTCCCGCGCAAAAGTGGGTCATCAGAGCGGTAAGGGCTGACATGGATTTTGGTTTTTCTTGACCGAGGTGGCGGGCAAGCCATTCGTCCCGGACACCGTGTTTGAAGGCCGCTAGGGCTTCCGCGTCCAGACAGTCGACGATTTGGTTCTTTTTGACTAAGAACCTAGTGCAGAGCTTCCTGGCTGATTCTCCGGGCTGCTGGACAATGTGACTTAAGTCGTCGGTGTCTGGTGGCTGGACATATGTACCTTGGAAGTTGTCGCGGAAGGCGTCTTCCAAGTCCTCCCAGCTGCCAATAGAATTTTCCGGCAGACTGTTTAACTAGTACCGAGCTGGTCCTTTGAGTTTCAATGGTAGGTATTTTATGGCATGAACCAAGAGTGAACCAAGAGTGGCATGTATGAAAGAATTATGAATGGTGGCTTTGCCACAAATACTATGTTAACTACATGATCATGCTAAGAAATATGACAATGATGAACGTGCCATGATAAACGGAATGGTGGAAAGTTGCATGGCAATATATCTCGGGATGGCTATGGAAATGCCAAAATAGGTAGGTATGGTGGCTGTTTTGAGGAAGATATAAGGAGGTTTATGTGTGAAAGAGCGTATCATATCACGAGGTTTGGATGCACCAGCAAAGTTTGCACCAACTCTCAATGTGAGAAAGGGCAATGCACGGTACCGAAGAGGCTAGCAATGATGGAAGGGTGAGAGTGCGTATAATCCATGGACTCAACATTAGTCATAAAGAACTCACATACTTATTGCAAAAATCTACAAGTCATCAAAAACCAAGCACTACACGCATGCTCCTAGGGGGATATATTGGTAGAAAAAGACCATAGCTCGTCCCCGACCGCCACTCATAAGGAGGACACTCAAAGAACACCTCATGTTTCAAATTTGTTACATAACGTTTACCATACGGGCATGCTACGGGACTTGCAAACTTCAACACAAGCATTTCTCAAATTCACAACTACTCAACTAGCACAACTTTGATATCACTACCTCCATGTCTCAAAACAATCATCAAGCATCAAACTTCTCTTAGTATTCGAAACACTCATAAGAAAGTTTTTACTAATCTTGAATACCTAGCATATTAGGATTATTTAAGCAAATTACTGTTGGAAATATGCCCTAGAGGCAATAATAAAAGCATTATTATTATATTTCCTTGTTCATGATAATTGTCTTTATTCGTGCTATAATTGTGTTATTCGGAAATCGTAATACATGTGTGAATAACAGACAACAACATGTCCCTAGTAAGCCTCTAGTTAACTAGCTCGTTGATCAATAGATAGTCATGGTTTCCTGACTATGGGCATTGGATGTCAATGATAACGATATCACATCATTAGGAGAATGATGTGATGGACGAGACCCAATCCTAAACATAGCATAAGATCACATAGTTCGTTTGCTAGAGTTTTCCAATGTCAAGTATCCTTTCCTTAGACCATGAGATCGTGTAACTCCCGGATACCGTAGGAGTGCTTTGGGTGTGCCAAACGTCACAACGTAACTGGGTGACTATAAAGGTATACCACGGGTATCTCCGAAAGTATCTGTTGGGTTGACACGGATCGAGACTGGGATTTGTCACTCCGCTTGACGGAGAGGTATCACCGGGCCCTCTCGGTAATGCATCATCATAATGAGCTCAATGTGATCAAAGTGTTTGATCACGGGATCATGCATTACGGTACGAGTAAAGTGACTTGCCGGTAACGAGATTGAACGAGGTATTGGGATACCGACGATCGAATCTCCGGCAAGTAAAATACCGATTGACAAAGGGAATCGTATACGGGATTAATTGAATCCTCGACATCGTGGTTCATCCGATGAGATCATCGTGGAGCATGTGGGAGCCAACATGGGTATCCAGATCCCGCTGTTGGTTATTGCCCGAGAGCCGTCTCGGTCATGTCTGCATGTCTCCCGAACCCGTAGGGTCTACACACTTAAGGTTCGGTGACGCTAGGGTTGTGAAGATATGTATATGCAGTAACCCGAATGTTGTTCGGAGTCCCGGATGAGATCCCGGACATCACGAGGAGTTTCAGAATGGTCCGGAGGTAAAGAATTATATATAGGAAGTGCTGTTTTGGCCATCGGAACAAGTTTCGGGGTTATCGGTATTGTACCGGGACCACCGGAGGGTCCCGGGGGGTCCACCGGGTGGGGCCACCTGCCTCGGGGGGCCACATGGGCTCTAGGGGGTGCGCCTTGTCCTACATGGGCCAAGGGGAACCAGCCCCAAGAGGCCCATGCGCCTAGGGTTCCAAAGGGCAAAGGGGAAGAGTCCCACTCGTGGAAGGCACCTCCTAGGTGCCTTGGGGGGGGGGGAGGAAATCCTCCCTGGCCGCCGCCCCCTTGGAGATCAGATCTCCCAGGGCCGGCGCCCCCCCCAAGAGGCCTATATAAAGGGGAGGGGGAGGGGGCAGCCGCACCCCTGTTCCTTGGCGCCTCCCTGTCCCTCTCCAACACCTCCTCCTCCTCCTCCGTAGAGCTCGGCGAAGCCCTGCCGGAGTACTGCAGCTCCACCATCACCATGCCGTCGTGCTGCTGCTGGAGCCATCTTCCCCAACCTCTCCTTTGCCTTGCTGGATCAAGAAGAAGTAGACGTTACGCTGACCGTATGTGTGTTGAACGCGGAGGTGCCGTCCGTTCGGTGCTAGGATCTCCGGTGATTTGGATCACGTCGTGTACGACTACCTCATCCCCGTTCGTTGAACGCTTCCGCTCGCGATCTACAAAGTGGTATGTAGATGCAATCACTCTCCCATGACTCGTTGCTTAGATGAACTCATAGATGGATCTTGGTGAAACCGTAGGAAATTTTTTAATTTTCTGCAATGTTCTCCAACAGTGGCATCATGAGCTAGGTCTATGCGTAGTTCTCTATTGCACGAGTAGAACACAATTTGTTGTGGGCGTAGATGTCGTCAACTTTCTTGCCGCTACTAGTCTTATCTTGCTTCAGCGGTATTGTGGGATGAAGTGGCCCGGACCAACCTTACACGTACGCTTACGTGAGACCGGTTCCACCGACTAACATGCACTAGTTGCATAAGGTGGCTGGCGGGTGTCTGTCTCTCCCACTTTGGTTGGAGCGGATTCGATGAAAAGGGTCCTTATGAAGGGTAAATAGAAGTTGACAAATCACGTTGTGGCTTTCACGTAGGTAAGAAAACGTTCTTGCTAGAACCCTAATTCAGCCACGTAAAACTTGCAACAACAATTAGAGGACGTCTAACTTGTTTTTGCAGCAAGTGCTTTGTGATATGATATGGCCAAAGTTGTGATGAATGATGAATGATCTATATGTGATGTATGAGATGTTCATGCTATTGTAATAGGAATCACGACTTGCATGTCGATGAGTATGACAACCGGCAGGAGCCATAGGAGTTGTCTTTATTTTTGTATGACCTGCGTGTCATTGAGAAATGCCATGTAAATTACTTTACTTTATTGCTAAACGCGTTAGCCATAGTAGTAGAAGTAATAGTTGGCGAGCAACTTCATGGAGACACGATGATGGAGATCATGGTGTCAAGCCGGTGACAAGATGATCATGGAGCCCCAAGATGGAGATCAAAGGAGCTATGTGATATTGGCCATATCATGTCACGTTTATTATTTGATTGCATGTGATGTTTATCATGTTTTGCATCTTGTTTACTTAGAACGACGGTAGTAAATAAGATGATCCCTCATAATAATTTCAAGAAGTGTTTCCCCTAACTGTGCACCGTTGCGACAGTTCGTTGTTTCGAAGCACCATGTGATGATCGGGTGTGATAGATTCTAACGATCACATACAACGGGTGTAAGACAGATTTACACATGCAAACACTTAGGTTGACTTGACGAGCCTAGCATGTACAGACATGGCCTCGGAACACAGAAGACCGAAAGGTCGAGCATGAGTCGTATAGAAGATACGATCAACATGAAGATGTTCACCAATGTTGACTAGTCCGTCTCACGTGATGATCGGACACGGCCTAGTTGACTTGGATCATGTAATACTTAGATGACTGGAAGAGGGATGTCTATCTAAGTGGGAGTTCATTAAATAATTTGATTAGATGAACTTCATTATCATGAACTTAGTCTAAAATATTTACAATATGTCTTGTAGATCAAATGGCTAACGTAGTCCTCAACTTCAACGCGTTCCTAGAGAAAACCAAGCTGAAAGACGATGGCAGCAACTATACGGACTGGGTCCGGAACCTGAGGATCATCCTCATAGCTGCCAAGAAAGACTATGTCCTACGAGCACCGCTGGGTGACGCACCTGTTCTCCCTGCAGAACAAGACGTTCTGAACGCTTGGCAGTCACGTTCCGATGATTACTCCCTCGTTCAGTGTGGCATGCTTTACAGCTTAGAGCCGGGGCTCCAAAAGCGTTTTGAGAGACATGGAGCATATGAGATGTTCGAAGAGCTGAAAATGGTTTTCCAAGCTCATGCCCGGGTTGAGAGATATGAAGTCTCCGACAAATTCTTTAGCTGTAAGATGGAGGAAAATAGCTCTGTCAGTGAACACATACTCAAGATGTCTGGGTTGCACAACCGCTTGACTCAACTGGAAGTTAATCTCCCGGATGAAGCGGTCATTGACAGAATCCTCCAGTCGCTTCCACCTAGCTACAAGAGCTTTGTGATGAACTACAACATGCAGGGGATGGTAAAGACCATTCCTGAGGTATATGCTATGCTGAAATCAGCAGAGGTAGAAATCAAGAAGGAACATCAAGTGATGATGGTGAATAAAACCACTAAGTTCAAGAAGGGCAAGGGTAAAAAGAACTTCAAGAAGGACGGCAAGGAAGTTGCCGCGCCCGGTAAGCAAGTTGCCGGGAAGAAGCCAAAGAATGGACCCAAGCCCAAGACTGAGTGTTTTTATTGCAAGGGAAGTGGTCACTGGAAGCGGAACTGCCCCAAATACTTAGCGGACAAGAAGGCCGGCAAAACAAAAGGTATATGTGATATACATGTAATTGATGTGTACCTTACCAGTACTCGTAGTAGCTCTTGGGTATTTGATACCGGTGCAGTTCCTCACATTTGTAACTCAAAGCAGGAGCTGCGGAATAAATGGAGACTGGCGAAGGACGAGGTGACGATGCGCGTCGGGAATGGTTCCAAGGTCGATGTGATCACCGTCGGCACGCTACCTCTACATTTACCTACGGGATTAGTTTTAAACCTCAATAATTGTTATTTAGTGCCAAGTTTGAGCATGAACATTGTGTCTGGATCTCGTTTAATTCGAGATGGCTACTCATTTAAATCCGAGAATAATGGTTGTTCTATTTATATGAGAGATATGTTTTATGGTCATGCTCCGATGGTTAATGGTTTATTCTCGTACGTGATGATACACATATTCATAGTGTGAATACCAAAAGAGTTAAAGTTGATAACAATAGTCCCACATATTTGTGGCACTGCCGCCTTGGTCACATAGGTGTCAAACGCATGAAGAAGCTCCATGCAGATGGACTTTTAGAGTCTCTTGATTATGAATCATTTGACACGTGCGAACCATGCCTCATGGGTAAAATGACCAAGACTCCGTTCTCAGGAACAATGGAGCGAGCAACCAACTTATTGGAAATCATACATACTGATGTGTGCGGTCCAATGAGTGTTGAGGCTCGCGGTGGCTATCATTATGTTCTCACCCTCACTGATGACTTGAGTAGATATGGGTATATCTACTTAATGAAACACAAGTCTGAGACCTTTGAAAAGTTCAAGGAATTTCAGAGTGAGGTTGAAAATCAACGTGATAGAAAGATCAAGTTTCTACGATCAGATCGTGGAGGAGAATACTTGAGTCACGAATTTGGCACACACTTAAGAAAATGTGGAATAGTTTCACAACTCACGCCGCTTGGAACACCTCAGCGTAATGGTGTGTCTAAACGTCGTAATCGCACTCTATTAGATATGGTGCGATCTATGATGTCTCTTACCGATTTACCGCTATCTTTTTGGGGCTATGCTTTAGAGACTGCCGCATTCACTTTAAATAGGGCTCCGTCGAAATCCGTTGAGACGACACCGTATGAATTATGGTTTGGGAAGAAACCTAAGCTGTTGTTTCTAAAAGTTTGGGGATGCGATGCTTATGTCAAGAAACTTCAACCTGAAAAGCTCGAACCCAAGTCGGAAAAATGCGTCTTCATAGGATACCCTAAAGAATCTATTGGGTATACCTTCTACCTCAGATCCGAAGGCAAGATCTTTGTTGCCAAGAATGGATCCTTTCTAGAGAAAGAGTTTCTCTCGAAAGAAGTAAGTGGGAGGAAAGTAGAACTTGATGAAGTGTTACCTCTTGAACCGGAAAATGGCGAAACTCAAGAAAACGTTCCTGAGGTGCCTGCGCCGACTAGAGAGGAAATTAATGATGATGATCAAGATACTTCTAATCAAGCTCCTACTGAAATTCGAAGGTCCACAAGGACACGTTCCGCACCAGAGTGGTACGACAACCCTGTCTTGGAAATCATGTTGTTAGACAACAGTGAACCTTCAAACTATGAAGAAGCGATGGCGGGCCTGGATTCCGACAAATGGCTGGAAGCCATGAAATCCGAGATAGGATCCATGTATGAAAACGAAGTATGGACTTTGACTGACTTGCCCGTTGAACGGCGAGCCATAGAAGATAAATGGATCTTTAAGAAGAAGACAGACGCGGATGGTAATGTGACCATCTATAAAGCTCGGCTTGTCGCTAAGGGTTATCGACAAGTTCAAGGGGTTGACTACGATGAGACTTTCTCACCGGTAGCAAAGCTGAAGTCCGTCCGAATCATGGTAGCAATTGCCGCATTCTACGATTATGAAATATGGCAAATGGACGTCAAAACGGCATTCCTTAATGGTTTCCTTAAGGAAGAATTGTATATGATGCAGCCGGAAGGTTTTGTCGATCCTAAGAATGCTGACAAGGTGTGCAAGCTCCAACGCTCGATTTATGGGCTGGTGCAAGCATCTCGGAGTTGGAACATTCGCTTTGATGAGATGGTCAAAGCGTTTGGGTTTACGCAGACTTATGGAGAAGCCTGCGTTTACAAGAAAGTGAGTGGGAGCTCTGTAGCATTTCTCATACTATATGTAGATGGCATACTTTTGATGGGAAATGATATAGAACTCTTGGACATCATTAAGGCCTACTTGAATAAAAGTTTTTCAATGAAGGACCTTGGAGAAGCTACTTATATATTAGGAATCAAGATCTATAGAGATAGATCAAGACACCTCATAGGTCTTTCACAAAGCACATACCTTGATAAGATATTGAAGAAGTTCAATATGGATCAATCTAAGAAGGGGTTCTTACCTGTGTTACAAGGTGTGAAATTGAGCTCAGCTCAATGTCTGACCACGGCAGAAGATATAGAAGAGATGAGTGTCATCCCCTATGCCTCGGCCATAGGTTCTATTATGTATGCCATGCTGTGTACCAGACCTGATGTAAACCTTGCCGTAAGTTTGGTAGGAAGGTACCAAAGTAATCCCGGCAAGGAACACTGGACAGCGGTCAAGAATATCCTGAAGTACCTGAAAAGAACTAAGGAAATGTTTCTCGTTTATGGAGGTGACGAAGAGCTCGTCGTAAAGGGTTACGTCGACGCTAGCTTCGACACAGATCTGGATGACTCTAAGTCACAAACCGGATACGTGTATATTTTGAATGGTGGGGCAGTAAGCAGGTGCAGTTGCAAGCAGAGCATTGTGGCGGGATCTACATGTGAAGCGGAGTACATGGCAGCCTCGGAGGTAGCACATGAAGCAATTTGGGTGAAAGAGTTCATCACCGACCTCGGAGTCATACCCAATGCGTCAGGGCCAATCAAACTCTTCTGTGACAACACTGGAGCTATTGCACTTGCCAAGGAGCCCAGGTTTCACAAGAAGACCAGGCACATCAAGTGTCGCTTCAACTCCATTCGTGAAAATGTTCAAGATGGAGACAAAGAAATTTGTAAAGTGCACACAGATCTGAATGTCGCAGATCCGTTGACTAAAGCTCTCCCTAAGGCAAAACATGATCAGCACCAGAACTCTATGGGTGTTCGATTCATCACAATGTAACTAGATTATTGACTCTAGTGCAAGTGGGAGACTGTTGGAAATATGCCCTAGAGTCAATAATAAAAGCATTATTATTATATTTCCTTGTCCATGATAATTGTCTTTATTCGTGCTATAATTGTGTTATCCGGAAATCGTAATACATGTGTGAATAACAGACAACAACATGTCCCTAGTAAGCCTCTAGTTAACTAGCTCGTTGATCAATAGATAGTCATGGTTTCCTGACTATGGGCATTGGATGTCAATGATAACGAGATCACATCATTAGGAGAATGATGTGATGGACGAGACCCAATCCTAAACATAGCATAAGATCGCATAGTTCGTTTGCTAGAGTTTTCCAGTGTCAAGTATCCTTTCCTTAGACCATGAGATCGTGTAACTCCCGGATACCGTAGGAGTGCTTTGGGTGTGCCAAACGTCACAACGTAACTGGGTGACTATAAAGGTATACTACGGGTATCTCCAAAAGTATCTGTTGGGTTGACACGGATCGAGACTGGGATTTGTCACTCCGCTTGACGGAGAGGTATCACCGGGCCCTCTCGGTAATGCATCATCATAATGAGCTCAATGTGATCAAAGTGTTTGATCACGGGATCATGTATTACGGTACGAGTAAAGTGACTTGCCGGTAACGAGATTGAACGAGGTGTTGGGATACCGACGATCGAATCTCGGGCAAGTAAAATACCGATTGACAAAGGGAATCGTATACGGGATTAATTGAATCCTCGACATCGTGGTTCATCCGATGAGATCATCGTGGAGCATGTGGGAGCCAACATGGGTATCCAGATCCCGCTGTTGGTTATTGCCCGAGAGCCGTCTCGGTCATGTCTGCATGTCTCCCGAACCCGTAGGGTCTACACACTTAAGGTTCGGTGACGCTAGGGTTGTGAAGATATGTATATGCAGTAACCCGAATGTTGTTCGGAGTCCCGGATGAGATCCCGGACGTCACGAGGAGTTTAGGAATGGTCCGGAGGTAAAGAATTATATATAGGAAGTGCTGTTTTGGCCATCGGGACAAGTTTCGGGGTTATCGGTATTGTACCGGGACCACCGGAGGGTCCCGGGGGTTCCACCGGGTGGGGCCACCTGCCTTAGGGGGCCACATGGGCTCTAGGGGGTGCGCCTTGGCCTACATGGGCCAAGGGGAACCAGCCCCAAGAGGCCCATGCGCCTAGGGTTCCAAAGGGGAAGAGTCCCACTAGTGGAAGGCACCTCCTAGGTGCCTTGGGGGGGAGGAAATCCTCCCTGGCCGCCGCCCCCTTGGAGATCAGATCTCCCAGGGCCGGCGCCCCCCCAAGAGGCCTATATAAAGGGGGGGGAGGTGGCAGCCGCACCCCTGGTCCTTGGCGCCCCCCTCTCCCTCTCCAACACCTCCTCCTCCTCCGTAGAGCTCGGCGAAGCCCTGCCGGAGTACTGCAGCTCCACCATCACCACGCCGTCGTGCTGCTGCTGGAGCCATCTTCCCCAACCTCTCCTTTGCCTTGCTGGATCAAGAAGAAGGAGACGTTACGCTGACCGTACGTGTGTTGAACGCGGAGGTGCCGTCCGTTCGGTGCTAGGATCTCCGGTGATTTGGATCACGTCGTGTACGACTACCTCATCCCCGTTCGTTGAACGCTTCCGCTCGCGATCTACAAAGTGGTATGTAGATGCAATCACTCTCCCATGACTCGTTGCTTAGATGAACTCATAGAAGGATCTTGGTGAAACCGTAGGAAATTTTTTAATTTTCTGCAACGTTCTCCAACAATTACCATGCTATCTAAGACTCTCAAAATAATCTAAGTGAAGCAATAGAGATCAATAGTTTCTATAAAACAAATCCACCACCGTGCCCTAAAAGATATAAGTGAAGCACCAGAGCAAACAACAAACTACTTCAAAAGATATAAGTGAAGATCAATGAGTAGTTGTATAATTATGTGACTACGTGAAGACTCTCTAACATTTAAGAATTTCAGATCTTGGTACTTTATTCAAACTTCAAGAAAAACAAAAGAAAATAAAATGACGCTCCAAGCAAAACACATATCATGTGGTGAATAAAAATATAGCTCCAAGTAAAATTACCGATGAACGAAGACAAAAGAGGGGATGCCTTCCGGGGAATCCCCAAGCTTAGACGCTTGGTTATCCTTGAATATTACCTTGTGGTGCCTTGGGCATCCCCAAGCTTAGGCTCTTGCCACTCCTTATTCCATAGTCCATCGAATCTTTACCCAAAACTTGAAAACTTCACAACACAAAACTTAACAGAAAACTCATGAGCTCCGTTAGCGAAAGAAAACAAATCAACACTTCAAGGTAGTGTAATGAACACATTATTTATTTATATTGGTGTTAAACCTACTGTATTAAAACTTCTCTATGGTTTATAAACTATTTTACTAGCCATAGAGTCATCAAAATAAGCAACGAACACACGAAAAATAGAATCTGTCAAAAACAGAAGAGTCTGTAGTAATCTGTAACTAACGTATACTTCTGGAACTCCAAAAATTATAAAATAAATTGTTGGACCTTATAAATTTGTCTAGTAATCACCTGGAGAAGGAATCAACTAAATATCACTCTCCAGTAAAAGGTTGAAGCTAATCTCGTGAGCGCTAAAGTTTCTGTTTTTTATAGCACGATCATAAAGACTTCACCCAAGTCTTCCCAAAGGTTCTACTTGGCACAAACACTAATTAAAACATGAAACCACATCTAAACAGAATCTAGATAGATTATTTATTACTAAACATAACCAAAAAGTAAGAAACTAAAATAAAATTGGGTTGCCTCCCAACAAGCGCTAACGTTTAACGCCCCTAGCTAGGCATGATGATTTCAATGATGCTCACATAAGAGATAAGAATTGAAACATAAAGAGAGCATCATGAAGAATATGACTAGCACATTTAAGTATAACCCACTTCCTATACATAGTTATTTTGTGAGAAAACAACTTATGGGAACAATAATCAACTAGAATAGGAAGGCAAAACAAGCATAACTTCAAAACTTTAAGCACATAGAGAGGAAACTTGATATTATTGCAATTCCTACAAGCATATATTCCTCCCTCATAATAATTTTCAGTACATCATGAATTAATTCAACAATATAACCAGCACCTAAAGCATTCTTTTCATGATCTACTTTCATAGAAAATTTACTACTTTCCACATAAGCAAATTTATGCTCATCAATAGTAGTGGGAGCAAACTCAACAAAACAACTATCATGTGATTGAAAATTAAGATCAAGATGACAATTTCCATGGTTATTATTATTCTTTAAAGCATACGTGTCATCACAATAATCATCTTAGATATGAGGCATGCTTTTATCATAGTAAATTTGCTCATCAAAGCTTGGGGTACAAAAAATATCATCTTCATCTAACATAGCTTCCCCAAGCTTGTGGCTTTGCATATCATTAGAATCATGGATATTCAAGGAATTCATACTAACAACATTGCAATCATGCTCATCATTCAAATATTTAGTGCCAAACATTTTAATGCATTCTTCTTCTAACACCTTGGCACAATTTTCCTTTCCATCATTTTCACGGAAGACATTAAAAAGATGAAACGTATGAGGCAAACCCAGTTCCATTTTTTCTAGTTTTCTTTTATAAACTAAACTAGTGATAAAACATGAAACTAAAAGATTCGATTGCAAGATCTAAAGATACACCTTCAAGCACTCACCTCCCCGGCAACGGTGCCAGAAAAGACCTTATTTGATGGGGTGTGAGTGCCGCTTACCTAGCGTCCCCGGCAACAGCGCCAGAAACTGCTTGATGTCTACTACACAACCTTCTTCTTGTAGAAGTTGTTGGGCCTCCATGTGTAGAGATTTGTAGGACAGTAGCAAATTTCCCTCAAGTGGCTGACCTAAGGTTTATCAATCCTTGGGAGGCGTAGGATGAAGATGGTCTCTCTCAAACAACCCTGCAACCAAATAACAAAGAGTCTCTTGTGTCCCCAACACACCCAATACAAGTGCAATAGTTACAAGTGCACTAGTTCAGCGAAGAGATGGTGTTACAAGTGCAATATGGATGGTAGATATAGGTTTTTGTAATCTGAAAAATATAAAAACAGCAAGGTAACAAGTGGTAAAAGTGAGCATAAATGGTATTGCAATGCTAGGAAACAAGGCCTAGGGTTCATACTTTCACTAGTGCAAGTTCTCTCAACAATAATAACATAGTTGGATCATATAACTATCCCTCAACATGCAACAAAGAGTCACTCCAAAGCCACTAATAGCGGAGAACAAACGAAGAGATTATGGTAGGGTACAAAACCACCTCAAAGTTATTCTTTCCAATCAATCCATTGGGCTATTCCTATAAGTGTCACAAACAGCCCTAGAGTTCGTACTAGAATAACACCTTAAGACACAAATCAACCAAAACCCTAATGTCACCTAGATACTCCAATGTCACCTCAAGTATCCGTGGGTATGATTATACAATATGCATCACACAATCTCAGATTCATCTATTCAAACCAACACAAAGTACTTCAAAGAGTGCACCAAAGTTTCTACCGGAGAATCAAGACGAAAACGTGTGCCAACCCCTATGCATAGGTTCATGGGCGGAACCCGCAAGTTGATCACCAAAACATACATCAAGTGAATCACGTGATATCCCATTGTCACCACAGATACGCACGAAAAACATACATCAAGTTTTCTTAAGTCATTAAAGACTCAATCCGATAAGATTACTTCAAAGGGAAAACTCAATCCATTACATGAGAGTAGAGGGGGAGAAGCACCATAAGATCCAACTATAATAGTAAAGCTCGCGATACATCAAGATCGTGCCAAATCAAGAACACGAGAGAGAGAGAGAGAGATCAAACACATAGCTACTGGTACATACCCTTAGCCCCGAGGGTGAACTACTCCCTCCTCGTCATGGAGAGCGTCGGGATGATGAAGATGGCCACCGGTGAGGGTTCCCCCCTCCGGCAGGGTGCCGGAATAGGGTCCCGATTAGTTTTTGGTGGCTACAGAGCTTTGCGGTGGCGGAACTCCCGATCTATTCTGTTCCCCGAAGTTTTTAGGGTATATGGGTATATATAGGCGGAAGAAGTACGTTGGTGGACCTTCGGGCTGTCCACGAGGCAGGGGGCGCGCCCTAGGGGGGTGGGCGCGCCCCCACCCTCGTGGGCAGCCCGGGACTCCCCTTATGCAACTCCGGTACTCCGTGGGCTTCTTCTGGTCCAAAAATAGGTTCTGTGGAGTTTCAGGTCAATTGGACTCCGTTTGATATTCCTTTTCTTCGAAAACTGAAATAGAAAAAAAAACAACAATTCTGGGCTAGGCCTCCGGTTAATATGTTAGTCCCAAAAATAATATAAAAGTGGATAATAAAGCTCAATGTTGTCCAAAACAGTAGATAATATAGCATGGAGCAATCAAAAATTATAGATACGTTGGAGACGTATCAAGCATCCCCAAGCTTAATTCCTGCTCGTCCTCGAGTAGGTAAATGATAAAAAAGATAATTTTTGATGCGGATTGCTACTTGGCATAATTTCAATGTAATTCTTCTTAATTGTGGTATGAATATTCAGATCCGAAAGATTGAAGATAAAAGTTCATATTGACATAAAAATAATAATACTTCAAGCATACTAACTAAGCAATTATGTCCTCTCAAAATAACATGGCCAAAGAAAGTTCATCCCTACAAAATTATATAGTTTAGTCATGCTCCATTTTCATCACACAAGAATGCTCTCATCATGCACAACCCCGATGACAAGCCAAGCAATTGTTTCATACTTTAGTAATCTCAAACTTATCAACCTTCACGCAGTACATGAGCGTGAGCCATGGATATAGCACTATGGGTGGAATAGAATATAATGATGGGGGTTATGTGGAGAAGACAAAAAAGGAGAAAGTCTCACATCAACAAGGCTAATCAATGAGCTATGGAGATGCCCATCGATTGATGTTAATGCAGGGAGTAGGGATTTCCATGCAACGGATGCACTAGAGCTATAAATGTATGAAAGCTCAACAAAAGAAACTAAGTGGGTGTGCATCCAACTTGCTTGCTCACGAAGACCTAGGGCACTTGAGGAGGCCCATTGTTGGAATATAGAAGCCAAGTTCTATAATGAAAAGTTCCCACTAGTATATGAAAGTGACAAAACAAGAGACTCTCTATCATGAAGATTATGGTGCTAGTTTGAAGCACAAGTGTGGCAAAGGATAGTAGCATTGTCCCTTCTCTCCTTTTCTCTTTTTTTGGGCCCTCTCTTTTTTATGGCCTTTCTCTTTTTTTGGGCCTTCTCCTTTTTTATGGACTTTCTCTTTATTTATTTATTTATTGTTTATTTATTTTTAATACTCCTCATTTGGGACAATGCTCTAGAAAATGATGATCATCACACTTCTATTTATTTACAACTCAATGATTACAACTCGATACTAGAACAAAGTATGACTCTATATGAATGCCTCGGGCGGTGTACCGGGATATGCAATGAACCAAGAGTGACATGTCTGAAAGAATTATGAACGGTGGCTTTTCCACAAATACTATGTCAACTACATGATCATGCTAAGCAATATGACAATGATGAACGTGTCATGATAAACGGAATGGTGGAAAGTTGCATGGCAATATATCTCGGAATGGCTATGGAAATGCCATAATAGGTAGGTATGGTGGCTGTTTTGAGGAAGATATAAGGAGGTTTATGTGTGAAAGAGCGTATCATATCACAAGGTTTGGATGCACCGGCGAAGTTTGCACCAACTCTCAATGTGAGAAAGGGCAATGCACGGTACCGAAGAGGCTAGCAATGATGGAAGGGTGAGAGTGCGTATAATCCATGTACTCAACATTAGTCATAAAGAACTCACATACTTATTGCAAAAATCTACAAGTCATCAAAAGCCAAGCTCCTAGGGGGATATATCGGTAGGAAAATACCATAGCTCGTCCCCGACCGCCACTCATAAGGAGGACACTCAAAGAACACCTCATGTTTCAAATTTGTTACATAACGTTTACCATACGTGCATGCTACGAGACTTGCAAACTTCAACACAAGCATTTCTCAAATTCACAACTACTCAACTAGCACAACTTTGATATCCCTACCTCCATGTCTCAAAACAATCATCAAGCATCAAACTTCTCTTAGTATTCGAAACACTCATCAAAAAGTTTTTACTAATCTTGAATACCTAGCATATTAGGATTATTTAAGCAAATTACCATGCTATTTAAGACTCTCAAAATAATCTAAGTGAAGCAAGAGAGATGAATAGTTTCTATAAAACAAATCCACCACCATGCTCTAAAAGATATAAGTGAAGCACTAGAGCAAACAACAAACTACTTCGAAAGATATAAGTGAAGATCAATGAGTAGTTGTATAATTATGTGACTATGTGAAGACTCTCTAACATTTAAGAATTTAAGATCTTGGTACTTTATTCGAACAGCAAGCAAAACAAAAGAAAATAAAATGACGCTCCAAGCAAAACACATATCATGTGGTAAATAAAAATATAGCTCCAAGTAAAATTACCGATGAACGAAGACAAAAGAGGGGATGCTTTCCAGGGCATCCCCAAGCTTAGACGCTTGGTTATTCTTGAATATTGGGTGCCTTGGGAATCCCCAAGCTTAGGCTCTTGCCACTCCTTATTCCATAGTCCATCGAATCCTTACCCAGAACTTGAAAACTTCACAACACAAAACTTCACAGAAAACTCATGAGCTCCGTTAGCGAAAGAAAACAAATCAACACTTCAAGGTATAGTAATGAACTCATTATTTATTTATATTGGCGTTAAACCTACTGTATTCCAACTTCTCTATGGTTTATAAACTATTTTACTAGCCATAGAGTCATCAAAATAAGCAACGAAAACATGAAAAACAGAATCTGTCAAAAACAGAACAGTCTGTAGTAATCTGTAACTAATGTATACTTATGGAAATCCAAAAATTCTAAAATAAGTTGGTGGACCTGAGGAATTTGTCTAGTAATCACCTGCAAAACAATCAACTAAACATCACTCTCCAGTAAAAAGTTGAAGCTAATCTCGTGAGCGCTAAAGTTTCTGTTTTTTACAGCATGATCATAAAGACTTCACCCAAGTCTTCCCAAAGGTTCTACTTGGCACAAACGCTAATTAAAACATAAAACCACATCTAAACAGAAGCTAGATATATTATTTATTACTAAACGTAACCAGAAAGCAAGAAACTAAAATAAAATTGGGTTGCCTCCCAACAAGCGCTAACGTTTAACGCCCCTAGCTAGGCATGATGATTTCAATGATGCTCACATAAGAGATAAGAATTGAAACATAAAGAGAGCATCATGAAGAAAATGACTAGCACATTTAAGTCTAACCCACTTCCTATGCATAGGTATTTTGTGAGCAAACAACTTATGAGAACAATAATCAACTAGCATAGGAAGGCAAAACAAGCATAACTTCAAAACTTTAAGCACATAGAGAGGAAACTTGATATTATTGCAATTCCTACAAGCATATATTACTCCCTCATAATAATTTTCAGTACATCATGAATGAATTCAACAATATAACCAGCACCTAAAGCATTCTTTTCATGATCTACTTTCATAGAAAATTTACTACTTTCCACATAAGCAAATTTATGCTCATCAATAGTAGTGGGAGCAAACTCAACAAAACAACTATCATGTGATTGAAAATTAAGATCAAGATGACAATTTCCATGGTTATTATTATTCTTTAAAGCATACGTGTCATCACAATAATCATCATAGATATGAGGCATGCTTTTATCATAGTAAATTTGCTCATCAAAGCTTGGGGTACAAAAAATATCATCTTCATCTAACATAGCTTCCCCAAGCTTGTGGCTTTGCATATCATTAGAATCATGGATATTCAAGGAATTCATACTAACAACATTGCAATCATGCTCATCATTCAAATATTTAGTGCCAAACATTTTAATGCATTCTTCTTCTAACACCTTGGCACAATTTTCCTTTCCATCATTTTCACGGAATACATTAAAAAGATGAAGCGTATGAGGCAAACTCAGTTCCATTTTTTTGTAGTTTTATTTTATAAACTAAACTAGTGATAAAACAGGGAACTAAAAGATTCTATTGCAAGATCTAAAGATACACCTTCAAGCACTCACCTCCCCGGCAACGGCGCCAGAAAAGACCTTATTTGACGGGGTGTGAGTGCCGCTTACCTAGCGTCCCCGGCAACGGCGCCAGAAACTGCTTGATGTCAACTACACAACCTTCTTCTTGTAGACGTTGTTGGGCCTCCAAGTGTAGAGGTTTGTAGGACAGTAGCAAATTTCCCTCAAGTGGATGACCTAAGGTTTATCAATCCTTGGGAGGCGTAGGATGAAGATGGTCTCTCTCAAACAACCCTGCAACCAAATAACAAAGAGTCTCTTGTGTCCCCAACACACCCAATACAATGGTAAATTGTATAGGTGCACTAGTTCAGCGAAGAGATGGTGATACAAGTGCAATATGGATGGTAGATATAGGTTTTTGTAATCTGAAAAATATAAAAACAGCAAGGTAACAAGTGGTAAAAGTGAGCGTAAATGGTATTGCAATGCTAGGAAACAAGGCCTAGGGTTCATACTTTCACTAGTGCAAGTTCTCTCAACAATAATAACATAGTTGGATCATATAACTATCCCTCAACATGCAACAAAGAGTCACTCCAAAGCCACTAATAGCGGAGAACAAACGAAGAGATTATGGTAGGGTACGAAAGCACCTCAAAGTTATTCTTTCCAATCAATCCATTGGGCTATTCCTATAAGTGTCACAAACAGCCCTAGAGTTCGTACTAGAATAACACCTTAAGACACAAATCAACCAAAACCCTAATGTCACCTAGATACTCCAATGTCACCTCAAGTATCCGTGGGTATGATTATACGATATGCATCACACAATCTCAGATTCATCTATTCAAACCAACACAAACTACTTCAAAGAGTGCCCCAAAGTTTCTACCGGAGAATCAAGACGAAAATCTGTGCCAACCCCTATGCATAGGTTCATGGGCAGAACCTACAAGTTGATCACCAAAACATACATCAAGTGAATCACGTGATATCCCATTGTCACCACAGATACGCACGGCAAGACATACATCAAGTGTTCTCAAGTCATTAAATACCCAATCCAATAAGATTACTTCAAAGGGAAAACTCAATCCATTACAAGAGAGTAGAGGGGGAGAAGCAACATAAGATCCAACTATAATAGCAAAGCTCGCGATACATCAAGATCGTGCCAAATCAGGAACACGAGAGAGAGAGAGAGAGAGAGAGAGAGAGAGAGAGAGAGAGATCAAACACATAGCTACTGGTACATACCCTCAGCCCCAAGGGTGAACTACTCCCTCCTCGTCATGGAGAGCGCCGGGATGATGAAGATGGCCATCGGTGAGGATCCCCCCCTCCGGCTGGGTGCTACAATAGGGTCCCAATTGGTTTTTGGTGGCTACAGAGGCTTGCGGCGGCGGAACTCCTGATCTATTCTGTTCCCCGAAGTTTTTAGGGCATATGGGTATATATAGGCGGAAGAAGTACGTCGGTGGACCTCCGGGCTGTCCACGAGGCAGGGGGCGCGCCCCCACCCTCGTGGGCAGCTTGGGACTCCCCTGGTGCAACTCCGGTACTCCGTGGGCTTCTTCTGGTCCAAAAATAGGGTCCGTGGAGTTTCAGGTCAATTGTACTCCGTTTGATATTCCTTTTCTTTGAAACACTGAAATAGGCAAAAAAATAGCAATACTGGGCCGGGCCTCCGGTTAATAGGTTAGTCCCAAAAATAATATAAAAGTCGATAATAAAGCCCAATGTTGTCCAAAACAGTAGATAATATAGCATGGAGCAATCAAAAATTATAGATACGTTGGAGACGTATCAGGGCACGTCCTTGTGATCCGTAGATTGATCTAGTGTGTCTTGCTCCGCTGTCTAGGCCCTGTCGGAGGTCATATGTATAACCCCGAGTTGTTTTATCTCTGCCTTTATGGTGAGGTGGGGCGGACTGGTGTTCGGCTGGAGATGCCGCTCTGTCGTGACTGCGTTGTGGTCGATTAGCCGCATTGTGTGATGATGGTATGGGCATTGGCACCTCATCACCCAACTGGGGTAGCAATTTGCGCTTCGGATAATTATTCGCTAGGCCACTAAGTTCGTATTCCTCGGCGGCTAGGATTTTGGTCCATGTATCATTGAGTAGATCTTTGTCAGCTTGAAGCTGCTGCTTCTTCTTTTTCAGGCTCCTTGCAGTGACTATTAGCCGGCGCTTAAAGCGCTCCTGCTCAAGGGGCTCCTCAGGCACGATGAAATCCTCGTTGCCGAGGCTCGCTTCGTCTTTGGAGAATGGAAGATAATTACTGTCCTCCGAGTCTTCGTTTATGGCCTGTTCATCAGGGATAACGTGCCTGTCTTCCCATTCATCCTGTTCGGAGGTTGTCCCAATAGGGTCTTTGTTGTTTTCGGCCTTGTTCGGAGTATTGTTTTCTCCGGTGCCGGTGTTTCTGTCTTTTGCACGATGTGACTTAGAGCGGCGCCGCTGGTGCCGGCGTTTGGGTTGTGTCTCAGGAGGTTTATCCTCAACTGGATCCTCTTTGTCGTTGTTAGTTTCTTTAGGTGTATCCACCATGTATACGTCGTACGAAGAAGTGTCCGTCCAGCGTCCGGTAGTCGACGGGTTTTGGCCATGCTCCTCATTTGCATCGTCGTCCATACCGTCAATGTCTTCAGAGCCGTAGTCGAGCATGTCTGTTAGGTCATCGACAGTGGCCATGTAGTGGGTGGAGGGTGGGAAGCGAAATTCCCCATCATCAGCCTTCAGTTCGAACCGGACATAGTTCGGCTATGAGTACCCTGCTAAGGATAGATTTTTTAGCGAGTTCAGCACGTCGCCGAGAGGCGAGTGCCGGAAGATATCTACGGCGCTGAATTCGAAGATCGATAACTGATCAAGCTCGGCGTCCGTGGACGCACATGGTTTGGAGCTTGTAGCCAGAGAAGAGTCTGAGGTTCCAGTGACATAGACATCACATGAGGTTAAGTCTGTGTGCGGCTGCAACGCCGCGGAATCTGCGGCCTCCATGGTGGGGTTGATCCTCCCGTCCTCGGATGGCGCGGTCTGCTCTGGATCTAAGGCGGGAGCAGTTATAGGTGCAATTTCTTGAGTATGGTCCGATGACAGATTTAGATCATGTTCATCATAGGGATAGGGAGCGGCTGCCGTGGTCTCAAATCCGTCAAAGATCAAGTCTTCGCGGATATCTGCGACATAGTTCGGGCTCCCAAATCTGACCTGATGGCCAGGGGCGTAGCTGTCGATCTGCTCCAGATGGCCAAGTGAGTTGGCCTGCAGTGCAAAGCCGCCGAACACGAAGACCTGTCCGGGGATGAAGGTTTCCTCTTGGACAGTATCGTTTCTAATGATTGAAGGAGCCATCGAACCTTTTGGGGACGGCACAATGGAACTCTCAATGAAAGCACCAATGTTGGTGTCAAAACCGGCGGATCTCGGGCAGGGGGTCCCGAACTATGCGTCTAAGGTTGATGGTAACAGGAGGCGAGGGACACAATGTTTACCCAGGTTTGGGCCCTCTCTATGGAGGTAATACCCTACTTCCTGCTTGATTGATCTTGATGAATATGAGTATTACAAGAGTTGATCTACCACGAGATCGTAATGGCTAAACCCCTAGAAGTCTAGCCTGTATGACTATATGTCTCTTCCGGACTAAGCCCTCCGTTTTATATAGACACCAGAGGGGGACTAGGGTTGTACAAAGTCGGCTACAGAGAAAGGAATATTCATATTCGGTCACCAAGCTTGCCTTCCACGCCAAGGAGAGTCCCATCCCGATACGGGTGGAGTCTTCGATCTTCATATCTTCAAAGCCCATTAGTCCGGCCCATGTCCAACAGGCCAGATGCCCGAGGACCCCTTAGTCCAAGACTCCCTCACCTGGGTCCTCGATGCTGGCGTCTGGCTCCTGGCCTCCACAAAACTTCCTTTTGCACCTTCCTAAAGCCCCTTGGGCTTTACCCCCGGGCCCGAATAAAGTGTTCTCGCACCAGAACATTTCGGGAAACATCCAATACCCCTTTTGGTGAATTCTGGAACCCTTCCGGAGACCAAACACTATTATCCCATGTATCAATCTTTACGTCCAGACCATTCCGGAGCTCCTCGTCATGTCCGTGATCTCATCCGGGACTCGGAACAACATTCAGTCACAAACATACATAACTCAGATAATACTATATCATCAACGAACTTTAAGCGTGCGGACCCTACGGGTTCGAGAATGATGTAGACATGACTAAGATGCTTCTCTGGTCAAAAACCAATAGCGGGATCTAGATGCACTTATTGGTTCCTACATATTCTACAAAGATCTTTATCGGTCGAACCTTTATGAGAAATACATAGTTCCCTTTGTTTGTCAGTATGTTACTTGCCCGAGATTCGATCATCGGTATCTCCATACCTAGTTCAATCTCGTTACCGACAAGTCTCTTTACTCGTTCCGTAATACATCATCTCATAACTAACTCCTTAGTCACTTTGCTTGCAAGCTTCTTGTGATGCTGTATTACCGAGAGGGCTCAGAGATACCTCTCCGTCATACGGAGTGACAAATCCCAATCTCGATTCACGCCAACTCAATAGACACCTTCGGATATACCTGTAGAGCATCTTTATGATCACCCAGTTACGTTGTGATGTTTGATAGCACACAAGGTATCTCTCCGGTATCCGGGAGTTGCATGATCTCATGGTCGAAGGAATATGTATTTGACATTAAGAAAGCAGTAGCAATAAATTGAACGATCATATGCTATGCTAACGGATGGGTCTTGTCCATCACATCATTCTCCTAATGATGTGATCCCATTATCAAGTTACAACACATGCCTATGGTTAGGAAAGCTTAACCATCTTTTGATCAACGAGCTAGTCTAGTAGAGGCTCACTAGGGACACGGTATTTGTTTATGTATCCAGCCATGTATTTAAGTTTCCAGTCAATACAATTCTAGCATGAATAATAAACCTTTATCATGATTAAGGAAATATAATAACCACTTTATTATTGCCTCTAGGGAATATTTCCAACACCTACACTATACAATAAAGGATTAAGGGTATATTACAACCACTGGGCATCAAAGTTCGCCACCAGTGATCACAAAGCGCAACCAAGAAGCAGATTACAAAAACTAGGCATCGAAGGTCCTGCCATTGAAGCGCAACAAAATAATACTGAACAAGACTTCAACATAGTTCAAGAAATGTTAGCCTTGCACGGGAGCTACCGCGCAAGCAGCGAGCAAGGTAGTGAGGTCAGCCCTAGCATGTCGGTCATATCTTCCAGCTGTAGCTGTTTAGAAATGAGGTTCTCGTTGGAGTTCTCTACTATCTTCCTTAGAGATTGGACTTCAAGTCGAAGTTGAGTTCCAGAATGCCTTTGTGCTTGAAGTTGGGACTGAAGAAGTCGAACTGATTCAGGTAGCGACTTCTGTGAGCTTGTTTGACTGCTAGTCTTGAGTAAATAGAACACTACATCAAGACATGACTTTGGGGTTGTCTCGCTATCTTCAATATGTTTTGCCTTCTTTGCTGCAATATATGTTGGGTTTGTCTCACAGCCTTCAGAAGACTTGTGCGTGCCATCAGGCATATCACCCTGAAACAAGAAGATACATGACAGGTTTTGCACATATATAAACAAAGATGGTAACTGCACTATCAATTCCATCCAATTTCATATTAGAAAATAAAGAGACAATTCAAAATGTCAATATCTTCACTAAAAAAAAAGACAAATCCATGACATTTTGGGCCGAACGAATTTTTTTCTATCATGCTGTGACACCCCCGATTCAATCATACACTAATCATACACGCAAACGTCTACGATCAAGATCAGGGACTCATGGGAAGATATCACAACACAACTCTAAAATAAAAACAGGCATCACAATACAAGCCAGGGGCCTCGGGGGCTCGAATACAAGTGCTCGATCATAGACGAGTCAGCGGAAGCAACAACATCTGAGTACAGACATAAGTTAAACAAGTTGCCATAAGATGGCTAGCACATACTGGGTTACCGATCGAAAGAGGCGCAGGCCTCCTGCCTGGGATCCTCCTAAACTACTCCCGGTCGTCGTCGGCAGCCTGCACGTAGAAGTAGGCACCTCCGATGTAGTAGGAGTCGTCGAAGGTGGCGTCCAACTCCTGGGCTCCAACATCTGGTTGCGACAACTGAGAAGAACGGAAAGGGGGAAAAGAGGAAAAAAAGCAACCGTGAGTACTCATCCAAAGTACTCGCAAACAAGGATCTACACTACATATGCATGGGTATTAGTATAAAGGGGCAATATCGTTGGACTGAGCTGCAGAAAGCCAGAATAAGAGGGGGATAGCTAGTCCTGTCGATGACTACGCTTCTGGCAGCCTCCATCTTCTTGCAGCATGTAGAAGAGAGTAGATGGTAAGTTCACCAAGTATCATCGCATAGCATAATCTTACCTGGCGATTCTCCCCTCGTCGCCCTGTGTGAGAGCGATCACCGGGTTATATCTGGCACTTGGAAGGGTGTGTTTTAATAAGTATCCGGTTCTAGTTGTCATAAGGTCAAGGTACAACTCCGGGTCGTCATGTTACCGAAGCTCACGGCTATTCGAGTAGATAAACTTCCCTGTAGGGGTGCACCACATTACCCAACACGCTCGATCCCCTTTGGCTGGACACACTTTCCTGGGTCATGCCCGGCCTCGGAAGATCAACATGTCACAACCCCACCTAGGCACAACAGACAGGTCAGCACGCCGGTCTAAATCCTATGCGCGCAGGGGTCTGGGCCCATCGCCCATTGCACACCTGCATGTTGCGTGGGTGGCCGGAAGCAGACCTAGCCCCCTTAATACAAGAGCAAGCTTACGGTCCAATCCGGCACGTGCCGCTCAGTCGCTGACGTCAAGAAGGCTTCGGCTAATACCACGACGTCGAGTGCCCATTACTGTTCCCGCGTAGTTGGTTAGTGCGTATAGGCCAGTGGCCAAACTCAGATCAAATACCAAGTTCTCGTTAAGCGTGTTATTTTGAAGTAACCGCGGACGCCGACCAGGGCCAAGCCCACCTCTCACCTAGGTGGTCTCAACCTGCCCTGTCGCTCTGCCACAAAGTAACAGTCGGGGGCCATCGGGAACCCAGGCCCACCTCTACCAGGATGGAGCCACCCGTCCTTTTAGCCCCCACATCGGATTCACTTGCGGGTACTCTACGAGCCGACCCGTCTTTAGTCACCACATGTATCATATATCATGTATATAAGTATATACCCGTGATCACCTCCCGAGTAATCGCGGCCCGGTAGTATAGCATGGCAGACGGACAAGAATGTAGGGCCACTGATGGAATACTAGCATCCTATACTAAGCACTTAGGATTGCAGGTAAGGGTAACAACTGTAGCAACAATGACAGGCTATGCAGCAGAATAGGATTAATCGAAAGCACTAACATGCTACACTACTCTAATGTAAGCAGTAGAGAGAAAGAATAGGCGATATCTGGTGATCAGGGGGGGGGGCTTGCCTGGTTGCTCTCGCAAGAAGGATGGGTCGTCAACACCGTAGTCGATCGGAGCACTAGCAGCGGCGTCAGTCTCGTAGTCTACCGGAGAGAAGAAGGGGAAGAAATAATGAATACAATGCAAACAGATGCATATCGATGCTTCACATGACAAGTAATGTGTAACACCCCGGATGTAACTTGCCATATTTGTAACTCCAACTCTTGCCATTTTCGGCAATGTGATATGATATTCCCTCCGTGGTTGGGTTTCCCTTCATTTTGCATTCTGTCCTTGTCATGCATTTCTTGTCATGTCATCATGTGCATCGCATTCGCATACGTGTTCGTCTTATGCATCCGAGCATTTTCCCCGTTGTCCGTTTTGCAATCCGGCGCTCCTATGTTCCCCGGCGTCCCCTTTTACCTTTTTCCGTGAGCGTGTATTAAACTTTCTCGGAATGGACCGAGATTTGTCAAGCGGCCTTGGTATAGCACCGGTAGACCGCCTGTCAAGTTTCGGGTCACTCGGAGGTCGTTTGATACTCCAATGGTTAACCGGGTAACCGTGAAAGCCTTTTTTGGGTTGCAGCCCAAAACCCCTTCAAATCAGCCCATTAACCCATCTAAGTCACTCCCATGTCCATCGTCGTTCGATCACGATCGTGTGGCCGCAAACCATGCTCAATTTGGAGCCTCCTAGCTCCTCCTACCTATAAATATACCCTCTCCCCCAAAATTTCGGGTGAAATCCACCCTAACCCTAGCTCCCCGCTCCTCTCCCCGCGCCGGACACGTCCGGACGGCACCGGACGTGTCCACCGCAGCCTCCACGTCGCCCGGCCAATTTGAGGCCGCCACGTCAGCTGCAGCCGCCGCCCACGCCCAACCAGAGAGCGCCACGTCGCCTCCCGCATCGTCCCCGCCGCCGCCGGCCCGCGAGCCCGCGCCGGGCCCGCGCGCCTGCCGCCCGAGGCCCGTTGCCGCGCGCCTGCCGCCCGAGGCCCGTCGCCGCGCCGCCCGCCTCCGCCTGTCCGCACCGCGTCTGCCGCTGCCCTCCTCTGCCGCCGGCCGCC
This sequence comes from Aegilops umbellulata, assembly GCA_032464435.1. NCBI lineage: Eukaryota > Viridiplantae > Streptophyta > Magnoliopsida > Poales > Poaceae > Aegilops > Aegilops umbellulata. Next base: position 146,862,297 of record CP136054.1, on the reverse strand, counting down.
GCCGACTTCGCCGGCGCTCGCCGTAGCCGCCGCTCCGCCTCTCGCCCTCCGCCGCCATCCCGCCGTCGCCGCCTCCCGCGGGCGCCCCGCGCAGGAGCCCGCAGCGCCACCCGACCCCGCCACCGCACGCCGCCGTCGCAGGGCCTCCACCCGCGCCGCCGTCCGCGCTAGCCGCCGCTGCCCGTCATCGCCGGCCGCCGCTCCGCCTCGCCGCGGATCCGGTCGGGCCGGACCGGATCCGGTCGTCCCCGACCTCCCCGGCCACCTCCCGCGCCTCCTCCTCGCCGGAGCTCCTCGCCGGAGCCGCGCCGCCCTCGCCAGAGTCGGATCCGGTCAGATCCGTCCAGGTGGGACGAGATCCACCGGGATCCGAACCAAACAACTGCCCCGTCCCCGGATCTCTCCGTCCCGGGTCTTCTCCGTCCAGTTTTCGCGGAGTATATTTCTTCTAAGTCCCCAGTTCCGTAATATTTTCATGCCCTGTATAACATGCCATAACTCTGCATCCGTGGCTCCGTTTTGGGCGTATAACATATCGAATTCTCGATGAGTGCATCATTTCATCTCATTGCATCATTTTCATTTGAGCTCATCTTGATGCCATAAATGCTGTTAGAACAGGGCTATGTGATGTTAGTTCAGATCTGTTTCAGTAGATGCACTTTTGTCATTTTTGCCATGATTGATGTGTGCATCCTATGAACTTGAGTCCTACATGTGTTTTGTAATATGCCATGCCATATTTACAGGGGTGTATGCCATGTATTTTTGTGATGTTTGTGGTGACTAGCACAAGCATGCAAACTAGGGATCATATTGTTGCTGATTTCAGGGACTTAGTAATTTCACGAAGTCATGTCCTGCTGTTATTTTTATGCTATGTGTTCATGTTGTCACAGAGAGATCTATGCCCATTTTGAGCATGATCAGTAAGGGTGTTTTGAACATATGGATTTGATCTATCCATCCATGCCTTTGTTTATAATTATGGAGTGCCATAGCTTGAGTCAATCGAGCTCTACTTTTGCTATAAAATGTTGCTGGCAGATTGTTTACATGTTATTCGATTTTGCCAAGCTTGTTGTAGTTGATCCTTGCATGCTATGATGTTATTCTTGCCATGATTAGCTTCTATGCCATGTCTTCTTGGTGGTTGTATGCTTAGTTTATCATGAAAATCTCTGTAGTGAGTGCATCGAGCTCGTAAACATGCCTACTTGTTATCTGTTTTTGACATGTCCAGTTTTCTGCCAAGTCTGAAAACTGTAACGAAACTTGCTTATTTGACATGGGTGCTATTATATTTCCTGGTCCTTTTTGGCTCATAGTCGGTAAGGGACTTTTGTTCAATGCTTTGAGTAGATCCATGCCATGCCATATTTTTCTATGTCCTGTTCTTGTAGCAGGTTGTTTCCTTGCTCTAAACATGTCATCCTGATGTTAATTTCTGGCATGATAGTATTTTCACCAAGTCTGTGAAGCTGATATGTTTTGCATTTTTGCCATGCTTGTTTGAACCTGTTGTGGTGTGATTTAGCCATAGCTCAGTGTTCATCTTTTGTCAAGCATCTTGAGTAGTTCACTGTCATATGCTTGGCTGATATGTTTGGATGCAGTAGATTAATTTCTTGCTGCATGCTAAGTGGCATCATGCTGTTAAACGCAGAAATATGTCATTCTTGTTTTGCTTGTCATTTGCAAACCGTGCATCCGATTCCGGTGATCTTTATATCGATTTCAGCCGAAATCACCTCACCTTTCCAGCGGCATACTTGGTTTTCCAATATTATGCCTTGTTCATCTTTGTCCTTCCGGAGCACGCATATGCATTGCATATCACATCTCGCATATCATGACATGTTTTGCATCATGTTGTTTGTGCATTGCATCGTGGTTGATAGTTGTTCCTTTGCTTGTCTTCTTGTTTTGGGTAGAGCCGGGAGACGAGTACGTGACCGAAGAACCTGTTGAGAACACTTACGAGGATCAAGCCTTCGACAACTCTGAGAACCTTGCAGGCAAGATGACCATACCCTCGAAATCACTTCTATCTTTGCTTGCTAGATGCTCGCTCTTTTGCTATGCCATGCTGCGATACCTACCACTTGCTATATCATGCCACCCATATTGCCATGTCAAACCTCTAACCATCCTTTCCTAGCAAACCGTTGATTGGCTATGTTACCGCTTTGCTCAGCCCCTCTTATAGCGTTGCTAGTTGCAGGTGAAGATGAAGTTTGTTCCATGTTGGAACATGATTATTTTGGGATATCACAATATCTCTTATTTAATTAATGCATCTATATACTTGGTAAAGGGTGGAAGGCTCGGCCTTATGCCTGGTGTTTTGTTCCACTCTTGCCACCCTAGTTTCCGTCATACCGGTATTATGTTCCTTGATTTTGCGTTCCTTACACGGTTTGGTGATTTATGGGACCCCCTTGACAGTTCGCTTTGAATAAGACTCCTCCAGCAAGGCCCATCCTTGGTTTTACCATTTGCTACCTAAGCCTTTCCCCCGGGTTTTCGCGAGCCCGAGGGTCATCTTTATTTAACCCCCCGGGCCAGTGCTCCTCTGAGTGCTGGTTCGAACCGAGTAGACCGCGGGGCCACCTCGGGGAAACTTGAGGCCTGGTTTTACTCGTAGGATGTCTCATCCGGATGTGCCCTGAGAACGAGATATGTGCAGCTCCTATCGGGATTTGTCGGCACAATCGGGCGGCTTTGCTGGTCTTGTTTTACCATTGTCGAAATGTCTTGTAGTTCGGGATTCCGAGACTGATCGGGTCTTCCCGGTAGAAGGAATATCCTTCGTTGACCGTGAGAGCTTATAATGGGCTAAGTTGGGACACCCCTGCAGGGTATTATCTTTCGAAAGCCGTGCCTGCGGTTATGAGGCAGATGGGAATTTGTTGATGTCCGGTTGTAGAAAACCCAAAGTTGACCTTAATTAAAGCACATCAACCGCGTGCGTAACCATGATGGTCTCTTCTCGGCGGAGTCCGGGAAGTGAACACGGTGTTGGAGTTATGTCTGACGTAGGTTGTTCTAGGATCACTTATTGATCACTTCTAGCTTCACGACCGTGCTTTGCTTCTCTTCTCGCTCTCTTTTGCGAGTGTAGCCACCATATATGCTAGTCGCTTGCTGCAGCTCCACCTCACAACCCTATCCTACCTCTAAGCTTAAATAGTCTTGATCTCACGGGTGTGAGATTGCTGAGTCCCCGTGATTCACAGATTCTACCAAAACAGTTGCAGGTGCCAACGATGCCAGTGCAGATGACGCATCCGAGCTCAAGTGGGAGTTCGACGAGGAACGTGGTCGTTACTATGTGTCTTTTCCTGATGATCAGTAGTGGAGCCTAGTTGGGACGACCGGGGATCTGTGTAGCATTTGGGGTAGTCTTCTTTCATTTTTGTTCCGTAGTCGGACCTTGAGTGTAATCTGGATGATGGATGTTTATTTATGTATTGTGTGAAGTGGCGACTGTAAGCCAACTATGTATCTCTTTCCCTTATGTATTACATGGGTTGTGTGAAGATTACCTCACTTGTGACATTGCTTTCAATGCGGTTATGCCTCTAAGTTGTGCTTCAACACGTGGGAGATATAGCCGCATCGAGGGCGTTACATAATGGTGCCTGGTGTGACCTAACGTAGCAGTAGGTGATACCGGCAAAGGGGGGAAACATCTGGAAAAGTATCCCCGGTGTTTCGCGTTTTCGGTCAGATGGACCGGAGGGGGAAAGTTGCATGTTCGCTATGCTAGGGATGTGTGGCTGACAAACGGACTGCGTATTCTGATTCGTCTCGTCGTTCTCAGCAACTTTCATTTATAAAGTATTTTCATCCGAGCTACGGATTATTTTATATTAAATTCTAAAGATTTAAATCATTTTTAGGATTTATTTAATTATTTTAAATCAACATTATCCAGAATAGTGCAAGCTGACGTCATCATGATGTCATCAGTCAACAGAACGTTGACCGTGTCAAACTGACATGTGGGTCCCGCATGTCATTGACTATTAACAATAGTTAATTAGGTTAATTAGCTAATTAGATTAACTAAACATAATTAATTAAGTAAATTAATTTAGTTAATTAACTAATTAATTAAATTTATTTATTTTTTAAATCTTTATATATATATATATATATATATATATATATATATATTAAGTCGTTCTAGGGCTGGGCCCCACATGTGTGTGGCCCAGGGGGGTCACAGCGGTTCGGGCGGTAGCGGGCGACGGGCGACAACCCGAATGGGCGCCCGCCCAGGCCAACAGGGGGGAACGGCGAGGCGTCGCCGGCCCCCGCAACGGGCGGCCGCAGCCGCCAAGGAAGGAAGGGGGCGGCCATGGCACGACCACGGCGCAGCGAGGCGCGTCCGGGCAGGTGCAGCGGGACGGCAAGTGCGGCGCCGGCCTCGGCACGCAGTGCATGGCCACGGGGAGCAGGGGATAGGGCGGAGCCGGCTGCGGCACGGTGGAGGCAAAGGGCGCCGGCGGGGGTGCGTGCGAGCCGTGGCGGGGGCGTGGGTGTAACGCCCCGGACCTAATGCGCTAGGTGTCCGTCAGTTATTCGCCGTCGTTGCCATGTCATGTGCTTGCGTGTCGCTCTTGCCATGTCATCATCCGCATTGCATCATCATGTTTTCAAAACTTGCATCCGTCCCGGTCTCTTTGTTCTCTCCGTTGTCCGTTCTGAGCCCAGACACACTTGCACGCGCCCGCGGCATGTCCGAAATAGTATTTTATAAGTGGCCGGAAAATGTTCTCGGAATGGGTTGAAAGTTGGCATGTGGTGTTGTTATGTTGTAGGTAGGCCGCCTGCCAAGTTTCATCGCATTCGGAGTCCGTTTGATGCCCCAACGGATAACTATAGCGGCAATATAGCCGGTCTAACGTCGGACGTTTTCGGTCTCCGGAAACCGTGCCGGGCTGCATCTCTCCCCTCTTCTCTCAGACCAACCCGCTCTTCACAAACTGTCAGGCCCAACCTAACCCCTCTTGTCAGCCTGCAGCCCCCCTCGCGCGCGCGTCCGAAAGCTGTCTCGGACCCGACCCGGGCAGTCGTCACCGTTGGATCCGGATCATCCCCTAACGTCTACAAAACATCTCCGTTTTCTTATTTTGGACTCCCTACCTATTTATCTCAATCATTTGATTTTAGTCAAGGGTCCGATTAGCCCCTGTCCCATCCGTCCATTCCGCCCGCGCCGCCACTCCACTTGCTTTCCTCGGGATCCCTACCGGACCAACCAGCAGCTTCCTCCCTGATCCAAAAATTCCTCTCGTTCTCCACCAGCCACCACCAAATCCTCCTCCTTGCCTTGATCCAGCCCACAAGGGAGGAGCTCCTCCTCTGCTTTCTCCTCGAGCCCGCAGCAACAGCGCAGCGCCCGAGCGCACTTCGCCCCGCCTGACCTGCTGTCCTCGCCGCCTACACGACGGAGCTCGTCGGAGCAAGCACCTCCAGGTCGCCGTCCCTCTGTCCATCCTTCCCCTCTTCTCTTCCTCTCCTGCATACTCCTTCCTTCTCTCTCAGTCCTCTGCCTCTCTCTGTACAAGACGAACAGGAGCTCCGCCCGACTCCGTTGCCGTCGTCCCGAACGCCGCTGCGACCAAGTTCGCCCGCGCACCTACAGGTCCCCTGCCTCGCCGCCCCATGCTTGGATCCGGCCGTCCCTGCGCCGTCACGGCCCTGCAGCCCCGTGCCCAAGATCCATGGCGCCGCCTCCGTCGTCCTGCTTCGTCCGGCGACCCCGAGCAGCAAGCAGGAGCCGAGCCGTCGCCGTCCCGCTCGACTCCACCGTCTTGGAGATCCATCAACGCCATCGGGAACCGCGCCCCTTCGCCGGGCCCTCCTCGACCTCCTCCGCGCCTCCCCATCATCATCTCCGGCGCCAAGCGGCCTCAAAGCTCTGCCTCGCCGGAGTGCCCGCATCGCCAGCCGCCGTCCCCTCCTTCTCGAACGAGATGCAGTGCGCCGAGCCACCCAGCGCCGCTCCGCCGCCGCGCCAAGTTCCGCCTCCCCACCGTCACCTGCGCCGCCCCGGTGACGCGCCTGGGACGCGAGCCTCCTCGCGCGCCAAGTTCGCTGTCCGCTGCTTCCCGTCGCGAGCTCCAGCGCCGCTGCTCCTCTGCTTTCTGTTGAACAGAGAGCGCGCGCCTGGGCTGCCTCTCCTCAAGCGCGTAGGCCAGGGCCTCTTCCAGCCTCTCCCTCCGCCGACCGGGCCGAAGCCCATGGGTGAGCAGCCCAGATCCAGTGCCCCCTTGGCCCAGTTCCAGCAGATTTGGCCCATGCGTGTTTTTTTCCTTGCTGCGAATTTATCTAATTATCCAGTGTTTTACAGTTTTACAGAAATGCCCCTGTTTTAAACTGCTAATAACTAATTAACCATGCATCCAAATAAAACATGTCATATATGTAACTTGCTTAGAATTTCATCTAGTTTCATAATATGCAACTGTCATACATGATTAAAATGTTTAAATTGCTGTTTGCATTAATTTGCTTAAATGCCATGTTAAAATGATTTAATTCATAACTAAATAACCGTGCATCGGTTTAAAATGTTTTATATATGTAAATGGGGTAGAAAAATACATAGATTATCATCTTGCACTTTATTTCCCTGTTTAAAAACAATAAAATATGGTTTTAGGCAGAAAAGTACCAAATCTGAAATACGCACATGAGGATTTTCCGGAATTGTTGTTGTTATTTCCGGCCTCATTTAAACTTGCCTAGTTAGCTAGTTTACTTATGCTTCACCCCTTGCCATGTTAATCAACATTTAATATTGTTGGGTATATAATCGAGATCGAACTAAATAACTTTTCGTGGTGTTTCGTCAATATGCAACTCGTTGCATATTGAGCTCCACTTAATTTGTAGGATTGTTTGTTGCACTTTGCCATGACATGCTATTTTTAAACCGGACATGCATCATACTTGGTTGTGCATCATGCCATGTGCATGTGTTGGTTGTTTACCATGTTGTTTGCTCTTTTCCGGTGTTGCTTCTTCGGGTTGGTTCCGATAACGTTGCGATTGTGAGGATTCGTTCGACTACATCCGTTTGTCTTCTCCATGGTCTCGTTCTTCTTCCTTGCGGGATCTCAGGCAAGATGACCATACCCTCGAAATCACTTCTATCTTTGCTTGCTAGTTGCTCGCTCTTTTGCTATGCCTATGCTGCGATACCTACCACTTGCTATATCATGCCTCCTATATTGCCATGTCAGCCCCTAACCACCTTGTCCTAGCAAACCGTTGTTTGGCTACGTTACCGCTTTGCTCAGCCCCTCTTATAGCGTTGTTAGTTGCAGGTGAAGATGAAGCTTGTTCCGTGTTGGAACATGGAGTTGTTGTTCCTTGTTGGAACATGTTTACTTGTTGGGATATAACAATATATCTTATTTAATTAATGCATCTATATACTTGGTAAAGGGTGGAAGGCTCGGCCTTATGCCTGGTGTTTTGTTCCACTCTTGCCGCCCTAGTTTCCGTCATATCGGTGTTATGTTCCCGGATTTTGCGTCCCTAACGCGGTCGGGTGATTTATGGGACCCCCTTGACAGTTCGCTTTGAATAAGACTTTTCCAGCAAGGCCCAACATTGGTTTTATCATTTGCCTCAGCCTATTATTTTTTTCCCCTTGGGAGTCGCGCATCCCGAGGGTCATCTTTATTTCAGCCCCCCCGGGCCAATGCTTGTCTAAGTGTTGGTCCGAACTAGAGCCCTTTGCAGCGCCACCTCAAGGAAACTTGAGGGCTGGTTTTAGTTGTACGGAGTGTTCATCCGGTGTTGCCCTGAGAACGAGATATGTGCAGCTCCTATCAGGATGTCGGCGCATCGGGCGGCTTTGCTGGACTTGTTTTATTACTGCCGAAATGTCTTGTAGCCGGGATTCCGAGATTGATCGGGTCTTCCCGGGGAGAAGGAATATCCTTCGTTGATCGCGAGAGCTTATCATGGGCTAAGTTGGGACACCCCTGCAGGGTTTGAACTTTCGAAAGCCGTGCCCATGGTTATGGGTAGATGAGAATTTGTTAATATCCGGTTGTAGAAAACCCGAAGTCGATCTTAACTAAAATACATCAACCGCGTGTGTAACCATGATGGTCTCTTCTCGGCGGGGCCCGGGAAGTGAACATGGTTGTTGGAGTTATGTCTGACGTAAGTAGTTCAGGATCACTTCTTGATCATAGTTGTTTCGACCGTGCTTTGCCTTCTCTTCTCGCTCTCTTTCTGCGTTTGTTAGCCACCATACGTGCTAGTCGCTTGCTGCAGCTCCACCTCACTACCCTGTCATACCTTTAAGCTTAAATAGTCTTGATCTCGCGGGTGTGAGATTGCTGAGTCCTCGTGACTCACCAGATACTTCCAAAACCAGTTTGCAGGTGCCGATGAAACCGTGCAGGTGACGCACCTGAGCTCAGGGAGGAGTTCGATGAAGATCTTTGTTCATTGTGTTGTTTCGTTCTAGTCGATCAGTAGTGGAGCCCAGTTGGGGTCGATCGTGGATCTTTGTCGCTTTTGGGGTTTCTTCTTTTATTTTGGCTCCGTAGTCGGGCCCTGATTGTAACTGTATGATGTAATGTTTTACTCATGTATTTGTGTGAAGTGGCGATTGTAAGCCAACTATGTATCTCTTTCCCTTATGTATTACATGGGTTATGTGAAGATTACCTCACTTGCGACATTGCTCTCAATGCGGTTATGCCTCTAAGTCGTGCTTCGACACGTGGGAGATATAGCCGCATCGAGGGCGTTACAGTGGGGCTGCGAGAGAAGTGCGAGTTAGGGGCTGGGGTGAGTGCGCGGGACGGCGTGCAGCGGCGAGCACACGCGGTTGGCCGCGGCGAACGTGGGTGCGGGCTACGCGAGCGAGGGAGGTCCGGGGCGCAGGCGACGCACGGGTGCCGCAGGGGCACCGAGTGCGTCGAGCGCGGGCGTGGTCTGGCGCTACTAGGCGCGCAACAGGGTGCACGGGGCGCACGCAGCGCACGGGCCAACACGGTTGGTCAACGCAGTGAGCAGGGGAGCGGAAGGAGGCGGGGCCTCACCGGGGTTTGTAGGGCATGGGGCAGAGGGGCTCGAGGAGGAAGATGGGGACGACAATGATGTGGAGGAGGCAGTCCGGCGAGGTGGCCGAGGCAGAGGCGCAGCTCTGGGCGGCGGGGATCGGCGGCGACGATGACCAAGGGCGGCGGGGTAGTGGTTCGTGCCCCGATCCAGATCGGATCATGGGAGGGGGCGCGTCGTGGGGGGGAAGTGGGTGTGTGGGCTAGGGTTTCAGGGGCGTGGGGGGGGGGGGTTAAGTGGAATGGGGTGGGTGGCAGGCTGGGTCGGCCTGGTCGGCCGAAGCCCAGTGGGGGGTCCCCTTTTCTCTCTTTCTTCTTTTTTGTATTTGTTTTGTTTTCTGTTTTATTCCTTTTCTTTTATTTATTTTACTTCTGATTTAATCCGTTCTAAAATATTTAGGCATTCCGTAAAAGCGTGGTTCTTTCACCATAAATACCTAGGTATTAATTGACACCCACCAAACATTTTAGTTTTAGTGTTTGAATTTTTTTGATGTTTAACAAAAATTCAAATTCAAATTCGAATCGTTTTGAACTAACGCGAGATTAGCGACAGTAATAGAGGTGACGTGGCATCATTAGCTTGGGTTTACTGTAGCTTGATTATCTGGGCGTCACAATTCTCCTCCACTAGAAGAAATCTCGTCCCGAGATTTAAGAGGTGTGGTAAGGAAGAAAATTCTGGTTACGAAATTCTAACGAGTCTTCTTGTTCTTGGTTGTCTTCTCGAAGAAGTTGATCCCTCTCGTTGATGTCTTTATTTCTCTGCTTTTCAGGTCATCATGATGAAGTCATCCTCCTTTCTTTGAAAATTCCGTCGTACTTACGAATAGGTAAGGGGCTGGTCTACAACAATAGAATGGTATAAGGGGAAAATCATTTGGGGTTATCCCAGGAATGAACGCAAGAGTATCTCTCGAGTTGAACGAATGGAACATATCGAGAGCCAAGTAAGAAGGTACCATAAGAAGTTTCAAGCGGATAGACAATCATTCGTTGCCTGAAACAGAGTGTGAAAGGTGTCTAGAGAAACGAGAATAAGTAGCGCATCTGATACGGAAAGATAATATATGATTGAAGGTAGCTCGCAGAATTACATACAAGGTAAGGTCCAAAGGATAAACTTTGGAAACAGGGATGTACAGGAGAGTCAGGTTTCGATCCTGGGACCTGTGGGTTATGGGCCTAACACGTGGGATAAAAGTAGGAAGGGCACTCACATCTTGCGTGGTCATGAAAGCAAGGCCTGTCAGGGAATAGGCTATCAGTCATGTCAGCAACAATGTCGGTACCAAGGGTGAGGGACGAAGAGAACCATTTTCCTGCTCGTTGAAATGAGGCGGGCCAATAGGTAAAGTTCTCGTTCATCGGTGGTTACCGGAATGTTATCAACAATATTAACAGGGTCTTACTGACAGAGTGGTTCAACGAGGTGCTTATCGAAGCAGGAGAATATTACTGCTTAGATCATATAGATCACTAGTAAGGTTAAACAAGACAATGGAATGGAAATGTGATTATCAAATTAAACAGTACAATGTAAAGGAAAATGTATTTAAACACATATTTCAGGGGTATATCCTTTCCAAGGACAAGCAGAGCAAGATATCCACGACAGGATAGAAAGTAGAAACCATTTAGGTAAGTGGAGAGGAATTTGATGAAAATACCCATACAACGGTGTTTTGGATAATTGATAAAGAAAGGATAGCATTGCTTCAACTATTCTTATTGAAGATCGGAGTACCACTGACATGCATCAAGATAGCATGGACATAGTCTTCAATCAAAGGTCGGACTCTGGATACACAAAGGATCCATTAGGAACAACTTATAGAATAAGTCTTACAATTTCCTCGTGGAAAAATGGTTAACTTTGCTAAAAAGGAAACTATAACAATAGGGCCTCCGGCTAAGTGTGCTAGTCATGACATCACCTTAGCGGGTCATATAAAGACCGATGTTATAACTCTTTGAAATATGTTCCAACCATCATACCTGACCGAGGTTCAGATCCGATTGGTGTCAGGATACCTCAGACTCATGATGCTCGATAAGGAAGGGGTGCAACAAAATTAGACGAGATGGAGTTGCAAGATTCTCAGGAATTGAACTATGGAAGCAAGTTCTGAATCATGAGTTCATCATTAAACCAAGGAGAGGATGAGGAGGTGGCTGATGATCTCAGCGACAATTCATTGAGATTTTCAAAATATGGACTTCCACACTTATGTGAACAAGGAGATAACATTTGTCAGATCAAATGATATAATGAGGTATGCTCGAGGAAAACATACACATTTAAACATTTGTTGAAAGGTGCACCCAAAATATGGGCTTAGGTAGTACGATCAGTGTGAGAATGGTGATTCGATAATCAATGGCCTAAGGATGTAATGTTGACCATTAACTCCAAAGCAATAGGGTTGATAGAAGGGCAGAATCCAAACAACACCGTTCGCTTGTTGGTATCCGGGTTAGAAACAACACAAGAAAGAATGGTGATGGTGAGAAGTATCACTATACAAAGAATTCTTAAGAGGTGGAGCAATTCTCACAACATCCTTGTCATAAAAGACATTAATACTTCAGGGTAGAACATCATACAAGCTGGATAGCAAGTTGCATCCATAACATGAACAAGTTTGTGTTGGGGGAAGGCAAGAATGTTGTCGATGATAATGCAATCATCGAGGCGCAAGGATGGTATCTCCCATCATGAATTTGATTGATATCCTGGAAGAGCTCAAAATGTTGATGATGATCATGACACATTTGTCGCGAGATTTCATGAAGATGTAATCGATCCGCGATGAAATAAAGTTAAAGGAATGATGAAGTGAAAGGTTATTGGAACGACAGATATGACACCAACTCGGAATCAAGCTTGTTGTTTGAGGTGAAACGATAATACAAGGAAGATCGACATAAGATTAGTTCATCGTCGAAAAGTGTGCTCCGGGAAGAAGGACTAGGTAGCACAAGTAAAATTTAGTAGGATAATGATATAGTCGATCAGGCTAGGAATGACTTGAAGGATTATTAAACTCATAAGCAACAAAAATTACTTAAGAGTTATAGAATCGGAGTGCGGAATAGATTCACTTATTGGTGTTCTCGAATGACTAATAACTCCGAACCTAGGGAAAATCTGAAATCGGTGAGAAGTAATACTAGATGAAGACTCATAGTAAGCAAGACAGTTCTTTGTTATTCTCGAGATACTAGAGGGTAATACTCGAGGGAAGATAAAATAGAGGTTGCGAAGATGCATTGATCTACAGAAGACAAGTGATTTAACTTGTCTGAGAAAAGGAATCAAAGAATACCAATATGGCCAGAACCACGATTGCGAAAGACAGAATCCCAGATATAAGACAAACTTATACCAAGGGAATAATAAATTAAAGATAAGCTTTTATGACAAGATCTACATAGTGTCCATGGGCATGAACTCAAAGTTCAAGGTCGACTCGCACTTCTCCAATGCATGACCATTCATTCGCTTCTCTAATAAAAATTGATTTTTGTGTGAAAACCTACCTCGTGAATTACCAGAGGAGTATCCTTGGAAAACTTACGCGTCCACAAAGATTAATGGAAGGCATAGGCTCAACCCATCGGGGTATCTTAGAAGCATATACAACAAGCTTCAAGAGTAAATATTACCAGCTCGAAAGCAAAGCATGGTTAGCCAAATCAGAGAATAGGATTTACCAATGGAATTATGTATCAGGGAAAGAACTTCTCGAGGTTTTTGATACGAAGGACACCGTCGGATGATAATTCAATAAAGGATCAGACGGTCCATAACATAGTTGATGTGAGCATCGGCACGCAACCAGAGGAAGGAACAATGCGAAGGCATTTGATCATAGAAACAACTGACTAATTCAAAGCTCAAATGCAAAGGAACTATGATTTCCAATTCAAGGGATCAAAAGCAAACTCTCTGATTAAGGATGGATAAGTTGAGTAGGCTTAGGGGTACAATCGATGGCAATTTGATTGCTTGAGATCCAGCTCATCTTTAAAATAACGCCTGAGCTAGAAGGATGAATTATAGGACCTAATTAAGGATTGCGAGCACTCGCAACATATTGGATCAGCGGACTCAAAATGACAATGGCAAAGGATGACAATAAGATTACCATACTTATGATATTATTCATAATGTAAACAAGCAAGAATTTCAAGAGCAATAGGCTGCTTAGGGTTTTCAGATGATCTGTCACAGCCCCAGTTCAGGCCTTGCTTGTCTTTGCATCTGCATTCTTGCATCATGATTTAAATTCCATTTAAATTTGAAATGGGGATGACAAACCCTAGCACCAAATGGAATGCAATTAGGATCAAATAAAAATATTTTCAATAATCCCAAATGCCCTTTAGAAAAGCTCATGATTTTTGTTAAAGGTGAAAACCTCTGCCAAAAGTCATGCACATATTTCTAGGCCATTTTGGATTTTTGAATTAAATCATATCATATTTGAATTTGGGCATTTAAATACTATAAAATATTTAAAATGCCTAAATAATCCTAAACTGAAATGTTCCATGTTGGATATATTCTATACAGTGGGCATGTACAGTTTGGTGATTTTTGAATGGGTCTAGGTATTTTTAGAAAAGCCACAAAGTTTACAGAATAATAGAAAACATTATTTAATAGAAACCAGAGAGAGAGAGAACCTACCTGGTGCTCACCTGGCAGCCCACTTGGCCCAAGTGGCCGGCCCAGCCCACCTGGCCTCCCCTTGTCTTCTTCCTCTTGCCAGCGCACGAAGCAGCTCGGTGGCGAGCGCCGACGACGCGCCTGGCCACCTCCTGCTTGCCGCCTCGCCTTGGCCCTCCCTGGCGACGCCACGCACACCCCCCCGACCCCCTCGTCCTCTCCCCTCTCTCCCTGGATCTCTTTCCCCTCCCCTGCTCTCTCTCCCTCTCGCGCCCGAGCGCGCCGCCCCTCGCCGCCGCGTCCACCGGCCACCCCACACCTCTCTGACGCGCCACGAAGCTCCGCATCGATGTCCTCTACTCCCTCGACAAGCCAAGCATCACCGGACGCCCTGCAACGCCGGCGCCATCATCTTCTTCTTCCTCGGGCACCGAGGGCCGTCATCGTCGATTCGTCGCCGTCGTTGCTTCCCCGAGCTCGTTGACCATCTCGACGTGACCGCTGTGAGCTCCTCTTCCTTCTCCCCCTAGGCATGTCGCTCGAGCTGCCCCCTAACCCCGTTGGCCATCACGGCCGAGAGCTCGGCTCCGCCGGCCATGTCGCCGCCGTGGCCACAAAAGCATAAGCTCGAAAACAAGCGCGTCACTGTGCTCATCACATCACCAGGAGGCCGTAGCACCCACTAGTTCGCTCCGCCGTGCCCCACAACACCATTTCCAACCTCGCCCGAACTCCGGCCGCCGCTCCGCCTGTCGCCGCCACCGCTACACTGCACCCCGGCGACTCCCGCTGCCTCCTTTGGATGCGCGCGAGCCTGGGCGTCTCGTAGAGCCCCTCCGCCGCTCTTTTGGTCGCCTGAGGGTGAATCCCGACGCCCTCCGCCGTCTCTGGCGTCACCGGCGACGAGCCGCGGTCAACTCCGACGAGTTGACCCGGGTTTGACCCAGCTGACGTGGCAACGCCATTAGCGATTAACACTTCTACTAATTAACCCCTAGTGACACTGATAGCTGGCCCCACACGTCAGTTTGACTTGCTGACGTGGCCTTTGACCGGCCCCACACGTCAGTGACTCATGCCAGCCGTGTGTCACTGACCAGTGGACCCCACTGGTCAGGTTTGACCTGGACCACGTCGTTGACTCTGCTGACGTCACAGTGACGTAGGCTGACGCAGTTATTCATTTTCTGGATTTAAATTTAATCAGGAAATTCCAGAAAATGCTGCAAACTTCAAAAAATCATAGAGAATAATCTATAGCTCAGAATGAAATAATTTATATATGAAAAATGATCAGAAAAATCTAATCTATCCATCTGTACCATTTTCATGCATGTTTAAAAAACTTATACCTGCTGATCAGGTCAAATCAATTAAATGGCATTTGAATTTCACATATGAAGTTTGAATTTGAATCTTGAATTCAAACCAACTTCATTTAATCTGTTGCTAGTTGCATTAGTTCAAAACACATTCATTTTGCCATGTCCTGACCATGCATCATATTGTCGCATTGCATTGATTGTGTTCTTTCTCTGTTGCCGGTAATTGTCCCCTCTCAGTAGACGTGGTTCCGACGATGTGATCGTTGACACTGATGAAGACTCAGTGTTATCTTCAGAAGTGCCAGGCAAGCAAAACCCCCTTGTTCATTCCGATACAATCCCACTGTCTCGCTCCTGCTCTCTTTTACTGCATTAGGACAACAACGATTCATGTGTTACTTGCTGCGGTAGCTGAACCCCTTTATCCTTTGCATGACCTGTCATTCCACAGTAATTAGATGAAACCCACTAGCATGAGTAGGAGTTGTTTGAGCCCTGTTGTGCCTACTCATACATGCTTGTTTGTCATGCCTGCTACTGCTTAGAGTTGAGTCGGGTCTGATTCATCGGGAGTGAATTGGAATGGTGATGAACATGTCCTACTGTGTGTGAGCTAAGTGTGTGAATACGATTTGGTAAAGGTATTGGTGAGAGGCCATGTAGGAGTACATGGTGGGTTGTCTCATTGAAGCCGTCCTCAGGAACTGAGTTCTGTGTTTGTGATCCATGAAACAGCTACTACCATACATTGGGCCCTGAAATATGACCCCGCTCGACTTACCGACCCCTCTCGTTCTCTGTCCAGGAGTTGCAAGTAGTTTCTGGTGTTTGTAGTATGCTGGGGGCCGCACGCAGCGCTGACCGTAGGGGTGGGCTGTGTTGCGGTAGGCACGTGGCACGGTGTACCGGGCGCCCATTTGGTGTCCCGGGAACCCTGCACACATCGTTTGGGGCTGTGAGCGAAACTCCGGCCGGATCTCCTCATGGATGGAACCCGAATAGGCGATAAACCTGGACTAGAGACTTGTGTGGTTGGTTAGGTCGTGGTCTACACCCACGTCGGCTTTCGCTTGAAGTCTGCCGAGCACATGTCGTGTGCAGACGCTAAGTGGTGGAAACATGTATGAAGAAGTACACCCCTGCAGGGTTAACATCATCTATTCGAATAGCCGTGTCCGCGGTTATGGACTTCTGGGTTGCCTATAACAGTTCATAGACAAGTGAAAGTGGATACTCTAAAATACGCAAGATAAGCGTGAGTGCTATGGATGGCCTTCTCGTAGAGAGACGGAAGTGGATCCATAGTGGTGTATTGATTGGTGAATATGTGGACTCGTGTGCGCCACCTCAAAGAGTTACTTGCAGTCGTAGTTCAGGATAGCCACCGGGTCAAAGCTGGCTTGCTGCAGTTAAACTCCACCACCCCCTTTTGATACTGATGCATATGTAGCTAGTTCTGATGTAAGTCTTGCTGAGTACAATTGTACTCACGTTTGCCTATTTTATGTTTTTGCAGAGAGACTTCAGTCTCGCTAGTAGTACCGCTTGGACTTCGACGTTAGCTTGTTACCTCAGCTACGATCTTGTGCCCTCGGCAGGATCTGGTAGATAGTCAGGCTTCTCAGCCTTTTTCATTTGTAGATGTCTGTACTCAGACATGTTAAGCTTCCGCATGTGCTTTGACTTGTATGCTTTGATTGTTGGGTCATGAGACCCATGTTTGTAATATCTCGCTCTTCGGAGCCTAATGAATAAATATTTTGAGTCGTAGAGTTATGTTGTGATGCCATGTTGTATTTACTCATATCGGGCATATTGTGTGTATGATTGAAATGCTTGGTATGAGTGGGATCCGACTATCTAGTTGTTTATCCTTGGCAGCCTTTCATATGGGGAAATGTAAGTCTAGTGCTTCTGAGCGATAGTAGTCCGCTACAGCCCGGATCACCAGAGTCCTGTTAGCCCAGCACTACTGCTCGGAACACTTGACTGGCCGGCATGTGTTTCACGTCGTTCCTGTGTCTGTCCCTTCGGGGAAATGTCACGCGGTGTTATCCGGAGTCCTGCCTAGCCTGCTACAGCCCGGGTTACCGGAGTCCTGTTAGCCCAGTGCTACAGCCCGGATATATACGTTGTTGACCGACATGCTCGATGTGATTCATGTATGCCTGTCCTCATGGGTTAGTGCCGCCTTGGGTTCACGACTAGCCATGTCGGCCCGGGTTCTTTGTCATATGGATGCTAGTGACACTATCATATACGTGAGCCAAAAGGCGCAAACGGTCCCGGGCCAGGTAAGGTGGCACCCGTGGGAATACCGTGCGTGAGGCCGCAAAGTGATATGATGTGTTACATGCTAGATCGGTGTGACTTAGGATCGGGGTCCTGACATGATCGAAGGGTATTTTGGAGACTAGTGTGAAATACGTGAATCAACTGGGGATGAGCGGATATCTGTAAGTGCGAGAATTATCTGTAGGGATATTCAGGTGAAAAAGAACAGCAAGGCAGTAAGCTCAAAGGATTCTCGGAACAACAGGGAGAATTTCGGGGTAGCTTGTAATAACAAGATCAACTGGGAAACAATGTATGAATGGCGAGTATATGTGGTTATCCATAGGGGTTTATCGATGGAAGGGAATTGCAAAAGTGATGCTATAAAGTCTCGAGAGAACATTGGAGAGTATCTTCAGATTCTTCTGGTGCAGCAGACGATCATCTGTAATAAGGGGCTCTCCGGGAGAAAGTATTATCGAGAACCTAGAGTCAGAGTTAGTGGAATCGTTTAACCCGAATAGAAGAGATGTCAGAGTCCCAGAGTATAGGTCAAGGAATAAAAGATCCTACTACCACCCAATGGCGACGTGGGACCATAAGCCACACATCCATGTTAGTAAAAGTTTTGCAATGACTAGACTCAACTTCGGCCAAGGAGTTGGAAGGGGGATTCCTACAGGCAGTCGGCTCTGATACCAACTTGTGATGCCCCCGATTTAATCATACACTAATCATACACGTAAACATGTACGATCAAGATCAGGGACTCACGGGAAGATATCACAACACAACTCTAAAATAAAATAAGTCATACAAGCATCATAATACAAGCCAAGGGCCTCGAGGGCTCGAATACAAGTGCCCGATCATAGACGAGTCAGCGGAAGCAACAATATCTGAGTACAGACATAAGTTAAACAAGTTGCCATAAGATGGCTAGCACAAACTGGGATACCGATCAAAAGAGGCGCATGCCTCCTGCCTGGGATCCTCCTAAACTACTCCTGGTCATTGTCGGCAGCCTGCACGTAGAAGTAGGCACCTCCGGTGTAGTAGGAGTCGTCGAAGGTGGCGTCTGACTCCTGGGCTCCAACATCTGGTTGCGACAACCGAGAAGAATGGAAAGGGGGAAAAGAGGGAAAAAAGCAACCGTGAGTACTCATCCAAACTACTCGCAAGCAAGGATCTACACTACACATGCATGGGTATCAGTATAAAGGGGCAATATCGATGGACTAAACTGCAGAAAGCCAGAATAAGAGGGGGATAGCTAGTCCTGTCGAAGACTACGCTTCTGGCAGCCTCCATCTTGCAGCATGTAGAAGAGAGTAGATGGTAAGTTCACCAAGTATCATCGCATAGCATAATCCTACCCGGCGATCCTCCCCTCGTCGCCCTGTGTGAGAGAGATCACCGAGTTATATGTGGCACTTGGAAGGGTGTGTTTTATTAAGTACCCGGTTCTAGTTGTCATAAGGTTAAGGTACAACTCCGGGTTGTCCTGTTACCGAAGATCACGGCTATTCGAATAGATAAACTTACTTGCAGGGGTGCACAACATTACCCAACACGCTCGATCCCCTTTGGCCGGACACACTTTCCTGGGTCATGCCCGGCCTCGAAAGATCAACACGTCGCAACCCCACCTAGGCACAACAGAGAGGTCAGCACGCCGGTCTAAATCCTATGCGCTGGGGTCTGGGCCCATAGCCCATTGCACACCTGCACGTTGCATGGGTGGCCGGAAACAGACCTAGCCCCCTTAACACAAGAGCAGGCTTACGGTCTAGTCCGGCGCGCGCCGCTCAGTCGCTGACGTCAAGAAGGCTTCGGCTGATACCACGACTTCGAGTGCCCATAACTGTTCCCGCGTAGTTGGTTAGTGTGTATAGGCCAGTGGCCAGACTCAGATCAAATACCAAGATCTTGTTAAGCATGTTATTTTGAAGTAACCGCGGACGCCGACCAGGGCCAAGCCCACCTTTCACCTAGGTGGTCTCAACCTGCCCTGTCGCTCCGCCACAAAGTAATAGTCGAGGGCCGTCGGGAACCCAGGCCCACCTCTACCGGGATGGAGCCACCTATCCTTTCAGCCCCCACATCGGAATCACTTGCGGGTTATCTACGAGCCGACCCGACTTTAGTCACCACATGTATCATATGTATATAAGTATATACCCGTGATCACCTCCCGAGTGATCACGGCCCGATAGTATAGCATGGCAGACGGACAAGAATGTAGGGCCACTGATGGAATACTAGCATCCTATACTAAGCATTTAAGATTGCAGGTAAGTGTAACAACTGTAGCAACAATGACAGGCTATGCAGCAGAATAGGATTAATCGAAAGCAGTAACTTGCTACACTACTCGAATACAAGCAGTAGAGATAAAGAATAGGCGATATCTGGTGAGCAAGGGGGGGGGGCTTGCCTCGTTGCTCTGGCAAGAAGGATAGGTCATCAACACCATAGTCGATCGTGGCACCAGCAGTGGCGTCAGTCTCGTAGTCTACCGGAGAGAAGAGGGGAAAGAAAGTATGAATACAATGCAAACAGATGCATATCGATGCATGACATGACAAGTAACGGTGCTTGGTGTGACCTAACGTAGTAGGAGGTGATACCGGCGAAGGGGGGAAACATCTGGGAAAGTATCCCCAGTGTTTCGCGTTTTTGGTGAGATGGACTGGAGGGGGAAAGTTGCATGTTCGCTATGCTAGGGATGTGTGGCTAACAAATGGACTGCGTATTCTGATTTGTCTTGTCGTTCTGAGCAACTTTCATGTATAAAGTATTTTCTTCGAGCTACAGATTATTTTATATTAAATTTGAAACATTTAAATCATTGTTAGGATTTATTTAATTATTTTAAATTGACATTATCCAGAATAATGTAAGCTGATGTCATCATGATGTCAGCATGACGTCAGCAGTCAACAGAACGTTGACTGGTTCAAACTGACGTCTGAGTCCCGCATGTCATTGACTGTTTAGTTAATTAACAATAGTTAATTAGGTCAATTAGCTATTTAGGTTAACTAAACATAATTAAATTCATATATTTTTACTATTTTTTAAAATCTTTATATATATATATTTTAAATCGTTCTGGGGCTCGGCCCCACATGTCTGTGGCCTAGAGGGGTCATAGCGGTTCGGGGGTAGCAGGCGATGAGCGCCAGCCCGAATGGGCGCCCGCCCAGGCCAACAGGAGGGAACAACTAGGCGTCACCGGCCACCGCAATGGGCGGCCGCAGCCGCCGGGGAAGGAAGGGGGCGGCCATGGCGCGGCCAGGCGCGATCGGGCAGGGGCAGCGGGACGACAAGTGCGGCGGCGGCCTCAGCACGCAGTGCGTGGCCACGGGGAGCAGGGGATAGGTCGGAGCCGGCCGCGGCGCGGTGGAGGCAAAGGGCGCCAACGGGGGCGCGGGACTACGGGGGAAGTGCGAGTCAGGGGCGGGGGTGAGTGCGTGGGACGATGTGCAGCAGCGAGCACACATGGTTGGCCGCAGCAGACGCGGGTGCGGGCTGCGCGAGCGAGGGAGGTCCGTGGCGCAGGCGACGCACGTGTGCCGCAGGGGGCACCGACAGGATCGGGCGCGGGCGCGGTCTGGCGCTACTAGGCGTGCAACGGGGTGCACGGGGCGCGTGCAGCGCGCGGACGTGCACGGTTGGTCGGCGCGGTGAGTAGGGGAGCAGAGGGAGGCGGGGCCTCACCGGGGTTTGTAGGGCACGGGGCAGAGGGGCTTGAGGAGGAAGATGGGGATGACGACGACGTGGAGGAGGTAGTCCGGCGAGGTGGCCGAGGCGGAGGCGCAACTCTTGGCGGCGGGGACCGGCGGCGACGATGAGCAGGGGCGGCGTGGTCGTGGTTCGTGCCCTGATCCAGATTGGATCAGGGGAGGGGGGCGCATCGTGGGCGGGGGGGGGGGGGGGGTGGAGAGTGGGTGTGTGGGCTAGGGTTTCGGGGGCATGGGGGGTTAAGTGGAATGGGGTGGGTGGCAAGATGGGCCGGCCTGGTGGGCCGAAGTCCAGTGGGGGGGGGGTTCCCTTTTCTCTCTTTTTTTGTATTTGTTTTGTTTTTTGTTTTCTGTTTTATTCCTTTTCTTTTATTTATTTTCCTTTTGATTTAATTCATTTTGAAATATTTAGGCATTCCGTAAAAGCGTTGTTCTTTCACCATAAATACCTAGGTTTTAATTGATACCCACCGAACATTTTAGTTTTAGTGTTTGAATTTTTTTGATGTTTGACAAAAATTCAAATTTGAATTCGAATCGTTTTGAACTAACGCGAGATTAGTGACAATAATAGAGGTGACATGGCATCATTAGCATGGGTTTACTGTAGCTTGATTATCTGGGCAGCACAGATGCTTATGACACTTTATGATGATAATTGTGCCAAACCCATGTATCATCATAGATGTGGTGGGCTCCTACTTCTATGACAAAATCATGACAGAAAATGGGCTTTTCGTCCTGGGCAGGCCGAGGACGCACCTGCATGACATTCTTTGGGTCGTCCATGACGGGAAAAATCATGGTAGAAGCGAGGGCGAGGAAAATTTCGGGGAGTTCCTGGTTACGGTGGGTGGTTGGGGCCGAGCGATGCACAGAGGTTTGCACGTTTCTCTCAGACATGTACGCGCTTGTGTGCGAGGCGTTGGGCTCTAATTGAACCCGAGCGAGGCGTTCACTTACTGAACTCGAGTGATTGCACTAGCTACACGCGTTAGTGAACCTGAGCGATCGGTCCCTTGGCTATTAACTGAACCCGATCGAGCAATTCCTTGGCTAATGCTGCTAATTGAAGCCGATCAAACCTGCTGCCTCTTGATGAACAATGACCATTGTTGGGGGTTGGATGAATAGTTCCTATTGGGGGTTGGATGAATAGGACCCCATGGTAGTAGTAGGCCGTTGTCGCTGGACGAACATGACGCCGATCGAGGAGGCCACCACGACCGAGCTGGTTGGGAGTGGATGAATAGGACCCCGTGGAGGGCTGATTGAACAGTAGTTAGTGGAGGCTGGATGAACAGGACCCCGTGGAGGGCTGGGTGAATAGGACCCCGTGGATGGTTGGTTGAATAGGACCTGTAAGTGCATCAAGTGCCCCTTAGTGATTTTGGTGTATTGAAGACTTATAGGTTAAGGATCTAATGTGTTTATGAGTGTACACAGGTCTATAAGTCTATGAGGACTTTGATATTTACAGAGAAAGTCGACACCTAAAAATGAAGTTCTTCGACTGAAGACTTTGGTATTCTGAAGACTTCCTGAAGACTTTGAAAGTAAAGAAATTGGTGTGACCTTGAAGACTTGGTATTCATTTGAGGAACATGAAGCGTGAAGACTTTGTTTTCGTAGTTTCATTTTCTCTTTCTTGAGTCATAGGAAACACCGTACTGTTAAAGGGGGTCAAGGAAATACTAAGGAAAAATTTCCATGTGATGCTCAACTCAAATCCTACACCTACTGTCGGTGTACTAGAGTAAGGGTACCCTAGTATCCCGAACTTGTGCACGGGCAGTCGCAGCGTCCCGCGGCAAGGCTTGCTGGGTGACCACCAAGGTCCTCAGTGGTTCCTTTTGAGCCATTCAAGAGCAAAGTATTCAAGCCAAGGAGACAAGGCCCCGGCAAGAGGAGCTTGCCGGGAAGGCCACTCAAGGCACAAAACCCTGGCAAGAGGAGCTTGCCGGGAAGGCCACGCAAGGCACAAAGCCTCGGCAAGAGGAGCTTGCCGGGAAGGCCACTCAGGGCACAAGACCCCGGCAAGAGGAGCTTGCCGGGAAGGCCAACCAGGGCATCTCAAGGAACTTGCCGCGACGTGCCACGCGTCCCGGCAGGGTCCGGTGAGCGACAAGCTTCCGGACGCGACAAGACAACGACCGCGGCAAGGCGCTTGCCGCGGAAAGCAACCACTCTGTACCTGCGCTCTAGCACACCCACCTATGTGTCGCTCTGGGACCCTTCCAGGCGTACGTGGCGGGAGGCTGTGCAGCCAGGGG
The DNA here is from genome assembly GCA_032464435.1 of Aegilops umbellulata. Lineage (NCBI taxonomy): Eukaryota > Viridiplantae > Streptophyta > Magnoliopsida > Poales > Poaceae > Aegilops > Aegilops umbellulata. The sequence continues at coordinate 146,838,903 of CP136054.1, read as the reverse complement.
TACACTATGGCAAGCGGCGCTGACAAGATCGCCATCGTGGCGAGCGGTGGCGTCCCTGACGGTCCCTTTTTTGCACTGTTTGGGCGACGTAGATAGGCATTTAATGCCTTTGTCCCCTGCCGTCAGGGTTAGGTATGATACACTGTGCAGGTAGCTGTACCAACCGCATCACCTTTTCCATTTTCGCCCTTGCCTATGTTGCCACCTGTCGGTGACCCCTTGAGCATATAAAAGGAGGCCCATGCGCAACACAGAGGAAGGAGGACGAATAGTTGAACACTCACGCTCGGTCTCGTTAGCTGCTGGTGTGTACTGTAGCACTCAGCGCTCCCCAGCAAGAACTCAATACAATCCACAAAGCAGCAGTAGGAGTATTATCTCTCCGAAGAGCTCCGAAGCTGGGTAAACCGCTCGTGTGCCTCGCCTTGATCTGCTCTTCGTGCGACCTCCGCCCCCGCCGAACCGAAAAGGGGCTCCGTCCCCATAGGTGCTCGCGGAGTCAGCTTTCCCCGACATCTTTGGCGCGCCAGGTAGGGGGCATCGAGGTTGTGTGAACCTGATCCGGCGTTCACACGAGCTAGATCTTCATCGACTTCATCGACATGCCGCCGAAGAAGAAGGCTTCGGAGGCGGCTTCTCCGTCCGCGTCGAACCCACCGCCGCCGGAGCAAACGGCTGGTGGGGAAGACGCCGGCGGAAGAATGGGCGTCGACGAGGGAGCCCATGGTGCCACCAGGTCCAAGGACAAGGCTGCGCCACCCGTCGGCGGCGTAGCAGGATCCCACGACGACCGGGCGTCCGTGGATGCTCCGCGCCCATCTCAGGAGGCGCGGGACCGGCAACGTCATGGTACTCACGGTACCATACGCTTGCTGGACCCAAATCGAGCTGGCGGATCTCGGGATGCTCAAGGCCAGCATGCACGCCAACGTGCTGGCGTGAGCGAGGCACGGTCGCCTGGACGGCATACTGCTCCTTCTAACATCGTTGGAAGTCCGAGCATATCCCGCTCCTCGCACCGTTCGCCACCGCTACCCGCCACTCCAGCAGAAGCTTTGGCATGAGCTCAACTGCTCCTAGACTTCCCTCCAACGCCAGACAAGATCGACGACTGGAGGGCCACCATTCAGAGCCTCATCGGCTTCGCCAACGGCGACACTCCGCGGCAGCCGACTGCGTCGCAGCCACGGCAAATCAGCTAGGTGCGAACCAGCCAGGTGCGAACCGATGGCGACAAGACCGGTGGGGGTTCAAGTACCGTGCACTCTCTGCCCCGAAGGCCAAGATCGCCGACTCGCCGGGTCCACCGCGACAGCGACTCCACTGCTTCGTCAGATCCGCGAGCTCGCCGCGATCAGCGCCAAGTTCTTCACGAACGACAGCAAGAAGACGCTCGTACTCGCATCGAGCGCCGAAGAGAAGCGCGGCGTCAATCAGACCGGCGCACTGGGCCCACTGTCGACATGCAAGCGCCAGGGGAACCAGGCGACCTGCCGTACGCGGTAGGTTGCCCTGCGTTCACTCGTGAGCTGTGGCAAGTCCAGTGGCCCAGCACGAAGAATTTCAAGCCAGACGTACCGGAGAAGTACGACGGCAGGTTGCATCTGTCGGAGTTCCTCAGCATCTACACCATCGCGGTGCAGGCTGCTGGGGGACGAGACGACAAGATCCTTGCCAACTACTTCCCGCTGGTGCTCAAACCCAACGTCAGGTCCTGGCTCATGCACTTGCCGGAAAACTCCATATCTTCCTGGGCAGACCTATGCCGTCAGTTTGTCAGCGCCTTTACGGGCGGCCACAAATCTCATGGCCAGGAGAGTGACCTTCACCTGCTTGCCCAGAAAGAAGGAGAGCCCTTGTGCAAGTATATCCAAGGATTCAGCCAAGTGCAACGCAACATCCCGGATGTCCACCCTGCCGTGGTCATCAGCGCGTTCCACCAGAACGTGCGTAACCGCAGGATGCAGGAGGAGATGGTGATGTGCAAGATCAGAGACGTCAGCGATCTATATGCTCTGGCCGATAGGTGTGCACATGCTGAGGAAGGGAGGAAACTCCCCGGAGAGAATACAGGAACGGGAGGATCTGACAGCGAGGATGCTGCCCCGGCAAATAAAAACCGGCGGCGGAATAACAGGAAGAGGAAAGGCAAAGATGTGCTAGTTGTTGAGCAGTGCGGCAACGACGGTGGCGCCAAGAAAGCCAAAGATGGTAGCTCCGGCAAGGAGGTTGCCGCATGCGCCAACTGCCAGGATGTGGCGGACGCCGACAAGCAGGACGGCACCAACAAACAGTACTGCAAGATCCACCGCACCAAGGGCCATGACCTCCGGAGCTGCAAGAAGGTCGAGCAGCTTGTCGAGCTGCAAAAGGCCGAGTACGAGCGACGCGACCAGGAGAAAGCCCAAGCAGGTGCTGGAGGATCCAGTACGAAGCGCACCAGCCGGGGAGGACGCCGCGGCAAGGCCAATCAGCGGCAAGGAGACAAACCTCCCCGCGGCCGCGACAAAGATGAAGACGACGACGACGAAGACATGGATGATGACGAGACCAGTGAGCAGGAGTTTCAGAAAGCCACAGAGGTCTTGTGCGTTGATGGTGGTGCTTCTCTGCATACTTCACACCGCCAACTCAAGCAGTGGGTGCGGGAAGTCAATGCGGCAGAATCACCCATCAAGTCACGCAAGCTTCTGAAATGGTCCAGCACGCCTATCATCTTTGATATTGAGGACCACCCTGATCGCACAACTGCAGTCGGGTGCTTGCCGATGTTGGTCTCACCAACTATCCGCAACCTCAAGGTCACTAAGATGCTAGTTGACGGCGGGGCCAGCTTGAACCTGATATCCTCCGCTGTGCTCCGGAAACTCCAAGTCCCTGACAGCGAGCTCGAAGAGACCGGCACATTCCAAGGAATCAACCCGGGAAGGAGCAAGCTGAAAGGGAAGATCACGCTGCCGGTGACATTTGGTAGCGAGTTGAACTTCAGGACTGAGAGGATCACTTTTGACGTTGCCGATTTTCCATTGCCATACAATGGAATTCTCGGTCGTCCAGCGCTCGCCAAGTTCATGGCGGCCTCTCACTACACGTACAACATGCTGAAGATGCCAGGCCCGATAAGTGTCATCTCTGTCCCTGGCGACAAGAAAGATGCTCTTATCTGTGCTGACAAGATCTACCGGGAAGCAGCAGCCGCAACGGATCGCGAGACACTTGCCGCTGAAGCTCCCGGGGGGAAGAAGAAGACCAAGTCCGGCAAGAGTTCTGATGCCCACTCTGGCAAGCGCACCTCTTCGGAGTGCTATGCTACCGTCGAGGACGCACCATCGAGCTCCACCGGCAAGTGTAAGAAGACAATGGCAGCTCCGCCAGCAACCAAGAAGGTGTCCGCCAAGGAGGACGGCACTGGTGGTACTTTCACCATCAGTGCCACTCTCGACCCTAAATAGGAAAGCGCGCTCATTGCTTTCCTGCGGGCGAACGTCGACGTGTTTGCGTGGCAACCGTCTGACATCCCCGGCGTTCCCAGGAAAGTAATTGAGCACCACCTTGCCGTCTGTCCTCATGCGCGGCCCGTCAAGCAGAAAGTCAGGAAACAAGAAGTGGAACGCCAAGAATTCATCGCAGAAGAGATCAAGAAGTTGGAAGCAGCAGGCCTTGTCAGAGGAGTGCTCCATCCTACGTGGTTGGCCAATCCTGTAGTCGTGCGCAAGGCAAACGGGAAATGGAGGCTTTGTATCGACTTTACCGATGTTAACAAAGCTTGTCCCAAAGATCCATTTCCCTTGCCGCGCATTGACCGGATTGTTGACTCCACTGCCAGATGTGATTTGCTTTCATTTCTTGACGCATACTCAGGATATCATCAGATCTTCATGGCAGAAGAAGATGAGGAGAAGACCACATTCATCACTCCATGTGGCACGTACTGTTTCGTACGGATGCCTTTCGGTTTGAAGAATGCTGGTTCAACATTTGCAAGGGTAGTCCATACTGCTTTTGAACCGCAAATACACAGAAACGTGGAGGCCTACATGGATGACATAGTGGTCAAGATCAGCCTCAAGCTCAACCCCGAGAAGTGTGTGTTTGGAGTCCCTTCCGGCAAGCTTCTCAGGTTCTTCGTGTCTCAGAGGGGAATTGAAGCCAATCCCGACAAGATCAAGGCCATTGAGCAGATCGAAGCACCGAAGCGCGTCAAAGATGTGCGGAAACTTGCCGACTGCGTGGCGGCTCTTAGCAGGTTTATCTCTAAGTCTGCTGAGCACGCCCTGCCGTTTTTCAAAATTTTGAAAAAGGCAGGTCCAATGAAATGGACTCGGGAAGCGGAGGCTACGCTGCAGGACTTGAAGAGATACCTGTCCTCCACTCCAATACTTGTCGCACCTAAACCACAAGAGAAGTTGCTGCTGTATCTGGCGGCAACCAATCAAGTGGTTAGTGCTGCGTTAGTAGCGGAGAGGGAGGCAGATGATGAGCCAGCGACCGCGGCAAGCACATCCAGCGACAAGCAGGGGGCTTCCCCGACAAGCTCTGGTCCCGGCAAAGATGGATCTGCGCAGATGCGCGAAGAGATACAGCAGAAGAAAATGGTGCAGCGCCCAGTCTACTTTGTCAGTTCCCTTCTACAGGGGGCTAGGTCAAGGTATTCTGGTGTGCAGAAATTGCTTTTCGGCCTTCTCATGGCCTCGAGAAAACTGCGCCATTACTTCCAAGCACATGAGATCACAGTTGTCACTCGCTTTCCGCTGAAGAGGATACTGCAGAATCCCGAAGCAACAGGCAGGATTGTTGAGTGGGCACTGGAACTGTCAAGCTTTGGCCTCAAGTTTGAGAGAACTTCAACTATCCAAAGCAGAGCATTGGCAGAATTCATAGCAGAGTGGACGCCAACACCAGACGAAGAAATTCCAGAAACGAGCATCCCCGTCAAGGAAGCAAGCAAAGAGTGGCTGATGTACTTTGATGGTGCCTGCTCGCTGCAAGGCGCCGGTGCTGGCGTGCTGCTTGTCGCACCCACCGGAGAGCACCTCAAGTACGTGGTCCAGATGCACTTTCCCAAGGAGCAAGCAACAAACAATACTGCAGAGTATGAGGGATTGCTTGCCGGTCTTAGGATCGCGGCAGACCTTGGGATCAAGCAGCTCATTGTCAGGGGTGACTCACAGCTTGTCGTCCGCCAAGTGAACAAGAATTATCAGAGTCCGTTGATGGAAGCCTATGTTGATGAGGTGAGAAAGCTAGAAGAGCACTTTGTCGGCCTACAGATGGAACATGTTCCAAGAGCTCAAAACGACATTGCCGATGGCCTGTCAAAGTGCACAGCACTTAAGTTACCTGTGGAACCAGGGATCTTTGTGCTCAAGCTGACTCAACCGTCCGTGACGCCATCAACTGGACAGAGCAAGAAGAGGAAGTTGATTTCTGGTGACTATTTCCCGGCAGGGCTTCCCGAGGCCGCCGCCAAGAAGGTTCCCAAGATCAACGCCAAGAGTGCTGAGGAGCAGTCTGCTCCGACAAGCCCCAGGGTTTGTTTCGTTGTAGCAGACGCTCCCAACAAGTTTTGCTCCGGCAAGCTTGCCGGGGAACGTCAAGCTCCGGCTGAGCCGCAGGTTCTCGCCGTAGAAGCGGATGTTCCCGCAGCAGCAGATATGCCTTTAGTCCTTGTTATTGAGCCACAAGCTCCAGCATGGGCACAGCAGATCGTCCGTTTCCTCCAGACAGGAGAACTTCCCGAAGAGCCAGAAGAAGCGGAAAGAGTAGCCCGGCAGTCAAGTATGTACCAGTTTGTCGACAACGCACTGTACAGAAGAAGACTCAACGGTGTGAAATTGAATTGTATTCACTGGGAAGATGGACAAAAGCTGTTGGGAGAGATACATGGAGGCATATGTGGTCACCACATTGGCGCAAGAGCGCTTGCCGGCAAGGTTTCTTTTGGCCGACATCCCTCCAGGATGCAACTGCACAAGTAACCAAGTGTGAAGCGTGCCAGTTTCATTCCAAGCAGATACACCAGCCAGCTCAAGCTCTCCAGACGATCCCTTTATCCTGGCCATTTTCGGTCTGGGGGCTCGACATCCTCAGCCCCTTCCCCCGAGCAGTCGGGGGCTTTGAGTACTTGTACGTCGCAATCGACAAGTTCACAAAGTGGCCGGAAGTGGAACCAGTGAGGAAGGTGACAGCACAGTCAGCAGTCAAGTTCTTCAGGTCGATTGTTTGCCGCTTCGGGATCCCTAACAGGATCATCACCGACAACGGTACACAATTCACGAGCCGCACCTTCATGCAGTACGTCCAAGATCTTGGCGCCAAGGTCTGCTTCGCTTCTGTTGCTCACCCCAGGAGCAACGGTCAAGCGGAGAGGGCAAATGCTGAAGTGCTGCGTGGGCTCAAGACCAGGACTTTTGACAGGCTGCACAAGTGCGGAAGAAACTGGATCGAGGAGCTGCCGGTGGTTCTTTGGTCGATCAGGACGACGCCAAATCGAGCCACTGGCCAGACACCTTTCGCTCTAGTCTATGGAGCAGAGGCAGTTATCCCCACGGAACTCGTATACGGGTCACCTCGAGTGCTCGCTTATGATGAGCTTGAGCAAGAGCAGCTGCGACAAGATGACGCGCTGCTCCTTGAGGAAGATCGTCTTCAGGCTGCTGTGCGAGCTGCTCGCTACCAGCAAGCTTTGCGCCGCTACCATAGCCGCAAAGTTAACACCAGAAGTCTCGAGGAAGGCGAACTTGTTCTTCGGCGCGTTTAGTCCGCCAAGAATTCCAACAAGTTGACGCCGATGTGGGAAGGCCCTTACCGGGTGAAACGAATCACTAGGCCTGGCGCTGTCCGCCTTGAGACCGAAGATGGCATTCCGGTGAGCAACTCCTGGAACATCGAACATCTTCGTAAGTTTTACCCGTAAGGCGCGGTTGTCGGCCCCTGTTACGGCAACCACCTTTTTGTACAAGTCTTGCCCCTGTTGCATGTAATCCTTTGTACAAAGCGAAGCGCACACCCTGAGCATAAGTGAAGCGCTGGCGCCCTAAGTTATAGCATGCATGCTAGGTCGAGTCTCGTCCTTGGTTAGGGTTGACAGAGCTTAGTAGCGGCTAACCCCTAACTTAGAGGTCGAGTGTGCGTCCTTTTGCCGTTCTTTCGTTTCCCTTGGTTCGCAGGGCTCGCATATCCTGGCCGGACCCATTGATGACAAAAAAGAGAAGAAGGACGGACCAGCATCTGGACCCCGGCAAGCCAGTGTTGCCGGGGCCTGCAAGTACAAAGACTCGCCCACGGCAAACCAAAGTTGCCGGGGGCTGCAATCTCAGATAAGTCTTTCATCCCTTATAATGCATTCTCTTATGGACTGAGGAATGCGAAACCTCGTTTCTTCCTAAAAGCTACCGTGCTCCCCTAACTCTAGGCCCTAAGGGCTCGTTCCCGGGGCCAGGTTTGGTCGTAGTCGCGGCAGCAAAGGGACGAAACGAGGAGCCTGAACCCGCCTCATCCCTGCCTCCGCCAAAAGCATGAGAAAGGTTGAGCGATGTGGGAAGACGACAGGGCCTGCTGCTGGGAAAAAAGTGTCTATCTTAAAGATATTAAGGATTTGGTCCTTGACGTGGGTTCCACCCACAAGACAAGTGACCCGGCAAGCATCCCCTTTTCATAAAAAAAACATTCCACTCAGGTACAGTTCATAGAGAATGAAAAACATGAATAATGGGATTACAAGTTTTAAATGCAGCTAAGGCCCGAGGGCTTACAAATTAAAAAGAGATAAGGTGCCCGTAATCCCTTTCTTGTCCCTCTCTTCAGGAGATAGGTCAAGGAGACGAAAAGGGCAAAAGGGGCGCCTAGGCGAGCTACGGGTGGCAGAAGACACCAAGAGAACATCTCGGTGGTCGTCCAAAGGCTGGATGGTGATGGCAGCGCCGGGGGCAGGGCTCGAAGACGAGGCAGCAGGACGTCAGCACGCTGTCGAGGGCGTCGCGCCCTCGTACTCCGAGTTGACGACCTTGCCGCCCGCCCTCTTCCTCTTCTGCAGCCTCCCTACGCCAGCCGCCCAAGGAGACGACCCCGGGAAGCTCAAGGAGCCGGCGACACGGATGATGGGGTCGCCGGTGCCGCACGGAGTGGCGCCCGACACCTAGTCGGACCCGTCATCCTACCGCCCGCTACCCTCGTCGTCGCTGTCGCTGTGCTCCTCGTCACTCCCGCCCGAGGAGGAGTCTTCGCTATCGGAGGAGCTCTCCACGCAACACCTTGCCTGAGTCCCGAAGCACCCGAAGACCTTGACGGAGAGGAGACCGCCCTCCATCAGCTTAAAGTGGAGGGTGAGCCCCTCCGTTAGGCGGTGGATATGGGCAAACATCTTCCACCCTCGACCAAGATACATCACATTAGGGGCTGGGAAGTCAACGTGGACTTGCGCACCGCTGATTCCACAGCACCTCATGTGCAGCGTCAGTGTCTCGGGCGGATCCAACTCCATCTCGCTCGCGAATGGAGTCGGGAGACGAAGGCGACGACGAGGCGGCCGACACAGCCTGACGAAGAACTCGCAAGGGTCGTCCCCAATATGGATCGCCGTGGGAAGAGGAGCCGCTGGCGGAGGTGAGGCCGGCGCGCCGCCCCGTCCACCTCTTCCTCGAGCGCCTCGGCCTCGCCCTCGACCTCGCCCATGGCCTCGCCCCCTCCCTCTTCCCCTACGGCTGGCCCTGCCACCACAGGTGCGGGAGAGGGAGGGACGCGTTGTCTAGCGGCGACCCTCGCCGCCACCGTTGAAGGACCAGGATTCCCTTTCTCCATGGCAAATGAGAGAGAGGGGAGCAGAAGCTGAAGGAAATAGGAGATGAAAGAATGTGGACCTCCGTTCCATCCCCGCTCCTTATAAAGAGGCGGGGTGGGGGCTCGGCCGTCCCGCTCAGCTAATCAAGACACAGAAGGAGCAGGGAACTAGGACCGGCCCTCTGCCTCGACCCATGACGGCCCGGTTCCCCGCCTCCACCGTTCGCCGCCCCAAGCGCATGGAAGCCGCGTGGCAGGCGTGCAGAACCGAGGCGACGGATGAGGCGACCTCTCCTCACCCCGTGATCGTGGGGAGTGGACGCCTCAAAAACCGCGCCCCTGCCCCTGATTCCCCTGCTTATAGGAGGGGAGGGGGGCGGACGTTCCGCCTTTCCGAATAAATAAACCACCCACGACCTCTCCCATGATGCCGCAATCGACGTTTGCCGTTCGGGGAGGGCGCGGTGGATGCGGAGTAAGATACAGCGTGATCCAGGCCGCGCGTGCCCGTGCCCTGTTTTGGGCCTGGCCCAACAGCGCTCGGCACCGTGTATGGCCCTGGCCCGGGGGCTCCTGTCGGTGTACTAGAGTAGGGGTACCCTAGTATCCCGAACTTGTGCACGGGCAGTCGCAGCGTCCCGCGGCAAGGCTTGCCGGGTGACCGCCAGGGTCCTCCGTGGTTCCGTTTGAGCCATTCAAGAGCAAAGTATTCAAGCCAAGGAGACAAGGCCCCAGCAAGAGGAGCTTGCCGGGAAGGCCACTCAAGGCACAAAACCCCGGCAAGAGGAGCTTTCCGGGAAGGCCATGCAAGGCACAAAGCCCCGGCAAGAGGAGCTTGCCGGGAAGGCCACTCAGGGCACAAGACCCCGGCAAGAGGAGCTTGCCGGGAAGGCCAACCAGGGCATCTCAAGGAACTTGCCGCGACGCGCCACGCGTCCCGGCAGGGTCCAGTGAGCGACAAGCTTCCGGACGCGACAAGACAACGGTCGCGGCAAGGCGCTTGCCACGGCAAGCAACCACTCTGTAACTGTGCTCTAGCACACCCATCTACGTGTCGCTCTGGGACCCTTCCAGGCGTACGTGGCGGGAGGCTGTGCAGCCAGGGGTACACTGTGGCAAGCGGCGCTGACAAGATCGCCATCATGGCGAGCGGTGGCGTCCCTGACGGTCCCTTTTTTGCACTGTTTGGGTGACGTAGATAGGCATTTAATGCCTTTGTCCCCTGCCGTCAGGGTTAGGTATGATACACTGTGCAGGTAGCTGTACCAACCGCAGCACCTTTTCCATTTTTGCCCTTGCCTACGTTGCCACCTGTCGGTGACCCCTTGAGCATATAAAAGGAGGCCCATGCGCAACACAGAGGAAGGAGGACGAACAGTGGAACACTCACGCTCGGTCTCGTTAGCTGCTGGTGTGTACTATAGCACTCAGCGCTCCCGAGCAAGAACTCAATACAATCCACAAAGCAGTAGTAGGAGTATTATCTCTCCGGAGAGCTCCGAAGCTGGGTAAATCGCTCGTGTGCCTCGCCTCGATCTGCTCTTCGTGCGACCTCCACCCCCCGCCGAACCGAAAAGGGGCTCCGTCCCCATAGGTGCTCGCAGAGTCAGCTTTCCCCGACACCTACCAATCCCTTCGAGTGAAGCCATTGGAAATCTCATACAGTTCAGTCAATTTCTTCAGTGACAGAGACGAAGTTCTTCTGGTCGCTGAGGAATTTGTTCTGACTGAGGAGTTAGGAATTCGCCAGTGCAGATTGCCTACACAGTGAGGAACATGATAGCCCTGAAGAATTTGAACCTCAAATTTCCGACCGTTGCTGTGCTACGCGCCAACTGTCCCAAAATATCTTACCCACCTAACGGTCATATCATTGAAGGGCATTTATGTCTTATCATGTCGGGCTGCTCCCTAGGCTATAAATAGCCGCCCCCTACAACCACTAGCTGGTTGCCTGCTCCGAGAGAAACTGACACTTGTCAATTGAGAGCATCCCATCCTCCAAGGACTTTGAGCGAAAATCATCAAGTGAGGAAAATCCAAAACCCAACCCAAACACCTATAAACCCAAAGTGATTGAGCATCACTAAAGAGATTGATCCTGCGTGGATCCGACGCTTGTTACCTTTGAAGACTGTGCTTCTTCCACATGGTTAGGCGTCATGGTCTAGAGCATCCAAGAGGAATTGTGGATCGCCGAGTGACCGAGTTTGTGAAGGTTCGCAAGTCACCTGAAGACTTACCACGAGTGATTGGACAAGGTCTGTGTGACCTTAGTTCAAGGAGAATACGGTGAGGACTTGGTGTCCTGAGCTGCGTGTTCTGGACTGGGTGTCCGGGACTGTGTGTCCTCGAGTTTAAATACTCAGCCGCTCCAACCATATGTACAACTGAGACAACAGTTGGAACTGGTCTACCAAATCATTGTCTTCACCAAGCCAACCAGTTCTATTTCCTCAACTCTTTCATTTCCATAGTATTGTGTTGTGTGCTTGTCATATCTGTGTTTGAAAACTTTGACTGAAGACTTTCTCAATTTCCTCAGTTCAATTTCTTCAGTCTGTTTGTCTTCATCTTGTGCTATCCTGTGATTACCTTTCTGTACTCTGTGCTAGTCTTCATTTCATCATGATGACCATGCTTGTGTTCTGCTATGTTTACTTCTGAGTACTTGTTCCGCTGCAAGTAGTTCTTCGCTAAGGAATTTCCTCACTAGCAAATTCCTCAGTGAAGAATTCATAAAAATCTCCTATTCACCCCCTCTAGTCGATATAACACACTTTCAATTGGTATCAGAGCGAGGTACTCCCTTGTTCTGTGTGATTTTGGTTTAACCGCCTGGAGTTTTAGTTATGTCGACCGCAGGTATGAAGAAAGTGACATGCCCTATCTTTGACGGTCACGAGTATCCCAAATGGAAGGCCATGATGAAGAAGCGCCTCATGGCGATGAATAGCGAGCTATGGACCATCACTGAGATTGGTCTGACCGATCTGTGCAAGATGGCGGAAGCTGATGACATTTGCAAGTACTCCCTCCTCAACCCCATGATGAAGGATGTCATCTGCTTCTGTCTGTCTCGAAATTATTTCAGGAACGTCATGCATCTCGATCATGCAAAGCTTATCTGGGACCGTCTCTCTGATGTCTATGAAGGTCATCGAACCTGTCACGATCCTTGGTTTGAGGACTTCAAGGAATCTCTCAAGTCTATGACATTTGAACCAGAATCATCATCCTCCTCACCATGTCTTATGGCAGATGGTGAAAAGGTAACTGAATGCTATCTCTCTGAATCCAGTGATGATGAATCTGGTGATGAATTTGGACCCAGTTATGTCAAACTTGCTTCTCTTGCTGCCAAACAACAAAGAGCTTTGGAAAAGGCTCACAACATGCTTAGTAAGAGCGATGATATGTTGGGTGAAGAAATGGATCAGTCAAAAGCTTTGGCTGAAAGTCTTCAGAGACTTCACTCTAAGTATGACTCCCTTCAAGATCAACATAACACTCTCTTATCCGATCATGAGAAGCTTTCTTATGAATTTCTTCAAAGTAAGCAAGATCTTGAAAAGCTAAGAGTGAGTTATGAATATCTTCAGAAGGAGTGCGGTTCATTACTTGCTCAACAAATCAGCGCTGCTCAGGAAGAATTTGTTCCTCCATGTCTGAAATGCATTGAACGAGAATCTGCTAATTCTTCACCTGAATGTTCAAATGCTTTTAATGTTACAAATTCTTCACCCGCCTCTGCTATCACTAATTCCTCATCTGAGGACATTGCAAGTATCACTGACGATGCAGGGCTGAAGGAATTGTACATGACAGGCATGTACAAAAGCCTCAAAGGGCATCAGACTCTTTGTGATGTGCTTAAAAAGCAGATCCTCAATAGGAACCCTAGGAAAGAGGGTATTGCCTTTGAGAGGAAACTCAATGATGATGGTACATATTGGAAGCCTGACCAGTACCCCAAAACCTCATGGGTTGCTGCAAAGGGACCTCCAGTTGATCCATCTAATTTATCTGGCTATACATGTGAATCTTCTCATTCTTCTGATGAGTCATTTGACTCCAACTATAAACTGTTCAAAAATCAGAATGGTGAAGTATTTGCTAGATATGTTGGCACTAACTGCAGGAACAGTTCCCCTATGAATAAAATCTGGGTTCCCAAAAAGTGCCTTGAAAGTCTTCAGGTGAATGTCCTCATGACACCACCTGTGAAGAATAGGAACCCCAGATCAAATTCTTCATATGGACCAAATTCTTCATATGGATCCAAGTCCTCATACGGACCAAATTCCTCATATGAACATCATCGTGCTAACAACTTTGTTTCACAGGGAAGAGCCAAGGGCTATGAATATGAGCATTATTCTTCTAATCATTATGTTCATAAGTCTTCGAAGAATTTCTCTGCTTATTCATATGCTTACCCTAATCCCTGTTATGTGAAACGAAATGGTTTGGCCTCTATGCCACCATTCTCATATGGAGCTCGCAGAGTGATGAACTCTTTGCCACCCCTTCAGATGTGGGTGGTGAAGAAAAAAAACTAATCTCTTCTGCAGGGTCAGGCCTCCAGACGTGCTCAAACGTCTGAAGAATTTGCTGGGGACCTGACAATGTGCCTGAAAGGACGCAGGCTAATCATGAAGAAATGAACATTCATTTCACACATCCTCCTACTGCTTTATATGTCTTACTGCTTGATGAAATTGATATGATGAATTGTGATATCATATTCTTCACTGATGAAGTATATGAGTTCATAAGCTGCACTAATTCATCTGCAGGATGATCAACCCAAAGCCACTGAGTGGGTCCTCGATAGTGGATGTACAAATCACATGACTGGTGACAAGAATCTATTGATGGATGCTCCCTTATCGTCATCACATCTGAAGCATATCATCTTCGCTGACAAAAGCAAAAGTCAGGTATTGGGTCTAGGTAAGGTTGCTATCGCAAAGGATCGACACATGGACAAAGTCATGCTTGTTGAGTCCTTAGGATAAAACCTTATGTCTGTCTCAATGCTTTGTGATCTTGATATGGTTGTTGTCTTTGGCAAGTATCGTTGCATTGTGATTATGGAAGCTGACAATTCCAAAGTCTTCAAAGGCTTTAGGAGAGGAGACTTGTATATTGTTGATTTCTCTGCAGATTCACAACCAGCCGTGTGCCTACTTGCAAAATCTTCAGAAGGATGGCTATGGCATCGACGACTTGGTCATGCAGGCATGAGGAATTTGCACATGCTTGCAAAGAAGAAGCATGTCATTGGCATCGAGAATTTCAAATTCCTCAAGGATCACTTATGCGGTGCGTGTGAAGCTGGAAAAATGACCAAGGCCAAGTATCCAGCTAAGACCATCATGACTACTACTCGTCCATTTGAATTGCTTCACATGGATCTCTTTGGTCCTAATCATTATTCTGCCATTTCAAATGAAGCATCTCAATATGGCTTTGTTATTTTTGATGATTACTCTCGTTACACATGGGTACACCTTGTTACTTACAAACATGAAGTGCAGGAAGTCTTCAAATGATTTTCCTCGAGGGCTTCAACCAACTTTGGTGTGAAGATCAAGCACATCAGAAGTGACAATGGCACTGAGTTCAAGAATTCGGGTCTCGATGACTATCTTAATGAACTTGGTATTACTCATGAGTTATCTGCTCCTTATACTCCTCAACAGAATGGTGTCGTGGAGCGCAAGAACAGGACTCTTGCTGAGATGGATCGAACTATGCTTGATGAGTACAAAACACCTCACCATTTCTGGGTTGATGCAGTTGATACTGCGTGCCACATCATCAATAGAGTATATCTTCACAAATTCTTCAAGAAGACTGCCTGTGAACTCCTCACTGACAAGAAACCCAATGTGAGTTATTTCAAAGTCTTCGGTACTAAATGCTGGATAAGAGATCCTCATCACAACTCTAAATTTGCACCGAAAGCACATGAAGGTTTTATGCTTGGTTACGGAAAGGACTCGCACACCTACAGAGTCTTCAACAATGTTCTTCACAAGATTGTTGAAACTGTAGATGTGTGGTTCGATGAAACTAATGGCTCACAAAGAGAGCACCTACCTTCTGTGATAGATGAACTAGCACCTGAGGATTCTATCAAGCACAAGGCTACTGAAGATGTCATTCCTACTGAAGAATCTGCTGAAGAATTCATTCCAGAACGTGAAGAACGTCGAGCTGACGCACCTGAGGAAATTGATGCTGAACAAAATGCTGATCAAATTCCTTACCGACAATCCGCTCACCCTCGCGTTGCAAAAGAAGTGCAAGTGAAGAAGATCATCGATGACATTAGAGCACCAGGTCCTCTCACCCGCTCAAAAGCTTCACATCTATCTAACTTTTGTGGGCACTTTGCTTTTGTCTCTATCACAGAGCCCACTAAGGTAGATGAAGCATTTCTGGATCCTGAGTGGATTCAGGCCATGCAAGAAGAATTACATCAGTTCAAGCTCAACAACGTCTGGGAACTGGTTAATCGTCCAGATCCTCGCAAGCATAATATCATTGGCACAGAGTGGATCTATCACAACAAGCAAGATGAAAACGGCCTTGTGGTGAGAAATAAGGCACGTCTAGTAGCTCAAGGATACACACAGGTTGAAGGAATTGATTTCGATGAGACTTTTGCACCTGTTGCTAGACTTGAAGCTATTCACATATTACTCGCTTATGCTAACCATCATGATATCATCTTATATCAAATGGATGTGAAAAGTGCATTCCTCAATGTTAAGCTTGAGGAAGAAGTATATGTTGCTCAACCCCAGGTTTTGAAGATCCAAAGAATCCTGACAAAGTCTTCAGACTCAATAAGGCCCTCTATGGCCTCAAGCAGGCCCCACGGGCGTGGTATGATACTTTGAAGGAATTCTTCATGAAGAATGGCTTCACACCCGGTTCACTCGATCCTACTCTCTTTACTAAATCTTATGATGGTGAACTGTTCGTGTGCCAAATATATGTTGATGATATTATCTTTGGCTGCACTGACCAACGTTATAGTGATGAATTTGCCTATATGATGAGTGAAGAATATCAAATGTCTATGATGGGAGAGTTCAAATTCTTCTTAGGTCTTCAAATTCGTCAACAGCGCAATGGCATATTCATATCTCAGGAGAAATACCTCAAGGATGTCCTGAAGAAATTCGGCATGCAAGATTACAAAGGCATCAAGATTCTTATGCCCACAAATGGTCATCTATGTACTGATGAAAATGGTATTGACTTCGATCATAAGGGATACCGCTCCATGAGTGGTTCTTTATTGTACTTATGTGCATCTAGGCCAGATATAATGCTTAGTGTTTGCATGTGTGCCCGATTTCAAGCTGCACCGAAGGAATCACACCATAAGGCTGTGAAGCATATTCTTCGATATCTAGCTCACACACCAACACTAGGATTATGGTATCCCAAGGGCTCGGATTTTGATCTCATTGGATATTCTGACTCTGACTATGCTGGTGATCATGTGGACCGCAAGTCAACATCTGGTACATGTCATTTCCTCGGACGATCCTTGGTCTGTTGGTCCTCGAAGAAACAGAACTGTGTATCATTGTCTACTGCTGAAGCTGAGTACATTGATGCTGGTTCTTGCTGTGCTCAACTCCTATGGATGAAGCAAACACTCAAGGACTATGGCGTCAACATGAAGAATGTGCCTCTCCTTTGTGACAATGAGAGCGCTATCAAGATTGCTCACAACCCAGTTCAGCACTCGAAGACAAAGCACATTCAGATTCATCATCATTTTCTTCGTGATCATGTGTTGAAGGGCGACATTTCTATTGAGGATGTGAAGACTGAAGAACAACTAGCTGATATCTTCACTAAGGCCTTGGATGAAAAGAGATTTAGCAAGTTGCGGTGTGAGCTAAATATCTTAGAGTCTTCGAATGTACTTTGAAAAGGAACTCATCCTAACACCTATGCAAAATTGATGACTTAGATGTGCAACACATGAAGAAACGTCTTTCTTCAATCAATGAAGAATAACACTCTAAGTGTGAAGAAATTAATGAAGAATTTGATTCTTAGAACCCTACGATAATTGTACGCGGTGTCTGAGATCAACATTCTTATATGGTGGGTCACCCCACCAAAAAAGTTGAAAATCTTCAATTTGAGTTTTTTTTCTCATTTTTGAAATTCCTCAGTTGTTCAAATTCTTCAACTTTGCAAAATCTTCACTTGTTCCGTTGTTTTTCTTCATTGGCTATATATATATATATGAGTTTATGTCCTCTACAACATTCACTTATGGCTATTTCTTCAAGTTAGTTTTTTTTGCTAAGTGAATGTGATCGGACCCTTCTCCCTCTATGCTATACTCAATCCAATCTATTCACAAATTCTTCATGTGCGTTATATTTGAAACTCGTTCAAAATCTTCACTGTGTCCTTGTCAGCTGAAGAAATTGCGAACGGAATGTTAAAACTAATCTTATCCAAATTTTCGGTTTTTCCGTTCAAACCGTTCCGCATCCCACGATGCATTATTTTACTCACCCACGATCTCCACTACACTATACGTGGGTGACACATGTCATGCGAAGGAGAAGGGTCAGGGGCACGTTCGTCCCAAATGTCCGGGCGAACGGTTTTTCACTGCCACTATAAATACCCCTTCACCCCTTCCTCACTTCCTTTACTCCGCTCGATCTCTCTCTCCCGCTCGAGCTTCCCAAACCCTAGCGCCGCCGCTACTCCGTCGTCGCCGGTGAGGAAGAGCTTCACTACCTCGACCTCGTCGTCGTCGTACTCGCGCCGACCGCGGATCTCTTCACCTCCATCGCCGCCGTAGCCGTCTTCCTCTGCCAAGTGAGGGCGTGGAAGATCTACACCGATGAACTTCACTTCTCCATCTCTGTGTTCGTCGTGTTCTTCATTCAGGGTAATTAAAAGTTACTTTTACTGCCCTCTTTGATTCGAAAGTTTTCTACAAAATCTTCAAAGGTGTTTTATTCTTCAAATCCTCACACACAAAACACCTTACAAGTCATCTGTTCTTGACTCATTTCTCTAAGCATCATTTTCTTCAAGATTCCTCAATTGTGTGGATCTTCGATCTATACAACTCTGGAACCTAAGGCAAAACACGCTTAGTGAAATTCTTCAAGACACATCTGGTCAAATTCCTCAAACTTGTTCTTTTTGAAAAACCCTCTGAGAACGCATATGACCTCTCCAAATTCCATGCAACTATACTTTGTTCATAGGTACACATGTCCGCTGCTGAATCACTAGGTTCTCATCAGCTTAACTCATTTGCAGCGTTCCTCGAAGAAAAACTGCATACTTCTTCAGAAAATTCAATTGTTCAAATTCCTCAGCCAAAGAATATGGCAGATGGTAAGAAGCCGCAGAAAGGAGGAAAGAAACCTGAGGTTATGACTGCGTTTGAGATCCCTGAGGACATTTACAAAGAGTACTGCACACCTGATGAAGCCAAGTTTGGCAAAGAAAACAAAAATCAGCGCAAGGTGCGCATTCAGAGGATAAAACGGAGATGGGCAAGAGAATGGAGAGAGTACAGATATGTTACTCCAAAATATATGAAGAAATTCGCTCTCAACCCTCCATGCCCAAGACTTCCACTAGCAACTGGCCAAGTGGCTGATCCCACTAGCGTCAAACAGTGTGAGGACTTTCCTGAAGAATGGGCCAGACATCAAGCCAAATTGGCAAGACAAGCCAAAGAAGCAGTGAGGAAATTCAACGAAGATTCTGCTGATGCTGCTGCCACTTAGGCCTGTGTCAAGCCGAGGAAATCTATGCCTAAGAAGCCTGCTCGTAAACCAAGTGCTTCACCAACAGTGCCCTCACGGCCAAGTTCCTCCGCTGCGCCCTCACGGCCAGAAACTTCAAAATCTTCACGACCAATTCCTTAAGCTGCTCCTACTCCTTCAAAATCCTCAGCACCTCCTCCACAATCCTTAGCTATCCCGACAAAGTCCTCAGCACCTGCGCATCTGGCCTCATGCCAAAGGACTACAGGTATCTCCATTGCCTCTAGTGTCTCTGCAAGTTCCTAAGCTGCACCAAGTTCCTCAGCTGGACCCTCTCTGCTGAAGAAAAAGGCTACTGCTGGATGAGGTCCTCGCCCTAGTCCGAAGAAGAAGCAGGTCGCTTTCCAAGTGTCCTTTGACAATGATGAGGCTAATGAAGAAGAACTTGCCGAAATCATCAGAGATAGGCAAGCTAAGCCGCTAGTGCCAAAGAAAGCAATGTGCCAATGCTCTTTGATCCAAGGTTGATCCTGGATTTCATTGATCTATGGCACAAAGATCCCAATATGCCTGTGCCGGAGATGAACCTCACTCCTGGTCAAAGTCACGTCTTGACTGCTTTCATTGAAGAAGAAAAATGGAAGTATGATAGGGCAAGACAGATCAAGAAATCGCAGTGCAGAAAAGAGAAACTGCTGAAGAAAAATGTTGTCAAGATGACACTTGAAGAACTCGTCAAGATGCAGGCTGACATCAAAACCCTCAGCAATGAATTTGATGCTTACTATGCTGATTGGAAAGAAGCTAAAGTCAGGTTTGTGAAACTGACTAAGAAGTTCACAACTGTTGCAGCCCCATCGCAACAAGAAGTTCCTCAGGCTGAAGCTTCAGCTCAGCCAACTGAAGAACATGCCAGCACCGCTGATGACTTTCAGGTTGCTGAAGAAAATGCTAGTTCCAGGGCTGATGACTCCATTCCAGCCGCTGAAGAAATTGCCAGGGCATCCACTAGTGGTGCGCCTGAAGAAATTGAAGAAGTCAGGGCAACTGCGTCAGTTGCACCTGAGGAAATTCAAACAGATTCCTCAGCTCCTCCCGCGCCTACACCAACTCCTATCCTTCCATCTGCATCAAATGTGAAGAAGACCAAGGCTGCAGAGCGAGCTGCAGTGAAGAAAAGGAAAGCATCAAGTGCTTCAGAATCTTCAGCTCCCAAGAAGATGAAGCCTATGACCAGCTCTTATGAAAATCCTATCGATGTTGTTCCGATTTCAACCATGCCATCAAAGGACCTTGTTCCTTTTGGTGAAGAATATGAGATCCCAAGAGGATCTGATGAAGAAACTCAATCTGCTGCTTCGTCAGAGTAGATTGATGAGGAAATTGAAGTGGATACGATCCCTTCCACACCTGTTGTATCCTCACCAATGCCTCAGTTCACAGCTGAAGAGGCTGGTGTTGAAGAATTAGAAGATGAAGACATGGACATTGGAAGCACAACGCCAGTGATGAATGATGACTTTTGGGAAAGTCAGCATCCCAACTCTCCACTCTTCACCCCACTACAACAAATTCCTCACTCCCCTGCACCAACAGTTCAAATGGGCTCTGAGGAAACTCATACCACCTCACCTGTCCGTGAAGACATTCCAGCCACTAGTGCTGAAGAAACTGCTGCTGCTCAAAACGTGACAACACAAACTGCACATGAAGAGGAACTAGAAATTCCTCAGCCCGAAGAACCTGAGGTCGCGAACCCTGAGGTTGTGATGCAACTCACTGACACCCCTCTGCCAAAGCCAAAGGATCCGTTCTCAAGGAAGCAAAAGTTCAAGGCTGAAGGCTTCTTTGGCGAGCACGTATTCTTCACTGATTACAATCCTTATGACTCTGCTCGCATAAGGAAGAGGCATTTCTGGACTGCTAGTCAAGCCAACTTCTATTCCTCAGTGCTGTTCAACAAAGACAAAGTCTTCGATCATGCACATATTCCTCACGTGGATATGGAGTCTCTGCCGTGCTTCGAGCCAGTCCTCAGTGTTCTTCACGATGCTGGGCTACTAAACTTCTGCACTGACATATGTGATTGGAATGAAGAACTCATTCTTCAGCTCTATGCAACGTTGCACATCACGGGCGACTCTGAAGATGTTAACTCATGGGTTCTGGACTGGATGACAGAGAACACTCATTACAAGGCACCAACATCTGAATTTCTTCGTGCCCTACCACTAAGTCCTCCCCTTGAAGATGCACGTTGTGTCTATAGTGAACCGGAGCTTTCAAATCTCTACATGCAAGTTTTGATGAAGCCTTTGAAGCCAGGGCAGGCCCCTCGAACCAATTTTCTCGTCAAGGAATTACTGTATGTGCCTCGGACTGTCTACCGCATTCTGACAAAGACAATGAGTCCTATCAAAGTCCATGACTCAAATGATGAAGAAGTCGTTGGCATCATGAAGAATCTGCTTTTCAATATCATTCATGGCGTTCCCGTCAACTTCCATGATTTCTTCATGAGGACTCTGGCCAATATTGCAATGTCACCATTTGAGCTGAAGCCTTATGCGCCATGGATTATGAGATTCATTATGACAAGGTCTTCACTCAACTACAAAGCTGACACTCTGAACCACTGCAACTACTTGCCTCCAATTGAAGTCCTCAAGAGGCCATTTTCCTCAGCTGATGACAAAGGCAAGGCAACTGCTGTGATCGATGAAGGCATTCGTCCATTGGATGGTCAGTTTTGCAAGGCTACATCCTACTCCACCAATGATGACTCTACCACACATGACTCTGCCGCCAACAATGCCAAGAAAAATCCTCAAGCCACAGCACCCAGGGTGATGACTGATCGTGAGTTACTCCTCAGTCTTCATCAGAAGGTTGATCGCAATCATAAATGGGTCAAGCGTCAGTTTGGTTCAATTCTTCACAACATGACTTCAACACACAACGCAGTGAAGAAAAACCAATACTACCTCCATGAAACCTGCAACCGTACCTGGGTTGTTCTGTCTCATGTCTATAGCGCTGTAGATCTGAAGAAAATGGGTCTCAAGGAAGACTTTGACTGGTCTGCACCTCCTCCGAAGAAATTCAAGAAGGTCAAGGTTCCTTCTCTGGTGGCCAGCTCATATTCTTCATCGCGTGACACTGATGAAAATGAAGACTTGGACGACACAGCGGCAGGCCCTACGTCAACAACCGACCCTAACAACGCTGGCACTCCTTCATCAACTTGATTATCTTCAGGGGCGTTAGTCCTCAGTTTCGATCCTTTTGGTCATTCAATGACAAAGGGGGAGAAATTTGAGTTAGTCTTGAAACGGGTCTATTATATGGGCATTTTTTTCTTGCTAAGTTACAACTCTCGTTCTTCCGAAACTTTTATTGGATCAAGTTGTAAACTTAAACCCAATGGTGGTCTGATACTTCTGCTACGTTTTCCTGCATGCTTATTCCTCGTTAATATTATCGCATGCATGCTGAAATTCGTCAGTCACCATTTTTCATCATGCATTTCAAATTATTCATACTATATATCAAATGCGTGTATGAATTAAAAGATATAGGGGGAGTTCTCCATGATTCAACTCTTCAAGTGTGCATTGCTTCAAAAGCAAATTCCTCACTATGCACATATTCAGGGGGAGTTCTTCTATATCTTGCAATCAAATTCCTCAATATCAGTATTTACACTCCATATGTTTATCCCCGTTGAAAACTTAACCTATATTGTCATCAATCACCAAAAAGGGGGAGATTGTAAGTGCATCTAGTGCCCCTTAGTGATTTTGGTGTATTGAAGACTTATAGGTTAAGGATCTAATGTGTTTATGAGTGTACACAGTTCTATAAGTCTATGAGGAGTTTGATATTTACAGAGAAAGTCGACCCCTAAAAATGAAGTTCTTCGACTGAAGATTTTGGTATTCTGAAGACTTCCTGAAGACTTTGAAAGTAAAGAAATTGGTGTGACCTTGAAGAATTGGTATTCATTCGAGGAACATGAAGCGTGAAGACTTTGTTTTCGTAGTTTCATTTTCTCTTTCTTGAGTCATAGGAAACACCGTACTGTTAAAGGGGGTCGAGGAAATACTAAGGAAAAATTTCCATGTGATGCTCAACTCAAATCCTACACCTACCAATCCCTTCGAGTGAAGCCATTGGAAATCTCATACAGTTCAGTCAATTTCTTCAGTGATAGAGACGAAGTTCTTCTGGTCGCTGAGGAATTTGTTCTGACTGAGGAGTTAGGAATTTGCCAGTGCAGATTGCCTACACAGTGAGGAACATGATAGCCCTGAGGAATTTGAACCTCAAATTTCCGACCATTGCCGTGCTACGCGCCAGCTGTCCCAAAATATCTTACCCACCTAACGGTCATATCATTGAAGGACATTTATGTCTTATCATGTCGGGCTGCTCCCTAGGCTATAAATAGCCGCCCCCTAGAACCACTAGCTGGTTGGCTGCTCCGAGAGAAACTGACACTTGTCAATTGAGAGCATCCCATCCTCCGAGGACTTTGAGCGAAAATCATCAAGTGAGGAAAATCCAAAACCCAAACCCAAACACCTACAAACCCAAAGTGATTGAGCATCACTGAAGAGATTGATCCTACGTGGATTCGACACTTGTTACCTTTGAAGACTGTGCTTCTTCCAGACTATTAGGCGTCATGGTCTAGAGCATCCAAGAGGAATTGTGGATCACCGAGTGACCGAGTTTGTGAAGGTTCGGAAGTCACCTGAAGACTTATCACGAGTGATTGGACGAGGTCTGTGTGACCTTAGTTCAAGGACAATACGGTGAGGACTTGGTGTGCTGAGCTGCGTGTTCAGGATTGGGTGTCCGGGACTGTGTGTCCTCGAGTTTAAATACTCAGCCGCTCTAACCAGATGTACAGCTGAGACAACAGTTGGAACTGGTCTACTAAATCATTGTCTTCAGCAAGCCAACCGGTTCTATTTCCTCAACTCTTTCATTTCCTCAGTATCGTGTTGTGTGCTTGTCATATCTGTGCTTGAAGACTTTGACTGAAGACTTTCTCAATTTCCTCAGTTCAATTCCTTCAGTCTGTTTGTCTTCATCTTGTGCTATCCTGTGATTACGCTTTCTGTACTCTGTGCTAGTCTTCATTTCATCATGATGACCATGCTTGTGTTCTGCTATGTTTACTTCTAAGTACTTATTCCACTGCAAGTAGTTCTTCGCTAAGGAATTTCCTCACTAGCAAATTCCTCAGTGAAGAATTCATAAAAATTGCCTATTCACTCCCCCTCTAGTTGATATAACGCACTTTCAGGACCCCGTGTGAAGGGCTGGTTGAATAGTAGCCGGTGGAGGCTGGAGGAAGTCGACGGTGGATGAACATTAGCTCGTGGAGGCTGGAGCGAGGCATTAGACTGTCAGTGTACAAAACTAGGGGCCTTTATATACCCCTTTACTTGTGCACGAGAAGTCGTAGCCACACCTGCGCCCACGCTTGGCGGGGCAGAGGAAGGAAAGGTACAAGGCTACCAAGTCAGTGCTCAAGCCGGAGGCGCAAAGAGAAAAATGACAAGATGGATTTCCCCCGGCAACACCATTGCTGGGGCGGCCTACATAGCCCCGACAAGAGCCTTGCCGGGGCAACTTGCCCAACACCAGCAAGGCCGCCACCCTTGAGCCTGAGAGCTATGACACCATTGACAACGTCGAGATCAATACTCGGGGGCGCCTGCGTGGTGGCATGCAGATCTTTGTGAAGACCAAAGGCCTTCAAGCCTAGATGAGAACCAGAAGACGAAGACCCCCGGCAAGATCCTTGCCAGGAACCGCCACAAGACCCCGTCAAGACCCTTGCCGGGGGCATCTGCGGGGCCGAGGCCAGACCCGCGCCTGCCAAAATTTTGCTGCCCCGCGCCGGTTCTGACGCAGCAACCAGCCCGCCAACTAGGCGAGCGCCTGCGTGGCAGCATGTAGCTTCTAGGCCAACTAGGCGAGCGCCTGCATGGTAGCATGCGGCTTCTAGGCCGACTAGTCAAGCACCTGCGTGGTGGCATGCGGATCTTCGTGAAGACACTGTCACTGCACCAGCTCAGCAACCAGCCAGCCAGCATGGTGCTGCATGCCTTGTCAGCGTGGACGCGCGTCAAAGCAAGGCGAGGTAGCGATGGACGGGACGAGCTTCATTGCCATCCCCGATAAAGCAAGAGGGCACGTAGGCGGCACATTAAATGCGTTTGTCCTATGGTGCCAGGTGACAAACTTGTAACACTGTAGATACTTTCCACCTCCTGTGTGCCACTGTGGCGACCCCTTTGACATATAAAAGGAGGCCCGAGGCGTACTGTGGAAGGATTTGGACTTTTTTAGACTGGGCATGCACGACAGCTAGTTCAAGAGCTCAAGAACACCCAATATACATAGACAATCAGGACTAGGGTTTTACGTATCGTTTGCGGCCCAAACCTGGGTAAAAATTCCCTCCCGCTGATCTTCTAGACCTGCTCTTTGCGCAGCTCCACAGCCCGCCAACCGTAGAAGGGATTCCCCAGGATCCCATAGGTGTAGTTTCCCCCGACATCTTTCGCGCGCCAGGTAGGGGGCGCTGAGGGTGTGAAAATCTGGTCTAAAGGTTAGCACATCGACTTCTTCATCGCCATGGCTCCCAAGAAGAAAGCGATCACAGCGATCGGTTTGTCTGGAGCCGAACCGCCCGTACCAGCATGAGCGGGCGACGGGGCGGCCACAGATGGTGACGGAGGCGTGGCCCGTGAGCATCCACGACACTCTGGCAATCAGAGCCATGCGAGCGACATCGTTCGTGTCCAAGACGATGAGCCACACGCCGCTGGGTCCAGGGGCGGAGCTGTGCTGCCCACGGGCGGCGCGGCAGCCTCCGAGATGCCCAGCCGGCGCTCGCGCTGCGTTCTTCCTAGGCCGCGCATGGCGAGCAATGCCACAACGTCGGTGCCCCCGGGCGCCGCCGCGGGAAGAGCTCTTTGTGTCACTCTCAAGACACACCGGGCCAGCATGCGCGCCCAGACGCTAGCGAAAACGACGCGCGACTGCGAGACCGTGATAGAGCTCCTTCTAACGTGGTTAGAAGTCAGAGCGCGTCATGGTCTGCGTAGCTTACAGCAACACCCACGCCAGCGGAAGCATTGGCGTGCGTGCAACTACTCCTCGACTTTTCTCCTGCTGTGGAGAAGCTCAACGAGTGGAGAGCCACCA
This sequence comes from Aegilops umbellulata, assembly GCA_032464435.1. Classification (NCBI taxonomy): domain Eukaryota; kingdom Viridiplantae; phylum Streptophyta; class Magnoliopsida; order Poales; family Poaceae; genus Aegilops; species Aegilops umbellulata. The sequence goes on along the minus strand of CP136054.1, from coordinate 146,813,113 downwards.
TTCAGAGCCTCATCAGCTTCGCCAATAAAGATGAACCCCGACCAGCGGGACCCTCGTGCCAGCGCTCTGTCGAGCAGGTGCACGCCGGCGGCGGAAGGACCGGAGACGCTGCGACCACGGTGCATTCTCCTCCCCACACCCGCAACAGCGGCCGCTGGCTCGTCGGGCCGACGCCCGCGACAATGTTTCCACGGCATCGTCCAACCCGCGATCCCGCTGCGACCAATGTTAAGTTCTTCGGGAGCGAGCTCAGGAAGACGCTCGAACCACTATCGAGCGGCGGCGAGAAGCGTGCCATCAGTCAGATAGGCGTGCGGGGCACACTATGGACCGCCCAGTGCTGGGGGGTGCTGGTGACCTACCTTATGAGGTGGGTTGTCCATCCTTTACCCCTGAGCTGCGGCAGTTCCAATGGCCCACCCACCGCACATTCAAGCCTGAGGTCGGAGAAAATACAAGGGCAAGACTCACCCGTCGAAGTTCCTCAGCATCTACACTGTCACGATGCAAGCTGCCGGGGCTCACGATGACAAGGTGCTTGCCAACTATTACCCATTGGCACTTAAGCCCAACATCATGTCATGGTTGATGCACCTGCCAGTGGATTCCATTTCTTCTTGGTCGGATATGTGCCACGAGTTTGTTGGCGCCTTTACCGGAGGCCACCAAGCTCCTAGCAAGGCAAGTGATTTTCATGTAATCCCCCAGAAGGACGGTGAAACCCTGCGCAAGTACATACAAAGGTTCAGCCGTGTGCAGTACAACATCCCAGATGTCCATACCGCCGCTGTCATTAGTGCATTCCATCAAAATGTGCGCAACCGCAACATGCGTGAGGAGCTGGCGATGAACAAGGTTAAGGATATAGTCGAGCTTTATGTTCTGGCCGATAGATGTGCTCGGGTTGAAGAAGGGAGGAAGTACCCCGGCAACGATGCCGGGGCGGAAACCGACTCCATAGACAAAGACCCCGTCGCCCCGGCAAAGAAGGGTCGACGCCGAAATAGGAAGCGTAAGGGCAAGACCGTGCTTGCCGTCGAGGGATCCGGTGTCACAGCCCCAGATCAGCCCTTGTTTGACCTTGGTTGCTCATCATGCCATCATGTTAAAATTCCAAAGAAACTTGAAATGGGGATGTTGAAACCATAGCACCAAATGAATTCAACTAGGTTCAAACTTAAAACTTTTCAATGAACCCAAAATTCCCTTTAGAAATGTTCATCCTTTTTGAATTGGTTCAGCACCTCTGACAAAAATGGTGCACATTTTTCTAGATCGATTTGGATTTTTGAATGAACTCATAAAGTATTTGAGTTTGGGCATTTAATTGCTATAAATATTTAAAATTCCCAGGTAATTCTGGAGGTGGTTGTGGGCTTTTGTAAATAATTCTAACAGTGCCCACAATTTATTTCAGGAATTTATTAAATGATTTAGCATTTTTACTAAATCCAGAAAACAAAGACAAAAATAGAAAAGAGAAATAAAAGACAGAAAGCAGAGAGAGAGAAGCCCACCTGGACCTTACTTGGTGCTCACCTGGCCTGGCCCAGCACGGCCCAGCCCAGCTGGTCGACGCCAGTTGTCGTCTCCACCGCGCCAGAAGGACACCGGGCGTGTGCCCGACGCGCGCGTGCATGCGCCGGCCACCTCCTGCTTTCCTGCTCACCGCTGGACTCACCCGAGGGCGCCACGCACTCCCCTTCGACCCTCTGCACCTCCTCCCTCCTCGCAGTTCTCTCCCTCCCCTCTCTGCTCTCTTCCTGAGCGTAGCCGTCGCCGCTGCTCGCTGTTACCGCGTCCACCACCACCCCCTCGCCTCTCCGACGCACCCCCGAGCTCCGCCTCATCGCCATCGCCATCTCCGTTGATGCACGCAATGCTGAACGCCCCCAAGTGACGACCTGAGCTCTTCTTCAACCTCCGGCCGCCGGAGATCGCCTTCGCTGCACCGCCCGCTCCGGACCGTCTCCGAGCTCGCCGACCTGCTCGTCCGACTCGCCGTGAGCCACTGACCCGAACCCCCTCCTTTGTGCTCCGTTTGCACATTGTAGCCATCACTCCGCCGGAGACAAAACCGCGCCGCCGCCCGAGCTTCTCGCTGCCATGGCCACAGTCGTCGTAGCTCCCAACCGAGCACACCCACGTGCTCACCGCGCCGCATAGGTGCCGTAGGAGCTAAGCACGCCACTCCACGGCCACCATAGCCCCGTTCCCGAGTGCGGCCGAACTCCGGCCGCCGCCGAGGTCGACGCCGCGCTCAACCCCGGCCACCCTAGCTGCTGCCGCTTGCTGCATTGGATGCGGGAGAGCTCCAGCTCCCCGCGGACGCCCTCCGCCATTCGTTTGGGCACTGGGAGAGCGAACCCGACGCCCTCTGCCGTCTCTGGCTCCGCCGACGACGAGCCATGGGTCAACTTCGGTGAGTTGACCCGGGTTTGACCCCTATTTGACCCCCGAGGGTCACTGACACGTGGGCCGCCCCTGTTAATTTTTAGTTAGGTTTAGTTTAGTGCTAATTAACCTAGATTAGTGCTTAACCTAACATTAACTAACTCTGTTAGTTAGTTGTGTCACTGACCAGTGGGCTCCACTGGTCAGGTTTGACCTGACCGGCCCCGTTGACCAGTGACGTCACCCTAACGCAATGCTGACGCAATAAAGCATTTACTGGATTCATTCTTATATAGGAAATTCCAGAAAATGCTACAAACTTCAAAACTTTATAGAAGTTAATTTGTAACTCCAAATGCAAAGATTTATATATGCAATTTGATCCGAAAAATCAAATCTTTCAATCTGTACTGGTTTCATGCATGTTAGAACACTTTAACCTTGCTGTTTAGGCGAAACAAGTTAATGCACGAATATTACCTCTTATTTTGGGTTTGGATTTGAGTCCTTGATTCAAATGAACTCAAACCAATCTGTTCTAAGTTGCGTTAGCTAAAACACACTCATTTTGCCATGTCATTGCATGCATCATATTGTTGCATATTGCCATGTGATGATTGTGTTTCGATGTGTTCTTCGTGGTAGGTTCTGCCTCCGAGGATATTCACGAGTATCCAACTAAAGGGCAGTATCCCACTACTACTTTGTCAGGCAAGCAAAACCCCCTTGTTCATTTCGATACAATCCCACTCTCTCACTCCTGCTCTCTTTTACTGCATTAGGACAACAACGATTCATCTGTTACATGCTGCGGTAGTTGAACCCCTTTTTCTCTGCATGACCTGTCATTGCCATAGTAAATAGATGAAACCCACTAGCATGAGTAGGAGTTATTTGAGCCCTGATGTGCCTACTCATTCATGCTTGTTTGTCATGCATGCTATTGCTTAGAGTTGAGTCAGCTCTGATTCATCGGGGATGAATTGGAATGGTGATGAACATGTCCTACTGTGTGTGAGCTAGGTGTGTGAACACGATTTGGTAAAGGTAGCGGTGAGAGGCCATGTAGGAGTACATGGTGGGTTGTCTCAATGTAGCCGTCCTTAGGAACTAAGTTCTGCGTTTGTGATCCATGAACAACTACTACCATGCATTGGGCCTGAAACCAATGGACCCTCTCGGCTTCTTAACCACCCTTGTCCTGTGTCCAGGAGTTGCAAGTAGTTTCTGGTGTTTGTAGTATGCTGGAGGCCGTGCGTAGCACTGACCCGCGGGGTGGGCTATGATGCGGTGGGCACGTGGCACGATGTACTGAGCACCCGTTTGGTGTCTTGGGAACCCTGCTCACATCGTTCGGGGCCGTACGTGGAAACTTCGGCCGGACTCCCTGCGGATGGAACCTGAATAGGTGATAAACCTGGACTAGAGACTTGAGTGTTTGGGTAGGCCGTGGCCGACACCCTTGCCAGGCTTCCGCTTGAAGGTTGCCGAGATACATGACGTGTACATGGCGGTAAGTGGCGAGAGCGTGTGTGAAGAAGTACACCCCTGCAGGGTTAGCATCATCTATTCGAATAGCCGTGTCCATGGTAAAGGACTTCTGGGTTGCCTGTAGAGTTCATAGACAAGTGAAAGTGGATACTCTAAAATGCGCAAGATAAGCGTGAGTGCTATGGATGGCGTTCCCGTAGGAAGACGGGAGCGGATCCATAGTGGTGTATTGAATGGTGAATATGTGGACTCGTGTGCGCCACCTCAAAAGAGTTACTTGCAGTCATAGTTTAGGATAGCCACTCAGTCAAAGCTGGCTTGCTGCAGTCAAACTCCACCACCCCTTTGTTGATACTGATGCATATGTAGCTAGTTCTGATGTAAGTCTTGCTGGGTACATTTGTACTCACGTTTACCTATTTTATGTTTTGCGCACATATGTCAGTCTCGCTAGTAGTTCCGTGTGGACTTCGATGTTTAGCTTGATACTTCAGCTACGATCTTGTGCTCTCGGCAGGATCTGGTAGATAGTCAGGCTTCTCAGCCTTTTTCATTTGTAGATGTCTGTACTCAAACATGTTAAGCTTCCGCATGTGCTTTGACTTGTATGCTCTAAATGTTGGGTCATGAGACTCATGTTTGTAATATCTCGCTCCTCGGAGCCTAATGAATAAATACTTCGTAGAGTTATGTTGTGATGCCATGTTGTATTTACACATATCGAGCATATTGTGTGTATGATTGAAATGCTTGGTATGTGTGGGATCCGACAACCTAGTTGCTTATCCTTGGTAGCCTCTCTTATGGGGAAATGTAGTCTTGTGGTTCCATGAGCCATAGTAGTCCGCTACAGCCCGGTTCACCGGAGTCTTGCTAGCCCAGCACTACTGCTCCGGAACACTTGACTGGCCGGCATGTGATTCAATTCGTTCATGTGTCTGTCCCTTCGGGGAAATGTCACGTGGTGACATCCGGAGTCCTGCCTAGCCTGCTACAGCCCGGTTCACTGGAGTCCTGTTAGCCCAGTGCTACAGCCCAGATTCGCACGCTGCTGACCGACATGCTCGATGTTGATTCATGTATGCCTGTCCTCGTATGTTAGTGCCACTTTGGGTTCACGACTAGTCATGTCGGCCCGGGTTTTCTGTTATATGGATGCTAGCGACACTATATACGTGAGCCAAAAGGCGCAAATGGTTCCGGGCCATGGTATGGCGACACCCGTGGGAATACCGTGCGTGAGGCCGCAAAGTGATATGGGGTGTTACTGGCTAGATCGATGTGACTTGGAATCGGGGTCCTGACAGCTTTGGTATCAGAGCCTGACTGCCTGTAGGATTACCAAGTGAAACTGGTCGAAGTTGAGCCTAGAAATGCTCTAGTTATATAAGGGAATTGATTGTGGAAGGGAACGTAAGGCTCTTTTTACTACTTATACCTCATGGCCTTCTAATTTGAGTCAATCTCTTCTCTTCTACGGGGATTAAGGACTAGGCCTTCTCATCTATCTATCAGGATGACGAGTTACTATGATAGAGACTTATAGGATTGATAGATTTAAGCCCCAGTCTAGTTTCTACTACTTCCGTGTGTTCATAGTTGGTCTCGGAACCTTGATATTGTGCTTCTGAGTGGTTATGCCACCATTTTTGCAGGATGTCTTAAATCCTTTGAGCATTTACAACCGTTATGCTGTCCGAGTCATCCCAGGTTTCTAAACCATCTGATGCATTTGCAAAATCCTTTCCCTCTGGTTTTGTTGTTCTTTTGGGCCAGATTAACCACACTAATTGCTGAGTTGAGGTACTCCACTACCTCGACATATCTGTTGGAGCTATTATTACGACCCTAGGTGTTTTAGGGAGTCACCTAGTAATCTAGCCATGTTTTGTGTTCCCAGTGTGATGAATCTGGCCATCATTCCCGCAAGCATCCCGTGATGCTACTTAGTAGTAGGTATTCTACTCCTGGGCTTTTGAACCCAAGATTCACCCTACTTCATGTTGTTACTATTTGCTAGTTCCTTTAAGATATTAGTAACCTTTGCGATAGTCCTCGAGGTCCGTGGTATTTTCCTCTTCCAAATGCCGTGAACTACCTATGGCAGAAGTTCCTCGTTGAATCTAAGGATCACAACCAGAGTGCCTTGATGAGCTCTCGATTCTATGTTGTGAATCTGCCAGTCCTTCCTTTTATGCATGGGTTATCCGGAAGAATTATGTTGAACTTTGCTCGACATACTAATCTATGCATCCACAACTCAGAAAGTTATATGTTCCTTTGAGTTGTCCCTCTTTGGTTATTTTCTGGCCCTCGTCTGTCAATTGATAGTCAAGAGTATGTGGGCATTCGTTCATCGATACCTATTACTCTTATGGTCCGTCAAGCCATTCTATTCCAGAATGACTAGGAGAAACAAACTCCAGTACCTCATCCATATCCAGGATTGGGTCAAAGCAATTGTATTCCACAGATCAAATTGCCAATCCAGCCTTTGATCTGTTCTACCCTGGAGTATTACCATATTTTTGTCAAGAATACCATAGGAATTGCACCATCTCTTATGAATTCTTGATGCAGTGATACTTCTCACCATCATCATTCCTTCCTCGGTCCTCGTGTTGTTGTAACCGGAATGCCGACAAGTGAATTGTGATGTGTGAAATCAATACTCCGAGCAACTCCTTGCTTAGTAGTAAATGGACAATATTCTCATTCTTAGCGTGTTGGTTATTGAATCATCATTCTAAGATAGATTGTGCTACCTAGTCCTTAATTCTGGTGCACTCTTCGATCAATGAGTTTGGATTATTCAATCCCTTGCTTATTTGATCATATCGTCTTGCTCTGAAAAGAAAGATTGTTCTCAAGCTTAGTAACATATCGGTGGTTCGTGATGTTCCAAATATCTTCTCGGAAGTATTACCAGGTTATCACCTGACCGCTATGTTGAGTTCGTGATCATGTTGGTTTTCCTCTAAACCACCCATTCTCCAAGAATTTGTGTTGGATACCCCTGAGCTAGTTGGTTAAGCCAAACAAGAATTTGGAGAGTTGGAAGATAAAAGCTTGTCTGACTTAGTTCATGTTAAGTGATATCTTTTTGTGTGTGTGCATGTTGAAGAAAGATGATATCTCCATCGATTGGTCCTCGTGATCAGTTGTTGGATCTATTGCCTTGTCAAAACTTTGACTTGAGTATGGGCTATCGTCAAGTCAAATCAGAACCAACGATGTTCGTAATGTTGTCTTACTCGTGGTTGATCCCTCGAGCATACACCATTACATCTTTTGGTCTGACCAATGCTATCACCAGGTTCACATGATGGTAAGTCCAGTGATATGGAAATCCCGATGAGTTGCTGTTGAGCCCATCAGCAGCATTTTGTCTCCCCATGATTCATGTTGAACATCAACCTAGTGTTGAAAACTTTGTAAGCAATGCCTTCGTGTTCCGTTCATGAAGCTTATGCTTGGATGGAAGAAGTGACTTCCTCTAATTCATGTGCATTTGGTGCAAGTTGCCGCCGTGAGTTCAAGAAAGATTGTTTTTGTTTCCTTTGGTACCATCCCAAGTCAGTTATGCATGTGCGAATGTATTCTATGGTTTTGTAGATTAATTACCTCCACTCCATATGTATTCCCTAACACACTAAGCCACTGATTGATTTGCTCAAGGAAAAGGAGTCTATTGTGTTAATTATAGATCATGCACAAGACTCCGATATCCTCGACGATGGTTCCCAACCAGATCTCGGTAGTGTTTCGTTGTAAGACTACTATGTGGTCATGCTTGTCTTGGACAACGTGTTCACATGTATGTAGCAGAACCAACTCATGTTTTGGAGCTTGCTATCGTAGTTCATCTCCCGAGAGTCTCGCAACGCCATCTCGTCGATTTGTGTTGCAATCTTTCATTTTTTCTCTCTAGACTGGATGAGTCTGGAATATCCTGACACCAACCAGATCTGAATCTCAGGCATATATGATGGTTGGAACATTCCCAACATCTACATTTTGTTCCCAGCTTGCACCGCATTGTGCCAATTCCCATGGGCTATCCTCTCAGTAATTGTTGTTTAGGATCATCTTCAAAAGTGGTCCTACCATGGGTCCCATCCATTTCCAATGATAAGAAAAATCATCCATTGTGTTGTCTTCAACAAGGTAGTCCACATCATCCATTATAGTCCGGGTATGCCATTCCTCCGAACTCAGCCAAACGATTGTTGGCGAATTGCCTTAGGCTGGTATAGAGAGTTTCAATGATCTCCGTATCAAAAGTAATTCTTTTTCCACTTAGGGGAATAAATCTACGGGTCGTATCCCCTAAGATGTCTCGTTATGGTATCATGGGCAACTTAACTCCTCGCTACTTTGAAACCCCCTCACCATCTATGTAAGCATGGAATTGTTGCCTACCAAATCGAACCTTCGCCATCTGTTTCTTCCATCCCTCTTGATGTGTGTTTGTGTCTCAACTCAAGAGAGTTACTGTGTCTCATCCCGTGAGTTGATCGTGAATTGCTCGATCTTCAAGAAGATCATTTCATGTAGAATCTTTTTTTGTCATCATCAAGTTGAATGAATATTTCAAAAGCAAAGACATCAAGATCAAGGTGATGCACCTCGAGAAAGACATCTGGATCGTGAAGATTGTATTAGCTTGTGTCCCTCTGTCTTCTTACCTCACATCTTGAATCTCGGGACGAGATTCTTGTTTAGTGGGGGTGAGCTGTCACAACCCCAGATCAGGCCTTGTTTGACCTTGCTTGCTCATCATGCCATCATGTTTAAATTCCAAAGAAATTTGAAATGGGGATGTTGAAACCCTAGCACCAAATGAATTCAACTAGGTTCAAACTTAAAACTTTTCAATGAACCCAAAATGCCCTTTAGAAATGTTCATACTTTTTGAATTGGTCCAGCACCTCTGACAAAAATGGTGCACATTTTTCTAGATCAATTTGGATTTTTGAATGAACTCATAAAGTATTTGAGTCTGGGAATTTAATTGTTATAAATAATTAAAATGCCCAGATAATTCTGGAGGTGGTTGTGGGCTTTTGTAAATAATTCTAACAGTGCCCACAATTTATTTCAGGAATTTATTAAATGATTTAGCATTTTTACTGAGTCCAGAAAACAAAGACAAAAATAGAAAAGAGAAATAAAAGACAGAAAGCAGAGAGAGAGAGAGAGAAGCCCACATGGGCATTACTTGGTGCTCGCCTGGCCTGGCCCAGCATGGCCCAGCCCAGCTGGCCGACGCCAGTCGTCGTCTCCATAGTGCCACAAGGACACCAGGTGTCGTGGGTTTGTCACGGCAGATGTCCTAGCGAAAGGACTTAGTCGTGGAGCCATCGCAACGAGTTAGCTCGAAGGGGTTAAAGTGGACAAGGGACACAGGGAGTTTATACTAGTTCGGCCCCTTCGATGAAGGTAAAAGCCTACGTCTAGTTTGTGATGGAATTGATGGGGTTTCGATGACTAGGGAGCAAACAAGCTTCGCCTAGGCCTCGAGTTATGGTTGTCTGTCCTTGAACCGCTATCGGGTTGTCCCCTTATATACACGGGTGACACCCATCGGTTCACAGAGTCCCAATCTCCGGTTTATATTCGTATCCAGGTTGGTCTCTCCCTATTCCTAACTTATAATACAAGTTTATATACACGCCGGTTTACGGCTACAAATACTGAACCGACTACGGCCTTGGGCCTTTGTCTAGCCTCTGGGCTTTAGCACATTTAGACTACTGATGAAGTCAACCCGGCCCACTTAGGCCGGTTTACGCCCAGCAGTAATATCCCCAACATTAGGCCCCAGATTGATTTGAACAGGTTCATGTCAATCCTTAGCCAAAATCTTTGTCTTCATCATCTTTCTGTATCTGTTGAACCGTCGTATCGTCATCTTCTTTGGTTGCTGTAAACCGGCATGACGTCATCATGAAGCTAGCTTTTATAATGCCTTCTTTGTTTAATAGATCCGCACTAATCGAGGCGACAACTCCGAAATTTTGGCTCCTGGATTCGCGCGCCTGACACATGTCCTTTGCTTCATAAATAGGGCCGAAGGGTCATTTCCTTTTCTCTCCTTCATCCCCTTTCTCTTCGTCTTCTCCGCGCCGCCAGCCTCGGAGCTCCACCGCCGCTGCTGATCTCTCCATCGTCTTGGGCCGCTGCATCGACCTGACCGTACCAAAAAACCGCGGCGTCCTTCCGCATCTCCCCCAGCTCCGGTAAGATCTCTGTTTTTATCCATCTGGATCCATACTAGGGTTTCATGTTCTTGCCGTGTTCTTGCTTACTGTTCGTATTCCTGCTCATACCTCTGGATAGATCCAAGGAAACCCTACTGTGAGTTACCAATGGGCCTTTTAGCATTCATCTTGTAGATTCATGCTTAAGTTCATAGATCCAAATAACCTTTCTGTTCTTTGAATCCATATTGTTCCGCCTTAAGCTTTTAAATATTTTCCTTTTTCTGAACTGGCTTTAGATCCATCGTTGTACAGAAGTCCTGTGAAATCTGTTTCTGTATTTGTACACCCTCAATTGCTTTCAATGTTCAGATCCGGCGGTTTAACTTAGGCGTAGAAAATGTAAAGGACCAGTATATATCATTAGTCCCCTTGTTTGAACCGCCAGATGTTGCCACCTTGCATAACTCCGGTTTAGATAGGACTGCCGTCGGTTTAAATAGATATGCACCCGGTTTAATCAAACATATACTTGAAGCGAAACCTACTTGTCTTGTAGATTTCCTCATGGCCAAGCAAATATATGAATGCAACTGGGTGCCTTCCCGTGTTACGGAAACACAGCGGAACAATTTAGTTCTCACCGGCGCTTTAAGCAGTAAAAACACCGTCCACTGGAGAGTCCCAGGCACAGAATGTCCTCCCACCCCTGAAGAGGGAGAGGTTGTTGTTTTTGCGGATCACCTGGCCCGGGGCTTTAGTCCGCCCGGTTCAAAGTTTTATCGGGATGTCTTAGCCAATTTCCAACTGCACCCACAAGATATCGGTCCCAACTCTGTCACTAATATATGCCACTTCCAAGTGCTTTGCGAAGTGTACTTCCAAGAGGAACCCACAGTGGAATTGTTCCGAGACTTCTTTCACTTGAACCATCGCACAGAGTTTACTGATGGCCCCAATATGGAACTGGGTGGTATGGCGATTCAAAAAAGAAAAGAAGTCACTTATCCTCACGCGGAACTGCACAGTCATCCCCAGGAGTGGAATAATTCTTGGTTCTACTGCAAAGATACCTCCCCTGCTGAAGAGAATCCATTGCCTGGTCTCCGTCCGGAACGTCTTAGCAACACTCACCCCTTTCCTCAAAGGTTAACTGGCAAAGAGAGGAGTAAGTACGCTCCTCAGTTGTCCAAGCTCAGAGCTTTCCTGGCTAACGGTTTAACTTGAGTTGATCTTGCCCGTTGTTGGATATCCTGGAGTATAATGCCCCTCAGCCGGCGCTCCGGTTTGATGTGTGAATATACGGGAAGTGTTGACGATCCGCTGCGGCATGTAAACATCCAGCTTACTGATGAAGAGGTCACAGAAGCTGTAAAGAAAATTTTGAACGAACCGGAGCACGTCTGCGCTCGTACTGGCCTGCTTCCTTTTTGCACCACCAACAAACCGCCGGCCGTAAGTCTGCATTTTTCCATTTAACTAGCTTTGATGCTATTGTACTTGTCTATTACTGATACCGACATCTGTTTGATGCAGGGTAATGATCCGTTTTGGAGCAAGAAAATCCTTCAAGAGAAAAACGATAAACCGGACAGACCAATCCGGCCTAAGACCAAGGTAGTTAAGATGTCTGCTCATAAAAGGAGAACCACCGCCTCTGATCCGCCCACTGATGACGATGTGGGTAATCCGGACCTTGAGGCATAACTTGATTCCCTCGGTTTACTTTTTATACACCTTATTGATGATGATATTTGTCAGGATGATGCCGAAGCTAGCCATGCTGACGATGTAGAGGTAATTGTTCTTTCCTCTAACTCAAGCCTTCCGCCTTCACATAAAATCCGCCAGGCAAACCGCAAAGTTAAATTTTCTCATCCCCTTGCTTATTTGGATCCCAACTTTCTTATGAAGACCCAATTGCATGAGGTGCGCCGCACAACTCGACACAGCGGTCAGGTAGTTACCTCCGCTGGTTTACCGAACAATCCGGTTCGGAGACGTCATTCAGAGGTCTCTAATTTGCTTGTCAGTATTCGTCCTAAAGTGGGCTGTTTTCGTCAACCGCTTAATCCGTCTGACTCCGATTATCAGGTCACCTCGCACTCATCTTCTGGTGAATCAACTGGCACCCAGCTTCCTCCACTTAAAACCGTGCTTGGGTAAGCTTACACTTCTCATAACGTTGTTGATTTTTGTAGCTTTCAATATGTACTGTCTTTGATTTTGCTGCTTCCTTTTAGGGCCAAACCGAGGCCAAGTAAGAAAGCTCGCCTGGATAAGGCAGCTGAAGAAGACGCTGCTCCTGAACCGGATGCTACCCCAAACATTGAAGCGGTCATCCATGAAGATGTGGTTAATGACCCACTAGTACGAGATGAAGTTGTTACTGCTGAGGAAGGTTTTGTTAACACCTCCGGTCCTGCTGACCAGCCAGCCAGTCCCATCCGGATTGAGAAAACCACCAGTCCTTCCAAACCTGCCGATAAACCGACTGCGGCAGTTCAAACCGGCGAGTCTAAGGATGATGAAGTCATAATCACTGGCATTGGTCGTTCTGAACCAGGGAATCCCGTCGCTTTAGCCAAGCATACTGCCAAGGAAGAATTTTTTGCCATGAGCAAAGGCAAATGGGATGTTGATCTGGCAACATACACTGCTCTGGGCGCCCAAGATGTGCATTCTGGATATTTGAACCGGCTGTATACTAGTCGTGATTATGAAGCTAATCTGGTAAAGCTGATGAAAGAGAAGCTTAAGGTAACTTCCATGAATTTGTTCCTACTTATCACCATTGTAGCCCCCAAGGGCCGGTTCAACCTATTATAGTTGAATCGGGTCTTGACATAAAAAATTCCATGCTTGAAAATTCATTAATATAGCCCCCAAGGGCCGGTTTAACTTGATGCAGTCTAACCGAGACTTTAATCTTCATATCGTGGCATCAGAACCTTATCAGAACAAATAGCCATCAGCCCCCAAGTGCCAAGTTGAATACTTGTATTGAGCTTGGGACTTTGACAATTAACTGATAGCTATAGATCAAATAAGCACTAGCCCCCAAGTACTATGCGCATAACTTGTTATGTGGTTGGTACTTCATTGTTCATATTTGTTGTTAAACCGCATAACTGGTGGAATGCAGGCTGAAGTAAGGGCCAAAGAAAACCAAGTTGCCGACCTTCAAGAGAACTTGAAAACCCAACAAGCTGAAACCTCCAAAGCAAAGGAAGAGCTAACCAGCGCTTTAAGCAGCATGGAGCAGCTGAAGGAGGACTTCAAGAAGGAACGAGCTGACTGGGCCACAGAAAAGGCCGCTTTAACCAAGAAGATTGAAGATGCAGAGGCTGCCCTTAAACCGATAACTGATGAATTAACCAGCGTAAAGCGACAAGTGCACGCCATGACTGCCGCCATCTTTGGTAAGCTTCTTGCGACTTGTATAATAATCGTGATCCTCTTATAAACAGCCCGGTTTGTAAACTGCTGATCATGTTACATGTACTCGAATTAACCACTTGGGGTCGGATGTGCGGATGAAGCTGAAAGCCGCCTACACCTTAATCGAGCAGTTGTACACTGGAGCACAACGGATTATCTCAACTGCGTCTCACAATAATCCAGCACCCACTTTGATCCAAGATACACTGAAAAGACTGTCAATGCTCCCTGCTCGGATTGATGAACTAAAAAAGTCTGCTACTCGAATCGGAGCCATCAATGCCTTAATCCGGGCCAAAGCATGGGTGCCCGATTTTGATCCTGTTGAAGCGGCTCAAGGCTATCCCAGCTTGAAGGAGGATGGCTCAGAATTCAGCGAAGAGGATTTAAGAGAGATAAACCGGGCGGTGCACCCTTTGGCCTGCCAATTGGTGGAAGAAGCAAATTTGTCACATTATCAAGCTTAGTACAATGACCAGAACAAAAGAGTGGCTGCACCAATCCCTGAAGCGGAAAACCGGATTCCTCCAATCCGTAAGCATACTTACGCCCCTGATATTTAACCGTCTTCACTGATCCATGAAGAGGCTGTCTTTCAAGCATTAATGGGAATCGATTGGACCACTGTTGACTTCCAGCCACTGGGTAGAGACGAGGAAGCTGAAGCAGCGCAGGATGATTAGAACAATCAAACCGGGGTGGCCAGCAGGCGTGAACCGAAAGCAGCTTTAACTAGCTTCCTTGTTATATCTTGTCAAGAAAACAATGATCTCATTTGGGCACCAAGCTGCCTTGTAATAGGATAGACAATACTTTTTGCTTCGTGAGATGCCTTCATGCATCTGTGCTGATACCTTTATTTGGAAGGTCAATATTGCCGACTTATATCTCCTGCCATTTATTGAGCACGAAGTAGGCATGTAGCCAATCTTGAATCGGGGGTTTGATAACCCTAAACCGTCATGGGAGAAAACAGCTCCTGTATATATAACGCCGGCTTTACTGTGTAAACCGTGCTTTGATCATAATAGCCTTTTGTTACTCCAAAAAAGGATGTGAACAGAAAAAAATCAAACCGGGCAAATAATCTTCGGTTTAAAAATGGACCGTGTTCCGCCAATTTGGCTGTTTGAACCGGTACAAAGCACTATCGGTTTAAAAAACACAACTAAGATAAAATAGCAACTCCTTAAGAAAGGCTATTTAAAGCAAAAGCAATGATAAAACTTTTTGCAAAAAGAGAGGCTTTACTGAGCCGATCAGATGGTGTTGCCATGGTCAGATGCCACCAAGCTCCCCAAAGGTGTAGCTATGGTGCCAGTCGGCCAGGTCCCCAAGTGACTCATGGCATTACGCCGGCCAAGTGGCATGGCAATGGTTCGGGTTCGACCAAGCCCCCAAGTGACTCTAAGGCCTGTAGGCCGACCAAGAGGCGTGACCGGTTCAGACTTGACCGTGTCCCCAAGTGATCTGGTGGCTTTCGCCGATCAAGAGGTGTTGCATCGGTTCGGACGCGACCGAGCCCCCAAGTGATCTGGTGGCTTTCGCCTATCAAAAGGTGTTGCATCGGTTCAGACATGACCGAGCCCCCAAGTGATATTGATAATATTTGCAAGGGGTAAACCGGAGGTCATTTTAAAACAGAACAACTCCATGTAACCACACATGATAGAAATGAAGAGATACCCCGCTTTAGCTGAGGATCCGGTTTATTATATTGATAATATATACATTGTCATACTATGTACATAAGCAGAGCCAATGGCTCAGGTGTAATAAGGCCGAAGATGAGCTATGTTCCATGGCCTGCTGGTCTCCTCCTCTGACTTACGTGAGTCCTTATGCTCTCGAATATCAATCAGATAGTATGACCCATTGTGCAGATTTTTGCTGACCACGAACGGTCCTTCCCAAGGCGGAGATAACTTATGCATATCGGTTTGATCTTGAATGAGCCGAAGCACCAAATCTCCTTCTTGAAAGGTTCTGGTTTTGACCCGACGACTGTGATAGCGATGAAGATCTTGTTGGTAAATCGCCGAGCGGGCAGCTGACGTGTCTCGCTCTTCATCCAACCGGTCCAAAGCATCTTGCCGAGCTGTCTCGTTATCTGCTTCAACATAAGCTGCAACCCGAGGCGAATCGTGACGGATATCACTAGGGAGAACCGCCTCTGCCCCATAAACCATGAAGAACGGCGTGTATCCAGTTGATCTGTTGGGCGTGGTATTGATGCTCCATAACACAGAGGGCAATTCTTCGACCCAACAACCCGGCGTCTTCTGCAAGGGAACCATAAGCCGTGGTTTGATGCCTCTCAAGATCTCCTGATTAGCTCTTTCTACTTGACCATTGGACTGCGGGTGTGCCACTGATGAGACGTCAAGGCGGATGTGCTCCCGCTCGCAGAACTCTCGCATGGCACCCTTAGATAAATTGGTACCATTATCTGTGATGATACTGTGTGGAAAGCCAAACCGGAAAATCACTTTTTTGATGAACTGAACCGCAGTGGCTGCATCACACTTGCTAACGGGCTCTGCCTCCACCCATTTTGTAAATTTATCAACCGCCACCAGGAGGTGGGTCTTCTTGTCTTTGGACCTTTTGAAAGGCCCAACCATATCCAGCCCCCAGGTTGCAAATGGCCAAGTAATTGGAATCATCCGCAATTCTTGAGCCGGAACATGAGCGCGTCTTGAGAATTTTTGGCAACCATCACATCGCCTGACCAGATCCTCCGCATCAGCATGGGCAGTCAGCCAATAGAAACCGTGGCAAAACGCCTTAGCCACCAAAGACTTTGAACCAGCGTGGTTACCACAATCCCCTTCATGGATCTCACGCAAAATTTCACAGCCTTCCTCAGGAGACACACAGCGTTGAAATGCTCCTGATACACTGCAATGATGCAACTCGCCATTGATGATTGTCATGGACTTGGACCGCCGTATTATTTGTCTGGACAGAGTCTCATCCTCTGGTAACTCGCCCCGGTTCATGTACGCCAGGTAGGGAAGTGTCCAATCCGGAATGACGTGGAGTGCTGCCACCAACTGAGCCTCCGGATCAGGAACAGCCAAATCTGCTTCTCCAGGTAGCTGAACCGATGGGTTGTGTACTATGTCGAGAAAGACATTAGGCGGGACCGGTTTACGCTGTGAGCCTAGCCGGCTCAAACCGTCCGCTGCTTCATTCTTCTGACGGTCCACGTGGTCCACCTGATAACCCTTGAAATGACCGGCAACAGCATCAACCTCACAGCGATATGCCGCCATGAGTGGGTCCTTAGAATCCCAAGTACCAGACACCTGTTGAGCTACCAGGTCCGAGTCACCGAAGCACTTAACCCGGCTTAAGTTCATCTCTTTAGCCATCTGGAGACCATGGAGCAAGGCTTCGTACTCAGCTGCATTGTTAGTACAAGGGAACATTAAGCGGAGAACATAGCAAAACTTGTCACCTCGTGGGGAAGTTAATATGACTCCAGCCCCCGAGCCCTCCAATTGCCGTGATCCGTCAAAATGGATGGTCCAATATGTGTGATCCGGCTTCTCTTCAGGGGCCTGCAGCTCTGCCAGTCGTTAATAAAATCAACAAGTGCTTGGGACTTCACTGCTGTCCGAGGCACGTATTTCAAACCGTGTGGCCCAAGCTCTATAGCCCAATTGGCAATTCGACCTGTTGCTTCCCGGTTCTGGATGATATCACCCAAAGGGGCAGAGCTGACCACTATGATGGGATGCCCTTGGAAATATTGCTTCAGCTTCCGGCTTGCCATGAAAACTCCGTATACCAGCTTCTGTCAATGCGGATATCTTTGTTTGGACTCAATAAGCACTTCGCTGATATAGTAAACCAGATGCTGAACTGGGTACTCTTTGCCTACCTCCTTCCGCTCCACCACTATAGCTACACTGACCGCACGAGCATTGGCAGCGACATACAGCAATAATGGTTCCTTGTCAACGGGGGCGGCAAGTACAGGCGGATTGGCCAATTGCCGCTTTAAATCCTCCAATGCCTGATCCGCGGCCGGACTCCAGACAAACTGATCCATTTTCTTCAACATCTGATACAACGGCATCGCCTTCTCACCAAGGCGGCTGATAAACCGGCTCAACGCGGCAATCCGGCCAGCCAAACGTTGAACATCATTAATACATTTCGGTTTAGCCAGAGAAGTGATAGCTGTGATCTTCTCCGGATTAGCCTCAATTCCCCTGTTGGACACCAGAAAACCCAATAACTTGCCTGCTGGTACACCAAAGACACATTTGGCCGGATTGAGCATCATCTTGTACGTCCTCAGGTTATCAAAGGTTTCCTTCAAGTCCTCGACTAAAGTCTCCTTCTTCCTCGATTTAACAACGATATCATCCACATAAGCATGCACGTTACGGCCAATCTGATTGTGGAGACAATTTTGCACACACCGTTGATAAGTTGCCTGGGCACTTTTGAGCCCAAAAGGCATAGACACATAGCAGAAGGCTCCAAAAGGAGTTATGAATGCCGTCTTCTCCTGGTCCTTAACTGCCATTTTGATCTGATGATAGCCGAAATAAGCATCCAGGAAACATAAACGCTCGCAACCCGCCGTAGCATCAATAATCTGATCAATACGGGGGAGGGCAAAAGGATCTGCGGGACATGCTTTATTAAGATCAGTATAATCCACACACATGCGCTAGGTGCCGTTTTTCTGAAGGACTAGCACCGGATTAGCAAGCCATTCAGGGTGGAAAACTTCAACAATGAAGCCAGCTGCTAAGAGCCTGGCCACTTCCTCTCCAATAGCTTTTCGCCTCTCCTCGTTGAACCGACGGAGGAACTGTTTCACCGGTTTGTATTTAGGATCCACGTTAAGAGTGTGCTCAGCGAGTCGCCTCGGTACACAAGGCATGTCAGAAGGCTTCCACGCAAAGATGTCCCGATTCTCACGGATGAACTCGATGAGCGCGCTTTCCTATTTCGGATCCAGATTGGCACTGATACTAAACTGCTTGGACGAATCGCCAGGTACAAAGTCAACAAGCTTAGTCTCAGCGGCTGATGTAAATTTCAGGGCCGGATCATGCTCTGTAGTAGGCTTCTTCAAAGGAGTCATATCCGTCGGATCAACATTCTCTTTGTAATACTTGAGTTCCTCGGTACTACAAACCGATTCTGCGTAAGCCGCATCTCCTTCTTCGCATTCCAAAGCGACCTTGCGGCTTCCGTGAACCATGATGGTTCCCTTATGACCCGGCATCTTAAGTTGCAAGTATACATAACAGGGTCGTGCCATGAATTTCGCATAGGCTGGCCTACCAAACAGGGCGTGATACGGGCTTTGGATTTTTACCACCTCAAACGTCAGTTTCTCGGACCGGGAATCATGATCATCTCCGAAGGCCACTTCCAATGCTATCTTCCCAACGGGGTATGCTGATTTGCCAGGTACCACACCATGAAATACCGTATTCGAAGGCCGGAGTTCCTTATCTATCAGCCCCATTCGACGGAAAGCCTCATAGTACAGGATGTTAATGCTGCTACCTCCATCCATGAGTACCTTGGTGAACTTATAACCTCCCACCTGAGGTGCCACCACTAAAGCCAGCTGACCCGGATTGTCAACCCGGGGAGGGTGATCCTCTCTACTCCATATGATTGGTTGCTCTGACCAGCGCAGATACCGGGGCACAGCAGGTTCAACAGAATTAACTGCCCGCTTCTAGATCTTCCGGTCCCGCTTGTCCAAGCTAGTGGTGAATACATGATACTTCCCACTATTTAGCTGCTTTGGATTGCTCTGGTAACCCGACTGCTGCTGTTGCTGATTGTTACCACCCTGGTTATTCTGATTATGCTGGTTGTTATGCCCGCCCGGGTTACCATTAAATCTTGAACCGGAATTTCCTCCACCGTGACTCGGTCCAGATCCAGAACCACCACCAGAGCCGGGGTCATACCGGAAGGCATTGGAGTTCTTGAATTCTTGCATGATATAGCAATCTTTCCAAAGGTGGTTTGCCGGTTCCTCCCTTGTTCCATGCTTTGGACAGGGCTGGTTTAACAGATAGTTCAGGCGTTCCGGATTAGGACTAGGCCCTCCACTGCGGTTTTTGCCCTTACGTCGCTGGCCTCCGCTCTGCACGTTAGTATTGGCCACAAAATCCATGTTGCCATCCGCTTTACGCTTGCCTCCACCTCCGTTTCCTGCTGGGTGATGGTGCTGACCCCTGAAGTTGCCGTTCTTCTTTCCCTTCCCTGTCTTTTCATCATCAGACTCGGGATCCTTGGTACTATCAGAATCAGCGTATTTTACCAAAGCGCCCATGAGGGTTCCCATGTCAGTACAATGGCGTTTCATTCGTCCTAACTTCAGCTTCAGAGGTCCAAACCGGCAATTGCCTTCCAAGGTTATAACTGCAGTGTCCGCATTGATGCGGTCTGAAGAATGCAGAACTCGTGAGACCCTGCAAACCCAATGAGTCGTTGATTCTCCTTCCTCCTGGACACAGGCAACTAAATCCAGTATTGACATGGGCTGCTTACACGTGTCTTTGAAATTATTGATGAACCGGTCTCTCAGCTGGGCCCATGAACTGATAGAATTGGGCGGCAGGCTTTTTAACCAAGTGCGGGCTGTCCCTTCAAGCATCATGGTAAAATATTTTGCACACGCCGCCTCATCAACATCAAGCATCTCCATGGCCATCTCATAACTCTCCACCCATGTCTCTGGGGGTTGATCCGCCGTGTAGTTCGGCACCTTGCGCGGGCCCTTAAAATCCTTGGGCAGGCGCACATTGCGTAAAGCGGGGACAAGATAAGGCACTCCCAAAGCGCTAGACGTGAGCCCCCGTTCAACCAAAGTGGTGGGACGAACCGGCGTGAACTGATGAGTCTGATACTGCGCTGCTAACTCAGCTTCCTTGCGCGCTCGGGCCCGGTCTACCACCTCCTGGGTATCGGGAGCCGGATTGTTGCCACGTGGTGCTTCACGCCGCGCGTTACTTGACATAGCTGGTTCCTCCATACGCCTGCTATAACTCTGGGCCAGACATGGGGTAGAATGAATCCGGTCATGGCTGTATGAATATGCTTCCTGTTGGATCAAAGCCGTCCTAAGGAGATCCTTAACCCGACGCGTTTCGATCGCCTGTAATGAATCACCTTCAACCGGAATAGCCTCCAGCCGTGCTGCAGCTACAACAAGGTTATCCATCGGATTGGAGTAGTGACCCGGAGGTGTACGCATGGCCTGCGGTACACCAGCATTATGACGAGGCAGATCTATTAAACGGGGCTGAACCGACGCTCCTGCCGCAGGTGCCTCCGCCCGGTTTACTACCGGCGGATTATTGATTCCCGCTTCAGGGGTGTTGAAAAGGTTCCTTCCTTCAAAAACTGAGGGTAACCGAGATCGGTATTTCCTCCTCATGACTTCCTGTGAGGCGTTCTGGTCCAGCATGAGTTTATAAGCTTGGGCATCTAAAGCGGCCCGCTCCGCGGTCATCCTGACCTCTTCTGCTGCCAGATCCGCTTTGGCCTGGGTAATCTGCTCTCTCACCTTTGCGATCTCCGCGTTATGAGCATCCTGATCCTCCGGATTAGCCTCCGCCATGAGCGCAGCCAATGCGTCGAATAGATCTGATAACACTAGAACCGGCGGGCGCACCGAGCCTCCTGCTCCGGCAGCCGTTGCTACTGCTGAACCGGAAATCATCGCCGCAACTGTCGATGAGTGAGGTGCTGCTTGTGTACCGGCCATGAATATCCCAACCCGGTTGGGCAGATCGGAGGGGTCCGGAATACTGTCGCCATCGGAACAGCCCCCAATCCGGCCATCTTGTAGCTGATACAGTGACTCAGTCTCTCCGGTAGATGACTCGTCACCAGAGTAAACGACGATTTCACCACCAGATCCTGATCCGTCCTCAGAGCTTCCTCCATCGATGACTCCCACGAAGGCATGCTTCACGGCCGGTTTAACCCGGGCAAGTCGTGCACGCTGAGCTGTCTCGACGAGGTCGGTGCAGGTGTCCAGCTGAGGGCCCGGTTCACCGATCTTGCAGATGAAGACATGTATGCCACCAAAGGGGACCCGGTACCCGTACTCAATTGAGCCGGCCTCGGGGCCCCAGCCTACGTTGTCGATGTAGATCTTGCCGCGACGACTCTTGGTCATCCGGCCCATGGCGTATCCCTCGAGTCCTTCAAAGCGGCCCTCCAAGAACTTGAAACCATCGTGCGATAGCCCCACGGTGGGCGCCAACTGTCGTGGGTTTGTCACGGCAGATGTCCTAGCGAAAGGACTTAGTCGTGGAGCCATCGCAATGGGTTAGCTCGAAGGGGTTAAAGCGGACAAGGGACACACAGAGTTTATACTAGTTCGGCCCCTTCGATGAAGGTAAAAGCCTAAGTCTAGTTTGTGATGGAATTGATGGGGTTTCGATGACTAGGGAGCAAACAAGCTTCGCCTAGGCCTCGAGTTATGGTTGTCTGTCCTTGAACCGCTATCGGGTTGTCCCCTTATATACACGGGTGACACCCGTCGGTTCACAGAGTCCCAATCTCCGGTTTATATTCGTATCCGGGTTGGTCTCTCCCTATTCCTAACTTATAATACAAGTTTATATACACGCCGGTTTACGGCTACAGATACTGAACCGACTACGGCCTTGGGCCTTTGTCTAGCCTCTGGGCTTTAGCACCTTTAGACTACTGATGAAGTCAACCCGGCCCACTTAGGCCGGTTTACGCCCAGCAGTAATATCCCCAACACCTGGCGTGTGCCCGACGCGCGCGCGCACGCGCCGGCCACCTCCTGCTTGCCTGCTCACCGCTGGACTCACCCGAGGGCACCACGCACCCCCCTCGACCCTCTGCACCTCCTCCCTCCTTGCAACTCTCTCCCTCCCCTCTCTGCTCTCTTCCCAAGCATAGCCGTCGCCGCCGCTTGCTGTTGCCGCGTCCACTGCCACCCCCTCGCCTCTCTGACGCGCCCTCGAGCTCCGCCTCATCGCCATCACCATCTCCGTCGATGCACGCGATGCCGAACGCCCCCAAGAGACGACCCGAGCTCTTCTTCAACCTCCGGCCGCCGGAGATCGCCTTCGCCGCACCGCCCGCTCCGGACCGTCTCCGAGCTCGCCGACCTGCTCGTCCGACTCGCCGTGAGCCATTGACCCGAACCCCCCTCCTTCGCGCTCCGTTTGCACGCTGTAGCCGTCGCTCCGCCGAGGACCAACCCGCGCCGCCGCCTGAGCTTCTCGCCGCCGTGGCCACAGTCGTCGTAGCTCCCAACTGAGCACACCCACGTGCTCACCGTGCTGCGTAGGTGCCGTTTAGGAGCTAAGCACGCCACTCCACCGGCACCACAGCCCCGTTCCCGAGTGCAGCCGAACTCCGGCCACCGCCGAGGTCGACGCCGCGCTCAACCCCAGCCACCCTAGCTGATGTCGCTTGCTGCACTAGATGCGGGAGAGCTCCAGCTCCTCGCGGACGCCCTCCGCCGCTCGTTTGGGCACTGGGAGAGCGAACCCGACGCCCTCCGCCTTCTCTAGCTCCGCCGGCGATGAGCCGCGGGTCAACTACGGCGTGTTGACCCGGGTTTGACCCCCATAGGGTCACTGACGCGTGGGCCACCCCAGTTAATTTTTAGTTAGGTTTAGTTTAGTGCTAATTAACCTAGATAAGTGCTTAACCTAACATTAACTAACTCTGTTAGTTAGTTGTGTCACTGACCAATGGGCTCCACTGGTCAGGTTTGACCTGACCGGCCCCGTTGACCAGTGACATCACCCTGACGCAATGCTGATGCAATAAAGCATTTACTGGATTTATTCTTATATGGAAATTTCAGAAAATGCTACAAACTTCAAAAATTTATAGAAATTAATCTGTAACTCCAAATGCAAAGATTTATATATGAAATTTGATCAGAAAAATCAAATCTTTTCATCTGTACTGGTTTCATGCATGTTAGAATACTTTAACCTTGCTGTTTAGGTGAAACAAGTTAATGCACTAATATTACCTCTTATTTTGGGTTTGCATTTGAATCCTTGATTCAAATGAACTCAAACCAATCTTTTCTAAGTTGTGTTAGCCAAAACACACTCATTTTGCCATGTCATTGCATGCATCATATTGTTGCATATTGCCATGTGATGATTGTGTTTTGATGTGTTCTTCGTGGTAGGTTCTGCCTCCGAGGATACTCACGAGTATCCAACTAAAGGGCAGTATTCTACTACCACTATGTCAGGCAAGCAAAACCCCCTTGTTCATTTCGATAGAATCCCACTCTCTCGCTCCTGCTCTCTTTTACTGCATTAGGACAACAAGGATTCAACTGTTACATGCTGCGTTAGTTGAACCCCTTTTCCTCTGCCTAACCTGTCACTGCCACAGTAAATAGATGAAACCCACTAGCAAGAGTAGGAGTTGTTTGAGCCCTGATGTGCCTACTCATTCATGCTTGTTTGTCATGCATGCTACTGCTTAGAGTTGAGTCAGGTCTGATTCAGCGGGGATGAATTGGAGTGGTGATGAACATGTCCTACTATGGGTGAGCTAAGTGTGTGAACACGATTTGGTAAAGGTAGCGGTGACCGTTCATGTAGGAGTACATGGTGGGTTGTCTCATTGTAGCCTTCCTTACGAACTGAGTTCTGTGTTTGTGATCCATGAACAGCTACTACCATGCATTGGGCCCGAAACCAATGGACCCACTCGGCTTCTTAACCACTCTTGTCCTCTGTCCAGGAGTTGCAAGTAGTTTTTGGTGTTTGTAGTATGATGGAGGCCGTGCGTAGCACTGTCCCGCGGGGTGGGCTATGATGCGCTAGGCACGTGGAATGGTGTACCGAGCGCCCGTTTGGTGTCTCGGGAACCCTGCTCACATCGTTCAGGGCCGTATGTGGAAATTTCGGCCGGACTCCCTGCGGATGGAACCTGAATAGGTGATAAACATGGACTAGAGACTTAAGTGTTTAGGTAAGCCATGGCCGACACCCTCGCCAGGCTTCCGCTTGAAGGTTGCCGAGATACATGACGTGTACATGGCGGTAAGTGGCGAGAGCGTGTGTGAAGAAGTACACCCCTGCAGGGTTAACATCATCTATTCGAATAGCCGTGTCAGTGGTAAAGGACTTCTGGGTTGCCTGTACAATTCATAGACAAGTGAAAGTGGATACTCTAAAATGCGCAAAATAAGTGTGAGTGCTATGGATGGCGTTCTCGTAGGAAGACGGGAGTGGATCCATAGTGGTGTATTGAATGGTGAATATGTGGACTCGTGTGCGCCACCTCAAAAGAGTTACTTACAGTCCTAGTTTAGGATAGCCACTGAGTCAAAGCTGGCTTGCTGCAGTCAAACTCCACCACCCCCTTTGTTGATACTGATGCATATGTAGCTAGTTCTGATGTAAGTCTTGCTGGGTACATTTGTACTCACGTTTACCTATTTTATGTTTTGCAGAGAGACGTCAGTCTCGCTAGTAGTTACGTGTGGACTTCGACGTTTAGCTTGATACCTCAGCTACGATCTTATACCCTCGTCAGGATCTGGTAGATAGTCAGGCTTCTCAGCCTTTTTCATTTGTAGATGTCTGTACTCAGACATGTTAAGCTTCCGCATGTGCTTTGACTTGTATGCCCTGAATGTTGGGTCATGAGACCCATGTTTGTAATATCTCGCTCCTCGGAGCCTAATGAATAAATACTTGAGTCGTAGAGTTATGTTGTGATGCCATGTTGTATTTACCTATATCGAGCATATTGTGTGTATGATTGAAATGCTTGGTATGTGTGGGATCCGACAACCTAGTTGTTTATCCTTGGAAGCCTCTCTTATGGGGAAATGTAGTCTTGTGCTTCCAAGAGACATAGTAGTCCGCTACAGCCCGGTTCACCGGAGTCCTGCTAGCCCAGCACTACTACTCCGGAACACTTGACTGGCCGGCATGTGATTCACTTCGTTCCTGTGTCTGTCCCTTTGGGGAAATGTCACGCGGGGATATCCGGAGTCCTGCCTAGCCTGGTACAGCCCGGTTCACCAGAGTCCTGTTAGCCCAGTGCTACAAACCGGATTCGCACGCTGCCGACCGACGTGCTCGATGTTGATTCATGTATGCCTGTCCCCGTAAGTTAGTGCCACTTTGGGTTCACGACTAGTCATGTTGGCCTAGGTTCTCTGTCATATGGATGCTAGAGACACTATCATATACGTGAGCCAAAAGGCGAAACGGTCCCGGGCCATGGTAATGCGACACCCGTTGTCAGGACCCCGATTCTAGGCCACATCGATCCAGCGTGTAACACTTCATATCACTTTGCGGCCTCACGCATGGTACTCCCACGGGTGCCACCTTACCTGGCCCGGGACCGTTTGCGCCTTTTGGCTCACGTATATGATAGTGTCGCTAGCATCCATATGACAGAGAACCCGGGCCGACATGGCTAGTCGTGAACCCGAAGCGGCGCTAGCCTATGAGGACAGGCATACATGAATCACATCGAGCATGTCGGTCATCAACGTATCTATTCGGGCTGTAGCACTGGGCTAACAGGACTCCGGTAACCCGGGCTGTAGCAGGCTAGGCAGGACTCCGAATATCAGCGCGTGACATTTCCCCGAAGGGACAGACATAGGAACGACGTGAAACACATGCCGGCCAGTCAAGTGTCCAAGCAGTAGTGCTGGGCTAGCAGGACTCCGGTGAACCGGGCTGTAGCGGACTACTATCGCTCAGAAGCACAAGACTTACATTTCCCCATATGAAAGGCTGCCAAGGATAAACAACTAGATAGTCGGATCCCACTCATACCAAGCATTTCAATCATACACACAATATGCCCGATATGAGTAAATACAACATGGCAACACAACAGTACTCTACGACTCAAGTACTTTATTTAGAAGGCTCCGAGGAGCCATACATATCATCCATACAGATAGGGGTCACATGACCCAACACTCAAGTCATACAACATACAAGCACATGCGGAAGCAAAGTAGTCTGAGTACAGACACTAGAAAGAAAGAAGGCTTGACGAAGCCTGTCTATCTACAACGACCCTTCACAAGTCTTGGATCACCACCTGGGTGATAAGTCACTCGTCAACGTCGAGGTCTACATAGAACCCATCAGAGGGGTTGGTGCAGTCGTCTGAAAAACATGATTAAAGCAACATGAGTACAGAAGTACTCAGCAAGTCTTACAACAGGAACCTATCATACATGCACATTCTCAAGAAGGTAGTGGGGTTATTGCAGCAAGCCAGCTTTGACTCTTGGCTAAGCTATCCTACGATAGACACCACTTGTAAATCATTTGTCGCACACGAGTCCACTATCACCAACACAATACTCCACCGTGGATCCTCTCTCGCCATCCTACGAGAGGGCCATCCGCGGTACTCACACTTATCTTGAGGATTTTAGTAGTATCCATTTAACTTGTCTATGAACTGATATAGGCAACCCAGAAGTCCATTACCGCGGACACGGCTATTCGAATAGATCATTTGAAACCCTGCAGGGGTGTACTTCTTCACACATGTTTCCACCACTTAGCGTCTGCACACGATATGTGCTCGGCAGACTTCAAGCGAAAGCCGACGTGGGTGTAGACCACGACCTACCTAAACACTCAAGTCTCTAGTCTAGGTTTATCGCCTATTCGGGTTCCATCCGCAGGGAGTCCGGCCGAGGTTTCCACTAACGGCCCCGAACGATGTGAACAGGGTTCCCGAGACACCAAACGGGCGAGTCGGTACACCGTGCCACGTGCCTACCGCAACACAGCCCACCCCAATGGTCAGCGCCGCGTGCGGCCCCCAGCATACTACAAACACCAGAAACTACTTGCAACTCCTGGACAGAGGACAAGGGTGGATAAGAAGTCGAGCGGGGTCATATTTCAGGGCCCAAAGTGTGGTAGTAACTGTATCATGGATCACAAACACAGATCTCAGTTCTTAAGGACGGCCTCAATGAAACAACCCACCATGTACTCCTACATGGCCTCTCATCGATTCCTTTACCAAATCGTATTCAACACTTCACTCTTGTCACCGACACAACCTTTCACTCCAGTTCATCATCCCGATGAGCCAGACCTGACACAACTCTAAGCATAGCAAGCATAGCATGGTAGGAACACACACACACATGTATTGGCTCAATCAACTCCTACACATGCTAGTGGGTTTCATCTAGTTACTGTGGCAATGACAGGTCATGCAAAGGAAGTGGGTTCAACTACCGCAACACACAGCAGTTTGAAACGCGTTGTCTTAATGCAGTAAACAAGAGCAGAAGCAAGAACATGGGTTTGTATCGGAATGATCAATGGGTTGCTTGCCTGATGGAGTGGTCGTGGGATACTGCCCTTCAGTTGGATACTCGGAGATATCCTCGGAGGCAGAACCTACCACGAATGACACATTGCAACACAATCAATACATGACGATATGCAACAATATGATGCATGCAATGACATGGCAATATGAATGTGTCCTGGTCTTGTGCAAGTTAAACCAGAAGGAAATGACCCCATTTGAACCAAAGATTCAAATGGTAGTGCATTTATAAGATCATATTAGTGCAATATCTTATAATGCCTAAACAGTGGGTTTAACTTGTTTTAACATGCATGAAACCAGTTCCATTGGATAGATTGGATTTTTCTGATAGATTTTCATGTATAGAACTTTGCATTTGGAGTTACAGATAATTTTCTATGAATTTTTGAAGTTTGAACTATTTTCTGGATTTTCCTGTATAAAAATAAATCCAGCAAAATAATAACTGCGTCAGCACTGTGTCATGCTTGCGTCAGCAGTCAACCCCGCTGACTGGGTCAAACCTGACGTGTGGGGGCCACACGTCAGTGACACAGGGGCTAATCCCGGTCAAACCCGCGCTGACCGGAGTTTGACTTGGCCCTGGGGCCCACGGTCAGTGGCTTAGGGGGGGGTTAGGTTGCGGGATTAGGCGCTAATGACGCCACGTCGGCCTCGCCGGAGTTTCGTCGGCGACGACCTCGAGCCGCGGCGGTTCTTCACCGGAGTTGCGCTACACGCGGCGAATAGGCGCGCGGAGACCACGGGAGCGAAGCCCGCGCTCGTCCGCACCGATTGGAGCAGATGGGAGAGGCGGGGGCGGCCGGAGCTCGCCGGAGCGAAGCTCAGGGCGGCGGCCGGAGTCGACCTTGAGCGGGCGCAGCGCTGCGGGGCTCGAAAAGACAGGGGAGGAGGTGGAATCGAGGCGGGAGCTCACAGCGGAGGCAGCGGCGGCGTCAGCGGGCTCGGGGACGAGTCGGAGACGACGGGGCGGCGAGGACAATCTGCGGCGGCCAGCGACGAAGAGGACGGCGAGGGCGACTCTACGGGGCACTCCGGCTCGCGTGGCTCGGCGAGGAGGCAGCTAGCGACGAGGCGGAGCAGCTGGGCTTGTCGGAGAGGCGAGGGAGCGGCTGTGGGCGCGGCAGCAGCGGGCGTCGGCGACGAGCTCCGCTCGGGGAGGGGGAAGAGGGGGATCCAGAGGAGGGGGGAAAAAATGAGCGAGCGGCGGGGCGTCGCGTGGCGACGTGCGGGACGTCCAGCGTCGGGGGGGGGGGGGGGGGGAGGGCCAGGCAGGCAGGTGGCGTGGCGGCACGGCCGTGCGCGCGCGCCGGCCACACGCCCGGCCGACTGGCGCCAGGAGGACGACGGCGCTGGTGGGCTGGCCCAGCTGGGCCGCACAGGAGCGGGCCTCAGCTGGCACAGGTAGGCTTTTTTTTAATTTTGTTTTCTTTCCTATTTCTTTGCAACTTTGTGGAATTATTTAAAGTACTTAGGCTCCTCCAAAAATTCTCAAACTGCACATGCTTGCTATTTAAAATATAGACAACATGAAACATTTCTGTTTGAGAATATTTGAACATTTAAAATATTTTTATAAATTTTAAATGCCCAAATTCAAATACTTATGTGTTAATTCAATAACCTTCTGTTGACCTAGAAAAATGTGCACTATTTTTGCGAGGGGGTTTAATCCAAGACAAAGAGGGTGAACATTTTAGAAGGGCATTTCAGGTTCATTGAAAAAGATTTTAGTAAACCCTAGTTGATTCAGAAGGGGTGCTGGGGGTTCCTGCCTTCCCCATTTCAATTTTCTGTCAAAGGTAAACATGATGCACACTCTAATGCATGAACTAGGTAGGATGTGACAACTCACCCCCACTCAAAAGAATCTCGTCCCGAGATTTAGGATCTGTC
Organism: Aegilops umbellulata; assembly: GCA_032464435.1. Lineage (NCBI taxonomy): Eukaryota > Viridiplantae > Streptophyta > Magnoliopsida > Poales > Poaceae > Aegilops > Aegilops umbellulata. The sequence continues at coordinate 146,783,324 of CP136054.1, read as the reverse complement.
GGAAAGAAGGTGGGGTACTCAAGTCGAAGACGATCCTCCCTTTCCCAAGTAGCTTCTTGCTCGGAATGGTGTGACCATTGAACCTTGAGAAACTTGATATTGTGGCGTCGAGTGGTACGCTCGGCTTGATCAAGGATACGAACGGGGTATTCCCGATAAGTGAGGTTATCTTGGAGATCAAGCGTTTCGTGGTCCACTCCGCGGATAGGATCCGAGAAGCAACGCCTGAGTTGAGAAACGTGGAAGACGTCATGAACTCTGGAGAGATGCGGAGGTAGTTCCAATTGGTAGGCAACTTCCCCTCGTTTGGCAAGAATGCGAAAAGGTCCAATGTAACGAGGAGCCAATTTGCCTTTGATACCGAATCGATGGGTTCCCTTTAAAGGTGTAACCCGAAGATAAGCCATCTCGCCGACTTCATAAGCCATGGGCTTATGCTTGCGGTCATACTGACTCTTTTGTCGGGATTGGGCGGTTTTCAACTTCTCACGAATAACGCGAACCTGCTCTTCTGCATCCTGGATCATGTCCGGGCCAAAGAGTTGTCTCTCGCCGGTTTCTGACCAGTTAAGAGGCGTTCGACATTTTCGTCCATAGAGAACTTCGAAAGGGGCTTTGCCCAAGCTAGCTTGATAACTGTTGTTATAAGCGAACTCGGCGAATGGAAGGCACTTCTCCCAATTTATACCGAAAGAGATGACGGAAGCTCGGAGCATATCCTCCAGAATTTGATTGACTCGTTCTACTTGACCACTTGACTGAGGATGGAAGGCGGTGCTAAAGGAGAGACGAGTCCCCATAGCATTTTGGAAACTTTCCCAAAATCGAGAGGTGAAAAGACTTCCACGATCTGAATTAATTTCCAATGGAACACCATGGAGAGATACTATTCGAGAGATGTACAAATCAGCTAGCTGGCTAGCGGTTATACTCTCGCGAACAGGTAAGAAGTGGGCTACTTTGGAAAGACGATCGACAACAACGAATATAGCATTATTCCCTCTTTTGGTTCTGGGAAACCCGGTAATGAAATCCATACCGATTTTATCCCATTTCCATTCAGGAATCTCCAATGGTTGAAGGGTGCCAGCAGGCCGTTGATGCTCTGCTTTAACACGACAACAGACGTCGCAAGTTGCAATGTATTGAGCGATTTCTCTCTTCATCCTAGTCCACCAAAACCTCTGGCGTAGGTCTTGATACATTTTAGTACTACCGGGATGAATGGTGAGAGGGGATTCATGAGCTTCCTTAAGGATCAACTGACGTAAATGTTGCTTCTTGGGAACCACCAAGCGGTTCTCAAAGAAGACAACACCTCGTTCATCCATGGAAAAACATTTAGCAACTCCGCTAGCGATGTTTTCCTTAATCCGAGATATGCCCTTATCGCGCTTCTGGGCAGCTATGATTTGATCCGTAAGGTTAGGTTTCGCCACCAGGGTGGAAAGGAATCCTCGAGGAACAATGTGAAGGTTAAGCTTATGAAATTCCTCGTGGAGAAATGGTTGACCTTGTTGTAACATCAGATTGTTACAATAAGATTTACGACTTAGCGCATCAGCCATGACATTGGCTTTGCCTGGGGTGTAAGTTATTCCTAAGTCGTAACCCGAGATCAACTCAACCCAACGTCTTTGCCTGAGATTCAAATCCGGTTGGGTGAAGATATATTTCAAACTTTGGTGATCAGTGTAAATTTCGCAACGGTTACCTAAGAGGTAATGTCGCCAGGTTTTGAGTGCATGGACTACCGCTGCAAGCTCTAGATCATGAGTAGGATAATTATCCTCATGTGGACGCAACTGTCGAGATGCGTAGGCAATCACATGACGATCTTGCATGAGTATGCAACCTAGTCCTTGTCGCGAGGCGTCGCAATAGATAACAAAGTCCTTAGAGAAATCTGGTGGTACCAGTACGGGAGCAGATGTCAGGCGTCTTTTCAGTTCCTGAAAGCTGAACTCGCACTGTGGGGTCCACTCGAACTTTTTATCTTTCTTGAGGAGTTCAGTTAGAGGCTTAGCAACCTTGGAAAAATTCTTGACGAAGCGGCGGCAATAGCTCGCCAAACCAAGAAAACTCCGAACTTGCTTGACCGTTTCAGGTGGAGTCCAGTCAAGGACAGCTTGAACTCGCTCGGGATTGACAGCAATGCCCTTGCCAGAGATTACATGGCCCAGATAGGTCACTTCTGGCAACCAGAATTCGCACTTGGAGAATTTGGCATAAAGGCGATGCTCTCGAAGTTTCATCAATACTAGCCTTAGATGTTCGGCATGTTCTTCCTCATTCTTGGAGTAGATGAGTATATCATCGAGGTAAACCACGACGAATTTATCCAAATACTCCATGAAGATCGAGTTCATTAACCGAGAGAAGGTAGCTGGAGCATTGGTTAAACCGAAGGACATGACGGTGTACTCGTATTGGCCGTAACGAGTAACGAAGGCCGTTTTGGGAATGTCCCCGTTCTTGATTTTGATTTGATGGTAGCCCAACCTCAAATCCATCTTGGAAAAGACTGAGGATCCAGCGAGCTGGTCATACAGATCGTTGATCCTGGGGAGCGGATACTTGTTCTTGATGGTGACCAAATTGACAGGTCGGTAATCTACAACCATCCGATCCGTTCCATCCTTCTTCTTGACGAAGAGGACGGGGCAAGCCCATGGAGATGAACTAGGACGGATGAAACCCTTTTGCAAGGACTCATCGAGTTGTTTCTTAAGCTCAGCTAGTTCTAGGGGTGCCATCTTATAAGGTCTCCTAGAGATTGGGACGGTTCCTGGAACAAGGTCTATCACGAACTCGACATCTCTGTCAGGTGGAACACCTGGCAGTTCCTCTGGAAAGACATCCGGGAAGTCACAGACTACTGGAATATCTTCGAGGTCTGGAAGGGGATTGGCATTTAGAGAGTAGAGCTGACGCTCCGATACTCGGGTCAAAACATTGACTGTCTTGCCCGATGGATGGGTAAGTTGAACAGTTCTAGTTGAGCAGTCTATCTTGGCGTAATGAGCTGACATCCAGTCCATGCCCAAGATGATGTTTATGTCTGAAGACTTGAGAGCTATTAGTGACGCAAGGAAGACCAATCTGTCAACAAGAATTTCATTTCCATGGCTGATTCTAGAGGTTTGCCACTTAGAACCAGGGGTTTGAATTACCATGGAGGTAGGCATGTCACAAAAAGTGGTGTTGTGCAAACGAGCATAGCTCTCAGAAATAAATGAATGAGATGCTCCAGTATCAAAGAGAACAGTTGCCGGATGGCAATTAACAAGGAGCGTACCGAGAACGACGTTGGGGTCCTCTTGAGTTTCTTCAGCTGAAACGTAGTTGACATGGCCACGAGCAGTGGTGGCTGGCTTGGCGACAAGCACCTTCGCTGTTGACTTACCACGGCCAACAGACTTTCCGAACTGGCTGGGGTTGTTCTGGGGACACTCACGGATGTAGTGGCCCGGCTCACCACACTTGAAGCAAGTTATCATATTGGGGCGTGGAGCAGTATTGGCAGTGGGGCCACCAAAAGTCTTGGGCGGCACATACTGTTGATTGGGACGAGGCGCCTCAAAGGATGGCCTCGGGGTATACCTGGGTGGCATAGCAGAATTTGGAATCCAGACCCGGCGCTTCTGAGATCCAGAGCCGGATGAAGATCCATAGTCACGGGAGTGCTTACGTGAAGCTTCAAAATCGTTCTGCCCCGTCTCGGCACTGATGGCCTTATTGACTAGCTTCGGAAAAGAAATGCATTCATGCAGACGAAGGTCACGTCGGAGCTCAGGGCTAAGTCCCTTGCGGAACCTTGCCTGCTTTTTGGCATCGGTGGATACCTCTTCGGGAGCATAGCGTGCAAGCCTTCCAAATTCGCGACTGTATGCATCCACAGTCAGCTTCCCCTGGGTGAAGTTACAGAACTCCTCCCTCTTGCGATCCATGAGACCTTCCGGAATATGATTCTCACGAAAAGCGGCACTGAAATCAGCCCAAGTAGTGAGTTGGCCGACCGGGCGCATAGCTTCATAATTCTCCCACCAAAGGCTGGCAGGACCTTCGAGGTGATAGGCAGCAAAGGTGACTTTATCATCTTCAGCCACGTTGGCAGAACGTAGCTTGTGGGCAATGCTGCGAAGCCAGTCATCCGCATCGAGAGGTTCGATGGAATGATTGAACTTTGGCGGGTACAGCTTGACAAAGTCATTGATGGACACCGAATTGATCCTCTGCTGGCGTGCAGTGTTCTGCTCAATCCGCTCTAGCAAGCGATTTGTGTCGCGCCTGTTGCGCTCTGCCTCCAGCATCACTTCGGCCAGAGAAGGTGGTTGAGGCAGACTTTCCTCTCTAGCAGCACTAGCTTCTCCCTGCTCCGGAGCAGCAGGGTTGCTGCGGGTGTTGACCATCCTGGGAAAACAAAACAGCGATTTAAACCAGGATGGCAAAATCTGGCCAAGGAAGTGCGGAATGTAATGGATAACAAGGAATGCAGAGATGATCATCCGTATGACATGGTAATATAGAAACTGCCATATATATACCAACGGTCATACCCATCATACATAGTTTAGTACAAGCTCAAGCTGAGGTACAACTAAGACGAAAGACGTTACATCTCATCGGAGGCATTCCAAGCTCCTATACATTATTTTTCTACACCTCCGGAATTGATACAAACTAAGTTATATTCCACAATCACGCAGGACGGTGGACATACAACTATTACAATACTAGCGAGACTACTACTAGCTCAGACGGCTCCGTAGAAGTCCTCATAGAAGTCACCACCCAGACCTGGAAGCGGAACATGGTCATCTGGGAACAGACGGTCCTGCGGTGCTTGTGGACCATAGGGACTTGGGTGCGGCCTCGGTCCAACAGATGGCGGCAGAAGAGGCCCACGAGGAGGGGTGATGCCTCCCACCTCACGCCATTCCATGAAGTCTGGCAGACTAGCCCGCACAGGATACAAGTCTCTCATGTCCATGTATCCGGCTTGCACAGCAGGTGCAAACCTCGTCAAAGTGGCCCAATGATCAGCACGAGCATTAAAGAGCTCCATACGCAAGGCCCGGTTTTCACGGTCCTTATCTTCCAACATCTCAGTAGTGGTGCAGAGGAGTGAGTCCTCATGGGATGCATCACTGTACATGCCCTGAAGGTAACCATGCGCCCCAGGGAGGGATGCTGGCATGTAGCGAAATTCAGTGTTGCTCAACAAGGCAGTTCTAGCTCGCATAATGGTCATCATCGAGTAGGCTGCATCTTGAACGGACATCCCAATAGTGATCCCGAGTCCATAAGAACAGTGGAGTGGTTCCGTGGCTCCGGGATAAGATGGATATATCCTGACCGTGCACAGATATTGGCTCTGGTTGAAATCTCTAAACTGCTCTTCGACGGTGTATTCAGGGTACCATCGGTAACCTGCCTCAACCATCACTCGAACCAACATGGCGGTATGACCACATACACCGATGCAACGGGTCAGACGAACCACTTGGTTTTGGGAACGGGTAGCCATCTGAAAGCACAAAATAGTGCAAAGGCATTAGAATTTCTGGATGAAATTGGACAGCATAACGGCTGTAAATGCTCAGAAAAAGAATTGAGACATCCACAACAGTTTGCGAAACCACTCAACAACAACATATCAAGGTTCTGGTTCAAATGGCAACATACTAAACTTTAGTAGAACTGAACTGGGTTGAACCAACAATCCTATAAGTTACTACGGATTTAGTAACACGTGAACCTGATAGAGAGAAGAGAGCCTAGTCCTTAACCCACGTAGAAAGAGAAGAGAATGACTCAGAATAGAGGGCATAAGGTAAAGGAGTAAAAGAGCCTTACGTTCCCTCCCACAATCAATTCCCCTACATATAACTAAAGCATTTCTAGACTCGACATCGACCAGTTTGGCTTAACGAACCTACAGGCAGTCCGGCTCTGATGCCAACGCTGTCAGGACCCCGATTCTAGGCCACATCGATCCAGCGTGTAACACTTCATATCACTTTGCGGCCTCATGCACGGTACTCCCACGGGTGCCACCTTACCTGGCCCGGGACCGTTTGCGCCTTTTGGCTCACGTATATGATAGTGTCGCTAGCATCCATATGACAGAGAACCCGGGCTGACATGGCTAGTCGTGAACCCGAAGCGGCGCTAGCCTATGAGGACAGACATACATGAATCACATCGAGCATGTCGGTCATCAACGTATCTATTCGGGCTATAGCACTGGGCTAACAGGACTCCGGTAACCCGGGCTGTAGCAGGCTAGGCAGGACTCCGAATATCAGCGCGTGACATTTCCCCGAAGGGACAGACATAGGAACGACGTGAAACACATGCCGGCCAGTCAAGTGTCCAAGCAGTAGTGCTGGGCTAGCAGGACTCCGGTGAACCGGGCTGTAGCGGACTACTATCGCTCAGAAGCACAAGACTTACATTTCCCCATATGAAAGGCTGCCAAGGATAAACAACTAGATAGTCGGATCCCACTCATACCAAGCATTTCAATCATACACACAATATGCCCGATATGAGTAAATACAACATGGCAACACAACAGTACTCTACGACTCAAGTACTTTATTTAGAAGGCTCCGAGGAGCCATACATATCATCCATACAGATAGGGGTCACATGACCCAACACTCAAGTCATACAACATACAAGCACATGCGGAAGCAAAGTAGTCTGAGTACAGACACTAGAAAGAAAGAAGGCTTGACGAAGCCTGTCTATCTACAACGACCCTTCACAAGTCTTGGATCACCACCTGGGTGATAAGTCACTCGTCAACGTCGAGGTCTACATAGAACCCATCAGAGGGGTTGGTGCAGTCGTCTGAAAAACATGATTAAAGCAACATGAGTACAGAAGTACTCAGCAAGTCTTACAACAGGAACCTATCATACATGCACATTCTCAAGAAGGTAGTGGGGTTATTGCAGCAAGCCAGCTTTGACTCTTGGCTAAGCTATCCTACGATAGACACCACTTGTAAATCATTTGTCGCACACGAGTCCACTATCACCAACACAATACTCCACCGTGGATCCTCTCTCGCCATCCTACGAGAGGGCCATCCGCGGTACTCACACTTATCTTGAGGATTTTAGTAGTATCCATTTAACTTGTCTATGAACTGATATAGGCAACCCAGAAGTCCATTACCGCGGACACGGCTATTCGAATAGATCATTTGAAACCCTGCAGGGGTGTACTTCTTCACACATGTTTCCACCACTTAGCGTCTGCACACGATATGTGCTCGGCAGACTTCAAGCGAAAGCCGACGTGCGTGTAGACCACGACCTACCTAAACACTCAAGTCTCTAGTCCAGGTTTATCGCCTATTCGGGTTACATCCGCAGGGAGTCCGGCCGAGGTTTCCACTAACGGCCCCGAACGATGTGAACAGGGTTCCCGAGACACCAAACGGGCGAGTCGGTACACCGTGCCACGTGCCTACCGCAACACAGCCCACCCCAATGGTCAGCGCCGCGTGCGGCCCCCAGCATACTACAAACACCAGAAACTACTTGCAACTCCTGGACAGAGGACAAGGGTGGATAAGAAGTCGAGCGGGGTCATATTTCAGGGCCCAAAGTGTGGTAGTAACTGTATCATGGATCACAAACACAGATCTCAGTTCTTAAGGACGGCCTCAATGAAACAACCCACCATGTACTCCTACATGGCCTCTCATCGATTCCTTTACCAAATCGTATTCAACACTTCACTCTTGTCACCGACACAACCTTTCACTCCAGTTCATCATCCCGATGAGCCAGACCTGACACAACTCTAAGCATAGCAAGCATAGCATGGTAGGAACACACACACACATGTATTGGCTCAATCAACTCCTACACATGCTAGTGGGTTTCATCTAGTTACTGTGGCAATGACAGGTCATGCAAAGGAAGTGGGTTCAACTACCGCAACACACAGCAGTTTGAAACGCGTTGTCTTAATGCAGTAAACAAGAGCAGAAGCAAGAACATGGGTTTGTATCGGAATGATCAATGGGTTGCTTGCCTGATGGAGTGGTCGTGGGATACTGCCCTTCAGTTGGATACTCGGAGATATCCTCGGAGGCAGAACCTACCACGAATGACACATTGCAACACAATCAATACATGACGATATGCAACAATATGATGCATGCAATGACATGGCAATATGAATGTGTCCTGGTCTTGTGCAAGTTAAACCAGAAGGAAATGACCCCATTTGAACCAAAGATTCAAATGGTAGTGCATTTATAAGATCATATTAGTGCAATATCTTATAATGCCTAAACAGTGGGTTTAACTTGTTTTAACATGCATGAAACCAGTTCCATTGGATAGATTGGATTTTTCTGATAGATTTTCATGTATAGAACTTTGCATTTGGAGTTACAGATAATTTTCTATGAATTTTTGAAGTTTGAACTATTTTCTGGATTTTCCTGTATAAAAATAAATCCAGCAAAATAATAACTGCGTCAGCACTGTGTCATGCTTGCGTCAGCAGTCAACCCCGCTGACTGGGTCAAACCTGACGTGTGGGTGCCACACGTCAGTGACACAGGGGCTAATCCCGGTCAAACCCGCGCTGACCGGAGTTTGACTTGGCCCTGGGGCCCACGGTCAGTGGCTTAGGGGGGGGGGTTTAGGTTGCGGGATTAGGCGCTAATGACGCCACGTCGGCCTCGCCGGAGTTTCGCCGGCGACGACCTCGAGCCGCGGCGGTTCTTCACCGGAGTTGCGCTACAGGCGGCGAATAGGCGCGCGGAGACCACGGGAGCGAAGCCCGCGCTCGTCCGCACCGATTGGAGCAGATGGGAGAGGCGGGGGCGGCCGGAGCTCGCCGGAGCGAAGCTCAGGGCGGCGGCCGGAGTCGACCTTGAGCGGGCGCAGCGCTGCGGGGCTCGAAAAGACAGGGGAGGAGGTGGAATCGAGGCGGGAACTCACAGCGGATGCAGCGGCGGCGTCAGCGGGCTCGGGGACGAGTCGGAGACGACGGGGCGGCGAGGACGATCTGCGGCGGCCGGCGACGAAGAGGACGGCGAGGGCGACTCTACGGGGCACTCCGGCTCGCGTGGCTCGGCGAGGAGGCAGCTAGCGACGAGGCGGAGCAGCTGGGCTTGTCGGAGAGGCGAGGGAGCGGCTGTGGGCGCGGCAGCAGCGGGCGTCGGCGACGAGCTCCGCTCGGGGAGGGGGAAGAGGGGGATCCAGAGGAGGGGGGGAAAATGAGCGAGCGGCGGGGCGTCGCGTGGCGACGTGCGGGACGTCCAGCGTCGGGGGGGGGGGGGAGGGCCAGGCAGGCAGGTGGCGTGGCGGCACGGCCGTGCGCGCGCGCCGGCCACACGCCCGGCCGACTGGCGCCAGGAGGACGACGGCGCTGGTGGGCTGGCCCAGCTGGGCCGCACAGGAGCGGGCCTCAGCTGGCACAGGTAGGCTTTTTTTTTAATTTTGTTTTCTTTCCTATTTCTTTGCAACTTTGTGGAATTATTTAAAGTACTTAGGCTCGTCCAAAAATTCTCAAACTGCACATGCTTGCTATTTAAAATATAGACAACATGAAACATTTCTGTTTGAGAATATTTGAACATTTAAAATATTTTTATAAATTTTAAATGCCCAAATTCAAATACTTATGTGTTAATTCAATAACCTTCTGTTGACCTAGAAAAATGTGCACTATTTTTGCCAGGGGGTTTAATCCAAGACAAAGAGGGTGAACATTTTAGAAGGGCATTTCAGGTTCATTGAAAAAGATTTTAGTAAACCCTAGTTGATTCAGAAGGGGTGCTGGGGGTTCCTGCCTTCCCCATTTCAATTTTCTGTCAAAGGTAAACATGATGCACACTCTAATGCATGAACTAGGTAGGATGTGACACCCGTGGGAATACCGTGCGTGAGGCCGCAAAGTGATATGAGGTGTTACCGGCTAGATCGCTGTGACTTGGAATCGGGGTCCTGACATCCGGCAACCCGGCGCAGCCAAGAAGGCCAAGGTTGACGACCCCGGCAAGGAAGTTACCGGGTGCGCCACCTGCCGGGCCTTGGCGGTTGCCGACAAGCCGGGAGGCTCCGACGAGCAGTACTGCAAGATCCATCGCCCCAAGGGCCATGACCTCCAGAATTGCCGGCTGGTTGAGTTGCTTGCAGAGAAGAAGAAACCTGAGTACAAGAGGTGTGATACGTCTCCAACATATCTATAATTTTTGATTGTTCCATGCTATCTTATATTCTGTTTTGGACATTAATGGGCTTTATTATACACTTTTATATTATTTTTGGGACTAACCTATTAACCGGAGGCCCAGCCCAGAATTACTGTTTTTTTGCCTATTTCAGAGTTCCGCAGAAAATGAATATCAAACAGAGTCCAAACAGAATGAAACCTTCGGGAACGTGATGTTCGGAACAAACGTGATCCAGAGGACTTGGACCCTACGTCAAGACATCAACCAGGAGGGCACGAGGTAGGGGGCGCACCCTCCACCCTCGTGTGCCCCATGTTGCTCCATCGACATACTTCTTCCTCCTATATATACATACGTGCCCCCAAACTACCAGATACGGAGCCAAAAACCTAATTCCACCGCCGCAACCTTCTGTACCCGTGAGATCCCATCTTGGGGCCTTTTCCGGAGCTCCACCGGAGGGGGCATCGATCACGGAGGGCTTCTATATCAACACCATAGCCTCTCCGATGATGTGTGAGTAGTTTACTTCAGACCTTCGGGTCCATAGTTATTAGCTAGATGGCTTATTCTCTCTTTTTGGATCTCAATACAATATTCTCCCCCTCTCTTGTGGAGATCTATTCGATGTAATCTTGTTTTGCGGTGTGTTTGTTGAGACTGATGAATTGTGGGTTTATGATCAAGTTTATCTATGAACAATATTTGAATCTTCTCTGAATTATTTTATGTATGATTGGTTATCTTTGCAAGTCTCTTCAAATTATCAGTTTTGTTTGGCCTACTAGATTGATCTTTCTTGCAATGGGAGAAGTGCTTAGCTTTGGGTTCAATCTTGTGGTGTCTTTTCCTAGAGATAGTAGGGGCAGCAAGGCACGTATTGTATTGTTGCCATCGTGGATAACAAGATGGGGTTTATATCATATTGCATGAATTTATCCCTCTACATCATGTCATCTTGCTTAAAGCGTTACACTGTTCTCATGAACTTAAAACTCTAGATGCATGTTGGATAGCGGTCGATGTGTGGAGTAATAGTAGTAGATGCAGGCGGGAGTCGATCTACTTGTCTCGGACGTGATGCCTATATACATGATCATACCTAGATATTCTCATAACTATGCTAAATTCTGTCAATTGCTCAATAGTAATTTTTTCACCCACTGTAATACTTATGCTCTTGAGAGAAGCCACTAGTGAAACCTATGGCCCCCGGGTCTATTTTCCATCATATTTAATCTCCCGACAACAAGCTATTTCTGGCGCCTTTTTATTTTGTTTTCTTTACTTTGCATATTTATCATAAAAATACCAAAACTATTATCTTATCATATCTATCAGATCTCACTCTCGTAGGTGACCGTGAAGGGATTGATAACCCCTTTATTGCGTTGGTTGCGAGGATTTATTTGTTTGTGTAGGTGCGAGGGACTCGTGCGTGGTCTCCTACTAGATTGATACCTTGGTTCTCGAAAACTAAGGGAAATACTTACGCTACTTTGCTGCATCACCCTTTCCTCTTCAAGGGAAAACCAACGCAGTGCTCAAGAGGTAGCAAGGAGCGGTAAGGAGAAGGTCCAGGACGGTGCTAAGGGGTCCGGCAAGAAGCGTGGCGGTTGAGGAGGTCACCACGACAAGGATAATCAACAAGAGAGGCCTTCTCGTGGCAACGACAAGAAGGAGGGAGACGATGATCATGATGAGGACGACGAGTCCGGCAAGCACGAGTTCCAGAAAGCTACGGAGGCCATGTGCGTCAATGGTGGCGCCTTGTTGCACACCTCCCACTGTCAACTGAAGCAGTGGGCGCGTGAAGTCACTGCGGCGGAGCCATCGTTCGATTCCCAGAGGCCACTGAAGTGGTCGAGTACGCCTATCATTTTTTACACCGAGGATCACCTTGATCGCACAACTGCGGTCGGGTGTTTGCCGTTGTTGGTTTCGCCAACAATACGCAACCTCAAGGTGATGAAATTGCTAGTTGACGGTGGGGCCTGTCGGCGTTCTGGGAACGGGGGTCCCCAGACTTGCCTGCTCGCGGCCCACGGTGTGGCTGCGATGCAGGCCTGTACGGCCCATCTTCATCAGCGAGACATTCAAGACCCTCACAAGGAGCCAAGCCTCGTGAGGGGAACGACGCAAGACCTCCTCAGGAGCGGCCTCACCTGGCTGCCTCGCGAGGAGCAGAGAAATCAAGGCGGGGCAAGCCTCGCGAGGCTCTCGTGACGAGAGCCATGACGATCAAGATCAGGCGGGCGCCAGTGCGTGCAGCGTCCTTGTTTCCTCTTTGACGCTAAGGAGGCAAGCGAAGGCGTGGAGAAACGAGAAAAGGTTTCCATATCAGTGCAACGAGACCAAGACCAGCAGGACGACAGGACGGAGGTCACCATGGAGCCCAAGACGACGTCACCGCCATAGCCTTTTTCACGAGAAGACCGCTTTTGACAGGATAAGCTGTACTAGCTGTCCCCTTTCAAATTGGCCATTGTTGGCTCCCTTCCCGCTCAACTGTCTTATGCTCCGAAGGGGCGGCGCTCGTCTCGCCGAGCTGTATCAAAGGCGTCCACTAAGAAGGTGATGCCCATGCAGGGTGAGTCTTTGCAAAGAAGGGCAAGCGGTGTACTACCGAGCCCCCGCCTTCACCAAAGAGGTATAGTTTTTAACATGCACTCGGTGTATAGACCGAATTGTGACGTTTTTCGTTGGGCCATTTTTTAGGAAGAGCATACGCCTGACTATATCTGGGGACCTCGCCGGCCATGCATCGACCAATCCGGCCCCGGACCCTGCCATAAGGACTAGGGTTGATACGGGCAAAATGTCGGATTGTCATCTCCAAGAGGATTCAGATAATGTATCTGTCACCAGTTCCGAAGTCGAGAGCGCAATGAATCATAGGCAACATAAAGAGGCCATGCGCGACCCAAATTTCACCGAAGAGGCGTTCAATGCCCTCAGCTCTGGGGATGCATATATCCGAGCTGCTCGGGGTGGACTTGCTGGAGCCACTCACCAGTGCGGGTAAGAACTTTGTGTAGCACTGGTGCGCGTCGGTCCTAAACAAACGGTTTTTAACCCCTTTCCGCTACGGCATTTGGAACCGTCACCAAGTGAGTGTGGGCGATATGGGGGTCCTTCCCACACGACGCAGAAACCGTCAGGGATAGGGAGCCTTGATGCATACAGTCGTCCGTATATAACCGTTTCTGATATCTCGAATATCCCAAACGCTAGCATCCTTGCTACTCGTTTGTGTTCGCATTGCCATCGCAGTCGGAGTTTTGTGGTTCTGCCTAAAACCAGGCAAATTCCAGGCACGGGAGTTTTCCAGGAAGATTCTAGGCATGGGAGTTTTACAATGCCTGTCACATCACAAACAGTTCATGATCATAAACCGTGTATGATGGGTAGACAATCACACAGATTTAGTTTTCCCGCAACGGGCGTGATAGTGTCTGACATCACACATGCTTTGCAAACAGCAACTATGTGCATGCTTGCACATGTTTCCTCTCTGTGAACCATCTCGGATTATGGTGTATATCGCAAACGTTTGTGTTTTCCCAACTGTGTGTGCCGTAATGACCTACACAACATAATTTTGCCCTAATTTAATTGCTGCTATTTAAAATTGTACCTAATTTAAACTTGAAAGTAGGCTATAGCTTTATTCATATCCATCAGGTTCGAACAACCAATGCATTATTCGATTCACAGGTACATATATTTAAGAATTACATAAGCACCAAATAAAGAATGATGTACCAGGGTTCTATACTTGTACTATTACATATGGTAAATAAAGAGGCGACAGACATTCCAGTTGCTGAACAAGGTGAAGCGGAATAGCCCTATTGTGCTCTCCTGGATGCAGAAGGCATGCAGGACTCTAGTCCAACCCCTTGTGATGGTCGGACGCCAATCATGTAGTTTGAGAGGTAATCTTGAGTAAACTGCTTTAGGATCCACTGCAAAAGAAAAAAGATTCAGATATTGTCATCTAACACAACTCATTATGGGCAGTAAAAAGAAGGCTACATGTAACATCCCAAATTTTCAATTTGGAATGTTATACTTAGGTCATCCAGGCATATCATATTTTATTGCATTTCGTTTTGCGATCCTCGAAATTCTAAGCAACTCAAGGACCCACGGAGAGCGTTGGGGATTTCATGTTCTTCATATTTGAGTTTTATCAAATATTGAAACAAGGATCATTTTGGTTTTAATTAATTTTTCTCTTCGAAAATATTTCATAATTAAAATATATGAGAGGAGATAATATGACATCTCCAAAATAATTGAAATATTGGAGGAAAATTATTAAAATCAAATAAATAATTTTATTTGGATTTTATTTCAATTTTATTTGAATTACCAAAATATGTGTTTTTTTAAAATTGCATATTAGGGCCAAGGAAATGATCATCTTGTTCTAAACATTCCATTTAGAGGGTGAAATATTGTTTTGCTATTTTTAGACTTTGATTTATTTCTCTAGGATTTTTCGGGCGAAATCCGTTGAAAAAAATCGAACCGACCTACGAGCCGTAACCGGCCCGGACTCCCCAGGCCGGCCCCCTTTATATGGCGCCCGAGCAGCCCCCGCAGCCCACCCCGAGCCGCCACCCCGCCTGCGCCTCCTGAACCCTAGCGCCGCTGCCGCCCTAGCGCGCCGCCGCCGCGCAAGCCGCAGGAGCCGCCCCGTCATTCGCCGGAGATAGCCGTCGCCGCCGCCGTTTTTTTCATCGGTTTATTTCGGTAAACCCTAGATCTAGATCCGTTTTTTTAGTTTCCGGTTTAATTCATTAGATCAGTTTTCCGTCGGTTTATTTATTTTGCAGACGTTTGTTCGTACGTTGGTTTTAACGAACGCTGTTCATCCGCTAGTCGCAGACAGCGAACATTCGTTCGTTAGCCTGTTCGTCAGTTTTTCTTTTTCCGGTGTTTTTCCGCGATTATTTTCGATTGCGATTTCTGCCCTGATCTTTGATCTAGTATAACATTTCCCTCGTTTATCGAAATCAGGTGAAACAAGCGCCTACATCTTCGTCTCGAAACCCTCTTTTTGTTTAACCAACTTGAACAAGATTTTGATACCGTAAAATTCGACTTTAGTCCAGATGAGTAAATGGATCTTGTTTCTTTCGCAGTTTGAGTTTCGTTGCTCCGTTTGATTTGATTCTTTTTGCAAAACAGATTTCTTCAGTTGAACTTTATGGTTAGATCTTCTTATTTGAGGTTTACCCGTGCATCTTTGCTTGATTGCTTATGTATGCTATTGTTTTTTGCGATAGAATTCCCAGAGTGCAAAGCGTGCTGCTATGAGTCTCTAGGTTTTGTGGATCGTCAGCAAGGCAAGTAACACATTCATCATACCCCTTTATTACCCAGTTTTTATGCATTAGTTTCAACCCTCACACATTGAATGAGTAGGATCTCTTAACATGTGGGTTTGGGAAGTAGATAATGAGGTAGAACCTATTACCTGTTTATTATCAAACCCCTGGGAGTTACTTCTACATTATGCTTATATTGATATGCTATGCTCGTAGACGTGGACTGGGTTTGAGTGAATTCATGACAGATGTGAGTTGTTAATTAGTTGTTCAACTTAAGGTGGCAACTTTAATACACATCTGGGTGGATTGCTTGTGGGCACCTAGAGAATCCAGTGTTGTCCTAGGATATCCCGGAGTACCCGTGTGATCATCCTACGGTCCGCCACCCACGCTCAAAGGGATCATAAGATTATTCATGCAAGAAACTTCCGTGTGCAGCCACAAGCCATTATGGGCTCTGACATAGTTGAGTATGTTGCGTGACCTCTTTCACTGGTAGGCTAGCAAATGTAGAGGGAAAGTAGGTGTAACTGTCTACCTAGAGTAAAGAGTTAATGCTTCTGAAAGACTGTGTCTCGGTCATCCGTTTCTCAAACACCATGTTAATCTTGTGGGGAAAAGTGCGCAAACCTCTGCAGAGTGTATAAACTAATCATGGTTAGTCGTGTCCCGGGTTATGGACATCTTGAGTATCTAGTACTTGAATTATTGATTTGATCCCATCGCTCTTAATTAATTTGTTGGGTTGTAAATGATTACTTTAATTGGGATTGAGTTGGAGGAACCTTCTCAATGATGTTTCAACCACCATGATAGTTAAATAAAAT